>CAWUFW010006839.1:0-600000 GCA_963921515.1 Calotriton arnoldi | reverse complement strand
GGATTATCCATTCCTGATTACCTGAAGGGTAAGAATTTAAGCTACCATCATTGTCACGAGCCGGACACCC
This sequence comes from Calotriton arnoldi, assembly GCA_963921515.1. Lineage (NCBI taxonomy): Eukaryota > Metazoa > Chordata > Amphibia > Caudata > Salamandridae > Calotriton > Calotriton arnoldi. Next base: position 599,930 of record CAWUFW010006839.1, on the reverse strand, counting down.
TCGCAGAGAAATCAGCAAGCTACTGGGTCGAAGCTTCAGCGTGTAGAGACCTTGCCAATATCAGCAAAGCGCTCCTCTAACTAAAACTCAGAAATGCTTGTTTATTTATAATGAAAAGCATCCTTGAGAGTCCTGTGCAAGCCAGCAGTGTTATGGTCTATAGATAGCCTTGTCACCCCGTGGATTAAAGATAGATCAACATTTGCACAATGTGTGCCGAGGCCTTGTACATGGTGTTTCAAGGAATCGTGGTAAAGTTAAGCTAAGCAAAATCTGTACGCAAAGCAGTTTCAGAGAAACAAATCCAACATTGTCACACACGTAATTCTGTGTAAAATATTATTGTGTGAAAGGGAAGGCAACTTAAGAAACGTGTTCACAGTGAAAGATGGCATTGTTTCTATGTGGGCCTAACTAGGAGACGTAACATTGGGGTGGAGAACTTTGCACATACAAAGATAGCCCTGTCCTCTCATTTATGTGCATAGTTCTCTGCCTCTACTGCAGTCTCCACAGTTGTAAACATACTATTAACTTGAAGTTTGTAAATACTAAAAAATAAAAACTTACACAGAAGTGTAAGTTTACCTTTGTGAATTTGGCCCATAGACAGCAAACAGAAATGCTGTAAAAATAAGCGGGACGAGGTGGTGAGACTATTGACACCAACTGCACCAGACTCATCCTGAGCTGCAGTCTACAATCCACCAATAAATCAACAAATCATACAGAGATCAACACCACAAGTAAGCACAATACAGTCAGCATATGTATTTGCTGCATTAGTCCTTATCCTGAGGAAAAACTACTGTTTTGTATGCCTGAGAAAGGTGTGGGAGACTTAATTCTTCCCTCCATCCAGATGTGAACTTAGGCACAGTTGCATAATGGAACCATAAGGTAACTTCACCAACAGCCCTCTCCCATGCCATCTCTGCCCTTTGTCAAGGTACTTTCTGCACTGCACTTCATGGCCACTGGATCTTTCCAAATGAGTAGCTCAGTCATAAATTACATCTCATGGGCAAGCCAATCCCAGTGGTTGCACCAGGTACTGAGAAGCATTACCACTCTATTACAGCAATACAGTTCAGCTGAATAGGAAACCCTATCAAGCAGCAATCAGTTTTCAAAATACCAAGGTTTTTGGATCAGATGTACAAGTCACTTGGTAAAGAAGAGTTCGAAAGTCTCACAGCCAGAAGTATGAATGCTCTGCCATAAAACAAAAGATCTAAATGTTTGGGGAGTGGGTTAAAGAATTTACTGTCAGTCAAAAGTCCAAGTATTTGCTGTGGTTAATAGATTATTATGTAAGTGGGTAGGGAGAGCACTGCCTGGCATACCAGCACATCATTCAACCAGCAAGATTGTTGTTAATGCAGTGCCTGACAACACTCACTTTAGTATAAAGTTTTTGGCGTAAATCTGGACAGTAATTTTTGAGAAATCAAGGTTAAAAATGTATGGATATATTGACAGTAGCTCCTGCTGGAGTCCCTCGAGTGCAACCTGGTACAGTGAATTAAAAACATTAAGTATTCCTGTTGGCCGAGAGGGCTCTTTTCTTGTTGGCTGTCTTGCTCCTGCAGGAGCTTTTCACACTGTGATTGGCTGACTGCAATCTGGAAAAAAATGCTGCAACCACCATTACAAGTCTCGGGACTAAGTCACCATGCCCTGCAAATAAAAATAAAATAAAAAATGGTTTAAGGGGGAAGGGTAGGGCTACCCTGACCCACTGGTCTTTGAGATGGGACCCAGTTAGACCACCCCTAGGGTCAAATTAATGCTTATTTTTGGGGCGCTGCAATCTCGCAGGAGTCCTGCTGCAGCCAGAGCAGCCCCATGTGCTCCATGCAGCCAAACCTGCACTGCGCACTGGCGAAGGTCATGCGCTGTTGGTGTGGTTTATCTCCCTGCAGCCAACTACCAGCCACATAAGGCTGGGGTTGGATGCAAAGTATTGTACTAAGATATTACTTTATGATAAAAAAAATAGAAATTTACTTTAAAAGGTTAAAGAGGAGCTATACGTGAGGAAGGTAATATGATTTCAACTTATTTTTTAAAAACGTTAAAAATTAATAAAAAGGCACAACCATTCAAATAAAAAAACTCAGAAATTAGTCTAGTTATACATAACTGACATAAGTATAGCTTGCACCGCTGTGATTCACTGCTTATAATTTCACATATTACTTCACTGAAGGCAATTGAAATCTATGACACTACAAGTTATACTCATGTCTGTCATGTATTACTAGTGAATTTCAGTGGGATTTTTGTTTTTAAATGATAGAGCTTTTTAAGTGAATTTCAAAGGTATTTTTTAATGTAATTTAAAATCTTACTACCTTCCTCATTTAAGACTCCACTTTGTCCTTTTATTTTTTCAGTGAATGTATATGTGTGTGTGTGGGCATGTATAACCCACACTGTGGGGACCAGTTCGGTCCTCATAGCATGGGTTAACCTTGACAGAACCAGACAAACACTATCTTTGTGAGTGTGTGTGTATAAAACAAGGTTAAATGGATTATATAAGTAGGTATGGTAATAAGGTCGTAACTTACAGAAAAAAAAAATCTCGGTGACGTTACAGTTAAGTGTTGAAATTAGTTTAAGAACTAACATTTATAAAATGAATAAACCACTGAAATCCACAAGTTATAGTTTCAGGGAACTAATTATAACCTACACCGCTGTCATGCACTGCTCATGACCTCACATATTGCATCACACTTGACACATTAAATGACATAATTGTTGACATCAAAGAGGAGTGTTTGAAATTATTGAATGAAATGAGGAACTACAAAAGACTGATGAAAGATCCCAGCCCAGATATTTCAGAGGAAATATGTTGTGTTCTTCTAGGCTTCAACGAAGACACGTAGTACAGCAGGTAAGTGATAAGCCTTTATTTGTGGGTACAAATAAGCCACTGCTCCTCTCACAACCGGTGAGAGGCTCTAACAGTCAAACTGTCACACTCAGAACTCCACTTACATCACCAACTAGAAGCAGAGGAGTTCTGAGTGGAACCACAACAAACCTAGGCAAATACAACATAATTGTATTCCTAATGGGAAAAGGGACTGATAATAACTACGTCACGAAACATGAGGCAGAGTTTTTGCTTAAAAAACAACCCCCGAGTAAGAGGCACAGAGTATGAAGATATCTTGAACACGTGTGATCGGAAACATATTGTTAAAGGAGACGTGTTCCGCATTAGGCACAAAAACTAACCACAACAGTTTTAGGCTTCAGTGAGAACTAGAACGGCAGGGGATACTATCCTGATAAGAAACATGGTGGCAGGTACTACCTACACTTATACAAGAGATCCAACTGGGAGAATCGATCCTGATTCTTTACGTACACTTAGGTGGCAAGCTGCACACCTTTATTAATATCTACCACCCAAACTCACAGCAAGAGGAGAGGACTTTCTGTTGACTATAGTTGAGAATCATGTGGGTCAGGTGAGTGAAGTACAGGTAATGGGTGACACTTTAAATTTAGCATGGGATTCTTCCCTGGATAGATCAGCACAGACAAGGAGTCACACTTAGGCATTTCCAAGGAAATGTAAAGACAGGGGCTATGAGACACTGGGGGATTTACTAACCCAGGGGTTAAGGGCTAGTCTTCCAGAATGGTGGGGATCGCTATATTAGACCATTCCTCTATAGGTCTGTGAAGGGAGGGGACTTCCCCTACAAATCAACCCACATGGAGGATGCACATAGGCCTTTTTAAAAGCAAAAAGAACCGAGAACAGATTATGGGACGCACTCGCAACTTCCTGGCAAAAAATAACTCATCTGACATAACCCTTCACAACCACTGTGATGCCTTTTAGCGACACCCAGAGGGATAGTACTTACAATCAAACATAGAATGTGCAGGGATGACCTGTTGACAGAGCATAAACTCTAAGAACAACTCATTGATATAGAGCAGAAGCACAAACAAAATCCACTCATGAAAGTGCACAAAGATTTGTACTTCTTCCAAGCTCAGTTACATGCACTTAGAACTAAAAAAGCAGAGTTATCCTTGCTTTGTTTAAAACAATATTTTTATGAGAAAGGGAACATAGTGGACAGACTCCTTACACTGCACCTTCAAACCAATAAAACCAAAGCACATATAGTGCAAATCGCAAATATGCAGGGGGTATTCACTTCAGGCGAGACAGACAACAGAATAGCATTTACTCAATTCTATACAAAGCTGTATGAGGCAGAAATGGAAGTGCGAGGGGAGTGAACTTGCGTGTGAGCTTGTGATGGTACAAAAGAGACACCATAGCTGGATTTTAATGGCCATAAAATCTATGAAGCCAAATAAAGCCCCTGGCCCAGATGGCATTTCACTGGCATTTTATAAAGACAACTCAGACCAATTGCTGCAACCTTTGGAGCAACGGTTTAATTCCTTTACAAAACATTAGGGTATTGCTCCTACAATGTGTGGAGCAGAAATAATATGGATATCAAAGGCAGGGAAAACCCCACAGCATTGAGCATCTTATTGCCCCATCCTGCTCTTAAATTCTGATGTTAAAATCTTTACTAAAATCCTCACTAATAGACTGGACAAGTTGGTTCCATCCTTGGTTGGGGCCGGTCAGTTTCATACAGGACAAGCAGGGCTCTGGTAACATTCGAAGATTGGGTCATCTGATTGAGAAGGTGTAACTGAAGGGGGTTGTGACTTTATTGGTGACGCTAGACGCTGAAAACGCATTTGATAGTGTGAGTTACGACTTCCTGAAAGACATCCTATTGATGATTAAGATGGGTCCTAGAATGAGAGAATGGGTTCCTGGGAACTATTGTGCTCCTGCTGCCAGGGTGAGGGTCAATGATATATGATCTGTTACAACAGAACCAACTGAGCAGTGAGCCACAAATGAACAACACCTTCCCTTTATCCCAAAATGAGTAATTCCAAGAATACAGAGTGCGCTCACTACAAACACCCGATGCTCAGGGGTGCCACCATATGGTCATAATGTAGAAAAACAGTAAATACGGGTGCATCAACAACAGATAACCATGCAAAAGAGTCCAAATCAAAGTATGGAATGTTCCATATCTTTCTTATTTTGCTTGTGATAATCATAAAAATCCAAACATTACAGCCAACAACAAAGCCAACGCGTTTCGTTCACCACCGTGAACTTCTTCAGGGTATCCTTGCTATATATACCCAACATATCATAGCCTAATTTCTTGACTTTAAATTCCACCAGGAGAAGATTTTCATACGTGTACGAGGTCCCTGTTTTATATTAAACTCTGCATGCTTTATGGTTCAGCCAGTCCGCTCCCGTAGGTGACACCTTAGTTCGTGTCAAGTACAGCATACTAGCTGCAACTCACTGTGTGAGTCATTAAATATGATCAGATGAAATTCAAATTGGGAGGGATATGAGGCAGGATTGTCCCTATTCTGTTCGTCTTAGCAATAGAGCCCCTAAACTGTTCTATTAGAGAGGTCTTGAGAATTCAGAGTATGACATTTGATAGAGTGGAACATAAGATTAGTCTATTTGCAGACAATGTTCTGCTCATCTTTGCAGACTCTAGACTAGCCTTCCAGCCCTGATGTCAATACTAACTGAATTTGAACCAGCTTCCAGTTTCTAAAACAACCTGAAGAAATCCGAAATTCTAAATATTATTATACCAGCAAACCACGTATGGGCATTGAGAGCACTAACACCATTAGAAAGGGCAAAGATGTCTAACTATTCTAATTCTATTTCAGAATGGATGGGACTTAATTTTCCCCATCTGAAATCTTAGAACCTCTATGATTTGTCGTGATGGAAGGGCCTGTTTGTCATGATTGAGCAAAATTAATGTTTTCAAAATGAATATCCGTCCCATCCTCGTCCATCTATTCCAGGCCCTTCCCATTGCAATCCCCGTGCCAGAATTATTTTCTCTGAAGGAACACATTCTTTAATTTGTTTGGGCAAATGAGAAAGATAGGGTGAGTAAGAAATTTCTTATGGACATCCCTGATAAGGACCACATAGGGAGATCGTGCCAGATGGGCCCAGCTGCCACTCTTATTCATGGGCCAAGTAGTGTTTATCAAATTGGTGACCTTCTCTAAGTTACTATATACGATACAAAACTATCCTTACTACACCCCCAAAATGACCATAACAACATTTCAATTAACCCTAAATTCGTTCATCTCAGGAGGTGGACCATAACAAGTAGCATTTAACAAATATTGTAAAACCACCTTTGGCGGAGGGCTACGGTGGTCAACCTGCTTGCTTGCTACCAGGCCTCACACCTACTCACACTAAATGATTGGATCTAAGGCACAAAAGACGACCCAGCCTACTGCATTCACTGTTGGCACATGGGCATTCACCCCCCACTGCACTACATAAACAGGGTATGCTGCAGGTACTGGTCCCCCACTGACAAAAGTGACAGTATACATTTGGAGGGCCTCTCTACAAGACAAGGGATGGGAGGACAAATTGACACAGGAAATCCCCTTATGGCATGGTACATCACTACCAGAGGGCTCATACCTACAGGGCTTCCGCAGGTGGGACACCCTTGGCGTTACTACCATGGGTCGAGAGGGACATGGAACAGACATAAGACCCAACACAGATTTCCAATAGGAATTGGCCTTGAACACACGCAATCCTTCTGGTGCTTGCATCTCTGACATGAACTGAGACCCTAACTTACCCCACTCATGGGCCTTCCACAGTTCAGCCCCCTAGAGGCGAAGCTCACGATGGGCCCATCCCCCCCCCAAAAGCTGAATATCCATAATCTACAAATATCTAGTACTAAACACACCTGACTCCTTCCCACTGCTATGAGTACAAGGGTAAACTAACCTGGGCACTATGGAGGACACGGATTGGGCACTTGCCCTGATAGGCTCGAGAGAGAGGCAGTATTGACGACACATTTTCACCTCATACAATTCAAATACCTTCACCGCATCTACCCGACTACCCAGCTCCTGTGCGCATCCATGGGACCTCCGAAGCCCACTGCCTCTGATGCAGGAACGGTGGGTGACTTCGTCCACATGGTGTGGGACAGTACAGTCCTCCCACCCTTCTGGAAAGCAGTGGGAGACACACTAAGAGCTTTCCTGTGATGCCCTATCACCCTCATCCCCAACTTAACCCTTCTTCAACTGGTAGATGATGAAGATTACAAACACACTGAAAGGGCACACCCCAAACTGGGACTGGTAATATCGAAAATGGATGTCACGTGCTTCTGGCGGCAGACGAGAGCCCCATCAGTGAGTGCTTGTTGGAATAAAAATTATGTTTTCGCATGGTTTTATGTAAGTTAGCATTTGCAGGCGCCATTTTGTGTATAGGCGCCATTTTGTATTGCGATCAAAACTAATTCTTTGCTATTTCCGAGAAACGGCCTTCCTTAGGCTATGTTTCTTCGGAGCTGAGTTCTGCCATACTAATGAATGCACTGTCCTTATTAGTGCATAACTTTCCCTTTAGATGTACGCCTTCTCCCACTTGTCTAGTGGCGGGCACAGGCAGGGTAACCTTGAATGGTAGATAATGTGTGCCCAGCCTCAGAATCGAAACTTACTCCTTTGTAATTTACTGTCCAGCTGCATCTCTCTGGAAAATTCCATGGTGGGCGTGCTTTCATTGGTTTCGAAGTGTATTTAATGTATTGTTATGCTTGCTGATGTCAGTCCCTCTGCAGCACTCCTTAGCTGGGCAGACAGGGCTCCGCTCTGCTGAGCGTCCGCTGAATAAACAGATATTGGTTTGTATTCTCTACTGTCTGACCGACTCTTCATTTGGTATGGAAGGCTGAGAGGTGGTCTTGTGTGACCCGGGTGACCCAAATTGGGTCATTTCCTTCATGCTTGGAGGTCAGAAATAGACCTATATTGCACACATAAGAAACCTGTGTATGAATCCTCGGGGATGCCTGAAAAAATGTCAAAGGGTATTGGGAGTGTGGGAAAGATACTGAGAAGGGGAGGACTAACTCCATAGGAAACAAGATATGTAAATCCTGAGTCTGGGGCTGAATGGACTTCGACACACTGGGGAGCAGGAGACCTTTTGCCAGGAACAAATGATGTTTAACTACTATATGTAAATGTTGTAAGGCGATTGTGATAGTACGGTTTTTACATAAAATGTAATAAAAAGATCATTTAAAAAAAAAAGTTGATGATGGCGCCTAGTAAGAGGAGGGAGGCCATGCTTGCCCCAATATTGTTCACTACTTTTATGCACTCCATTTCTAGGTATTGGTTGAATGGTCAATGAGTACCTCTGAAAAACATGGCATACATATGGAAAGAGCCCTAGCCTGGCGACTCTTGTGGCTAGTAGGCTATTTAGAGAATACGACAATGCGACCTATATATCTCAGAGATTACCAAAAAATGGCACTAGAGATCCGGGACAGACTATCTGTAAAGGCAGGACTGACAACTCTTGCCTCACGGTATACTCCCATACATTGTAAATCATGCTTTTTGAGAGTTATCTTACAACATTTGAATCCACAATGGGTTTAATCTCTAATCTGTATTCCATTATCATCACAGGAGTTGACAAGCAAGAGAAATGGAAATTCAGGACACAGTGACAGCAGGAACTGGCAGCAGAGTTTTGAGGAGAAGAAGTGGGCTGGGAGTTACTTCCCTGCATTGAAGACATATCGTTGCTTGTTGCTTGCTCCACAATGAAATGGAATACCAAATTTACATGAGGTTGTACTTAGCAGCATATAGGGCAAGACGCATGTTTCCCAAATTCACTTTTTTGAATGAAGCTCGAAAACGCGTCTGTCATACAACCTATTGTTAGCAATTCTTCCAAAAATACATAGGGGCTTGTTAGACTTGGCATCTTTTGGTGTGTTTCCCCTGTCTTTTTGCTTTCTGACCTCCCGGTTTTGACTCTGTTTTTGCTGGTTTAGTGTCTCTGCGCACTTTCTCACTGCTGTTCAGTGTTAAAGTGCAAGTGCTCCTGTTGTAAATTATGTTATGGATTGGTGTTTCCATGATTGGCATATTTGATTTACTGGTGAGGCCCTAGTAAAGTGCACTGAGAGTGCCAGGGCTGGTAAATCAAATGCTACTATTGGGCTTGCAGCACTGGTTGTGACACCCACAGAAGTAGCCCAGAAAAGGTAACTCAGACCTGCCACCGCAGAGTCTGTGCGCAGTTTGTAACTGCCATGTCGACCTGGCAAGTGCACCCACTTGCCAGGCCCCAACCTTCCCTTTTTTCTACATGTCAGCACCCCTAAGGTAGGCCCAAGGTACCCCTGTGGGCAGGGTGCTGTGTATGTTAAAGTAGGATATGTACTGATGTGTGTGACATGTCCTGGTGGTGAATTACAGTGTATTTCCTTTTTCACAATTGCAAGGCTGCCTGTTCCCATAGGACAGAATGGGGAGTTTGTTTATACCATCTTATAAACAGAACTACCCCTGGGAACAAGGTAGAAAAATAAAGTTTAGTGTGTCTGGACTCAGAATGTTAAAATGCATCTTTTAGCGAAGATGATTTTTACATTCTGTGTTTGAAAATACCACTTTTAGAAAGTAGGTATTTTCTTGCTTAGCCATCCTGTGCGCCTCTGCTGGGGTTGTGGATTGACTGTCTGGCTTTGGGATGACAGGGGCTGGAGAGGGGCAGTGGCTCCAGAGAGCCTGATGGGGCAGGGCTGGGCTGAATAGACCTGGGTTGCATTTAGAGTAGTGGGAGCAGATTTCCTTGCACCTGAATGGGCCTGGTCTGCCTTGCACAATGCCGTCTCCACCCCCTGCCAGGAAGCTGCACCAGCGAGGACAGAACTGGTTTGGGCTGGGTACAGACACTCTCTGCCTTCAGAGAACAAATTATTTGGTGGTATAAATATTGAGGCCCAGACCCCAGAACTTTAGAACTCTTTTGGACCATGAAGACTGCCAAGAAGAAGAGCTGGAGAAGCTGTGAGGAGAAACTACCACTTTGCTGCATGCTTTGCTGTGTTGGCCTGCAGAGACTGCTTCTGTCTTTGGCAGTGAAAGGACTGTACTTGAACTTTCTGCAATCACTTTTTGTGAGTTTCTCTAAGGGCTTGAGGTAGAGCTTGCCACCTGTTCAAGAAGTCTCAGGAACAGCAAAGACTTCAAGTTCTTCTGCCCTCAGCACTGGGGACTGTGTGTTTTGTGCTGCCACAGAGGAAAAATCAACCCGACACCGTCTACGACGCCGCTGCAAAATCAGTGTCCAGAAGGCACCACAGAGGTCACCGCCGCAACGCCGCACCGCAACCCTGGTCTCACCGATGACGCCTGCTGATGTCGCCACCGAGCCGCTGCTTGCACTGCGACCTGTGGGCACCGCATTCCGCATGGGCTCGCTTCACATCGTCGCCCTGGTATCCCTGACGACGTCACTTCACGCCGACATCGATGCCGCTGCTTGCACTGTGGTTCAAGGGCATCGCTCGTAAGCTACACAACGCGCCGCCCTCATCTTGCACCGCAGCCTTGGCCTACCGACGCAGGCGCCATCGACTCCAGTTCATCAGCCGACGACAGCGCTTCAGCAATGACGATGCCGCTGCTTGCACTGTGACCTGCCAGTACCGCGACGAGCACCACATCACTTCGCACCGCAGCCCTGATCTCACCGATGCCGCTTGATGACCGTCACCAAGCCACTGCCTGCACCGTGACCTGAGGGCACCGCACGCTGCACCACTGCACTTCGCATCGCAGCACCCGATGCCTGCCAATGCTGGCGCTCCTGACTTCAACCACCAGGAGTTTGATTTGCAACGCGTGTGACTTCAAGGGCCCGATGACTCCTGCACCGACCTCCAGAACCGACGCCTGCGGATGCCATGTTTTCAGAGCTCAATGAGACGTCGCCAACGCCCTGCATTTCTAAAGGTACTGTTTTGCGGGTCTTACCGATACTGTAGCTGGCCTGCGACACCGCGGTCAGCCTAAACTGTTTGGATTTGTTGTTCACAACGCTGTGATAGCCCCAGACGGAGCTATTGACTTCAAGGAACTGTTTTTCAAGTTTATTTTGATAACTGAAGATTTCTAAGTAGTATATTGTGGATTTTTATTGTTTTTGGTCTTGTCTTAAGTATATAAAAATATTGGAGATTTTTATAAACTGGTGTGGTGTCCTTTTGTAGTGCTTACACTGTATTACTGTTGGTTATGTGCAAATGCTTTACACACTGCCTCTAAGATAAGCCTGACTGCTCGTGCCAAGCTACCAAGAGTGTGAGCAGGGGTTATTTTAGGAGTGTAACTCCCTTATCCTGACTAGAAGGAAGGGTCCCTACTTGGACAAGGTACCTAACTCTGCCAACTAGAGTTTCTAACAGGGCTTATTCTTAAACACTGGCGTAATGCTGTGCAACACAGCATTGTGTCGCAAAAATCTGTGCTGTGTTGAGACATTTCCCCGTGCCATGAATGCGCCGTATTTATGGAGCTGCTCACTATGGCGGAAGGACCAACAATGCCTCAGGAATTCTTATGCAACGATGTCAGAAATGGCACAAAGTGCCAAAACACAAGTGCTCCCTACATGACACAAAGTTGATTTGCATGTTGTAAAGCAGCTATGCATGCCTCGAATAAGAATTGCTTCATGCAGGAGTGATTTGTGCTGCTGGATCATTTGAAAAAGCGACTCAGTCAACACAGAATTACTCCTCAAAACAGAGAAGAATGGAAGGAGCCTCAGGGAGACAGGAGGGTAACAAACCCAACCCAGAAGACTTGCCATCATCCCAGAAGAAGAAGAAGAGGAAGTCTAACTTCAATGAGGAGGAGAATCAGACATTAATTATTGAGGTGACAGGAAATTTACATCTCTTCTTTGCCACCTCAAAATTGCCTTTAGGGAGGAAGGATACCATTTGGCAATCCATAGTGGACAAAATAAATTGTGTAGCGCAAACAAAAAGGAGCATCCTGGAGTGCAAGAAGAGGTGGCATGACTACAAATGCAGGATCAAAGAAACACTTTCCAGCAACCTTAATACAGCCATGAGGACAAGAGGAGGACCTGATTTCCAGAAGGAGTTGGATCCATTGGAGGAGCAGGTGGCATCCCTTATTCCAGCAGTATTGGTAGCTGGAGTGGAAAAGCAGGGTAGTGCTCAAGTAGAGGACCAGCAAGAGCTGCAAGGTGAGTGAAAACAAGGTACCATATATTAGCAAACTGTCATGCAGAGCAATGCAGCAATACACTTTGCTGCACTGTGCTGCGTGAAAGGGAAAGGGCAGGAATGCCCCGCCTGTTAATTCATCCTTCACATAACTGTCCTTTCCTTGGGCAGTACCAATTTTTCCAGCCCTGTCCAGCCCTGCCAAGTTTCCAAGGACCATGCTTGATGTGCTGCCCCAGCCAAGGTAGTTCCTTTCAGTGCTGGGAATTGTAGTGTCATTTATCCTGTCACAAAACAGGACTACAAGTTACAGAATACAAAGTAGAAAACCTGGACTTGAGCAGCATATCATGCATGGACCTTGGAAACTTGGCAGATATGCCAATTCTAATGCTGACCCCCTTGCACCATGACACAATCGTGCTTGAGTTGAGGCCAAGTAGCCAAAAGTGGACTGTAATGTAATTTCAGTCAATGTAGCTTTGTAGAGGATTAATGTGTTACCTGAGAGGGTTTCCAGGTGCTGAGTAGGTGCATGCACTGCAATTAATATCACAATATCATCATATTAGAGCCAGGTATACAGTTTCTAGTACAAATCCATATTTAATGCAGTTGACCTGATGTGATGGGGGATGTTGTTCCAGGTGTAATCTGACATGTTTGAGAACACCCTACCTCCTGTCTTGCTCATATGGATATGTGGCTGTGGGAGAGTGCAAGTGATGCAGAGCGGAGATTTATGATTGGATGGTGGAAGCATAGATGGTGTGTGAGCTGGGTGGGTCCCTGGTAGTGTAGTGCTTTGTAGGTGTGACTGAGTATCTTGAACTGGCAGTGTGTCTGAATAGGGAGGCAAAGTATTTTTCTGAGGTGAAGAGTGTGCATGCTGCAAGGAAGGCCGAGTAATAGTCTGGCAGTGGTGTGTTGAATAGTATTTGTAGCATGCGTGCAGAGATGATGTAGAAGAGGGCATTGTTGTACTACAGACTACATGTGATGAGGGCCTGGGTGATGGTCTTACAGGTATCAAAGGGGAGCCATATGAAGAAATGTCTGAGCATGCAAATAATGTGAAAGCAGGTGGAGGTGATTGTGGCAGTTTGAAGTCTCACGGAGAGGTAGGTTTCCAGGATGATGGACAGGTGTCTGGAGTGGTTGGAGGGTGAGGGTTTCGGGCCTAGTCATGTGGGCAACCAGGGTGAGTACATGTTGCTGAATGTCATCATTTCTATCTTGTCAAGTTGAGTATGAGCAACTAATCTCACATACAGTTAGCCATTTTGGTCAATAGCATCATGTAACAACTGTTGGTGGTGTTGGTTTTTCCTGGGAGTTATTTATTATCTGGGTGTCATCACTGTAAGAGATGGTATTGAGTCCTTGGTTCTGAATGGTTATTGCCAGGGGTGTCATGTACAAGTTCAAGAGATTGGGGCTGAGTGAGGGGATTTGCCGGACTCTGCAGATGAGTTCCTTGGGAGAATGGAGTACGCTTGAGCTGCTGCATTACTCTAAGTATGAACAAGGCTATCCACTTCAGAGATGCTCCATAGTTATTAGTGTTGTGGAATCTGGAGTTCACTGTGTGTGTGCTAGGAAAGTACAAGATTCCCCATAAAAATTGAAATGATGGTATGCACAGGCCCTTCCCCTTTCATGCAGTGCAGTAAGGTGGCTTGCCATGTAGTGGTGTGTAGATGTTTGTGAAATATGAACCCTAGAGTGCAATAAGGCACATATTGCATGTGAGACAGCACAGCAAGACAGCTTCGTGTGTAGTGCTTTGTGAAAGGCAGAGTGCAGGATAGTGTGAGGTATACCAATATATGATATCTCTTGGCTAGGGCTGGGCCACAAACTGATGGCTAGGGCAAATGCAGGCACCCTTGCTACATGGTGCAATGGTCTCTGCAGTGGTGCTAAGAAGCCACATTTGTATCAGTTCAGGCAGACAGCAGAAAAGTACCGTAACATGTAAAATGTGGCCCATTCCTGCAGTCTTTCAGGAAGGGCAGGGCAGCAAGCTGATAGCTGGGTTGTGTTGTGTGAAATATACACAAATAGGCTCCATAGTGAATACTGAGATTGTGTGAACAATGTACATGTATTGCCATATGAAACGCAACAATAGCACAACATGGCCATATACACTTGTAGAAACATATGTTCTACATATCCCTGTGTACTTGAAAGTGAGAAAAAATACTGTTTGAATGTTACAGGAATCACTTATGTCATATTTTATCATGGAATCTTCGTAATATTTCCATTTCTTTCCAGAGAGACAAACAACACCTCCTGGAGATCAGCCTGTCCGTGATGCCCAACCTGTTGAGGAACCCATCCTGACTTCCATGGATGAAGATATCTTCCAGCACCTCCTGGACACTTTTGAAACTTCTCCTCAGGTACTGGCAAGGGAAGATGATGTTGTTGGGTCTCCAGATGAACCAACACACACTGGACATGGACCAGTCTTTTACATCGCAGCTGCGGACTCTGAGGACCCCCAAGTTGCTTTAAACAGCAAGTGGTAGGAGTCTAGCAGCAAATGCCTGATAAGATCTGGCTGGGGATGGAGACCATAGCGGGTACTCTTGAAGGAGTCCATAGATGTATCAGCCCTAATTAGTGGTTGACAAAGGCTATCACAGACACCTACTCTTGGCTCCATAGGATTTGTTGATTCCCTAGATGGCATCGCTGGTGTCTGTTGGCTTAGTGAACTAATACATCTAATGTAGGGGCCTGTGTTTGACCTCATGGTCACAGGTTGAAATCCCAGCACATCCACTTAGCCTTTAATCCTTCTGGGGATGATAAAATGAGTACCATTGTGTTGGGTAACAATAACCATCTGTTATTCAGCTCCAAGATACGCTTCTTGATGAACGTGCGCTTTAAAAATACACATGTTATGGTATGTTATGATGCGGAAGGAATAACAACACCAGCCTTCTACATCTGACACCAGTGAAGTTGTCAGGCAGCTGGGGGCCACTAATACATCCATCCAGCCCCTGGAGGCAAAGCTTGACTCCTTCATAGCATCAACAAGTGTCCTCAATAGCAATGTTGTTGCTTTGTTGGCTAACTAGCAAACTCTTACCAGTGACTACCATGCTGCCTTACTGGTGCCAACAAATGTTGTTGGGAATATGGGAGTTACATCTTGTGTCTCTGATGTGTGTGTGTCTGAGGCTAATAACAACAGTGAGCTGCCTCCCATTCCAACTCAACAACTTCCAGGGAAGGCAGAACACTTATCAGAGGAGGAAAATGTAGAGTTCCCCAGTTTCCGATGAAGTACTTCCCAATAAACATTTGCGAGTGCCCCCATGTCAGTTTTTCTGATTGTCTTGTGTAGGACATCATGCCACCTTCTTTGGAACCCAGTACAATACCTTTTGTTTGTGCAGTTTATCTTGTTCACCTGTGGTCCAAAATAAAATGCTTCACTTGCTAATGGCAATTTGTTCCTCTTCACTGATCATAATATTCACATGTAAATGTGAACTCACATGTGTAAACAAACTGAGGGGGATATTCACAAGGACGTATCTCCGAGTTATCGCCAACTTAACGCAACAAAAGTGGTGACAGATTTAACACCCCATTCACAAGCGGTTGCAAACTGCAGACAACGCAAGTATTCCCGCGATAACCGCCTCAACATTTACCTCCACGGGTGACACCACCAACTAACCCTAATGAGATGCAGAGTAGGCGTTCCCATGCAAAAACACACGAAAACACCACAACACCACTTTCACAACGAACTGCCAGATCTGCGATGCGAACCAAAAACAGGCGATAAGCCGCGGTAGCAGCAGGGAATTAACACCTGCCTTTTGCTGGTGTTGAGCAGGACGACTACCTGCAGCATGAAAGGGAGCACAGGCCAGAGCCACATCTGAAGACCCACAGATGCAGTGGAGACAATGATCATGCAGCTCGGAGACCCATGAGGGCCACAACACCCACCGCCACAACCCCCAGGCCCCCCACGCCCCCCGGACAAACACATACCGTGCACGACACAAGAGCCACAAAAAGCGCATGATGTTGCACAATGACAAACAGAAACACACAGTTGAGACAGAAGAACGAGAAACAGTCACTCATCATTGAAGTAACAACCAAAAACTTTATTGAAATACAACACAAAACACCAATGCGGAAGACTCCTGTCTGGTCCGTCCGGGACAATCCTGATGTCACGGCCTGGAAAATAATGGCCAAAATAAGAACGTGTGTCATGCGCACATCAAAGGAGCGAGACACAGAGAAACAGAGAATGAAAGAAAGGCAGAGAGAGAAAGAGAGAGAGAAAGAAAGAAAGGGAGAGGGAGAGAGGGAGAGAAGGAAAGGAAGGGAGAGGGAGAGGGAGAAGGAAAGGAAGGGAGAGGGAGAGAGGAAGAGGGAGAGAGAAGGAAAGGAAGGGAGAGTGAAAGTGAAATGAAGAGATAGAAAGAGAGAGAGAGAGAGAAGGAAGGACACTGCCGCCCCGCGCACCCAGGCACCACTGCTCACCTGCTGCCACCGGTGTCTCTCCAAACAAGTGCCAGGATGCACTGCAAGCCACCAGGTCTGCAACCTGTAACCGAGGCAAGAGTCAATCATGTCAGAGTCCATCCCACTGCACATGGCAACAACGCCAGTCCGCCCCTGCGCACACATGCAGCCGCACCCTACCCCCTCCCGCCAGCCAGCGCTGGCTGTCCGCCCTTGCACACCCAGGCCCCACTGCTCACCTTTCGCCAATGGTGTGTCCACCAGTGGGTACACCACGTGCCCGTGCAAGCTCCAGGCCCCGGTCCCGCCACCATGGCATGCTCCACATCATGCAGACCCACACCGCAGACCAGCAGGTCCCACACATGACGCTGAGTCCTGAGGCATCAATGGCAGAGACCACATCACTGCACACATCATCATCGCAGGCTGCACACCCGCTCAGCAATTTCGGTGCCACTAACCCTGTGCAACCCCAGTCATTGCCACGTGGTGGTAGGCCCGTGACGGCCGCAAGGCCTCAGGTGCCACTAACCCTGTGCAACCCCAGTCAGCGCCACGTGGTGGTAGGCCCGTGACGGGCGCAATGCCTCGGGTGCCACTAACCCTGTGCAACCCCAGTCAGCACCACGTGGTGGTAGGCCCGTGACGGGCGCAATGCCTCGGGTGCCACCAACCCTGTGCGCAACAACTCATGGGCCCTTTATGATTGAGCCCCGTGGTACGTCCGTCATCCAGTCACCTCCGGCAGTGGGGAATGTGACGTTGCCGGCCCTTTATATACTCGGGGTCACATGGCCTGTGACGCCTGCGCCGGATGAGTGTGGTGTGTGTGCAAACCTGCCCTCAGGGAGTGGCCGCGACATGCTAACAACTAGACCAGCGGCCTGCGGACCACTAGCGTGTAAACCTGTGACATGTGGTTATGTGCCCCCCCTCGGAGCGTAAGCGGAGTAGACTGTCCTGGCATACGCCGAACCAGCCCAGGGCTTGCAACGATGACACGGGGGCTCTGGGCATGGTGCAGTCCATGTCCGGACAAGAAAGTGACTAATGCGTGTGTCCCTGTTGTGGTGTCTACGGCACCCGCAACACAATCGGCAACGTAGCACACTGTGACTGGTATCCCACTAGATGAGCATCATTGACGTTAGGGGTAATCACTGACCCTACATTCATCCACACATTCATACTTGAATGATGAAAGACATGACACAGCAGTGCGTTACTGCATGTTTATTGCACATCCAGTGGAGTTTAGCAGCTGGAGCAGTACAGGGCCATGCCAACCCCACTTCACAACATGGGCCCATGGAGGGCCAGCCAGAGTCCACCAGGGAATGACAAGTACAGAGGATGAGGAAGAGTACAGTCCACAGTCTGGTCGCCGTGTCATTGGTAACCAAACAGGATATGGAAGTCCATGTTGCGGTCCAAGGTGAGTGCCGCAGAGTGCATCGGGGGTCAGTGGGAGGTCATGGGGCCATGTGCGGCACCAAGGAGCAACAGGCCAGGTGGCGGAAATGAATGCTAGTGCCTCCTTCTGATCCCAAAGCCAGCCACGTCCTCGTCCTCAGATGTGTGCCCTGCCCCACCTGTGGGTGGTGCTGTTCCGGCTGCAGCACTGTGTGCCACTGACACATCAGGTGCCGGAGGTGGATTGTCAGCCGCACTGTGTGGCAGTGACACATCAGGTGCCAGAGTGGAAACGTCTGCCGCACTGTGAGGAACAGACACACCAGGGGGCAGAGATGTGGATGGTGTAGGGGCAGCAGCATTCATCCGCGCCACACCTTGTGGCAGCAATGCCATGATGAGGACATGCAGGGCATGGTAGATCCCAGCTACATTTCGCTGATGTGCAGCGGTGGCTGCCATCCTTTCCGCCTCCATCTCCGCACCATGTCCTCCATGAGCCTCCGCATGTGTGCCATCTCACAGCTGAGATCGCTGGAGCCACTCTGAGCAGACAGGTGTTCTTGTCTCCAAGACATGACTCCAGTGATGTCAGCCAGGGCTCGTTTGGGACCATGGAGCAGTTTGTGGGTGTCCGTTAGGGACTGGAGGTGGTCCCTGATGGGACTCAGACACCCATGGATGATGTCCAGTTTGGTAGCCATGAGGTCGAACCCCACCCGCACCTGCTCAGCCATCTCCCTCTGGCCCTCCAACACACGGCATTGGAAGGCCATGTGTTGTTCGGGGGGGTCTTGGGAGACAGCCGGGGTTGTGGGTGCCTCCTGCTGGGTGGTTTGTGGAGTGGGTGGGGTCTCCTCGATACAGCTGGGCTGCCCTGGTCCTGGAGGTGAGTGGCGGATGAGTTCCATGATGTCTTGGAGGGCTTGGGTGTCGATGCTGGTGGTGTCCTCCTCGCCATCAGTGAAGAGTGGCTGGGACTGCTCTGCAGGTGGCGTTGACGGTTCCCCTGCAATGTGAAGGGGAGATGCTGTGTTACAATATGTCCTCATGTATGTGGCCTCATGGTACATGTTGACATTCAGACAGCATGGCAATGTACATTGTGACAGTGTGTAGATCAGGGCCATGATCCAGAGTCATTGTGGGTGTGCACTGTGCTCTGCTTGATTGTGCATGAATGCCATTGTGGCCATCTCCCCCGTCTCTCCAATACCTGGTGGTTACTCACCCTGTTGCTGTGGTGTTGTGTCATGTCGAGCAGTGTCCGGTCCCCCGACTCCTGCCACGGTCTCCACACTGATGACTGTCGACACCAGCTCCTCCATGTCATCCAGTTCCAGCTGTGGCGCTGGGCTCCCACCTCCAGTCTGCATTGCTGCCTTCTGGTTGCCTGTGAGTTTCTCCTTGGTCTTGCGCTTGATGTCATTCCATCGCCTCTTGACCTCGTCCATTGACCTCTTGTGCTCTCCGACGGCATTCACCTTGTCCACGATGGCCCGCCATAATCCATTTCTGGTGCCCAATGACACATTGGAGGCGACGAACAGTTGTTGATGGTGTTCTATCACCTCCGTGACCAGGATCCGATTCTCCTGTGGACTGTACTTCGTCTTCCTCTTCTTCTTGTCCTTGCCCTTCCCTGTCACAGTGGTCCCGGGCTGGTCGTCCGGGGTACTTGTGGGGCTGCGCTCGTCCTCTGCGCCTGCTCCGGCTGCCTCCATGGTGCTTCGGTGTTGGTCATTTTGGGCCTGATTCACAGAACTGGCTTACGTGAAATACGTAAAGTTAGTAATTTTCGGTATTCACAGAATACACTTACCAATACTAACTTTATGTCCGCTCCCGGGCCGGAGATTCCGGCACTGTGGCGGAATTTCCGCCTCTGGGCCGGAATCTCCGCCTCCGGGCCGGAATACCCTTATTTAGGCCGTTTGAGCATAAACGGCCTAAATTAGGGTATTCCGGCCTGGAGGCGGAGATTCCGGCCCAGAGGCAGAAATTCTGCCACAGGGCCGGAATCTCCGGCCCGGGAGCGGACATAAAGTTAGTATTGGTAAGTGTATTCTGTGAAAACCGAAAATTACTAACTTTACGTATTTCACGTAAGTTAGTTCTGTGAATCAGGCCCTTTGTGTTTGTGTGTTTTTTCTCCTTTTGTAGTGATTTTTCCGCCTGCCGTGTGTGTATGGGAGGCCTGGCGCTGCTTATCGCTGATTTCCTCATCGCGAATGGGCTCATCGCACGTTTTTGGGTGTTGGGGTTTGTGTTTTTATCGCCGTCACGGTGGTTGTATCGCGGACATTGTCCGCGGTTTCAGGAGACTATCGCATGGTACCGCCGTGTTGTGAATTCCACGTTAACACAGGGTTATTTTCCCGCGATAGACTGAGATGTGTGAAGTTGCGTTAACATTTTTTGGAGATGTTTAGCAAACGTTCTTGTGAATATACCCCTAATTGTATAAGCACAATACATCATTATTTTGGATGCATGTTGATAGCAATAACAAATCAACTACTCACATGTTGCAATGTGAGAATCTGAATGTCTGGAATTAAAAAAATATTTTGTTTCAAGCTATTGTGATTTTTGTATGGTTGTTCTTTAAAAGTCAACATGATATGTAACTCTAAAACACTAAACCACTGTTTTTGAAGCTGAAGAAGAGTGAGCTAAAGTCAATTTCACATTTTGTATTTGTATTTGTACCTACACCAATTGCAACGGCCTGATGAGCAATGTGTAGTTTGCCAATGTAACGTCAGAGTGCTCAACAAGCTGCATTTTCTTCACAGACACACAGTGAGATTTTGCGCAAAGGACACAAAACTTACCACCTATAAATGGAATGCGTAAGGCATGTGAGGCCAAAACACTGTTTCACTCATCCTCATATATATATAGTCAAGTAAATATGACATGATCATTAACTGATGTGAAAACCTCATTGCTCACACATAACATAATCAGCAGTCCATCAATCTGGATGGTTGTACCAACACTAGCCAGATACTCAGACCCATATTCTTCATGGATTTGCAGTGTACTTGTGACACACAAGGGCAATCCAATAGCTTGAATTACAGTCACCAAGACATGCAACAACACCTTGCCTGGCCCTGTGTATATTGGTAAATGTTGAGTAATCCAGCGCCGGTTAAAATTGCTAAAACATGCAACTCTGGCCCACAGAGGCCTTGCACGTGTTGAGTGCAAATGCATCCACACATGACATCATTTGTGCATACGATTTTGCTTAAATGGCAGACCAGGGAATAATGCTACACATCCCCAGGGGAGGGGAAAATGGGAGATATATGGACAAAAATCCTTGCTGTTGGTTATTTTCTAAGTGAGCTGCATGATGTGCCACCCTTAACAAGTAGTACATTTCAATAATGACAGATATAGTTCAGGCAGGTGTGACTTCCTGCACATGTATCAGCCAGCCAACAACACAGCCCCCTTGCACAATGGTGCCAGTCACACCCATTGCATCATTTCCTGGGTGTAACCAGCATGTTCTCGACATTTGTGTCAATTTTTCTGATGCATTGCTACACAAATGTACATTTCATGATGCACTGCGCAGTTGCACTTATGCAGCAATGCTATGGGCCAAGCAATGGTGGCTATGCACCAGTTTTGACCTGCACAACAAAGGCAATGCACCAGTTCTGACCCACATAACAGAGGTGATGCGCCGGTTCTGACCCGCGCACAGAAGATGTATGGCTTTTGCAGATGGAAACACCTTAGGCCCACTTCAATGAGTCCAGGACTGGGGTGGCACCACTTGGCGGGGCAGACTGACAGATGATAGAGTCCAGGTGCTAAAGCAGGGTGGCTGGATGCCTTTTATGTCCCTGAAATGTCATAACAGGAGGCCAGCCAAATTGCCCTTGGTGTCATTCTGGGGTCAAGGGATGCATTTGCAGTCCTTATCACCCAGCCAGGGGAAGAGCAGGCATCAGGGCAGCACAGCAAGGCAGGGCTCCAAAGCTGATTGCTCCCACATCAAGATTCATCTGAGTTACCAAGGAACCCACCTGGATATCAGCCACAGTCATATGTGCATTGAAAGGTTGATCCTGGGCCCTCAGCCCCACTCTTTTAGATTCCCTATTCAGCCCAATCTTCCTGAGATGTGCCCAGGCCCCTGCCTTATTATCTATCACTGATTCAGCACACACCTAGGGAAGCACAGAGGCAGGCTGGCTCTCCCATATTCCAGTGTATGTCACATCTATAGTGAAGCTTTGTTGGACTATCAAACTCATTCTGGTGGGATTCGTCTACTCCTCATGTATTACCCAGTCAACCATGGCCTTACCCACAAAGGTCCTCAATGAAATGTAGCAGTGCAGGCACTTCTGCTCTCAGTGTACAGTCACAGCACATTCAGGGCCCAGTACTGTAAACCACATGTATTATGCTACCACCAGCAAACTGACATGCAGCACACACACTCAGTATGTACATACTGTTCAATACTACAGTCCCTTTGTACTGTACTAGAGTGTGTCACTTTGAACACACACTTCCAGCACACATACATAAACCATGTGCACACTGTTCCACATTTCAACCTATGTGTAATGTTTGTCTTGCACGGGCACATGCATTCAGAATCAAGCACACACTTCCTGATCAACCTGATGTTGGGCAGGGGGGAGTTGAACACACTGCAGCAGAACATTAGAAGCAATGAGTGAAACAGTAGGCCTCACTCCAGTGACCCAGGGTTGAATGGTCAGGTTCACTACTGCTGATCACTACACGGTATGCTAACACCCCCACGCTTGCTCTGTTTTACTCCTGCAAAAGCAGTAGCATACCACAACTATGAGGGTAGGTCTTTGGGTGGCCCTTCTGGTCAAACAGGACTGCAATCTATGACGTAGGCCTATGCCATGGCACACATGCATATCCTGTGTTCCATATGGGTATATACCAGCATTAGTGATCCAGACAACAATACAGTTGGGCACTCACGGCGAGGGTACACAACTCTTACCATGCAGGGGAAATTCCCTACCAAGCACCACCACTGCACCATATTTCAAATATTTGTGTATGTCTACAACCATTTGTGCTTGCATTATGACTTTCATGCTTCACGCATTACACATCTCTGTATTCAGGAAGTGATTTGATGGTTGTCTTTCTTTTCACTTAAATGCCACGCATTGCTACTTTGGAAGTTTAGTATGTTTTGGTATGGGCCTCTGAGTCTCCTTGCATTGCTCTGCAAAGCATAGTTAATGTGTACTGTATCAAGTGTGGCAAATGTAGACCTCACATTAAGCAACCCTGAAAAGGTGTTACATATGTGCTGTTTTGTGGACCCCAACACATGCATGAATGCAATCTTCACAAATGTAAATTTGACATCTACTCCTCAGGCTATGCCCTTGGCCATGACAGATGACTCCCATGACCTGTAATGGTATCTGCTGCAACATTTGTTCCAGCAAAGTGCTGCCACTCTACATGCTAGTCCATATATGAAACACACTTCAATTTGAAGATTGTCTCAGGGAATGACTTATTGGGAAAATTGTGATCCATCATACACTTGAGTGCCACATCTTATGCACTTTGATGCAGCAGAAAACATGCAAAACAGCTTACTGTGCTGCACTGCTTAAGTGAGGGAAGACAGGAACGCCCCAAACGTATCTAGATGTGGGACAATCCTGCCTCTCCCTTTCATGCAGTGCACTGCATCACATTGGCTTGCTGTGCTGATTTGTTCTTAGTTGGAGATATGCCACCATGTTTATGAACGGCTCAGAAATCATAAATTATATATGTTGAAGCCTACATCTAGTTGAGTAGATGTGCGTGACTATATATGTACTTTGCAACATCACAAAATAAAATGATGGCCAGAGTGTTGAAACTTTTCAAACACTCACCCCCAGTTACAGAACTGGGTTTAATTCATCATTATCTTCCTTGCAACATCACCCCAGGTTGGACCCAGCCATATGCAAATCAGTCTTGACCCTGCTCCCCATGGGAACAGTCCAGCCCGAACTGCCAGGCCAGGTGCTCTCTGGACTGGAAACAAGCATCCTGGGTCCGGTTTCAGGGTATCACCCCTCATCAGGCAGGCTAGTTTGAATCCAGTGGCGCAGTGAGCAAGAGAACCATGGCTGGGCATACCCTTAGCCACCTAGGGTGCACATAGCAACATCACAAAATAAAATGATGGACAGAGTGTCAAAACTTTTCAAACACTCACTCCCAGTTACAGATCTGGGTGCAATCCATTGTTACTTTACTCGGCACGTCACCCCAGGTTGGACCTAGCCATATGCAAATCAGTCTTGACCTTGCTACCCATGGGAACAGTTCAGCTCGAACTGCCAGGCCCGGGCCTCCCTGGACTGGAAACAAGCATCCTAGGACCAATTTCCGGGTATCCCCCCTCATCAGCCATTCTAGCTTGAATCCAGTGGTGCAGCGAGCAAGGGACCCACGTCTGGGCATACCCTTAGTCACCTAGTGCACACATAGCAACATCATAAAATAAAATGAGTGTTGAAACTTTTCAAACACTCTCCCCCAGTCACAAATCTGGGTTTAATCCACTGTTATATGTACCTTGACATTGACACAAAGACCACACAATGGATGAGTTCAAAACAAATATTTATTGGATGATAGGTTGAAATAGTTTCTGTTATTATTTGCATCTTTTTCATTTGATCAAGAAATAAAATGTGCAATAATTTGGTTTCGTCTCACAGGACCTGCCACTGTGTGCTCTTTGTCTGCATCACTTTCATCCTCTTCTACTGGGTCATGTGGGATTTCCATCTTATTATCCCACAGCAAATTAGTTTTCAGACATATGTTGTGCAATATTGCACACTCTAAGATGATCTTGCAGACCATAGTAGGTGAGTAGAGGAGTCTTCCGCAAGATTTGTCCAGGCAGAAAAAACTGGACTTTAGGACCCCAAACATTCTCTCCACCACATTTCTAGTTTTGCAAAGAGCAGAGTTGTATGTTTTTTTGACCCTCCGTCTTCAAATTTTGGAATGGCATCATATTCCATGGCTGCAAACCACATCTTTGGTCACCTAAAAAGTGGAAAATACCAACAGTCAATGATTTGATACATTGTTACTTAGACATAAATAACTATGTGTGTTATGTATGCAGGCAAACTCATACACATTCTTTCAACTTTTAACAGATATGTCTTAGGTACTATGGACCATTGCTTTACACATATATGTTAAACTTATATGTGTCTTTGCACATATTGTCCATGGTGTAAAAAATACAACACATCAACATGCTAACTTTCATGTTTAGCCGGGAGATTACTATGATAAGTTCTTTAGAATGATTTCATCAGTTATATGAAATGTGCACTCTATATGTATGAGAAGTATGATACTTATGATCATATTATCTTGCATACATTTAGGCCTATGTAGGTAGAGACAGGCCAACATGTCTGACAGCATGAGAGGGTTCAAATTTGGGTGATAAGTACAAAGTGATACCTTACCTTGTTTGCATTTTATCTAGGTTATTTCCTAGTGTATGACATTTTTAACAGCCTATTTATTGACTGTGTCAGTTTTTACATTGATGGACTAAGATGCAAGAAATGTAGGCAACTTGAGGCACTACATTGTTCATCTATCACATTGATATAGTCTGCCAATGTGGCTTATCATCTATGTCTATGTTTGGACCTAGAATGTTAGAATGCTTGAAAAAAAGGTGCCCTTTGTACGTTTGGTATCACATATGTACCTAGAGCTGACATTTACACAAGATTTGATGCTTCACTCTTATTGCATGAAATACATAGAATTTAGGAGTTGTTTTTCCATTTGTGCTTCTGATACTTTGATCAGCCTACAGATATACTGCCATGTGTGACACATATGCTTAGGGTCACATGATTTGTTCAACGACTATTATTATAGTGGAGCAATGACAATTGATCCAAACATGCACCACATACACACATCTCAAACATTGCTAAGATTTGTCCTTTCTACTCATATTGTACTTATTTGTGGACCGCAAGATTTGTCTTTTGATTGGTTCAACATTGCAGAACTTAGGGTTCTGTTCACTCACACTGTGAGATGACACAATACTTCTCATTGTGGGATTTTTCCTACTTCCATTGCAGGTGCAGTGAGGAAATCACACAAAGGAACATAATTGACTACATGTTGGAGTAAGTTACTCCCACTTTGTGCACATGAGACGATATCCAGACACAAACACAGAGATGGCTATTGTGTCATACGTTACAACTTCTTCGTTGGTATAATGTATATTTCTACTTCCCTTACCAATGAGTAGGCCATTCCCATATCTGCCATTCTGAAATTGCTCATTGATGGTACTGTGGTGGACGATGTAGGCATCATGTGCACTTCCAGGAAACGTTGCCAGGACATTGATGAACATTCCCAGATGGTCCACTATCACCTGTACACTGATGGAGTAGGTGTGCTTGCAGTTTCTGTGCAGGTGCAACATTTCTGCAGGGGGCACAAATTGGACATGTGTGCAATCTATGGCACAAAGCACACGTGGAAACCCAGCAATGATGTAGAAGCCTTGCTTAGTATCCAGTTGTTGTTTTCTAGTTTTTGGGAAAAGACGGTACTGGGGTGTTAATTTTATGTGGCATCCTACACAGATGGGAGAAAAGCAGAAAATGCTCCCTGTGAACTGCCTGCCAATTTGGCCACTGTCGTTTGGAAGGATCCCAAGCCCAACATGTGGAGCACACCCATCAATTTTACATGTGGTTCAATGGCATTGGTCCCTCCAGTTGCTGTCTGGAGACTTGGTGGTATCGTCTCTAGCAATGCCATGATGGACTCCCTCTTCAGTCTGTAGAACTGTATGACCTCCTCCTCCCTGAGGTGAATGAGGGATATGCGCTGAAGGAAAACATGCTCCTTCCTCCTTCGCTGCCTACGTGGTTGTCTCCTAGCTACTCCCAGTTCCAGTATAACAAACTCCATGCCATAGTTGAGCTTACCAGAATGTACTGTGACGATGAGGAATTTGTACTACAGCCACTGCATCCTTTTCTATGCCTGGGTTGCCGATGTGCAGCAATTCTAGCTCATTTCTAGCTTTGCGTTGCGATTGTACATGATGCATGATGCAGTGCTGCACAGATAAATACTAGTGAGTTACGGTTGAGATGGATTCTGTGCAGGAACCCATATATTGTATATATTACTTCCTGCATGACACAGCAGTATTCAGTGCAGTTTTTGCACCACGCAATCCTAAAATAATTATGCGTTTGTGTAGATGTGTTTTTTAAAAAATATGACTTACTGCCTACGCCGGCCTTGCGTGACACTACATGATGCAAGGCCGGTGCAAATCCTTGATAAACGTGCCCCATAGAGTGGGCTTACGGTCTGCCCAAAGACGTTTTTCTCTCTCCACATTAAGTTGGCTCTTATTTGTATCAATCCTTCTCCTATGCAGCCCTTGCACTGAGAAGCACGAGGGACAATCTTACATCTGAACACATTACATTATTTTTCCCATACATGCAATGTATATGGGAAACAATACTTTTTCTTTTTCACTGCAGCAGGTTTTTTAACGCGTCAGTCAGGACCTTTGTGTCCGCTTTACTATGCCTGTCTTCTCCATGATTCTTTTCCAGCTATGTCTTTCGTATTGACTTTCCTTACCTGTGTTTAATTCCCACTGTTTTCCCCTATATTATTTTTTGTTTTCTCCTTTGGTGTCTTATTCCTTGTTTCTCCTCGTTTATGTTTTCTTTAAAAACGACTTTGTCAAAGCTTACAAATCTGCCCTTAACGAGCTAGCAAATGCCAACACAGGCATGCAGAAATGCTGCTTCCATCTGGCAGTAAATTAAAGCCAGACCTATTAACTTTACAGTGCTTCCGTAAACAGGTGATGATCTGTGTATTTTTATGCAACGTTCGCCATTTTTATGATTTATGCAATAACACATTCAAATTGCGTTTCCACTGTCAGGATCTGCAGTCAGTTTGTAAATTTCTTCCCCTGACTCTCTTCACGGACGGTAGCATCAAGGATTCTAGTACAGATTCTGATTGCACTCCAATTTCAGATCTGAAAATATGATATTATTTTATTTTTATTAGGTAGTGCCATCCGACCGTTGTAATAAAAAAAAAAATCTTAGTAGTGACACGTTTAACATCCGAGATGGATCCTGTTTGCTCCATTTTCTTATTTAGCTTGCATCGAAAACTTTCAAAACAACTATTACATAATGCTGCTTATAAGATGTTGAAGAACGCTCTTCTTTTTGGATGAAAGTAATTCAGTATGTAAAGATTTTTATTATTTGAATAAGCCTTTAAGAAAATCGAACGTCTCTGATTTTTCAGGCCTCGTCTCTCTATTCTGATAAAGTAGGGAAGGTTTCAGCCCACATTTTGTATGAAGCTCTATATGGACACTGGAGGCTGCTATGGGAAATCCTTGCATTGCATTCATATTTCATTATTTCAGCCACAAGCCAAGATAGCGCACATTATAGCCTGGCGATTTCTTTTCAGAGTCACACAATGAAGGTAAGGGATGAGACTTTGGCAAATGAAATGATTAAATCCTTGAAAAAAGAATAGGTAGTGCATTTCTCGGCAGTTTGATTATTCAGTATAGCATGCCCTCCCAAAAGCAATCAAAAGTACTATTTACAACAAACGCACTGCTTCTAGAAATGTAATAAACAACACAAATCACTAACAATTGGCGTCAGCATTACCCTACTGTAGCTCAGACTTCGCAGACAGCACCAGCGGAACCTTTTTCTTCTTGTAAAGTAACATAACTAAAAGCGTCTCTGCAAGGAGTCTACATTCAGTGGTAAATACATCCGGCCCTGATGAACAAGGAATACGTTGTCAAGCAGTTAGTTTTCAATTGGCACATTATAGTGTGCAGTAAGCTTGTTCTCAAAATGATAATTACAGTAAGCAAGGCTGAACCTAGATCACGTAAATTGCACCAGTGACAGAAAAGTGTGCACTGCTGCCACTCAGTTAAGCAGTGATGCTGCCAATTTCTGCTCTGGTACAGGACAGTTCTGCACCAGTTGAAGGGAAAAGTTTGCACTCAAAGACTATAAAAACGATGATTTTTCATTGGTCATTGGCTCAAACATCACTGGACAATTGTCCCAAATTCCTGGAGAAACAGGCTCTAGTTAGTCATATGTCAATGCCGGTCCTCCAGCTCAGAAGATCTAATCATGTGCTCTGTTTTCTTGTTGGTGACACAGCACTGGCATTGTTTGCTGTGGACTGCAAAGCCCAGGATCCTGCTGTGCAGTATATAGAGGAAGGAAGAGGAGGGGCCACTGCACACATAGTGCTCTTCAATAAGGGGCGGCTGGTAACATATGAAAGCGGTGAGACGAGTTAAGTGCCCCACCGCTTACCACAACAGACAATAAAACAAGCGTGCAAAAAAAATAAACACACTGGCATGCATTACAATAAAATTACAAATAAAATAAATGTACTTACCCGGGCTGCATCTTCCTTGTCCTGTCTGGCTCCAAGCATGATTCAAACTACAAACTAATGCTGCTTATGAGAGCAGCTCTAGGATTGGATGGAGTGGGCTGGCTAGATGCCCCATCAGGCCCTGGAGGCCTGTGATTGGTTTCCACCCAGTTCTCTAAGACAACTGGGTGGCGACCTGCAAAGTGCGCATGTCAGGCTGGCCGTCACAAGACAGCTGGCCAAACTGACATGCATACTTTGCAGTGTCTGGCCAGCCTTCCTGTAGTCCTCCATGCCGCCAATCAGCAGCAGCAGCAGCAGACAGAACACATCCCCATTTCTCCGACTCCCTCAGAGGCAGGCTGACTGACAGCTGCAACGCCCCTTGTGAAAAATAAAATGGCAATTAAATAATTTCATTGCCATTTTATTGTTCACATTTACCGCAGCTCACTGCGGGCGGGGGGTGATGCTCCACCTGCCCTCACAAAGAAACCCCCGCTGGATCCAATACACCACAGAACGAGATGAGCAGAACATTGCCGGGTACAGCCCGAGTAATGACCAGGTGCTCGTCAGAGCCCAGAGGAGGCTTGGCAGGCCACCCCTCTTGGCTTGTGCTGTGGCATTTTTATCATCTAACATGAAGTTTATTATCTGCCCCAGGGGCAGGCATGACTAACAAGAAGTGTGTTTGCTTTGTTCGCCCTAAGTTGGCAGGGTATGCCCAGACGTGGGTCCCTTGCTCACTTTGCCACTGGATTCAAGCTAGCCTGGCTGATGAGGGCTGTTAGCCCGAAACCGGTCCCAGGATGCTTGTTTCCGGTCCAGGGAAGACATGGCTTGGCTTGGCCCTCATCAGCCAGGCTAGCTTGAATCCAGTGGCAAAGTGAGCAAGGGACCCACGTCTGGGCATACCCTGCCAACTTAGGGAGAACAAAGCAAACACAAAGAGATGACGGACGGAGTGCTGAAACTTTTCAAACACTCACCCCCAGTCACAGATCTGGGTTGAATCCATCATCATTCTTTAGCTCACTTTGCCACCCCAGTTCAGACACAGCTATATGCAAATCAGTCTTGTCCCTGTGCCTCATGGGAACAGTCCAGCCCGAACTGCCAAGCCATGTCTTCCCTGGATCGGAAACAAGCATCCTGGGACCGGTTTCGGGCTAACAGCCCTCATCAGCCAGGCTAGCTTGAATCCAGTGGCAAAGTGAGCAAGGGACCCACGTCTGGGCATACCCTGCCAACTTAGGGCGAACAAAGCAAACACAAAGAGATGATGGACGGAGTGCTGAAACTTTTCAGACACTAACACCCAGTCACAGATCTGGGTTGAATCCATCATCATTCTTTAGCTCACTTTGCCACCTCAGTTCAGACCCAGCTATATGCAAATCAGTCTTGACCCTGTGCCTCATGGGAACAGTCCAGCCCGAACTGCCAAGCCAGGTCTTCTCTGAACTGGAAACAAGCATCCTGGGACCGGTTTCTGGGTAACACCCTTCATCAGCCAGGCTAGCTTGAATCCAGTGGCAAAGTGAGCAAGGGACCCACGTCTGGGCATATCCTGACTGGGGGTGAGTGTCTGAAAAGTTTCAGCGTTCCGTCCATCATCTCCTTGTGTTTGCTTATGTGATTAAGAGGCAGTGTCAAAATCCATGGATGTTGTGTGGGAAAACCCACTGCAACGTCCATGGAACGCCTCCCTGGCGCAAAGTAAGGCAGCACAGTGACTTGCTCTGCTTTGTTTGACTCCATATCTATGAGGCCATTCAAAGCCAAGCAAAGTGACATTGCGTGGCCTCATAGATATGGTTGAAAGGTTTGCGCCACCGGAGTGTCAGAAAAAGTGATGCTTCGGTGGCGCAAGCCTTTGCATAAATAAGCCCCTTAGCTCGTTCCCTGCTAAAAAAGCAACCAGTGCAGCACCACAGGCAACTCCTTCCACTGTCTTCCTAAAAAGAGTCCTACCGCTTGGACCTGGGCTACGCTTAAGTCATAATCAGTTAGTCAATAAAGTCACTCCCTGGCTCAATGGGCACTCGAGGGAAATGTACTCACTACACAATGAGATTAACATGATGCGGATAGTTAAGTGGATATATATCACACCGAATGCGTAACTTGCTTCCCAGGCTAAATCGCTCTTTTTCGGCCCACAGCAGAATAGAGACATTCATTCCCTTTTGTTCTATTTTTTAATGACCTTGTCCTGGGAACACGAAATCTGATTCTGCTTGTGCTCATGACGCAGGGCGGGGTAAAACTGTATTACCATGTTCATCCATCCCAATTAGGAATCGATTCTCAGTCGCAACTGGGCTGGAGTTTGTTGAATGACAATCACGATGTGAGGTTGTAGTTCTTGCTACTTCTTAGGGTACATCTAATGAAAGCCCATTAGAACCATTTCTGTCTAGCTTAAATGTATCTTTAACTCTGGGCAACAGTGATTTCACGCCATCTTTTACGACCAATAAGAGCCAAACTCCAAAATCCTAATTGGTTGGCTCTTGTGAAAAACTTTGATATTTTCTGTTGCCAGGAAACATACGCCCTCAATCAGCAAGAAACAGATGGGTTTACTAATTGCGTCTTCCCTGCAATTCCTACCAGTTCTGGGTGGGTGAAGTAATGACTTACCACCTTTGGGGCATATCATCAAGGCCCGCGATAAAATTATCGCCGCTTTAGCGTCCGTTTTTGGACGAAAAGCGGCGATAATTTCATCGCACTATAGCAAGGACACGCTAACGCGTGTTTCCATGCCTCAACGCCATTTACCTTAATGCCCAGCTTTGCATCTCTAATGAGATGCAAAGTGGGCGTACCTGACCAAAATAACGTGAGAAATGTCGCTAACCGACATTTCTCCAATTATCAAGCTGCACGCTAACCTGCATAGCGATAAGAAAAGTAGCGCTAACCGCGGTTATCGCTACTTTCCTTACGCCTGCTTTCAATCTGACTTAGCCATTATATCCAATGGAAGGTGGATATTATGGCTAAGTCTGCCCTGCCCTATCAACAAGCTATCACCTATGTATGTGCGATCATCGCTGGATTTCCAGCGATAATCGCACATTTTGCAGCTAACTCTGGAATTTTTATCGCTTTTGAGATAAGCGTCGCTGATAGCGCGCTATCTCAGCGATAAAATCCAGCGATAGCCAGCGATAATTATCCTCGCGCTAAGCGCGCTTAGCGATAATTATCGCCGGCTGTTGCTGATATGCCCCTTTGTCTCTTTTATTTCCGGGGAGAGTTATTTGGGGGCATATCATCAAGACAATTATCGCCGCTTTAGCGACCGTTTTCGGCCGTAAAGCGGCGATAATTCTAACGTGGTATTAAGAAGGACACGCTAACAGTCTTTAGCGTGTGTTACCTTGTTTCATCACCCATTTCACTAACGCCTTGCATCTCATCGCTAATGAGATGCAAGATAGGCGTTCCTCACATTCACTACATGGCAAAACATCGATAACGCAGATTCGCGCTCTCAACAAGGA
Organism: Calotriton arnoldi; assembly: GCA_963921515.1. Taxonomy (NCBI): domain Eukaryota; kingdom Metazoa; phylum Chordata; class Amphibia; order Caudata; family Salamandridae; genus Calotriton; species Calotriton arnoldi. Next base: position 566,746 of record CAWUFW010006839.1, on the reverse strand, counting down.
TGCCCCATACCCGCGTTGCGACTATGAAAGTCGCGCAAAGACCCAATTAACGCTGGTTTCTAACGCCAGGTTAATTTCTGACTTAGCCATATTGCCCTATGGGGGGTGGATTGTCATGCTAAATCCACCATGGCTTATTAGCAAGGAATTCCCTATCGCTGACATTTTATCGCTGGATTACCAGCGATATTGCAGCATTTCGCCGCTATCGCTGGATATTTTATCGCTTTGGAGATAGCCGTTGATGATAACGCGCTATCTCAGCGATAAAATCCAGCGATAGCCGGCGATAACTTTAATCGCGCTAAGCGCGCTGAGCGATATTTATCGCTGTCAGTTGCTAATATGCCCCTTGGTCTTTTCCTGCCCACCTAATATTCAACTTCCATGGCTAGAATGCAGCCCAATTAAATTTTTGTTTATTAATTTGAATTAAATAATTTTGATCCTAGTAATGCAGATATCATTCATTTTCTTAGCAGAGACAGGACGAGGTTAGTTAGTAGCCAGAATTGCTACGTGCCTGGATGGGGGATTTTAATTTAAGAATCTGCATTCTGTTTTATTCTCCTGCATCCTGAATAGTCGACTAGAATTGTGTCCCCTTAGTCCTCTTCTCCCATCCTCCATGTGGTGCAGCATTTCATCAGTTTATCCTTAAATATTCTCTGCACTTCGTCTCATTTTCTAGTACTCCACTGCTGAAGCCAATGTTTAATGGGCGGGATGGTTCTAGTTTGATTGGTTTAATTTTGCTCTTATCTGGTATGGCAGCGTTTTTTTCAGATGATGGCGTTCACAAAAATGCACATAGTGATCACAACCTTCTGTCTGTTTTATATCGTGGCAACAAGGCAGACACAAATCGACCTTTGAATCCTCTTCCAATCTGTGTTGATAAAAATAAGGGGGGTTTGTAAAAATGGAATAGAGCTGACAAGGACAGAGTGTTGAATAATTTGATCATCAAGAATTATATTGAGTTTCTCACATGCTTAGATTCAAGTGCTAGCCTAGCAGAGACAACCTAGTATTATGTAATGCTCTGTGCATTAACTACCTGCATTTCAAGGACAGTCGTGCCACAGGGCTGGATACTGTAATTCCACCTGACAGCTGGACCACAAACTATACAAGGGGTTTCCTGCGTCCCATATCCAAGGCGGAGCTTGTAGTAAATACCACAAACAAAGAGGAGCATCCGGACCCCTTGGTAATTGGTCTTCAAGATGTACTGGTAGCCCTAGATAAGGGCTCTAGTTTCAAGGCACCTGGCCCTGATGACGTTTCAAGTGATAGTTTTAAAGATAATCCCTCTCTGTGGACTCCTGTACTAACAAATGTTTTGAAGGCTGTAGCTAGCTCAGGTCCCCCTGGTTGATGGTCACATGCAATCATTGCACCCATCTTTAAGAAACCTCTCACAAATCGTTCAAGACCACAGTTGATGTCGTAGTGCACTTTACGGGGCATTTTGGGTATGAATAATTTGTAAGTGAAGGTTTTTATTCAGATGTAAATTGCAGGAGCGGCCGCTTGTACTGTGAAGTGGTGGGGTGGATGGAGGGGGGAACACAAAAAAAAGACATTTAAAAAATAAAGAAAATTGCACTTACCTTGCTCCGACGGCCGCCACCTTGCTCCCGATCCTCACGTCCGTGTGAACTGCTGCACACTGTGCAGGCTCTCAGCTCCCAATCCCAGCGCTGCTCACATGCTGAGAATTCTATTCCCAGCATGTGAGCAGTGCTGAGATTGGTCTGAGCGCCTCGGTTTGGCGCTCAGACATAGACTGGGAGCCTGTGTTGGTTTCTCCACCCAGCTGTACAACACAGCTAGGTGGAGAAAGGCTAAGTGCGCACGATGGTTTGGCCAGCACTCTGGGGCCGGCCAAACCATCATGCTCATTTAGCAGTGCCCATCACTCCCCCCTCCTTCCTGGTGCTCCAGCTGCACGTCACTGTGGCTGTCCCCGCCCCTCCCGCGGCTCAGCTGGCAGGCAGCCTGCAGGACATAAAATAGAATGATATTAAAAAAGTTTTATTATCATTTTATTTATGTCCTTGCCTCTGCTTTCTTTCAGCAGGGAGGTGATGCTCCTCCGCCATAAAGGAGGAGCCCGTCACTGGTAATTTATCTTCCACAGATAATAGTCTGATTGCTTGGAAAAAAAATCAAGTAAACGTGATTCTTCACTGTGCAGCTCTTTTTAATCACTTATAAAGCACAAATGTTTGACTTAAAGTGTAGTATTTAAAGTAATTGTTTTAAGACGGTCAGAAATTAATTTCAACCTGCCCATTTGATTTTCCACTTTGGAAAAGATGGTTGTCAGCATAAATTGGGTAAAGGACCGTTCTCACATATCGAGCAGTAGATGATAGTAGTACAGTGATTTGCATATGACTGGGTCTAAACTGGAATGGCATGGGGAGCAAAAACAAAATGGATTTAGGCCGAGCTCTCTTTACTGGGATGAATGCATGACATTGTTCAGCATTCTGTCCATCAATTGTTCTTTTTGCATTTGTCAACCCGAGTGGGACGGGTATGCCCAGACGTGGGTCCTGTGCTCTCCATGCCACTGGAGTCAAGCTAGCCTGGCTGATGAGGGGTGATACCCTGAAACCGGTCTAGGATGCTTGTTTCCAGTCCAGGGAGGACCTGGCCTGGCAGTTCAGGCTGGACTGTTCCCATGGGGAACAGGGTCAAGACTGATTTGCATATGGCTGGGTCTAAACTGGAATGGCAAGGGAAGCAAAAAACAATGGGTTTAAGCCCAGATCTCTGTACTGGGGGGGGGGCCCAATGCATGACATTGTTCAGCATTCTGTTCAATTGTTCTTTGTGCTACCTAATTAGGCATTTTCCGCTCAATATATATTTTTCAACACTGAACTAGCCAAAACTTGATTGAGAGAACTAATAGAAGAGAGGAGAATACTTTCTATTTGGGAAGATAATATATTCAGAGTTTTTTTAGGGTAATAATTATTGACCTTGTACTGTTTGATAATCATTGTGAGGGCATGTGGCAGCTGAAAATGATGTCAATGTTTCATCAAGGGTTGCTTGTTGGGAGCAGGTCATGCTGCTGAGGTAAAAGCAGACACTCTTTATGTCTTGATAAAGGCTAAAAGTGAAAGCAGATCTATTCAATGCATACACTGGTGATAATAACACAGCCAGATAATCGCAGTTTTATAGGAGACCCAGGACTGTTGCTGAAAATCAATGAGTGTAGGCCATCACTGCCTCTCGTCTTTCTAGAAGGCCAGACAGCCTCCACCATGGGCTTAACACAGTCTGACTGCAGCGTTGCTCCTAGTGTCATGCAGTAACATAGTTAACCAGAAAGAACCAGTCTCTGGGCCACAATGGTCTCTATGTCACCCTTCTTTTTGTTACTGGGTTCCTAACAGCAGTGTGGAGAGTCCTTTACTACTGACACAGAAGGAGGCCAAATAACATGTAAGGATAAAGCATAAAGGATAAAGGTGAACAGCAAAGTTCAATAGTTAGTGCAGTAGTGACTAATGGTAAGGACACAATGCACTTAGCTTTTCTTTAGTTTCCATTCGAGTCCCAGGATCATGCCCCCTTCTGCTCCGCCTTTCCTTTCGACACTGGATTCTATTGTAGGGACACAGAGATGGACCAAAGGACACATGAGGATTAATTAGAGAGATAAGCAGGAAGTTTCACATTCAATTGCAGAATGTGTACTTTATTCATGTCAGCCACTCTACCTGCCATACAATAATAAAGTAGGCATTCAGTGAATGGTTTTAGCGGGACAGGTATAAGTCCATAGACGGCTGTATACTATCCCAATGCCCGCACCCACATTGTGGAATTGTACGCTTAGTGACTTTATGTTAAAAAATGTTTAGTTATCCAGCATGTCGGAATTCCTGCATTCGAAAATCCTGGATTATGGGTGGGATTGTGAGTTTTTCTGGGTGGGGCACCAATAAGTAGCAAGTGAAAACCCCCAAGCTAGTCACATGCCTTATTCAGGTATGAAAATCCTGAGTTAATTTGAGTACTCCTGTGTGACTGCTGTGATATTTCGTGAATCAAGGTAAGGAATATTCAGATACTAACTGACACATTTAATGCCCTGGAAGGTATGTTGCTTAAACCATTTAATTAATCAAATCTACGTATCCCAAAGGACTCCACTGTTTCCTCCACTCTATTTCCCAATTAAGGGGCCGATTCCGATCTCGGTCGGAGGCGTACCCAACACCATTCGGTCGGGAAAAAAGCCATGCGAAAGCCTGTTTCCCGACCGATCCGTACAGCACACCGAACGAGTAAGTACGATGCGCACAACAGCAAAGAATCCGGCCGAGCCGTACTCACCCAAACCAGGTCCTGTTCCCCGACCGAGGCGAATCCGGAAACGCCAAATCGAGTCGCACGGAAGGAAAAATGCAGCCCCGTCCGGCCGGACAAGTACGATGCGCTTTCCGTACGCGCCGAACCCGTCGCTACGCACAGCACGTCAAAGCATCCGGGAGAGGCGCACATAAGCTCCGATTCGCGCCACAACACGATCCACGGCTCCGAGACGAACACGGCAGCGACGAGGACGAGGCGAAGCGACGAGGACGAGGCGAAGGGGCGAAGCGACGAGGACGACGCGAAGCAACGAGAAGGACGAACGACACGAACCAACCATGAATCCCTTCGTCCCGATCATACCAATATTCTACATTTACTACCGGAACAGGCACGGACGCGTACGGCGCAGAAGGTAAGCCAGACACCAACCACGAAACACATACAACACGTATACGACACATCACACACACACAGAGGGATGCAGAATATACTTACACCAGCAACAGCAGCACCATAGGGGCGGGATGCCCATCACCAATGCCACATATGCACACAGGGGCCTGAATGTGCACCACCACCCTCTCCCGGGGGGGCAGGATGCCTACCACTACTACCACCCTCACCCAGGGGGGCAGGATGCCTACCACTACTACCACCCTCACCCAGGGGGGCAGCATGCCTACCACTACTACCACCCTCACCCAGGGGGGCAGGATGCCTACCACTACTACCACCCTCACCCAGGGGGCAGCATGCCTACCACTACTACCACCCTTAGCCAGGGGGGCATGATGCCTACCACCACTACCACCCTCACCCAGGGGGGCAGGATGCCTACCACTACTACCACCCTTAGCCAGGGGGCAGCATGCCTACCACTACTACCACCCTTAGCCAGGGGGGCAGGATGCCTACCACTACTACCACCCTCACCCAGGGGGGCTGGATGCCTACCACTACTACCACCCTTAGCCAGGGGGGCAGCATGCCTACCACTACTACCACCCTCACCCAGGGGGGCAGGATGCCTACCACTACTACCACCCTCACCCAGGGGGGCAGGATGCCTACCACTACTACCACCCTCACCCAGGGGGGCAGGATGCCTACCACTACTACCACCCTCAGCCAGGGGGGCAGGATGCCTACCACTACTACCACCCTCACCCAGGGGGGCAGGATGCCTACCACTACTACCACCCTTAGCCAGGGGGGCAGGATGCCTACCACTACTACCACCCTCACCCGGGGGGCAGGATGCCTACCACTACTACCACCCTCACCCAGGGGGGCAGGATGCCTACCACTACTACCACCCTTAGCCAGGGGGGCAGGATGCCTACCACTACTACCACCCTCACCCAGGGGGGCAGGATGCCTACCACCACTACCACCCCCACCCATAGGATGGACAATGCATGACACAACCAGCACACCACAACCTAGGGAATGCAAGAAGAAGACATCCCCCCAACACCATGACAAGCGTGTGTAGACTGTGTCAAATGCCTACAACACCGAACATGACTTTGAACATACAATGTGACCCCCTAGCACATGTGCCACACAAATATGTGTGTGGCACCCACAATGCAAGCAGGCCATGACCATTGTGGCAATGTGGTCCAAACCCCCATCATCACAGTGACCAAAATGTAAGTGTGGGGTCCATAGCTGCAGCACATTTTGAACATTGTGGCAATGGGGTCCAAACCCCCATCATCACAGTGACCAAAAAGTAAGTGTGGGGTCCATAGCTGCAGCACATTTTGAACATTGTGGCAATGGGGTCCAAACCCCCATCATCACAGTGACCAAAAGGTAAGTGTGGGGTCCATAGCTGCAGCACATTTTGAACATTGTGGCAATGGGGTCCAAACCCCCATCATCACAGTGACCAAAAGGTAAGTGTGGGGTCCATAGCTGCAGCACATTTTGAACATTGTGGCAATGGGGTCCAAACCCCCATCATCACAGTGACCAAAAGGTAAGTGTGGGGTCCATAGCTGCAGCACATTTTGAACATTGTGGCAATGGGGTCCAAACCCCCATCATCACAGTGACCAAAAGGTAAGTGTTGACAAAGTAAGAGGTGCAACTGCCAAACTGCATGGATGATTCCTGGTCACAGAACAACAAACACATCAGTGGCAAAGTAGTGTATGTGTCCCATTGCAACATAAATTGGGGGAGCCAAATCCTGCAGTGCAAATAAGACATAACTTTGGCCATGTGCAGACAAACAACACCCATGGGGGCTGACACCGTCAACAATCATCAATGACACAATGACAGAAGTGACCATCAGAATGCAGACCCACATATTTGCACCAATGGGCACACACATGCAGATACCCTGTGGAGACTGCAGATGTGAGGTGAACAGATACCATACCATGGCAGCAATGGGACACACAAACCATGATCATTGTGCTGACCGATGACCTAGGAGTCCCAGGGACAGCAGGGGAAACCCACCAAACTACATACAGCCAATGGCACACCAAAGATATGCCAATGCAGTGGTGCAGATGCACAAACACAAACAGGCAGACCCACCCTGCACATCATACACAACAGGTGAGGGTGGGGGTGCCAGTGTCCCCAGGCAACCACACAACACATGAGGAGACATGAATACCAATCATACAGATGTGCATACAGTGCCACACACAGGTAACTCATGGATCCAAATTCCCTATGTGGGCAAGCAGGCATTGTCAGATGAGAGGGAGCACAAATCACACATGTCACACAGGCACGTAGGGACAGCAACTGACACAGCAAGACACAGACACACCACAGCACCACCCCCAGGGCCCCCACAATGTGGTGACCCTGGGCTGCATTACAATCCCACTTTGATGACAAAGCTAAATGTGGTTCACACTGTGAACCACAGTCATGTGTACTGAGCAACTAACTACCATCACACCTACACAAGCACAAATCAAACAGCATGGCCAGTGAGCCAAGGCCAACATGGAGGCAGGGGCCTAGCCGGGCAACAACTCTCATCTGCACACACTCAACACCACACCCCTCGACCTCCAACAATGTGCAGCAGTGAAGCACACATGCACTGGTGACATTGCACATGCACCCATGACTATTCCAGGGTGGTGGGTGGGAACCAAGGTGCAGAAACACATCACACATGGACACTAAACAAGACTCCTGAATGTCTGACACACTGCACAATACGCCGTACATGGACATGACGGCAATACCACACCAACCAATGGGATCACAGCCACAGTCACACACCAATGAAGAAGCCAAGGTCACCCACAAAGAACACACATAGACAACAACCAACATTGCAGCCCGGAACCTGAGGAGTGCCAGCAGTCACACACACAACGTGTCACAATCACTGAAAGATAACACAAACTGGAAATCACATGACAGGGGCAAACAACAAGTGCCAAGGGGAAACCTGACTGTGACCCAGCTGCGTCTGCACACAAACTCAGCCCTGACAGCAAGCACACCTATGGGTGACACCCTGATGACCAGTAATGTGCCATGCACCCACATCACAGAGAACCCAGGGATAAGACTTTGGGGGAACATAGCTCAACTCAGCTAGCATCACAAACAGGTACAACACTAGGGATCACAGCATGCACAGCTAAATGGAAGTGAACACACAGACATGCACATACAATACACACCTTGGGCGCAGGCAATGTCACAGGAGTACACACTGCCATGAGGGGACTCCACTCCTGTGTGAGGACAGCTGTGCCATATGTTGCCTCAGTAGGGCCCCACCATGTCAGCTGAGCACTTGGTCACACAATCAACAATTAGCACCAAATGAGGGCTCCCGTCACATCAGCCTGGTCATGGAAGTGCCAACGCAATCATCAGCACAGATCCAACACACTTGTATAGCAATGTTGCACTGACAACACAGATGAGTCCTTCCCCATTGATGCCCAAACCTGCATGTCCAGTGGAGATGGCCACACGGTCAGGGAAGTAGACGAATAGAACAATGGCAGGCACAACAGATGTGCAGGGGTGGAAGCCACAGATGTGAAATTGCCAGTCTAAGTAGGAAATCCCATTGCCAAATACTGAACACATGACACCCTCAGATGCTGCTATGGATGACATGGATACACCACAGGATAGGACACATTCCCCCTGGACCACATGGGTTCCTGCACAGTAACACTTCATTATCATGAGACCAAATGTCACCATCACTGCAGCAAGGGCATGGTTAGCATCATCAACATCATGTACATCAGAAGCAAAAGCACTAGAGAACAGAAAGTTGCTTTATTCAGCATATGTGGCATTAAAAGGAGAAGTCCGGTAGAACATAAACAAAGGCCAATGGCCAGTCCATCAACAAAGTCACAAGTGGGTGACAGTGGCAGATGCCACCCTACACATGCCTGCACAAAACCAGGGACAATCCACTAGGAGGGGCAACCGGGGGGGTAGGCCAGGCACCGCAGGGACAGGATCAGGGCTCACCAGGAGGAAGCAGGGAAGGGGTGGTGGGTGCTGGAGAGCCACTGACAACTGCAGTGGAGGTGTCTGACATGGTGTGCCGGCACAACTGGGGGCATGGCTCAGATGTTGTGGGTGCCGGCACGACTGCAGTGGACCCTGCAGATGGAGTGGACAGGTCCGCCACTGCAGTGCCCAAGTCAGACAGGGTGGTAGTGGACTCCACTGCAGTGCCTACCACCAGGGGAGGAGAATGGGGAACAGGCAAGGTGGGCTGGACAGAGGGGGAGGACACCCTCACCACATCAGTGGCACAGACAAGCGCAGCGGGGGGTGTTGTTCCGGGAGAGCAAGTGGCAGGGGGAGAAGGCCGGAGCCTCTTGGGGATGGTATATCTGTGGGTGGGGGAACCTGGGGCAGGGTGTGGTGGGGGCACCTGTGGAGTGGGGGCCTGAGGGATGGAGGAAGGAGACCTGGTGCTTGGAGCTCTTAGCACTCCGGGGGACTTGCGGGTGGGGGCCTCAGTCTGTCTGCGCCTGGGGGAGGGTGTCCGGGGGCGAGGGGCACTCTGCTCCATGTGGGGGCTTCCTCTTCCCCCTGGATGCTGGGGCAGCTGGATCGGAGGGGAAGAGGCCGAGGTCACTGAGGAAGAGGCGCTGGGTCTTTGGGGTTGCAGGTGAGGCAAGGGAGGGTGCTTTGGAGGGAGAGGCAACTGAGGACTGCGCAGTGCCCGTGGATGCGTGTGTGTGTACCAGGGCCCCATCCCCTGTGAGTCTGGTTTCAGTCCCCTGACTGTGCGTGCGTGTGCGTTTAGTTTGTGGCGTGTGTGTCTGTGTGCTGGACGTGTGTGTGCTGGTGTGTGCCTGTGCCGGTGTGTGTGTGCTTGGGACGGGTAAGGTGCTGGGGAGTGTGGATGGAGCAGAGGCAGGAGGGGTGAGGGACTGTCTGAGGAGGGACACTGCTGCCGTCAGGGAGGAGTCCATGGACCTGTTGCCCCTCTGTAGGTCAGACATGCCCGATGAGATTCCCTCCATGAACGACACCAGCTGAGTCAACAGTGCGGTGTGTGCATGGAGGACACTCAGCATGGCTGTCTGCCCTACATGGAGCTGGCGAAGGAGGTACACAGACTCCTCACTCAGGGCAGCAGGGGACACAGGGGCAGGGGGTGCAGTGCCTGGCCCAAAGGAGACACGCTCCCGAACATGGGATCCTCCACGGACCTGGGGAATGGGAGCTGATGGGAGGGCGGTGGTGGTGCTGGTGGTGGCGGGGACAGCAACACTAGCTGGCGTGTGGTGGCTGCTGACACCCGCCTCCACAAGGGAGTCATCCTCCGAGTTGCTCTGGTCCTCAGCTGAGGTGGATGGTGCTGAGGACTCCTCGGTGTGGCTCCCCTTGCGCTCCGTGCCACTGGGTCCCTCCGACCACTCCTCGGCTGCTGACCTAGTCTGGCTCTCTGGCTCCTCCTGGTCCGTGGAGCTGTCCCCTTCCGTGGCCGTGGATGTATCTGCAAACAATGGGGAAACAGACAGACATCAGTCACCTGCACCAAACGCACACACCACTGTGAGCACAGCACATTACAGAGCAAGCCCTGGCATCATTAGTTGTACATTGCTAAAAGTGCCCTAACTGAACAGGAGAAGCCAATTGTCAGTCTGATGCCAAGCATGGCACTCACATCCCACATGGCCTTGCACCCATCTGTCTGGTGTCTGTTGGATTGCAACACCCCAGTGTGGACACATGCACCAAGTACACAGTAGTTGGACAGTGCAGAGGACACGGTGTGGCATGTGGACATGCACACATCACAGCTCTTGCCACTGAGTCAGTACAGGTTTCCGGATGAAAGGGATGCCCAGAGTCAAATAGGAAATGCATGTGATGCATACCAGCGACAGACACCATGATGCACCCATGTCCTGATAGCCAGTGCCACTATGGTGTGCATGTAGCACATGTCACTCCCCTGCAGGACCACCAATAAGTTGACACATGCCATGGCAGAGGCATGACTGCTAAGTCATACATCACTGTCTCAGTGATGTATGACTTGGCAGCCAGACAACAACACTATGCACTGTGTCACAATAGAAGGTCATGGGGAATGCAAGTCCTGGAGCTGCACAAGTGCACATGTACATCCCCCATACAACACATCATCTTAACCCTCATCTGTCCAGGTCACACCTATTGGACATATGGGAGACCTGTGACACTACCCTTGGAACCTGAGCCCCTCACAATTTGCTGTGAATGGGGAAGAGCTGCCTGAACTTCACATTCGCATACCCCAGTCTGCACGGGCAGCTGATCAAACACCTATGTGACACACAAGTATCGTCTCCTATGGTCACATCTCCAGGGGCATGCTGAGCCCCTACCAAGAAACACCCCAGCAGTCCTGGCAACTAATCCACAGCACACTGACACAGAGGCAGACACCTGAGGGGTCAAATCACTGTGCACAATGTGTCAGCTGATTCACGGGAGTGGGAGTACAGAGTGCATTGCATGGCCTGGAGTAGGCATGACTGTCCTGCTCCACATGAATGAGGGATGTGCCCTGGACAGTGGATAGCTGGCCATGTATGTGTGACACACGTAATCTGCACACTCCTGGGGCCCAAACATTGTTCCCACCCGCTGCATGGGCGTCTGCCACATACCCCAGGCACATGTGGTGGCTCAGCTCAGCAAGTGGACCGCATATCAAAGCAACACGCAGATCACATGTCCAAACCCAGGCGTTGTGTGAACAATGGACCCACCCATGATGCCCACAACAGAGTTAGGGAAACAGATGCTGTCCCCCACCTTTAGTGAAGCAAACTGCAAGGACACAGTCCCAAGTGACACAATTCCCTGAATGTAAGGGCCACACCTGGGTATCAGATGAGCAGTGGGCAGTGCACAATAGAGGGACATGGCTCCTGGACAACATGACTGCTGCACTGTGGCAGTTGAACCAGGCCAGAGGAGGGCACAAAGCATGTAATACAGAGTTCACAGTGCAGTCTTTGACTCACCCCCTCCTTGCTGCTGTCTGGCCTTCAGCTGCCCATCCAGGTCTGGAAACACCACCGCCAGGATCTGGAGCATGTGGGGGGTCAGGGTCCGTGTTCCGCCCCTCCTGCGAGGAGGCGACAGCTTCAGCTGGACCCGTGCAATCCTCCGGGTCTAGCCCCGAAGGTCCTGCCACCTCTTCTGGCAGTTGCGGATCCGGCGCTTGTAGACCCCCACGGACCGGACAGCCCGGACGATGTCCTTCCAGATTTCCTGCTTCCGATGGGCATTAACCTGTCAGGATGACAAAGTGAAAAGGCCATTACCACACATGCAACATATCCGTGCATGACACAGTTGTATATACATGTCTCAATCACAGGGGCACATGATGTACACAGGCAGTGCAAAGCTGACCATGGACAGTTTGCCAGACGTCACTACATGGTATCATTGCATGGGAAGTAAAACCATGTTCAAATGCACTGTCACTGCACCATACCTGTCCAGTGCAAGTCACTACACACTATGGGGGGTGACAACTACTCAGTGAGCCTGCTAGCCAGTGGCGTGCAGACTCTCAGCCTTGCTAGTCACACAAAATGCACATTCAGAAAGGCAGTGCACAGAACACTCACCTGCTCCCCTGGTGTCCCATACAGCTTGCTGTACTGTGGAAGTAGGCTGTCCAGCAGGGCCTGGTTCTCTTCAAGGCTGAAGGCTGGGGCTCTCTCCACAGTACGTGCCATTGCAGGGTCCAGAGGGGCAGAGACAGCAGCAGTGCAGTGGCAGATGTCGTCCTGGAGCATGTAGTGCAGGCAAGTGAGCTCTCAGGGGAACAGCCAGCAATATATATGTGCTGGAGAGGCAGATACTGTCCCTTGTGTCCAAAGTGATAGGTCCAAGTCGTTTGCATCTTCTGAATCTGGCCAATCCATGGAATAGCAGCACCAAAACACGCCCACAGCATCCTTCAAATCTTCAACTTCATGACATACATGATTTTGCAACATTGTTGTGGGTGACCAACTGAATTTACAGCAACCGACTCGTTCGAAATTCGAAAACGCGTCCGTTGCCAGGCAAGCCCATTGTCAATGGGTGCGCACCGATCGGTCCATTGCGGTACAACGCGCACAGGGGTACAACGCGTACCCGCACACATTGAATGCAATGGGCCGGCCGGATGCACCGAACGGTCCATTGCAGTTCAACGCGCACAGGGGTACAACGCGTACCCGCACACATTGAATGCAATGGGCCGGCCGGAGGCACCGATCGGTCCATTGCAGTTCAACGCGCACAGGGGTACAACGCGTACCCGCACACATTGAATGCAATGGGCCGGCCGGAGGCACCGATCGGTCCATTGCAGTACAACGCGCACAGGGGTACAACGCGTACCCGCACACATTGAATGCAATGGGCCGGCCGGAGGAACCGATCGGTCCATTGCAGTTCAACGCGCACAGGGGTACAACGCGTACCCGCACACATTGAATGCAATGGGCCGGCCGGAGGCACCGATCGGTCCATTGCAGTTCAACGCGCACAGGGGTACAACGCGTACCCGCACACATTGAATGCAATGGGCCGGCCGGAGGCACCGATTGGTCCATTGCAGTACAACGCGCACAGGGGTACAACGCGTACCCGCACACATTGAATGCAATGAGCCGGCCGGAGGCACCGATCGGTCCATTGCAGTTCAACGCGCACAGGGGTACAACGCGTACCCGCACACATTGAATGCAATGGGCCGGCCGGAGGCACCGATCGGTCCATTGCAGTACAACGCATCACTGTACATGTGACTGGCATATGTCAGCATGCCTGTCTCAGATGGACATATGCCAGCCACAGATAGCTCCCAGGGAGTGAGGGGCACACCTACATCACGACAGCCTGTCCAAACTTTATCATAAGGCATGTAAGGCTGCATTTCCTATTGTGTGTATGTTGGTGTACATGTTGTCCTGTGGGTGTCACCTGTGGGCAGCCACCCCCAGGCTGTGCACGTGTTCATGGGGACAGGATCCTGGGTGTTACGTGTACATGACCACTGTGATGTGCAACTGTTCATATCTGTGCATGTGCCATGGTCACATTTCACAGTGGTGTATGTGTATGTCATGTCACATACCCCGTGAGTCCCATGTGGGACGGTATGTTTGAGCCAGGGTGTCCCAGTGGCACAATAGTGATGGTCCTCCACAGTCTTTGTGCATGTAGTGTTTACAATGTCTCTGATTTCATGTGCACAATGGGAGACAGTCTCCACATCCACGTTGTGTGTGCATGGACTCTGATGTTGTGCGTGTGTGTGTCACAGACGTCCATGTCTGTCCTGCCGTGGCAAGTGGGGCCACTACCTGTGGGGGTCATGGTTGTTTTGCTGTGGTGTATACATGATACTCCATGTAATGCCAGTGTCCATGTGGCATTACAGGGTCCCTGGGAATGTACCTGTCGTTGAGCTGTGGTGCCTGGGGCACAACTGTCCTCACATGTCACTGTGGGGGGTTATTGTGACACGGCAGCAGGAGATGGGAACTGTGACACGGCCTCATGATATCCAATGGGCCAACCTGGGACTAATTGATGCCACCTGTTGGACCGTGTTGACAGATGTTGGCCATGTATGTACCATACATGTCCTTCCGGTACTGCACACTTCATGTAGTTGTGCCTCATAATGATGTATGTTGGGATCTTGAGTGTGTTCAATGCCGCATATGTGGGGTGACTGACAATCTTGCTTACTTCTCCTCTGCACTGCAGGAGCTCCTGCTGTCCATCGACCATTCCCAGACCTGGCAACGATGGTGGAACGGGACAGCATCCGACGGTACCGCTTCACCAGGCAGCTGATTGAGGATTTGGCAGTGCAGTTGTCCCCACATTTGCAGCCTGGCCGGCCGTATCCTACAGCGCTGACCCTCAAGGTGAAGGTGATGGCAGCCCTACACTTCTTTGCCACTGGTACCTTCCAACATACTGTGGCGACTGCTGGTGGGATGTCACAGACCATGTTCAGCCATGTGCTCCGCGATGTTTTGGCGGCAATGTTGCTCTTCCTGAACCGGTACATCTATTTCCCTAGACTGCGACGACTCACTGACGTGAAGAGTGACTTTTATGCCCTGGGGAGGATGCCGCATGTCATTGGCTCCATTGATGGGACACATGTGGCTTTGGTACCACCACAGGCCCAGGAGCAGGCCTACAGGAACCGCAAGCACTACCACTCGGTCAATGCACTGGTGGTGTGTCTTGCCGACATGACCATCACACACGTGTGTGCCCGTTTCCCTGGTTCAGCACACGATGCCTTTGTGATGAGGAGTAGTCGCATCCCCAGGATGATGGCACAGATGCAGAACCAGCGTGCCTGGCTTGTCGGTGTGTACTGACTTTGTGCCATTGTGTGTGATCTGATCTGTAGTATTCCGCCCACTTTTCCAAGTCAGCTAATGTGCACTTGTCTGTCCGTAGGTGACTCGGGATACCCCAACATGCCGTGGTTGCTGACACCCCTCAGGAACCCTGTGACACCAGCCCAGATGCGCTACAATGAGGCACATGGTCGGACCAGGAGAGTGATTGAGCGGACCTTTGGTCTCCTGAAGAGCCGCTTCCGCTGCCTGGACAAGACCGGAGGGTCCCTCCCATATGCCCCTGTGAAAGTGTGCAAGATTATCATCGTCTGCTGCATGCTCCACAACCTGGCAGTGCGGAAGGAGTTGCTTCTCATCCAGGATGACAATGACCAACATCCGCCACCTGTGGAGGATCCTGGCCTGGACCACGATGCCAGTGACGATGATGATGATGATGGTGATGGTGATGTCCGCACACAGCTCATCACCAACTTCTTTAGCTGAATGTGAGTATCCTGAGGTGTCATGTCAATGATGTGAGTTGGCATGATGTGTGGGTGGTGCTCTGGTGCTGTTGGAGTGTGTCCATGGGCTACTTGACTGGATGTGTGTTGCAATGTGTGGTGACAGGTGGGCTGTACTCCCCAACAGTGTTGACATGCTAACTTGGTTCTGGGTGGGTATCTTGTAACATGTATTGTGCATGAGTTTTGCTGTTCTGTCCTGTACTCCATTGCTTTTGACTGTGTGTCATTTCTGTCCTTCACAGGGTACTTTCAGATTCGTTTGGTCAACTGTGTCCACCGACGACGTGATTGCACATCCAGGCTGGTAGCTGTTGTGTCCCTACAGGTGATGTGCGCCACACCCATGGACTTCCTTCCGTCTACAGTTGTTGACTGTGTGCCCGCTGCCAGGTGGGATTACCTTGCATCTGTAGTGGTTACGGCATGTTGCAACTGTGTAATAAACCTGTGCTCCACTTTGTGATGTGCGTTGTCTGTGGTCACACATTTGACTGCCATTTGCTTACTGCACCTGTGGGCTACTTGACTACAACTGGGAATGGGTGTGGTGTCTGTGCATTGCACCGTCTTCCCTGGCAACATCAGTGTAGGCAATGAGTCAGATGGCCTAGGTGTGTATGTGTTGTGTAGCCCTGGTGGTGTGTCTCCCTCATGTGTGTCACGTTGCCTGTACTCACATGCCTGTGTTGTCCTTGCTGTTGCAGTTCGCATACACAGTGTAATTTTGCAGTTCATCATCCCCATAACAGCACCCACGTTGGAATCACGACAGAGGCAAGTATGGTGTATTAGTGTGTTTATTGTGATACATTTGTGTTAATAGTGCATGGGATGGGTAGTGCTGTACATAAATCTTGCAATGCCAAGTTCCTAGGTGAATTGAAAGTCCTGGTAGACAGGATCCCCAGTATCGGGGCCACAGTTGTCTGACACATTGGTCCAACTTGTACTCCCCATGCAATGTGTGGGAGTAGTGTTGCCGTCAACAGGGTGAACAGTCTGTGCACAAAGGCGAACATCCAGAACAGGTTCAGGCTTCCTGGGAGTTGCGCTTGGCCATCGGCCTCTCACTTTTCCCTCCTCGGACGACCCCTCTTCTTGGGGGGGCCCTCAAGTACAGGCTGCTGCGGTGCAGGGGACTCTCCGCCAGAGTCCTCCTCCCTCCCTGTGGCAGTTGCAGTTTGTTCGGCACCAGATGTTGTTGGCACACAGGGAGGTGTGGACTGGTTGCTGTTCATCTGGCGGAGGCATTGTAAAATGTCCCTGTGCACCGCCGTCATCTCATTCAGTGCATCCCACTTGGACTCCACGCGGGACATGTGTGAGTCCACACGGGACATGTGTGACTCCACGTGGGACATGTGGGAGTCCAAGTGGGCATGATGGGCAGCCTGCTGCTGTTTCATGTCTCTGAGGAGCCCCACTACCTGGCTGAGCTCTCCGGTGCTGGACTGGTACGCATCAGCTATGCGTACCAGTTGTGGGTCATCATGCACACCAGCAACGTCTGCAAGCAGCGACCTCTGTCTCCCACCCCTCCCACCATACCTGCTGACATGTGCAGTGTGTGCAGTGGCACGCACAGATAACCCTGGTCCACCTTGGGGGTTAGTGGTGGTGGTGGTGTCCATGGCCCCAGGTTGGTCCAGGGTCCCTGTGCTGGTGTTGCTCCTTGTTCTGTCCATGTCGGCAGGGATGGTATTCGTGGTGACAGTCGTTGGAGGGGTGGGTGCAGGGGTGCAGCTGGTGGTCCTGCTGCTGCTGCAGCTGGTGGTCCTGCTGGTGCTGCATGTTGACTTGCACCGGATGTGCCAGGTTGTTCTTCATCGTCCGAGGAGGACAGAGGCTGTACGACGCCAGTGAGCTCGGCATCCTCTTGAGCCTGGGACTGGGACTCCTCAGCGTCTGCTGCTGTGTCCCCATCATCACCTGTTTTTGGGAGACACAAACAATGTGTGTTATGTTTCTGCAGGCATCAATGGTTGACACACATGACAGTTGTGACTGTGCCTCTGGGTGCGGGCCTGTACATTGCATTGTCCTAAGTCGTCACAGTCAGGGGTTGATATTGGTGTGGCACATTGTCCTGCATTATTTGGGCATGTCTATGTATTTTCTGGGGTGTGAACATGGTCTGCATTGGTTGTGTTTGGTTGACAGCCGGCCCTCCTTCCCACCCACCCAGCCAGTCAGTTATCCCACCATGGAACGTGCTTGCATTGCAGGGAGTGTAAGTTGTCTCTCAGGATGTCAGTCAGTGGTGTCCTGCTGTTTGTTGGTGCACAGTTGCCAGCAGGGCCTTGTGCTCCCCACAGCAGTAGCCAGTGTCAGCCATCTTGTGAGTCCTTCTCCACTTCCTGTGATGTGAGCATGGTTCAGGGTGGTGTTGATGGGACAGTTGTGGGGGTGACCAATATCAGTGACTACGACTCCCATCATGCTATTACCTCCACCCCCTTCCCAGCATGCCCATGCTTCCTTCCTTTTGACTCTGCTTCCCTGTGGGGTGGGGTGGCTGTGCTGACAGGATGGCTGGGAGTGTTGTCCTGGCAGTTGTTTGGCTAGAAGTCCCAAGAGTGTCCCTGTGCTTCACACAACATAACCCAGGGTGGTGGTTCTTTGTGGGATCTTGTGTTAGGATGGGGGGCATTGCATTCTACCAGGTGGGTTCTGTGGAGTTTGTGTTGGGGGGTGTGAGGGGAGGTGCTTGTGACTATGGTCAGTGCTGCAAGTCCCCCTTCCCACCCAGCTAGCCAGATATCCCACCATGGAACGTGCTTGCATTGCAGGGAGTGTAAGTTGTCTCTCAGGATGTCAGTCAGTGGTGTCCTGCTGTTTGTTGGTGCACAGTTGCCAGCAGGGCCTTGTGCTCCCCACAGCAGTAGCCAGTGTCAGCCATCTTGTGAGTCCTTCTCCACTCCCTGTGATGTGAGCATGGTTCAGGGTGGTGTTGATGGGACAGTTGTGGGGGTGAGCTAATGTCTGTGACTACGACTCCCATCATGCTATTGCCTCCTCCCCTCTTCCCAGCATGCCCATGCTTCCTTCCTTTTGACTCTGCTTCCCTGTGGGGTGGGGTGGCTGTGCTGACAGGATGGCTGGGAGTGTTGTCCTGGCAGTTGTTTGGCTAGAAGTCCCAAGAGTGTCCCTGTGCTTCACACAACATAACCCAGGGTGGTGGTTCTTTGTGGGATCTTGTGTTAGGATGGGGGCATTGCATTCTACCAGGTGGGTTCTGTGGAGTTTGTGTTGGGGGGTGTGTGAGGGGAGGTGCTTGTGACTATGGTCAGTGCTGCAAGTCCCCCTTCCCACCCAGCTAGCCAGATATCCCACCATGGAACGTGCTTGCATTGCAGGGAGTGTAAGTTGTCTCTCAGGATGTCAGTCAGTGGTGTCCTGCTGTTTGTTGGTGCACAGTTGCCAGCAGGGCCTTGTGCTCCCCACAGCAGTAGCCAGTGTCAGCCATCTTGTGAGTCCTTCTCCACTTCCTGTGATGTGAGCATGGTTCAGGGTGGTGTTGATGGGACAGTTGTGGGGGGCAATATGTGTGACTGCGACTCCCATCATGCTATTGGCTACACTGACTTGGCCAGCATACACAGAATTCCTTCCTTTGAGTGGCCTTCACTGTGTGTTGGTGTTGTTGTGGTGGCTACATGTGTGGATGTGTTTGTTAGTTCTATTTGTGCCACTGCCTAGCTGTAGTTGTAGTTGTGTTTGTACATGTGTTGGCACAGTTGGATGTGACTTTTTGGATGGCATGTGTTGTGTTTATCTGACTGACATACACATTTTGGGATGATTCTGTTCTGGTTGCTGTGTAATTGCTATGAGTGCATGGTTTGACTCTCCCCTTGACAGTGATGTGTGTGTTTTGTGGCAGTATATTGTGTACATTTGTTGTGTACTCACCAGGCTCTGGGATGTCCTCTAGTCCATATACGCTCACTGGCGGAAGGATGGCCTGCACCTTCTCCTCCCAGGGCCTGAGGTATATTGGCTTGGCAGGAGGGCCACTGCCGGTGTGTTGGCTGTTGATGTAGTCTTTCTTCAGCATGTCCCGTACCCTCCTGCGCACGTCATACCACCTGTTCTGGATGTCGGTCTTTGTGCGCCGACATGGTGATTGTGCGTTCACCCTGTTGATGATCCTCTCCCACATCTTGGTTTTCTGCGACATGGGGGTCTGTTGGACCAGTGTGCCAAACAGCTGTGGCTCCACCCTGAGGATCTCGTCTACCATGACTTCCAATTCACTATCTAGGAACTTGGGATTCTTCTTGGGGGCATGGTGATGGGTGGTGATGGTGGGTGATGTGTGTGTTGGTGTGCAGATGAGGGTGTGTGAGTGTGTGTTTTGCTGGGTGTATGTGAGGTAGGTATTTGTTGGTGTGCTGATGGTGTGTGGCTTGTGTGAGGGATGAGCTGTGGGTGTGTGGTTGCTTTCTCTTGGGTGCTGGCAGTGGAATGGCATTTGCAAAGGCTCATGGTTGTGATTTGTGTCCTTTATATAGGTGGAGTTGTGGGTGTGTCTTTGTTCTCTGTCCCCACCCCCCCCAGTATTTATTGGCTTGGTAATTGCTTGTTTGGCCTTTTTTGGGGTGATTTTTCCTTTGTGCTGTTTGTGCATGTTGGAAACGTTCTTGTGACCGAGTCGGACCCTGCATTAGTCTCGTACGGTGTTCTCCGTTTCGTTCACGCTATGTTTGTGCAGTTTCCTATGCTGCGTACGCGTCGGTCGCGGTGTTTTGTGTTGCTTCGGCTCGGTTTTGTATGCGTGTCGGTCGTACGGCTTGGCCTCCTTCCGACTCGCTCGTGGTTTTCGTGCCTTGCATCGTACTTTGCGGTTTGGAGTTCGCGTGTACGTTTCGGTCGGATTTGTTCCGGGTGCGTGTCGGTCGGTTGGATTCGCGTGTTTTTCCGGCCGGATTTCTGTTTTCCGTGCGGCTCGGTCGGTCGACTTGGTTTAGGTACGTGTCGGTCGGATTTTTCGCGCCTTGCATCGTACTTGGCGTGTTGTGCGCCACGGGTACGTGTCGGTCGGTATTATTTCCGGATCCGAGTCGGTCGGTACTTTTTCTGGCCCGAATCGGAATCGACCCCTAAATCTGTTCACGATATGTTATTTGTATATGAGAACTTTAACTATAACCAGTCACCTCATTTATTGTCTCTCCTTCCTCCTCTTTGCCTTTTCTGAATAAGTCAACGGATCACTGGCACAACAAAATATTGTTATCTATCTGTCTATCTATCTATCTATCTATCTATCTATCTATCTATCTATATATCTATCTATATATATATATATATATATATTTAATCTGATGCATTTTTTTTTTTAAAAGCAGCGTTATTTGCGATTGAGTTTCCGATTATTTGGAGACTTATAAAGCGTGAAGTGTGCCGATTCACGGCTAAATTATTACATGAAATTGTGAATACACATGTGATGCGATTTGTTACAGTGTTATGTTATATTATATGAAATTCGAGTAAGAATACCATTATAAGATGGCGCTCATGTTGAGGCTATAGAGTCCATCCTTTATGTCTATGTCTGCATGATGCAGGGTAATTTAAATGGCTCCTCTCGGTGCGGATGGTAGACACTGAAGAAGGAGTTTCCGAAACGCGTTTGTTGTGGTTCCGGAATAAAAACTACTGGTGCAACTTTCCCCGCGAGTGCTGTAATTCTTTCTTGGAGATTGAAAGAGTTTGAGCTGGAATATATATATATATATATATATATATATATATATATATATATATATATATATATATATATATAATCTACTGGCGGTCGCCAGTAGATAGTTATAGTTAGGACCTATTATCCATAGGAAATCCGCGACATTCTATTTGAAATAACGTTGGCGCCGGTTGACGAATCTTTGTGAAAGTTTCCAACTTGTTGGGGCGCTCCGGTCCGCTCCTATCGTAAAAGTCTCGGGTGATACGTCAAGCGGGGGCCGAGAAAAAAGGGGGGTCCCAAAACGCGTTTTCCCCATTCATTTTTCCATAGGAACCTTTAGTCGCAGCTACAGCCCGAACTGCTGAACGGAATTACACCAAATTTGTCAGAGAGGTAGCCCTTGGTTCAGTGTCATGCCTTTTGCTTAAATGGTGTAAATCCGTTCAATAGTTTCTGAGAAAATCACAAGTAAAGTCACATATATATCTATGGCCGAGTAGGGTCCGCGTACCCTGAGCGCACCCTGCGCGCACCGTCCCGATCACGAGCTGCATGCTAATTGGCTGTCAAGTGGCTGTCAACACTCCAAATTAGGAAGTGTTGGCAGCCATTTTGTCCCTCGGTAGAACCGAGGCACAGAAACAAGTGCGCAAAACGCACAAAGGGGGCAGGGTAGAAACACCCTGACCCCCTAGGTCTGCTCAGGGCGTCCCACAAGGACCCCCTGGGCAGAAAAAAGCATTTTTTTTTTTAAATCGGCGGGATGCGCTTAGGGTGCGCGGATCCCGCCGAGAAAAAAAAAGAAACAAGTGCGCAAACGCACAAAGGGCGCAGGGTAGAAACACCCTGACCCCTAGGTCTGCTCAGGGGGTCCCACAAGGACCCCCTGGGAAGAAAAAAGCATTTTTTAAGAAAAAAAAATCGGCGGGATGCGCTTAGGGTGCGCGAATCCCGCCGAAGAAAAAATAAATCGAAGCGCGGTCTCCCGCGCTTCGATGCTATTTTGCCCCCGGGTGGGCCAAGTCCCGGGGGCATGCGGGGGTGGGTTTAGAGGCCCCCCAAGCCCCGGGGACCGCCACCCCCGGGGCTTTAAAAAATAATGGTGCGGGAGGGCTCTTGGCCCTCCCGCAGCCCCGGGGACGGCCACCCCCCCCGGGCTTCTTTTTTATTTTTTAAAACAATTACCTGTGTGGGGGGGCTCGAGCCCCCCCACATGCCCCAGGGACCGCCACCTCCCCGGGGCACTAAAAATTTCAATATGGGGGTCATTACGGACCCCCAGAGCCCCAGGGACCACCACCTCCCGGGGCTTTGTCGATGGAGGGAGGGGGCCGCGCGGCCCCCTCCTGGAGCCTGTACTGGCCCTGGGGACCGCCACCCCCAGGGCTGGCTCCTGCAGTGTGCCGGGGTGCCTACCCCGGGACACTGTAGTTTGCTATGGCAGGGCGGGAGCCTCGCGGCTCCCGTCCTGTCATAGCAAACTGCTTTGGATATTGGAAGCGAGAGCAGGAAACCTGCTCTCGCTTCCAATATCCAAAGCAAATTGCTTTTCCACATGGGGAGCTGCATGTTAGCAGCTCCCCATGTGGAAAAGCAATGCCGGCTCCCGCAGGAGGCGGGGAGCCGGCAGGGTCCGTGGGGGAGTTGGGGTCCCCCCACAGACCCCAAAGGATAGGGCCAGCCCCGGGGGATGGGGTCCCCGGGGCAAGTAGTGGCCTGGGAGGGGGGCCACGCGGCCCCCATCCCCAAAAAAAAAAAAAAAATAAAGGCCTGCCCGGGGGATGGGGTCCCCGGGGCAAAAGGAGGCCTGAGGAGGGGGGCCATGCAGCCCCCCTCCATAAAAATGTATTTAAAAGTGTGGCCATGCCCAGGGGGATGGGGTCCCCGGGGCCGGATTCGGCCACGGGAGGGGGGCCACGCGGCCCCCTTCCCGTTTAATTTAAAAATGGGTAAGGCCCTGGGGGACGGGGTCCCCAGGGCCCAAAAATAGGAAAAAGGAAGGGGGGCCACACAGCCCCCCTTCGGGGAAAAAAAAACAAAAAACGATCGGGCCGCAGGCCCCGCCCCCTTCCTTTACCACTCTGCAAACGCGCCCCCTGGCGCGTTTGCAGATGGGGAACGAATTCCCCTTAAATACATGGGGTCCCTGGGGGCCAACTGGCCCACCAGGAACCTCCAGTATGTGCCAGGGGGCTGCGTTGCAGAGAGGTGTACAGAGGCCACGCCCCTTTTTACACCTCTCTGCAACGCAGCTCTGTGGCGCTTTTTGGAGGTACATGGTGGGCTACTTGGACTCCAGGGACCCTCAGGATTCAAGGGGACTTAATCCCCCAACTTAAAACGCGCCACGGGGCGCGTTTGCACAGTGGTGAAGGGAGGGGGCGGGGCTTCAGGTGACATGTGTGCAAACAGGCCCGTGGCGTGTTTTAAGATGGGGAATTAAATCCTCTTCAATCCTGAGGGTCCCTGGGGGCCAACTAGCCCACCAGGTACCTCCAGTAAGCGCCACGGAGCTGCGTTGCAGAGTGTTGTAAAAAGGGGCGTGGCCTCTGAACACCTCTCTGCAATGCAGCTCTCTGGCGCATACTGGAGGTACCTGGTGGGCTAGTTGGCCCCTAGGGACCCTCGGGATTGAGGAGGAATTAATTCTCCAACTTAAAACGCGCCACAGGGCGTGTTTGCAGACATGTATCCTCAGGCCCCACCCCCTTTATTCACCATTGTGAAAATATTCCTCTAAAATCAGCCGAACTACGAATTCCGATTTACTCACCTGTTATCAGGAGAGACCTCAGTGCTGAATCTTTGAACCCAGTACTGATCCTGAAAAGTAATTTTAACCGTACTTACCAGTAACTTGAATTTCCTTCCATAGGATATCATTGCCTGCTTTTTGCTGAAAAAGTTTCTAAGTGTCGATTTTTGAAACTTACAAATATTCCTCTAAAATCAGCAGAACTACGAATTCCGATTTACTCAGCTGTTATCAGGAGAGACCTCAGTGCTGCATCTTTGCGCCCAGTACCGATCCTGAAAAGTAATTCTAACCGTACTTACCAGTAACTTGAATTTCCTTCCATAGGCTAACATTGACTGGTTTCACTTGGAAATTCTTCTAAGTGTGGAGTTTTGGAACTTTATAATATTCCTCTAAAATCAGCCGAACTACGAATTCCGATTTACTCACCTGTTATCAGGAGAGAACCCAGTGCTGCATCTTTTAGCCCAGCACTGACCCTGAAAAGTAATTCTAACCGTACTTACCAGTAACTTGAATTTCCTTCCATAGGAATCCATTGTCTGGTTTTCAGCAGAAAAGTTTCAGTGTCGATTTTCACAAACTACAAATATTCCTTAAAAATCGCCTGTGTGACTTAAACGCATTCTTTCAACTGTTTACAGGAAATGCACCAGTGCTGGATCCAGGATCCACCATTAAGTAAGAAAAAGTAACGATAACACTACTTACCTGCTAAGTGAATTTCCTCCCATAGGATAACATTGGTGATTCTATGTGAAAAAGTTTCAAAGTGTCAACTTTTAAAATACAATAATATTCCTTAAAAATCACTACTGTAACCAAAACGCTTTTACTCAACTGTTTACAGGAGATGTCCTAGGACTGAATCTAGGATCCAGTCCTGTGGTTAGAAAAGTAATCCATAAAGTAACTAATTGCATTTAACTAGAAATTCACATTGAGCTCAATGTTGCATTGTTTTTGAAATTGTGTTGCCCATTGCAACAACTGTAACTACTGTACTTAAAAGTCTATTGCCTATTTGCAAAGTATTTCAACTAAAGTAATTCATTCTGAGAAAGTATATTTTGTAATGTAATGTATAATGTAATTACAATGTAATTTAAAAAATAAAATATCTAAAAATAAATAGTTTAAAAAAATGTTGTAAATCAGTATCAAAAAAATAAATATAACAATTAATACATTTAAAAATTGTCATTTACAAAACCTTTGAAATTCACTGAAAAAACCATAGGTTTCAGACACGTTACAGTTAGGAATTAGCATTTAAAAAACCTTTGAAATTCACTGAAAAAACCATAGGTTTCAGACACGTTATAGTTAGGAATTAGCATTTAAAAAACCTTTCAAATTCACTGAAAAAACCATAGGTTTCAGGCACGTTATAGTTAGAAATTAGCATTTAAAAAACCTTAGAAATTCACTGAAAAAATCATAGGTTTTAGGGACAGTTATAGTTAGTTGGACATTGCACTCGTACAAAACCCGTGAAATTCCCCCTTTATAGTTAGTTCAGCTAACTATAACTCGCGCCCCCGCAATGCACTGCTGATGACGTCACATATTACATCACTCATGACATGGTCAGTGACATCACTGATGACATCACTGATGACATCTCAAATGACATCACTGATGACATCACTGATGACATCATCCACGTGATAATCTGATGCACCTCCTCACACCCTAATATAACCTTTGATACACCCACTCTAAATTACAGACTGCCATTCACAAAACCATAGACACTCCAACACCAATAACTACATACCCACTCACTGATTCTTAGGTCTACACAAACATCCACTCACTCACCCGTACAGTCACTCATACTTACGGTCACTCAGTACAGGACTATCATATGCACTCATACTCCTATATAGACAGTCAAACACCGCCACTCATCCATAGAGGTACTCACACACCTAGTCAGTCATGCAAATAATTAAACACACTGCCATTTACTCACCTATACAGTTATCCACACACCAGCTCACTTACTCATACAAATACTAGCACATTCTTACGCTCTTATACAATCACTGATACAAGCACACACTCATCCATACAGTCAATCTCACAATCACACACTCTCGCTTATAGCTATTTATATACTCCAACACACATATATACTGCCTTTCACATATGTAGTTACTCACACATGTACCACTGGGACATACATTCACTCACTAACACACTCTTACACACACTTACCCACCCATACAGTCTATCACAGATGCACTCTTGAAACCATCCACCCACTGAATCACCCACTCACACATCTATGCACAGAGTCGCACACACCCCACCCACACAAACACTCAGGCACCCATACAGATACTCAGACAACCAATCAATAACTCATATAGACACTCATGTAGCTATTCACAAACCCATGCAGCCACTTACACAGCAATAGACAGACGGATACAGACATTCACCCAGTTTAGTCACTAACCCATGCATTCAGTAGGATACATTTAATCACTCACTTATAGAGTTAGTCACGTACCTACTAAATCATCCATACAGACACTTACACACCCACTCATTCTTCAATACGCCTTTCCCTATATATATTAAAAATATTTAAACTTTACAGAAACACACAGTCACTGGATGATGTCATCAGTGATGTCATTTGAGATGTCATCAGTGATGTCACTGACCATGTCATGAGTGATGTAATATGTGACGTCATCAGCAGTGCATTGCGGGGGCACGAGTTATAGTTAGCTGAACTAACTATAACGGGGGAATTTCACGGGTTTTGTACGAGTGCAATGTCCAACTAACTATAACTGTCCCTAAAACCTATGGTTTTTTTCAGTGAATTTCTAAGGTTTTTTAAATGCTAATTTCTAACTATAACGTGCCTGAAACCTATGGTTTTTTCAGTGAATATATATAAGAAGAGAAACAATGTGCTTGATTATTAAACAATTTAAATTGTTTAACAAGGCAGAATGGAATACTGAAACGCGTCAGGAAAATGCTGCCATGCTGTTATTTTAATAAACACCTGGTGTTTCATGGTGGTGGGCTTCGTAATCTTATATAAATATATAATATATATATATACATATATATATATATATATATATATACATATTCCCACGATGAATCCACACAATACGAAAAGATTCTCGAGCCACTCTGGTAAGGGGGGTAAACATTTTTATTCGGCAGCACAAAGACGCGTTTCAACCACAGATGTGGTCTTGATCACAGGTATATATATATATATATATATATATATATATATATATATATATATATATATATATATATATATATATCCAACAACAAAGTTAACCTGGAGTGAGGGGGCCTACACAGGAAGGTAAGATACTGCCATTTATTAGGTGGGCATTGCAGTTGGACAACAGCAGAACGCCCCAAACAATTCAGTCCAGCCCTGACGCGTTTCGTGCTCAGACAGCACTTCTTCAAAGGGATACGGACTTGCGAAGACAGGAGCCGGCATCTTTTCTCCCAGCACACCTTTTGTATAGTAACTCCTCGCCTCAGTGGGCGTGGCCATTTTGGATACCATTCCTATTTGGTTGGAAACCATGATATTTAGTGTATTCTTTTTAGATTTTTGATAAATGTTTCCAGGTCTTTTAGCAATATTTTCATATATATTTGTAATGTTATTTCTCTTGTATTTTGCACATTTGCCAAAGCACTTTTACAGTGGCCATGGTCACTGTTGTTGGACGCTATCAATTTATTTATTTATATCTTAAGTCTCACAAAAACAAATGTTTGTATCTGGGTTTTAGGTTCATTTTGTAGATACATGCACTCGCATGATTTTTAGATAGATATTTTAGTTGCACTTGGCACTTTATTAAATTCACATGGCAAAGAGTATTGAGGAACTAAAAGCACTTGCAAAGAATATGACATTTGGAATTAGTACATTGGGATTGTTTAAGCATTTATGCTGTCAGAATGGTTTAAGATCGATCATGCGGTCTTTATATTCTTAAACAATTCATGTAGTTTTTAATGTTTATACAGCAATATTTATTTATTTATTTATTTATTGCTTTTAAACGGAATGTGAGGGCACAATTGTACCTCATCATGCATACTTCTGAAATTTCCATTTTTTATAGGTGAAATGCATTTAAGCTTCAGAATATATTTTTAAGGGATAAAAACAAGGAAGTAATGATTATAATAATAACAACAAAGTATCAATGTCACTAATTTTTAGCAACAACCAAAAGAAGAATGATTTTGTAACGTGTTGTTTGATTGCGTCAAAAATACCGATAACACAGTGTTTCTTCTATTGCTTTGACCATGTGACTCACAATGGGGTGGACACCTAGGGGCCGATTCCGATCTCGGCCGGTAGGGCTCCGAATCGGATTCGGCTTTACCGGATCCGATTCAGAGCCCTATTTCCCGACCGATTCGTACGCGCGTCCGGGTGAGCGAGTACGATGCGAAATCGCTGACCGACTCGTCCGGGCGTCCTGACCGCTCCGACCGACTCGTTCCCGGGTCTAACCGCACCGACCGACTCACTCGGACTCGACTCGCACCGCGCAATGGAGACGTTCCCCGGCCGGGTAAGTACGATGCGCGCCGCGAGCAGTCCGACCGAGCCGCGCACTCCGGCTCCAAAGAGCAGTCGGAGCCGTACTTTGGGGGTCCGTGTCGGACCCCCCTGTACACGTAGCCGCGCGAGTCGCACACAGGGGGGACCCATGGGTCCCCCCTACCTGTGCGTGTACGGCACGAGTCGCTTCGCCGCGTACACGCTGTAGGGGGCGCCCTTGTCCGCCTTGCACCCATTGAGTCAATGGGAGCCCGCGTACGCGTTGTACGGCAGGCTCCCATTGACTTCAATGGGAGTCCGACCGAATCGAGTCCGATAGCATACGGACGCATCGTACTCATTCGGTCGGGCTGCACGGGTCCGATTCGGTCGGAAATCTCTCCGGGTCCGGCTCGGTCGGAGAGATTTCCGGCCCGAATCGGAATCGGCCCCCTAGCATTTAAAAAGATCATGGCGGATATTATTCTTTATGTGTGAACAAGGGCACAAGGTGCTCGAAACGCGTCACAAGTGAGAGGAGAATAAAACAACTTGCCTGCCACTATTCCTTGGGTCTGTGTCTCTCTGTTCGCCTGTGTGGAGGTTCGGAGAGTGCTTTTTGGAAGAAATATATATATATATATATATATATATTTATATATATATATATATATGTATTACCTACTGGCGGTCGTTTCTATTATATATATATATAGGACCTAGTTTCTATTATATATATATATATATATATATATATATATATATATATATATATATATATATATATATATATATATATATATATATATATATATATATATATATATATATATATGCAGCTCCAAGATGTGTCCATCAGTTGAGTCGCACTCGGCTAACAGCAGCAAGAGAACTCTCTTTCCATGGTATGGATGGATACCGCTTACAGCCATTACCCGCCTCCGTGTAGGTTTGCCTGACGCGTTTCGAAAGCTCCTCAGCTTTCTCTTCAGAGGCTTTCATGGGAAGGATGCGTGCATATGATGTTCCCATAGAAATACTGCACTCCCTCCAATGGGATAGTCATATGGAACTGTGCATTATGGGAACTATAGTTCGTAATCGATCATCCCCCAAATGGATGCACGCATTATACTCTGTATAGGTCACATGGACCCCGCAAGCGGGCCCGTCCTAAATCCTCTGCTGTTGGCCCACATAATCGATTTGGTAAATACCTTGTCGAGTGGCCCCCTATTATCGCGGGGTGGTGCAGACTCCGCGGCAGGACGGCCGCGAATACATACAGCTCCAAGATGTGTCCATCAGTTGAGTCGCACTCGGCTAACAGCAGCAAGAGAACTCTCTTTCCATGGTATGGATGGATACTGCTTACAGCCATTAACAGCCTCCGTGTAGGTTTGCCTGACGCGTTTCGAAAGCTCCTCAGCTTTCTCTTCAGAGGCTTTCACGGGAAGGATGCGTGCATATGACGTTCCCATTGAAATACTGCACTCCCTCCAATGGGATAGTCATATGGAACTGTGCATTATGGGAACTATAGTTCGTAATCGATCATCCCCCAAATGGCTGCACGCATTATACTCTGTATAGGTCACATGGACCCCGCAAGCGGGCCCGTCCTAAATCCTCTGCTGTTGGCCCACATAATCGATTTGGTAAATACCTTGTCGAGTGGCCCCCTATTATCGCGGGGTGGTGCAGACTCCACGGCAGGACGGCCGCGAATACATACAGCTCCAAGATGTATCCATCAGTTGAGTCACACTCGGCTAACAGCAGCAAGAGAACTCTCTTTCCATGGTATGGACGGATACCGCTTACAGCCATGGCGAAGTGGATTCAGCGTTTGCACACACTGTCTCCGTTCAAGCCTCTGAAGAGAAGCATATGGAGCTTCGAAACGCGTCAGGCATTTCCATTACGGAGCAGCTTCTACAAGCGGATCCTCGTCCCTGCCTTTCATAAACAAAGCTGCTGATCGAGTGCTACTCACCTGGTGGACAACCTTTGGAGCAGAATGTAATACGCGGCCGTCCTGCCGCGGAGAGTGCACCACCCCGTAATGTCTTGGGGGCTACGTGGGTCAGCAGCCGCAAACAGGATTGAGGACGAGTCCACTTGCAGGGTCCATACAGGAGAAGATTTGTGTGCTATCCGGACCACATTTCCCACAATGCACAGTCTCATTCGAGCTTCCTATTGGTGGGTGTGCAATATGAAAATGGCGAAGTGGGTTCAGCGTTTGCACACACTGTCTCCGTTCAAGCCTCTGAAGAGAAGCATATGGAGCTTCGAAATGCATCAGGCATTTCCATTACGGAGCAGCTTCTACAAGCGGATCCTCGTCCCTGCCTTTCATAAACAAAGCTGCTGATCGAGTGCTACTCACCTGGTGGACAACCTTTGGAGCAGAATATATATATATATATATATATATATATATATATATATACATACAATAAAATCACTTCAATTAATCTTTTTGGTGCTTTAATTGTTTGACAAACTGGGAACTGTCACCATCACTGTCCAGGATATGTGTTGATGGTGCTGAGGCAACAATAGTCCCTGATGCTTCAGAACCAGTTTTTCTTCCACCATGTAGATCTGATGAACGATGAATTAAATGCCAAAAATGAGAAGCGTCTCTGGTAATAGACTTTCCAGGGTACTGGGCAGTCACCATGTGTCCCTTATTAGACACTACTTGAAATGTATCTGCATCAAATGGAGCATCAGATTTTCTTTTCCGCATTTTGCATGCGAGCACTTGATCTCCTTTCTTAAAGATTATGTTCTTCACATGACATCTTTTGTCAGCATATGCTTTCATCTTTTGTTTATGAAACAAGTCCTTCCCACGAGTTGAATTCTCATCTTTCTCTTTCTGATTGGTCCATTGAGGCAACTTGGTTGTCATTCCTCCCGAAAATCAATGCCTCACGACTTTCACCTGTGGTCGAGTGAGGTGTTGAACGATAAGCTCTTAGAGTAGAGTTTAACACAGTTTTTAAATCAAGCTTCTCAAGAGTAGCACGCTGCACTGCTTTCCTGCCTACTCATAAAGCGCTCAACAAGTCAGTTGGCCTGTGGCCACAGTGGTGTGCTTTATATTCAGATGCTCTAAGAAATCTCTAAACTCTTGACTGTTGAAAGGCGGGCCATTGTCAGATTTCACTATGGCTGGAACACCCCATGTCTGAAAGATGCCATCTAGTCTCTCAATGACTCGATCTTGAGTGGTAGATGAGAGATCTTCAGTTAAGGGAACTCATGAGTATTTGTCCACAATCACCATCAGGTGATCTCCATTGTCAAGTGGACTGAAAAAGTCAATGGCTACTCTCTCCCATGCATGCTTCGGGAGTTATGACATGTTTAACGTGTGTTGAGTAATTTCTGTAGAAAGACAGTTGCATAGATGGTCTCAGAGAGCTTGTTTTGTGGCAACAATTTCATGATATCCTTCATGGGCCACTTCCATTATTTTCTGACTGAGACTCTCTGGAACCAGGATTCTGGAATCTTGCAGCATAACTCCTTCCTGAGTTATGGACAGTTCATCTTTGACATTTAGGTATTTTTGATATTCACCATCACTGATGAGAGGTTGAGTGTGTTAGTTTCACGACTGATGTGTAATTGTATCTTTCAACTTTGGCATGTCACTATCATGGTTTGTGGCAGTGATAATCTGAGCAAACAAAATGGGAGCTGGTGTGTTTGATTTTACAATGAAGTTGATATAGGCTTCAGCCATCTTGGATGGATTACTGTGACCTTGTAAAGACACTCTGGAAGAGTAGTCAAAAGAGATTCTGATCCTTTCCTGGACGATGCACAATGTTATAATTATACTCTTGTAATCGTAGTCCCCATTGATCAATGTGAGGAGTCATCTTGGCCTTTGGAATGCCAAATATAGTTAGTAAAGCTTGATGATCAGTTACCAGCATTAAAGGCTTTCCCTGTAGGAATACATGGAAATGTTCAGAAGCCCATACCTCAGCAAAACTTTCTTATTCAGATTTTGAATAAGCACGTTGTGTTTGGGTTAAACTCCTACTCGTATATGTCTCAATATGCCTTTGAACATTCGGGTGTCCACTGTGCTGTATAAGGATAGCACCTAACCCAACTGGGCTAGCGTCAACTACAACCTCTGTATAAATCTTCGGATTGAAGTATGCCATTTCAGTAGCATTGTCAATGACTTGTTTGATTTTCTTAAATCTTTTCTCACATTCATGTGACCATTGAAATTAAGCATTCTTTTTCATCAAGTCTCTCAATGGAGCACTTACAGTGGCAAAGTTTTGTATATATCTGGAACAGTAACTGGCATGCCAAGAAGTTGATGCACCACAGAATCATCTTGTGGGGGATCAGCATTTGATAGCGCTTGTACTTTAGCAGGATCGAGTGTCATACCGACATCAGAAAAGAATGGTCAAAGAATTTTAGCTTTGGCTTATGTAACTTACACTTACCTACATTCAAAGTCAAACCTGCATCAGAAAGTAAATGACATACTTGTGTGAGATCTTTATCATGCTCTTTTTGTATAGGTCTGAAAACCAATATGTCATTGCTGTAATTGAACACATTAATGACAAGCTGTATGATACGTCGAATGATGTCTTGAAAACGTTCTGCAGCCGATGACACAAAAACTTAGTCTTTTGCATCGAGAGAAGACCTGTGCTCAATTTAATTGCGCTATCATATCAGCAATGTATGGACCTGCGTTCTTGTTCAATTGCCTTGTTTGCCTGACGCATGTCAACACATATGCGTACAGCTCCTTCACTGTCCTTTTTGGGCACTACCACTTTCAGAGTATTCCATGGTATTGGCCAGTAGAATGCTCAATGATATCATACTCAAGTAACGATTTAAGTTCTTTTTCAACAATGAAAAGCAATTCATCTATGTCTTTGAGCAACAGGACAGACATCCTCATTAATATGCAACTTTACTTTCCTAGTCTTCAGTTTTCCCATACCTTGAAACAATAAACATAATTGACTTACTATTTCATGGTGAGCATTCATGTTGTAGTTCATGGAAATCAGTCCCTTATCAACGGCTGTGCTGAAACTGAGTAGACAAAACCATTACAAAACAATGGGGAAACCCAGTAGACCATAGGACCTGGGTGAGAATTGGTACAAAACACACTTGGTCCCAAAGGGAATTATTCAAGTCCTGTAATAAGTTGTACCCAAATATCACAAATCATAGACACCTTAATGAGTTAAATTCAAGATTATTTATATTGAATCTCAAGTAAATACATTAAATCATATGACACAGTTGCTCCACAGAGAGTGGAAAGTAAATGTTGATTAGAGTGCTTGTGGGTAGATAAGGAGAGAATAGGAGATTCAAGTGAGAATATATATACAGTGTATACAAACAATTCAAATAGAGCCTGTCTGGAGATGCTTATTATGATTTGTTTTCCACAGTTGTAAGATACAGCATATGAATTCTGTGTTATCTAGATGTGGACGATATTCCCAGTCCAGGTAGGTATAGTTGAAAAATGTCGACGTTTGACCCCTAAAAGGCGAAGAGGCCAATTAATCCTTGTGAGGGATCTTCATCAGGGCGAGAAAGGAGCAATCTAAATGGTGGGTCGAAGGAAGCCAATCAGTAACTGGATAGATCCATCAGTAAATTCATATTATAGTGGATGACATGGGGTAGAAAACATTGTGGCGCCGTAGCTCAACTTAAACCCACCATTGGTTAACAAGTGAGGAGACCTCAAAATTGGGCAGGCAGCTCCTATCAAGAGGAAAAAGGGAACCTCTTCATGTTCCAGGGATAACACAAGGTGTGGATGTGCTGTAAATTTTATTGCACATCCGCTGATTAGAATAGGCTAAAAAATGAGGGCACACAATGACAAAATGAACCAAAAGTATCAGCATCAGACAATTACCTAAAAAGTCTGTTTAATTCCAAATTGGGAAATGACTCTGAGCAGTATTTATTTTATTTGTTTATTGTCAGAATCTGACTCAACTGGGTGATTTAATCTGAAAGATATAAGGCACCCATTAATAGGTGACTGAAAGTCAGGGTGTGATGAAAGATACTATGTCACAAAAGTACCCCACAGTTATCTATACAGGAATAGATGGGAATTTAGAAAGAAGCCTTTCAATTCTTTTTACCCACTAAATCGTGGGAAAGGAAGCAATTCCTTTTTATAATATAACCCTCACACACTCTAGTAGTGTCATACTTCATCATCGGGTTCACCCTGACTCCTAAAGGTCAGGGTGGGCTCAACCATATTTCAGGGAGCGCTTAAAAGAAAAAGGCCAGGGGGTATAAAGATTAAAACTCCTCCTGCAGGTCCAGGTATCCCTTTATTAGTGGAACTGCAGGGGATATTAAAATTAAAAAATATATATATATATGGGTCGTAAGGGGATTTATGGTCCTATGACCCTAGTGCCAACATGTTTCAGTTCGAAAATTGGTGGCCCAATCGGGCCCCGGACTTTCTTCAGGGCAAAAAATGGTCCTCCCTGGTTGAATTATCACCGGAATGTTTCCTATCTTTATGTACGTAAAGTGCAGATAGCTGCTCCTTTGTTAAAATTAGCAGAAAACAGATAACTTATCTTTTCTCCTGAGGTTCTGTATTTTACACCATCTGTAAAAAGAAGAATAGAACAAGGAAAAGATTTTTGCATTTCAAAATACCCATCTGTGACGTACTCTGTACACCCATGCTTGTCACTCAGGAGGGGTGTATGGTATCCATCAAACTCCATACCTATTCGATATGTGATAGTGACTCATGACTATCCCTTGAGCATACTACTTTGTATGCTGTCAAAAAAATGAAGTGGCGATGTAACTCCACTACTCCAAAATAAGTGATAGTGAAGTTCTTTTAATCGTATCTCCACACAACACCCATAGACATCCATACCACATGCTACACATACAGTCTGCCACTCAACACAAAGATGTTCCATCATTGTAGAGCCCCCTTACCCCAATTTGGAAGGGTTAGATCTTCACAAGAGATCGCAGCGCAACAGAGGTAGCCCTGTAGTCAAACTCTAACGTGGGTCCGACGTGGGAACTGAAGGAGTGGGAGGGAAGCGAAAAGAGGAGAGGGGAAAACAACCACTCATACATTAGAAAGTGGAATTGTTTGTTGAGCGTAATAGTACCTTCGTGGTTTCAGAATCCGCGCTTCATTACGCCATCTACTTACTACACCAAGGGTCCTGCCTCGCTCGTTGACCTACTCGGTCTGCGTCTCCGGGCTTTCCCCCCTGATAAGTTTCCGCTCGCCATATTTATCTTGAAGCTGTTCCAGGTGGGCCGTGCGGCCCACCCAGGGAGACCTGCCGTGATGACGTGACACAGGGAAAACCACGCCGTCACTCATGTGAACTACCAAATTACGAAAGATACATGGGAAATGATGTTCAGAGCACTTAATTCAGACGTGCGGTGAGGAAGAGTTCCGCGTAATAACCATGTACTACTGTGAACACAGCAAACGAGGCTGAATGCAATTCATAAATCCTGTGCTTATTATCATACTAAACGGGGGCAACATCGTACTGCTAGTGTGAAGAAGGGCATAGTTTCCCTAATATATCGATGTGCCATGGCATCAAGTTGAAATTGACCATACAGGACAACGCCCTGATATTGTGTGTACGTCTAAGGAACAATAAAGTTTTTATTCTTTGCCCCAGAAACACCTTTGAATCTCGTGTAGAATGTACTGGGTGAACATACCTATGTGTCACTTTCACAACGATGGTGTAGTTCATATCCCTTTTAGCCCAGCATATTACCTGGAGCCATGTATATATAGGGATAAGGGCGTTAGACCCTAAGGGATGTGTCTTTGTTAACAGCTCCTCAGGTAGTGAAACCTAGTTATTGTTTTACCATGTCATAGGGGTATATCCAAATTGATTACTCCTGGACTATATCCAGAATGTGTGTGTTGGTTGGTAGCGTTACTCGGGTCATAGGAATCTGGAGAAAGTTGGCGCCACCCTTCTCTCATTTACCTTATGATACACCACAGTTAGATTCCTCCAAGACTTGAAATGGACCATCATAGAAAAGGTCAAAGGGTGTGCTAATATAGCTTGGAGGCTACTTGAAAGAGAACAACGATGGGTGTATCGACTTAAAACACATGTGAATGGGTTGAATGATTCCATCCCTTGGAACCAACTTAACTGTAGATGACCAACTGAACATAGAACACCCTGTACCTCTACCAGAGTGCATCAGAAGGAGGAATCTAACTGTGGTGTATCAAAAGGTAAATGAGTGAAGGGTGGCACACAAAATACTGATTTATCCCTCAGGGTCATCATGGCAGACAGGACTGGGCTGAAATCGATTGTGTGGACTTCAGAGGCCAGCGTTTGATGTCATCTCCACTTCAAAGGCAATTTTGCGTATAAATACGGAGTCCCTGACCCGCACAAATCAGATACTTCTAGATCTTCAACTGAACCGCTGTCAGAAGGACTGCTGTGCTGCTCAACGGACTCAATTGGACTGCTTTTCTGGAAGGACTGCTTTTCTGCTTATTGTCCTGCTGCCTGCTGCTCCCTGACTCTGCTGAAGGAGAGCTGGACTCTGCCTTCCCTTCAAGTGATCTCCAAGGGCTTGCTGGCTTGCTTCCCATTTTCTGAAGTCTCAGAGATACAAAAGCTTCCTGCAATCCTGCGGGTGCTGCTGGACTCTGCCTTCTGTGAGTCCCACCCTTGCCTGAGGTGCTGCCTCCAAGTTCTGGGCCTCGAAAGTGGGTTCTGCAGCTGCTTTGCTACAAAACTGACGCATCGTCACCACTGTCCTGATCGGAGCTGACGCAGAGCCCTTCAATGCCAATGTAGTGCCAATCTGGAAACAGCCAAGAGGACCCAGGATCTGACTTGCAGGCCCGACTTCGGCTCATCGATCGTACTGTGAGGTTCGATGATGATGCAGCTCCGATCCGAGGTCCTGACCACAAGGCTCAACTGCAACGCATCGACCCATCTGCGTGAGTAGGAACTGATGCATTGCCTTCACTGCATGGAGAAGTTCGACGCATTTCGTTGCTTGCAACCAGGAAAGATACTTTGTTCACCCGGGCCTGCGTGGATCCTGTAGCCGGCCTGCACCTCCATGAAGCTTGGCCAGAACTTTGACCTTGCCCCGGTCCAGTGCTACCTAAAGTAACCTTTTTAGTGCTACTTACTTCTAAGTGCTTTACTGCATGTTTGTCGTTTCGGTCTTATTTTACTCAGATAAATATTCTCTATTTTACTGACTGTTAAGTGGAGTCATTTTTGTGGTGTTTTTATTGTGTGGTTGTATTATTGCACAAATACTTTACACATTGTTTTCTACGTGAAGCTGGTCTGCTCTGTGCCAAGGTACCAGACAGTGAGTACAGGATAATTTAGGATTGCGTTGTGAATTACCCTGGCTAGAACTGTGGTACCTACTTGGACAGGCTGCATACCTCTGCCAATTAGAGACCCAATTTCTAACAGAACTCATGTTCCCAGCTGTTTTGTGATGTGATTGCACCTAATACCCTTGCCTTTTTGTAATTCTTTGAATCCTAACTGCTTCAGGACATATCATGGATTTCCTATAGCCCGGTATGACTCATCCTTCTGGTGCATGAAACTGCTGGAACATACTTTTTAGAAGAAAACTTTGTAAATAAGTGAAACCAAAGGTTCTAAAGTGCTGTTGCAGGCAATGGGTCCGTGGGATAACCCACGCACCAAAACATGTTGACATTGTGACAGAGTTATAAGGGTATTCTGTCTTTTAACCTTATACAAGGTAATTCATGTGTCATGATTGATCTATGGAACATGCAGATGCAGGGGACACAAATCACTCTAAACGTGAGAGTAGCACACAGGGCTCCAGCTATTATGCAGTGTAAAGATGTCCTAAGTATATGTGTATCATTGATTCTCAAGGTAGGAATGGAGGTGAAGTAAGGTTAAGGCTACTGCTTAAGGGTACCAGGAGAAAGTGGAGGTACAGAATATTAAGTAAGGCGTATTGAGTTACCAGAAGAGCCAAAATGTCAATGACCAAAATATTGACAGGTAAGTAAATCCAGTGAGGTATAGGGTTATTATAGCCTTATAGCCCGCCGAGGCGGGCTATGCCAGCTATTAAAGGCCCGCTCCAGCCGGCGAGGGCCTTTAACAAGGGAGCGGGACTTTAATAGCCGGTATAGCCCAGCTAGGAAGGGCTATAAGGCTATTAGAACATTCTGACACTAGAGGGCAGAATGTTCTAACAAATAAAACAATGGCCTCTCGGAGTTCGAGGGAGTTTAAATCCCCTCGGGCTCCGAGAGGCCTTTGTAAAACAACATTGGAATGTTGCTTTGCGGGCTTTTACCGGCCCGTAGAAGCTCGGAGCACTCCATTGTATTCAATGGAGTGCTCCACATTCCAATGTTCTAATATACTGTACTCCATATAGGCATTCTTTGATGATATGTATATCTTCAAGGTGCAGGGCTGTGGAGTTTACAATGGTAAATATACTGCCCTAAATATAAGTACCTCATCGATATTTTGGTCCTGGATATTTTGGCTATGATATCCTATTGACGCGATAATCCCTACTCGACATTCCAGACTACAGCCCAGGAGAAGGTTCTGCTGCTGCTTCCTTTGTGTTTGACGCATTAATTGAAAATTATAAGCTGCGGAGAGAAACCACCACCGACCTGGCTGCAGTTGATTGGTGTGACTGATTTAGCATCCAGTAACTTTTGTGAGTGCTTCTATATCACGAACAACCTCTTTAAACCGAGTTTCTGAAATGTATATGCTCATTTTAAAGGCCTCCTGTGATATTAATGTATTGCCACATGTATTGAAAAGCA
The DNA here is from genome assembly GCA_963921515.1 of Calotriton arnoldi. Taxonomy (NCBI): domain Eukaryota; kingdom Metazoa; phylum Chordata; class Amphibia; order Caudata; family Salamandridae; genus Calotriton; species Calotriton arnoldi. Next base: position 527,066 of record CAWUFW010006839.1, on the reverse strand, counting down.
GAAATGTGTGTTAAATATAAATTACATCTCAGGACCGTGAATTCACCTATCTGTGCAGATAGGTAAAATTGAACTAAAATACATATTTTTTCCTACAAAATAATTTGTTATTGCTCAACTATATATACTAAAGTTAAATAACGTAATATAAAAGAATCATTTGAATGCAAGTGCTCAATTTTTGATGCAGCAGAAGAAAATTACGACATGCAACATATCGTAATTGGTGAATAAACAATCATTGTGGAATAATAAAGAAAACAAGCTGCAAGTTTAGTCCATGGTGGGTGCAGCCACGTTGTTGCCATGAATGTGTGCCCATGTACATGGCACACTGGCTTTGCTTGTGCAGTAACGTGATACTATGCAATGTTGGCTGTTTTGGGAACTTGTCTGTGTATTTTTTAAATGTGCCTACCAATGTCCACGCTCCATGGCCAGAGTAGGCGCCTCGGTAGCTCTATTATACTTAATTGTGCATGAGCAGCTGAAGGTGGAAATAGCTATGGCTTGTGGACGCATACATAATGGTGAACATGACCCTCCTCATTAGTCTAAAGGTGATTTGTTGTCCTCATACAACATGCTAATTCTAAGGCAATCATACCAAACAGCGATCTCTGCATCTGTACTTGTCTTTGGAGACATATGTGCTTGCCCAGCAGAGACCATGTGCTGTGTATCGATCCTGTCATGAGCTGATGCTTGAGGTCGTTTGGATAATTGGGTGAGCGGAATTGTCTAATTCTAGAGTATGTGGAGTGGAACGGATGTTTATGCAACATCCTGAATTCCATCGTGTCAGGAAAAGTCACATAATAATGATGTAAAATCAATCATAATACACAGATGACCTCGTGCGAAGTGGTGCATCACTATTTTTGCCACCTCCCTCTTTCAAAATCCATAGCTGATGAGAGAATTTAATGAGGTCATTAGTTACCGAGCAGCAGCGTCCTATTCCTAAAGGATGCTCATTAGAGGCCCCTTGCATTTGTTTTTATTATTTGGAATATAGTGACCATTACCCTAAGTGGAGCGAGCAGGGGAATTCTACGGGGTCATATTAAAGATGTCCACAAAGCTCAAAGCATTTTCCAATTGAGTTCAGCCATAACTTGGGACAACTGTGAATGGACTTTGAAAATACTGCACTGTGACTGTAGATCCGCTGACCAGAATAATATTTTTGTTTAATTTGTAACTCTCAGTGCTTGTGAGAATCTTTCCTGCACCTGACCACTTTACAACATATATGTGTTCATTAATACAGACATGTCAGATTGTAATGCATGTTCATGAAAAGGTAAGGGAGATCTGATTTGGCCAGGTGAGATGGACTGTAGCATTCAGCTGCAGGCATGAGAAGGGAAGGGCGCTGGCCACCCGACACGTACCTGCATGGGTCGGAGGAGCAGCCCGGCCCTGCTGGTTGGGCTTTGGGCATGCGGGCAGCTGGAGGACATGGGCTGACGGGGGACTTTGTATCTTTTTGTGCCCCTCTAGCTGGCGCCAGTGGGGATGGGGGTGGAATCTGGAATACATATGCCTGAGGACACCCAATGTTGTATCGCGAGATGATGCTGGGCGAGCCTATTTGCTGGGTGTGCACGTCCCAGGTGTATTATGTGAACTCCGGTGACGTGAGTTGTATGGTTTTGTCCACGCTGCGCGAGCGCGCATAATAAATGGGTGTACGTGTGCGTGAACGGCGTTAGAGCCGCCAGCGCGCCGACACAGAAACAAGCAACCTCGTGTGTCCTGCATCTTATTAAGCAGCCTACACGCGCGCATGCAAGCGGCCCCGCCTCGCGGGCTGGTTAGTGTTACCGCGCACTCTGCTGACATCGAGTGCAGCGTTAGAAATACAACATTGGCGATGAGGGTGTGTCTGGACCCCCGTGGGGTGGCGGTAGCAGCCGCACAAGTGTTCCTTCATGCGCGGTGCTCGTGCTACCCTTCACATCTCCCCACGTGGTTTGGCCTGAGGTTCCATGGGGGCTGTGCAGTTTCCCCCAGAGGCGTTCCAGAAGGCTGAAAATTGCTGAGAACACCTGCAGGTGTGCAGGGAAGCAAGTGGTGCACCAGTGCCCCCGGTGGGCCCAACAAACAGTGAGTGGAAGTTGTCGGCTGGCAGCTGGCCTGGCCATATTCCTCCTCTGAGGCAGCTGGACCTTGTTAACACAGCTAAAGCGCGTACCATGGCCCACATCCCGGCAGTTGAGTCATTCGTGGTGGAGGGGGCTCCCTCTGCTCAGACCCCGAGGTGGAAGGAGTGGGTGGAGCGACTGATCGTGTTTTTTGAGGCGACCAGGGTGGTCAACGCCCAAAAGCGCGCCATGCTGCTACATTTAGGAAGGGAAGATGTTCAGAAGATAGCAAAGACAGTGGCTGAGGCAGCGCCAAAGACCCATCTCACACTCATTGCGGCCCTAAATGCCCATTTGAGCCAATGGCAAACCGGGACTACGAACGTTTCATTTTCAGACAGGCACGGCAGAAGCCTGATGAATCCCTAGATATATTCCACACACGTCTAAAAGAACTGGCAGAGACCTGTGATTTTCAGGATGAGACCGAAGAAATAAGGGGCCAGATCATTCAAGGGTGTGCATCGACGAAGCTAAGGGAAAGAATACTGGAGGAATCTGGAAAACCATTGGCGGACATACTCACCTTGGGGAGAACAAAAGCATTATCAAAAGCCAGGGGGGCACACATGGAGGCCGCTCTTCAAAAGCCCATCAAGACGGAACCAGTCAACGCAGTTGTCAGTATGGCCACTGGAGCAGTGGCTCGCACAAGGAGCCCTACCACCACTGAGTCGATGGCCCGCACGCGGAGCGTCAGGGTTAAGTCGTGTGGGTACTGCGGAGGGCCATCACACAGACCGTCGGACTGTCCGGCACGAGGGAAGACGTGCACGGCCTGTGGGAAGTTTAATCACTTCATGAAGGTGTGCAGATCCACTCGGGGACGGGCAGGAAGGTCTCAAGTCAACATGATTCCTGAGGCTCAGGAACAGGGCAGTGACATGGACAACGATACCCAAGAAGAACACGTTGTGCACCCAGTCTTCACAGTGGGGTCTGCAGCTGACACACAGACGCGCCTATCGCGATGCCAAATCCTGGTAGCGGGGCGCCCAGCAACAGCAATAATTGACATGGGTGCCACCATAAACATTATGTCCTGGGAAGCATACAGAGAATTGCCATCTCCCCCGGCATTGACGCCGGCCAAGGTGAAGGTGTTTGCGTACGGCCAGACCAGGCCTCTACTCATAAAAGGAAAGTTTAAAACCAGAATAACATATGACCAACACGAAGTGGCTGCTCAGGTGTTCATGACTGAAGAAGGGCATGGCATGCTACTGGGCTGCAAGTCAGCGGAAGCGTTAGGGATCGTCACATTCGCGTTTGGTATCCATCAAGAGGGCGTGAGCCAGATACTGGATGAATTTCCGAAAGTGTTTGACGGCATCGGATGCCTGCGTGACAAACAAATACACCTGCACATTGATCCCGTGGTACAACCAGTGGCTCTTAGGCACAGGAGGGTCGCTTTATTATCTAAGACCGCTCGTTGAAAAGGAGCTGAGCAAGCTGGAAAAAGCTGGAATTATCGAGAAGGTGCGTGGTCCGACACCAAGGGTGTCTCCGATAGTGGTCGCCAGAAAACCAAAGTAGCCAGGAGAAGTCCGGATATGTGTAGATATGAGAATCCTGAACACTGCCATCAAGAAGGAGAGACACCAGACACCCACCATAGATGACCTAATTGGGGAGCTCAGCGGAGCCAGCTGGTTCTCTAAACTTGACCTAAGAGTGGGGTATCACGAGCTAGTCCTGGATGAACAGTCCCGATATATAACAACTTTCTCCACTCATGTCGGACTGAGGCGCTATAAGCGTTTGAGTTTCAGAATTTCCAGCGCCGCGGAAGTGTTTCAGAACACGATCCAAGAACTCCTTGCGGACCTCCCAGGAGTTGTCAATGTGAGCGACGATATTCTGGTCCATGCCAAGTCTGTGGGTGAACACAATGCCCGGCTCCGACAGGTGCTCCGAAGAATTCAAGAGTCAGGACTCACCCTGCACAAAGAGAAGTGTGAGTTTCTGCAGAGGAAACTACAATTCTTTGGGTACATCTTCTCCGCGGAAGGAGTCGCTCCGGACCCGAGCAAAGTCCGAGATATCAAAGAAGCTCCAGCTCCCACAAACATCACGGAAATGCGCAGTTTTCTGGGAATGGTGAATTACTGTGGGAGATTTATCAAGGACCTCTCCTCACTCACCATCCCTCTGAGAGAACTCACCAAGGCCTCTGTTCCATGGTCGTGGGGTCCAAAGCAAGAGGTCGCTTTTCAAGCCACCAAAGATGCACTCTCCAGTAACACCACGCTGCGATATTTTGATCCGCACCAACATACCCAAGTGGCTGTTGACGCGGGTCCCCAAGGACTCGGAGCGGTGCTTCTCCAAAGATCAAAGGAGGAAGATGAGTGGGCTCCCGTAGCATTTGCTAGCCGATCATTGACTGAGACGGAGCAAAGATATTCTCAGATCGAAAAGGAGGCCATAGCCGTTCACTGGGGATGCAGGCATTTCCACTTATATGTTTACGGCAAACCGTTTCTCGTCACGACTGACCACAAGCCATTGATCCCGCTGTTAATGGGGACAGCTTCGAAACCTCCACCGTGCATCGAAAAGTGGATGCTGCAGTTGCAGGAGTATAACTGTAAGGTTGAATATCAGCCTGGGGCAAGTAACCCAGCGGACTATCTGTCGCGCCATCCCAGAAAAGCCACCATCAGTGAAATGGAAGAAGCTGAGGAGACCGAAGAATACGTCCGGTACAACACTGATAGATCGCGCCCGTTACCTCTCTCCCTGAATTAGATTTTCCAAGCTACGGCACAGGATGAATGCCTACAGAAAGTGGTGGAGGCAGTACGAAACAACCAATGGCATCAACTACGAGGCCAGGGAGTTACGTTTACTCAGGAAGCCCGAAGGATCCTTGACAGCCTGTATCTGGTAAGGCATGAACTAAGTGTCGACCCCACGGATGTCTACTCCGAGAGACATAGGTTGGTCATCCCATCCACCCTTGTGGGCCATGTGGTAGGCCTTGCCCATGCTGGCCATCAGGGCATGGTGAAAACCAAGAGTCGTTTGAGGACCAAGGTGTGGTTTACCTTGATGGATGAAAAGGTAGACGCCACGGTACGATCATGTCAATGGTGCCAGACCACAAGCGAGCCGAATCCTCCAGCGCCCATTGTCACCGAACGACAGCCGAAAGGTCCATGGATGAACGTCCGTATGGATTTCGGAAGCCTCCCTGATGGGAGACACTCAATGGTAGTCATTGACGACTACTCGAAGTACCCGGAAGTAGAAATCATCTCGTCTCTGAGTGCTAGGGAGGTTATCACGAAACTGGAAAAAGTGCTGGCAACCCATGGGCTATTCCAGGAGATCAAGACTGACAATGGGCCCCCCTTTCATGGGCAAGAGTTTGCACTATACTAGTCGTCCCAAGGCATACGTCACAGGAATATCACTCCTAAATGGCCCCAGGCCAAGGGTAAAGCTAAACGCTTCATGAGAACTCTGAATAAGGTGATCCGGATTGCTGTCGCCAACGGAGAATCTGTGGAACAGTCCATCTACTCTTTTCTCAGAGACTACCGCCAAACCCCGCACGTCACTACTGGAAGGGCCCCTGGACACCTGTCAATGGGGAGAGTTGTGAGAGTTTCAATTCCAAATCACCCACAGTGGACCCCAAGAGAAGTGGATGAGTCTGAGGTCCACCAAAAGCGGAAAAAGGCGAACGACCAAGTCAGTACTCGCCGTCGTGCAGAGCACTCCCAACTACAACTAGGAGACCTGGTGTTGGTCCAAGACAGGCACCCGGGGAGCAAGTTCCAACTCAGTTTTGAGAAAGATCCCTGGCGCATCACTCAGATCCGTGGGACCCAGATAACGGCCATGAAAGGTTTGGAACTGATAACCCGCAATGTATCGGCATTCAGGAAGTTTCATGGTGCCCCGGAACATGGGGTGAGTCCGTCTCATGAGACCGGAGGAGAATCCGACTGGGACAATGTGTCTGAAGTGGAATGCTCTCCTGGCCGGTCTGAGACCGCCAATCCAGACTACACGTGGCCGGGCCAAGATCGAAGTGTCGTAGAGGCCACTGCTGTTCCTGACTCAGGTGCTGGTGTCGGAAGAGGTGGCTGTCGATATGGTTTGTGGGGCAATCCAGAGCCGTCCTGCGGGCTGAGGGACTTCCACTGCTAAGGGGACTGATCCAAGGTTTGGGGTCGTCAGTGACAGATTTGAAATGCCCAACAGATGTTTTTGGTTAATAAAGTTCATAATTGTTTTTTTTTATTTTTGGGAGGAATGTTGTATTGCGAGATGATGCTGGGCGAGCCTATTTGCTGTGTGTGCACGTCCTGGGTGTATTATGTGAACCCCGGTGACGTGAGTTGTATGGTTTTGCCCACACTGCGCGAGCGCGCATAATAAATGGGTGTACGCGTGTGTGAACGGCGTTAGAGCCGCCAGCGCGTCCCGACACAGAAACAAGCAACCCTGTGTGTCCTGCATCTTATTAAGCGGCCTACACGCGCGCATGCAAGCGGCCCCGCCTCGCGGGCTGGTTAGTGTTACCGCGCACTCTGCTGACATCGAGTGCAGCATTAGAAACACAACACATGTGACCCCCCTCAAAATTGTATTGGCCCCACAGCCCCCCCCCCAGCAAACTAAGCACAGCATCTCCCTGGAGGAGGGGCCTGTTTGTGTGGTGATATTTCTGCATGCTGCACTTGCTGGCTTGGCTTTGGGACCTCTGGAAGGCTTCCGTCTCTGCCCATTCACACTTCACAAATGGGTGCCACCCGATGGGAATGACTGCTCTAAAGACAGGATTGGCTTGTTCCACCCACTGCTGGCTTTGGTGCAGGGTGACAGATAGAGTGTGGTCAACTGCAATACGCTTACATGATCCTTGTGGTACTACATCAAACCTTCACTGGGCAGATGGAGTGGGAAGAGTGGGAAGAGTGGGAAGAGTGGGAAGAGTGGGAAGAGTGGGAAGAGTGGGAAGAGTGGTTTGGTCCAGAGGGCCATGGCCACAACAGGGGCCCCAGCATCTGTTTGTGTGGAGCTACCCCTGCAGGCTGATAAATACTGATAACTGGCAGACTAAACTGCCTTCTGAGCCCCATCATGGCTCAAGAATGACATTCTAGGAGCCCCCAACCACATATCAGACTGATATGACCACCACGTTGGGGCAGACGGAGACGAAATTAAGTCACTGTTGAAAGCTATGCAAGAAAGCCTGATTTCCATCGACTCTGAAATGAATGCCCTCACATCCCTCATGGACTCCAACTCCAGGAAGCTTGATAAGCATGAAGACCGACTCACAGAGGCAGAATGACGAATATTCACAACAAAGAACTAGCTTACCATGAAGAGTGTGACTCTCCAAAACACGGAAAAGATCTTCTGTGTGAGTGCTGCTAAAAATTTGGATTTAGAGGCAAGATCCTGCTGCAGCAACATTCACATCCTGGGCATACCAGAGCTGACCAACGCAGGCTGGATGTAAGACTATGTGGAAAAACTGCTTTTGGAATCCCTTGGCATGGATATTTTTTCCCAGCTACTGGGGGTGGAAATGGGGCAAAGGCCCATGGCTGTGAGGCCTGTCCGAGGTGCCCCGGCCTGGCCAGTTGTAGCTTGCCTGTTGAGCCTCTGCGATAGGGACATAGGGCTCCACCTGGCTAGGGAGAAAGGGAAATTGTCATTTAATGGCTATGATATTTTGCCATACCCAGAATTCAGTGCTGCTGTCAAGGAGGCTAGAAGGAAGTTCCTGCCCATCAAGCTAAGGTTGCTCAAGGCCAGCCTCACATATGCCTTGTTGTACTAGGTCTGGCTGATGGTAACACATGAAGGAAGACAACACCTTTTTCATACTCCCCAGAGTGCAGCTGATTTCCTAGAAAACCTCACTTGCAGATCCCAGTGGGACAGAGTGAGTCAAGACTGGGAGAATTCACTATTATGGCAGAATGACTCAGAATAACCTGGTGGCACCACATCCCGATGACCATTTTTGGTCACATGTTCCATCTTATTATATCTTACTTCCTCTCCCCCAGTTTAAGCATGTCATTCATTCCTATTACTAATAAAAGCGAGGAGAGATAAGGCTTACATGATCCCTATACCTGCTGTTCAGTTGGATACTTCACAGGCATGACAGATATCACAACCTTAGCATCTGCTGAATCAGTAAGCTGGCGAACCCCGTTTGCCTCTCTGGTGACTTCCAGGGGTAATAACTGTATTGTTCTGTTGATTACTTATTCCTTTTGTTACTGTATCCTTTATGTGTTGAGTAAGGAGAGGTTTGTATGGGAAAGAAGATGGTAAGTGCACTGAAGGGGTTGGGCCATCAGTGTGGGAGGGCTTGCGTGGGTTGGGTTCTTGTAATAGACACACAGACACTATCTGGCATACTTGTTACCAGCAATGGCAGAATCAGAAACATGCTGTACACACTAGATATGACAGCATCGGAGGTCCTTATCTTTAGACTGATCCCCCACTATGTCCGCTCCTGACAATGCAAATGCAGCAATGGTGAAGTCTGCATCCAGGAATGTACTGGGTCTGGGAAACCTCTGAAAAAAGCAACAGGTGCCAGCTTTTCTGCATAGGCACAATTTCTGTGTAGTCCTTCTACAGGAGACCCATTTTGATTTGTGCTCAGACCCTGCATTTGCAAAAAGATGCAGATCACACGTGTGCTTGTTCTCTTACTCTTCTTAAGACCCGGGGAGTAGCAATCTTGTTTAAGAAGGGCTCGCCCTTTACTGCTGTAATGGCCCTGGCCCACACTGTTGGTCAAGGTCGGTACATAGTATAATGAGGAAAATGGGGAACACTCCCAATCACACTAGTCAACTGCTATGACCCTAATACAGATGAACCTGGTTTATTGTATATATTGTGGGGGAAGGTAATGTCCAATAATCCCAGTTCGCCACTAAGGGGGGTACTTTAACCCCTTCGCTGCTAGGTATTTTTTAGAAAAATGGTAAAAAAGTGTGGCAAATGAAAGCGTCTGTTTTTTTTCCTGTAAATGGTATCAACAAAGGGTTTGTGGGGCTGAAATCACCATTCTCCCAGCTTTCAGAGACTGAAAGACGTTTGTCAGAAAACCAACACTGTTTTGGCATTTTACTGGGACATAGTCTATTTTTGCTATTTTTTGTGCTTTCAACCTTCTTCCAGTTAATGGTAGAAATGGGCATGAAAGCAATAATGGATCCTGGAAAGCTATACATTTTAGAAAAGTAGATAAAATTCTAAATTCAGTGAAGGGTCATTTGTGTAGATCCTTCAAGGTTTCTTTATAGAAACTAACAGTTGAAAATAGGAAAAATTGAAAATGAGTTGAAAAAAACAGCCATTTGTGCCACCGTTTTCACCTGTAACTTCTTCTAAGTATGACAGATGTTTGAAAGCAATATATCGTTACATCCGCTGGACATTTATGGTTGTGGGGATATATAGGACTTGTAGGTTCACTAAGAACCAGACGAACCCAGAGCCAATAACTGAGCAGCGTCTTGCAATGGTTTTTTATTATGTACCGGGTATATTGCAATTCATTTGGGAAAATATATACAGTGAAAAATCGGTATGAAAGACACCTATGTATTTCTGAAATTGGAACAAAATATAGAGTTTAGAAACAGTAGCTATTTGCACATTTCCGAAATTGTGAGTACCCATACTAGCATGAGAATTATAGGACATTTTTCAAAGTGACTTCTTTTTTACACATTGTCTTTCATTTGGAAGGCATAAATGTATCGAATGTCAATAGGCAATAACAGGTGCTCTACAGTTCTGTGTTACCCTAAGTCTCCTGATAAAAATGGTACCTCACTTGTGTGGGTAGGCCTAGTGCCCGTGACAGGAAACGGCTCAAAACGCAACGTGGACACACTTCATTTTTTCAGTGAAAACTGACCGTTTTTTTGCAAAGTGCCTACCTGTAGATTTTGAACCCTAGCTCTGCTGGCACCTAAGGAAACCTAGCAAACCTATACATTTTTGAAAACTAGACACCCAGGGGAATCCAGGATGGGGTGACTTGTCTGGCTCTCACTAGGTTCTGTTACCCAGAATCCCTTGCAAACCTCAAACTTTGTAAAAAAAAAAAACACATTTTCCTCACATTTCTGTGGTGGAACGTTTTGGAATCTGTGTGGATCCACACAATTCCACCAACCCCGCATTCCCAAATCTCTTACGATAAAAATGGTACCGCACTTGTGTAGGTAGGCCTAGTTCCCACAACAGGAAACGGCCCAAAACGCAACATGGACACACCACATTTTCACAGTGAAAACGGACCCTTTTTTTGCAAAGTGCCTACCTGTAGATTTTGAACCCTAGCTCTGCCGGCACCTAGGGAAACCTAGCAAACCTATACATTTGTGAAAACTAGACACCCAGGGGAATACAGGATGGGGTGACTTGTCTGGCTCTCACCAGGTTCTGTTATCTAGAATCCCTTGCAAACCTCAAACTTTGCCAAAAAAACACATTTTCCTCACATTTCTGTGGTGGAAAGTTCTGGAATCTGCGTGGATCCACAAAATTCCACACACCCCCCATTCCCCAAAGTCTTCCGAGAAAAAATTGTACCTCACTTGTGTGGGTAGGCCTAGTGCCCGCGACAGGAAACTGCCCAAAACGCAACGTGGACACACCACATTTTCACAGTGAAAACTGACCCTTTTTTTGCAAAGTGCCTAGATGTAGATTTTGAACCCTAGCTCTGCCAGGACCTAGGGAAACCTAGCAAACCTTTACATTTTTGAAAACTAGACACCCAGGGGAATTCAGGATAGGGTGACTTGTCTGGCTCTCACCAGGTTCTGTTACCCAGAATCCCTAGGCCTACCCATACAAGTGAGGTACCATTTTTATTGGAAGACTTTGGAGAATGCGGGGTGGGTGGAATTTTGTGGATCCACTCAGATTCCAGAACTTTCCATCACAGAAATGTGAGGAAAATGTGTATTTTTGGACAAAGTTTGAGGTTTGCAAGGGATTCTGGGTAAGGGAACCTGGTGAGAGACACACAAGTCACCCCATCCTGGATTCCCCTGGGTGTCTAGTTTTAAAAAATGTATAGGTTTGCTAGGTTTCCCTAGGTGCCGGCAGAGCTAGCGTTCAAAATCTACAGCTAGGCACTTTGCAAAAAAAGGGTCAGTTTTCACTGTAAAAATTTACTATGTCGACGTTGCCTTTTGGGCCGTTTCCTGTCATGGGCACTAGGCCTACCCACACAAGTGAGGTACCATTTTTCTCGAAAGACTTTGGGAAATGCGTGGTGGGTGGAATTTTGTGGATGCACGCAGATCCCAGAACTTTCCATCACATAAATGTGAGGAAAATGTGTTTTTTAAAATTAAGTTTGAGGTTTGCAAGGGATTCTGGGTTACAGAACCTAGTGAGAGCCACACAAGTCACCCCATCCTGGATTCCCCTTAGTGTCTAGTTTTTCAAAAATATGCAGGTTTGCTATGTGTCCCTAGGTGCCGGGTGCGCTAGGACCCAAAATCCACAGGTAGGCACATTCCGAAAAAAGGTCAGTACCTAGTGGGCTTTCTGCCACCCGGGGGGGTGCAGATAATGTACTATTGCCCCATCTGCCTCCCAGGGGGGGGGCAGAAAGACTGTAGCATTTTTTTGGGGGTGGGGGCATTGACATGCCCATTCCGGGCAGCTCCCACCCCTACCTATATAAAAAAAAATCCCTGGTGCTTAGTGGGCTTTCTGCCCCCCCTGGGGTGATCGTCATTTCAGGTAAACCAGGGGAGCAGCCTCGGGAGCTGGGGAAGCTCTTCCCCAGCTCCTGAAGCTGTTGGGGGGGAAAGAGAATCCCTCTGGTGCCTCCCAGTGCCACGTGATCGGACGTCCCGGGGCCGTCCTACGCACATGAGCACTGGTGCGTCGGACAGCCCCCGGCCGTCCGACGCACCGAAGGGGTTAATTGCACTCTCTATGATCTCATGGATATGTCTGGGGTGACTCCCAGAGGGGGATCACAGACTGCCTAACAACTGAGGGCTATCATAGAAAATAAAACCTGTAAGGTACCACTGTATGGGGCACTTGGAGAGCAACTGTACATTTGAAATGTCTTGAAAGGTTTGAATGAAATTTAAAGGTTGTACCAATCCTTTTAAGTGTTTAATATGCTGCTTCTGACTATCCTAGTGTCTTTTATCTGATACGGGTGTTAGGTACAATTGTCACGTTCAAATATGCAAACATGACCATGTGCATGTCCCCCTTTCCCACTGTATATAGAAGATTATGCTGTGAGTTCTCATTGCCATGAGAATGCATGGGCAATGACTGTATTTTAAAATGTCGAGGGTTTAGTTGATTTCCAAGAACATCCTGCAGTAATCCTGTATAGCTTTGAGATACCTTCACCCCGGTAATTTATGGCACTGGCTGATATAAATTTGGAATTATTGGTTCAGCTTTTGCAGTTTGTTTTTGGATGTTAGGGCAATATGATTGTAGTGAAGTACATCAAGGCCCAATCTGAGTCTCCATTTTAGTTTCACGTTTTAGCTTGACATCTTTTTCAAATGGTGACTTTTTACATGTTTTACATTTACATGATAATGTCTACATGCAGTTAATTTCTTAGTAAGTATTATTACCATGTTGTTCGAATACTCTGTTCAAGGCTAGGCACATATAATGCGATTCTCTTGTATTTGGTTGTCCGGATGGAGACAGCTCTAAGGCTCCAGACAAGCCATCACATCAGCTCTGCACCTTTGACACAGTGTGATTTGAATGGTGCTTTTATTAGATAAAGAGCCTCTGTGCTACATTTGTCCGAGGAGCACTTCTTCTGGGATTGTCCTGGAACACTGTGAACTCTGACTGAGATGCAACCCTGCTGACTCTGACCTTTATCCGGTGTTCTGCTCTACATCAGACCAGCTGCCTGGTGCATCACACTCAGGTATGGAGGTTAGGCTAGCCCAGTGGATCTGGCAGAGGGTACTCCCACAATATTCTCGATAGTATAGGTAGTATTAGATAGTATAAGCACATAATTAATGTTATCATGGTTGAACTATTTATCTTTTTCACCATTCTTGTAATGCTGATTATAATGCTTTTTTTTATCTGCTTAATAATTTCAGCTCACGCTTTCTATTCAAGAATATGATTGTTTCAATAAATGTTTCAAAAGCAATATTCATACCTTTCTTATATGAACCATGGGCATGCAAAAGTAACAACAAAAGGGTAAATCTATTTCCACAATTTCCTTAGGGAATACGAGTGGTCATGTTCAAGGTTGCAGATACCATCTGGTACCCTGGTAAGGTTAGGGGTTCAGATGGGGCACTGCAAGCTAGCTAGGAATTGGGCCAACATTTTCTCATAATATTTGTAGGGAGTGCCCATATTTTGAAGTTTATGTTGCCCAGATACACAGTCCTACGTAATTCTTAGCAACCGTATGACAATGAGAGTGGATGTGGAGGCTATCCTTGCATAAGAGGTGGGAGAATTGTCAAGGGAATGCAGCAACCATGAGAGAAGAGATAAGCATTACTGGAACCGCCATGGTACAGCAAGCTGGTGCCAAAACCTGTGTAAGACACTGGACCATAGCAATGCCCTAATTCACCTTATAAGCTTCTATGTAGATGATTACTGCACTGGTGATTACTTCACCCACATCAGGCATCAAGCAATGAGGTCTCTAGACAACCAAAGGGGAAGCCTTCAAAGAAAGTATATTTAGATTCATTGATGCAGCTAAATTGAAAAATAACAAAACTGTATCTTATCATTCTGCTTCAAGTATGTCAGACTTGAAATCTGTCAATCACTGTTTCTTGAAATAAGTAGGCCTGGGTGGTAAATTCCGTTCCGCTCGCGGAATTTGCAAAATTTTGGCAATTCCGCATTCCGCGGAGAACGCGGAATTGCCAAAAATTCCGCGATCCGCAGCATAGCGGAATTTTTTCTTTGTTCGCGCTTTCAAAATGCGTGTTCGCGCACGCGGTAGCAACTTACCGGGATCCCTGCATTCGCCGACGAGTTTTCCTATCCGTTCGCGCGATCCCGCGAGAGTGTGCGATCGCGAACACATCATTCGGACGCGCCATCGGACATCTGCGTTCACGAACAGGAAACACGCATCACGAGCGGGCGGGACAAGTGAAACAAGATGGCCGCACCAATTGGCGACCGCTTGGGCAAGTTCGCAAGATATTTCCCCCCGAGCACGCAAACAGCGTCCCCGAACAGGAAAAACACATTGCAAGCGGGCGGAACAAGCAATTCCGCGTGCTCGCGGAATTCTGCGTGCTCACGGAGATTTTTTACCGTTTCGCTGAATTTTGCGTAACGCGACTACGCAAATTCCGCCCACCCTTAGAAAGAAGTTTGACCAGTGTGTTTCATCAACGTGACAGCTGATCTGTAGATGAAAATCCAAAAATCCAACATACTGCAAATAAATTGATTTGATACAAAAATATTTTATCAAAAAAATCGCTTGACAAATTCACATCCCCCACATGAACAATACTTTCTTCAAAATTCATGCACTCCTGTGAACAACGACAAACATGATACATATTAAACAAACGTAAAGCAATCCCTGATTCATGGTCATGGTGAAGGAGAGATGAATCCTTTAAACATTTCCACCAACATCCCAGTATAAATACTGGATACGAGAAGTTGATGCAACATTTCATTGATTATTAACAATACCACCATCTTCAGGGGGATGAACTATTGAATGTTTCTGTTTAAACATCTTCATCATTGTGAGGAACCAGGACCTGTTTACAGTTCCCTCCGCTTTTTACCCTCATTTTGACTACTAGATGCTGTATTTCTGACTGATTTTGCCCTGGGCTCTGCTAACCAGACAAAGGGCCTGTGCTCTGATGAAAAGTAAATGGTAATTAGATATATTCACAATTGGTACTGACAACCTACCTGCAAGTCCCTAGTACATGGTAGGGCATGTAGGTCTAGAGGCCCAGTAGATTTAGGGGCATATTTACAAGCCCCTACCACCACTACAATGTCACTTTCAGTGACGTTGTGATGGGGATAGGGGCCTCGCCTTATTTACAAGGCAGCGTTAAGCCACTTAACATGGCTTAATGCTGCCTTATAAATAAGGCACCCTTTCATGCTGTATTTTGTGCGAAAGGGGCGGGCAATGGGTGTTGTGGTGGGTGTTCCACCGCAACACCCATTGATTTTGATGCTGCCCCCTATTTACAAGTACAGTAGAAAGAGGTCCCAGTAGGATAATTCTAGAAAGCACATATAATTAAATACTGGAAAACATAAATACACTTGTGCACCATTGCTATGTTAATCAATGTTATTTAATCACATTGAACAACCTGAGATGCTTGTAAATCAGTAAACGATTTGTAAAAAATATCAAACAAGTGCCCCACGTAAGGGGGAGAAAAGAAAGGGAGACGGTGATGTGAATCAAGTGTAAGCCTGGGCGTAGTTCGCGAAGTAGCGCCACGCGAGCTACGCAAAGTGCAGTTCGCACTACGCGAGCTACGCGTAGCACTACGCGAACTGCGTAGTGCACTGTTCGCAATGATTGCACAGTGCCGGATGCTTGTCCGCACTGTGCAATCATTGAAAACGGCATCTTGCACAGTGCGAGCTGTCTTTACTGCCGCTCGAGTAGATTTTTACTCGAGCGGCAGCTTCTCAACGCGGACTGGTAGTTTCTCATCGCGAGCGGTCGCGAGCATACGCGACCACTCGCAATGAGAAACCTGACCTCCCCGCGTTGAGAATCTCGCCGGGAGGTTTATTTTCCACGCTCGCGATCGGCAACTTGATGTTGCTGATCGCGAACGAGGAAAAAGTCTCGCCGGGATAGTCATTTTGCTTGCTCGCGGTCGCCAACTTGACGTTGAGGACCGCGAGCAAGCAAAAAATGAACGCTGCACTACGCTACGCTACGCTACGCGTGTTTGCACTGTGCTACGTGCAATTCGCGTTGTGCGAAGTAGCGCAAACTTCGTAGTGCTTTGCCCAGGGTTAATCAAGTGAGGGTTGGAAAAGTGAAAAGGAAAGGTAGTGACATTATATCCATCACACCATTATTTACAATAAAACCGGCTTTTTAAGTCTTTCAGTTGAGAAACGTCAATTACATAGCCATGATTACAGATACACTGTCCCAGTGAGAAAAACACTGTTGAACAAAACTGGCATAGAATAGTGACACAGTTGACGTTTCGACCCCCAAAAAACGTAGGCTGCTTAAATCCTTACAACGGGGTCTTCCTCAGGACTGGGGGTGGGGCACCTGAGAATTTAACAAGAGAAATTCTTAATATCTAGTGTATGGACATTTGGAAATTTAAAAGTGAAATGAAGCTATGATTTACCATGTGCCACCTTAAATCGAAGGTGGAGATGTTTTAGTCGGGCCCGTGGGCTCCAAAAAGCAGAGAGCGGATTGATGGCACCTGAAAGACATGGTGATAGCCATCAGAAAAATTCTCATGTGTTTAGTTCGTATAGAAAACCTGTTTGAGAGCGCGGACCATCTGATTTACTTAAATAGATTATTGAGGGTTCATCCCCTGGATATCACCTCATAAAACATGAAAGTGAAATATTTTATTTTCTCTTAGAGGCCCAAATTATATTTCAGTATTCCCATTAGGATATCCGTGAATCTAAGAAAGACAAAAGAAAAAGGGGGACCAAAGGTCAGAACACCACTCTTCTTTCCGAAATAACTCCATATTATTACTCCCTGTAGGACAAGGAGATCATGTTTACCTATAAATTAGGAACACAGTCACGACTTCAGGAGAGCCCACCGGGTGCTTCCATTCTAAAAAAGAGAAGGAAAGGCTGGTCTTAGTCGTATCCAAGAATATTCTAATTCGGAGTGAATGTTGTCGACCAGCACGTGCAAAGGACGTGACTGGAAGAAAACCGTTGTGCACTCCGTTAAGTATTAACTCGGAGCGATGTCAAGAAAGCTTACCTAGAGTCTGCGAGTGCATCCGTCTCTGTCCAGGGTAACCGGAGCAATGACACACCTGCCGGTTAAAAGCAGGAGATCGTGCACGCGCTGATCGTGTCATATCAGATGCTAGATGCTTGTCAAGGATGACAAGGCATCCCGCAGTATGCTTGGAGGAAAGACTGCATGGAAAATTAGTAAGGGATATAGAGGTCCCACGAATTGATGTAAATGGAACTATATCTTATTGGCCACAACGGGCCAAGAATACATTTGCTATTTAGGGAACAAGTGTGAGAACAGCTAACGCGTGTCTGTAAGCGCCCGTATTAAAAATCTACAGGAATGAAAGCTAAAAAAAAACTACTGTGCTTAATATATACAGCCGCTTGTGTCTACAGGAGCCTAAACGCATATACTTAACCCCTTCGCTGCTAGGCCTTTTCCCCTCCTGTGCTAAGCCTTTTTTTGGCTATTTGGGGTAGTGCGCGCTTAGGCCCCTGTAACTTTTTGACCACATAAGGTATCCATGCCAAATTTGCGTCCTTTTTTTCTAACATCATGGGGATTGTAAAGGTACCCAGGGTTTGTGGATTCCCCTGGAGGGGACCCAGAAATTAGTCAAAATACAGCTAAATTTTGTTTTTTGGGGGAAAAATGCGAAAAAGGGCTACAGATGAAAGCGTCTTGATTTTTCCCTGCAAATGGCATCAAAAAAGGGGTTGTGGGGATGAAATCACCATTTTCCCAGCTTTCAGGGACAAGCAGACTTTTGTCAGAAAACCAACTTTTTTACACAGTTTTGGCATTTTTCTGGGACATAGCCTATTTTTGCTATTTTTTGTGCTTTCAACCTCCTTCCAGTTAATGGTAGAAATGGGTATGAAACCAATAATGGATCCTGGAAAGCCATACATTTCTGAAAAGTAGACAAAATTCTGAATTCAGCAAGGGGTCATTTGTGTAGATCCTTAAAGTTTTCCTTATAGAAACTAACAGTTAAATAAAGGAAAAATTGAAAATTAGTTGAAAAAAACAGCCATTTGTGTCAACGTTTTCACCTGTAACTTCTTCTAATTATGACAGCTATTTGAAGGCAATATACCGTTATATCCGCTGGACCTTTCTGGTTGTGGGGATATATAGGACTTGTAGGTTCACCAAGAACCCGACGAACCCAGAGCCAATAATTGAGCAGCATCTTGCAATGGTTTTTTATTATGTACCGGGTATATAGCAATTATTTTGGGAAAATGTATACATGGAAAAATTGTTATGAAAGACACCTATGTATTTCTGAAATGGGAACAAAATGTAGATTTTAGAAACAGTAGATATTTGCACATTTCCGAAATTGGGAGTACCCATACTAGCATGAGAATTATAGGTCATTTTTCAAAATGACTTATTTTTTACACATTGTCTTTCATTTGGAAGGCAGAAATGCATCGAAAGTCAATAGGTAATAACAGTTGCTCTACAATTCTGTGTTACCCTAAGTCTCCCTATAAAAATGGTACCTCACTTGTGTGGGTAGCCCTTGTGCCCACAACAGGAAATGGCTCAAAATGCAACGTGGACGTACCACATTTTCACAATGAAAAATTACCCTTTTTTTGCAAAGTGCCTAGGTGTAGTTTTTGAACCCTAGCTCTGCCGGCACCTAGGGAAACCTAGCAAACCTATACATTTTTGAAAACTAGACACCCAGGGGAATCCAGGATGGGGTGACTTGACTGCCTCCCACCAGGTTCTGTTACCCAGAATCCCTTGCAAACATAAAAAATTGTCAAAAAAACACATTTTCCCCACATTTCTGTGGTGGAAAGTTCTGGAATCTGCATGGATCCACAAATTTCCACCCACCCCGCGTTCCCCAAAGTCTTACGAGAAAAATGGTACCTCACTTGTGTGGGTCGTCCTAGTGCCTGCGACAGGAAACTGTGCAAAACGCAACGTGGTCACACCTCAATTTCGCAGTGAAAAATGACCCTTTTTTGACAAAGTGCCTAGCTGTAGTTTTTGAACCCTAGCTCTGCCGGCACCTAGGGAAACCTAGCAAACCTATACATTTTTGAAAACTAGACACCCAGGGGAATCCAGGATGGGGTGACTGGACTGCCTCCCACCAGGTTCTGTTACCCAGAATCCCTTGCAAACCTAAACAATTATCAAAAAAACCACATTTTCCCCACATTTCTGTGGTGGAAAGTTCTGGAATCTGCGTGGATCCACAAATTTCCACCCACCCCGCGTTCCCCAAAGTCTTCCGAGAAAAATGGTACCTCACTTGTGTGGGTCGGCCTAGTGCCTGCGACAGGAAACGGCGCAAAACGCAACGTGGTCACACCTCAATTTCACAGTGAAAAATGACCCTTTTTTGGCAAAGTGCCTAGCTGTAGTTTTTGAACCCTAGCTCTGCCGGCACCTAGGGAAACCTAGCAAACCTATACATTTTTGAAAACTAGACACCCAGGGGAATCCAGGATGGGGTGACTTGACTTCCTCCCACCAGGTTCTGTTACCCAGAATCCCTTGCAAACCTAAAGAATTGTCAAAAAACCACATTTTCCCCACATTTCTGTGGTGGAAAGTTTTGGAATCTGCGTGGATCCACAAATTTCCACCCACCCCGCGTTCCCCAAAGTCTTACGAGAAAAATGGTACCTCACTTGTGTGGGTCGGCCTAGTGCCTGCGACAGGAAACGGCGCAAAACGCAACGTGGTCACACCTCAATTTCGCAGTGAAAAATGACCCTTTTTTGGCAAAGTGCCTAGCTGTAGTTTTTTAACCCTAGCTGTGCCAGCACCTAGGGAAATCTAGCAAACCTATACATTTTTGAAAACTAGACACCCAGGGGAATCCAGGATGGGGTGACTTGACTGCCTCCCACCAGGTTCTGTTACCCAGAATCCCTTGCAAACATAAAAAATTGTCAAAAAAACCACATTTTCCCCACATTTCTGTGGTGGAAAGTTCTGGAATCTGCGTGGATCCACAAATTTCCACCCACCCCGCGTTCCCCAAAGTCTTCCGAGAAAAATGGTACCTCACTTGTGTGGGTCGGCCTAGTGCCTGCGACAGGAAACGGCGCAAAACGCAACGTGGTCACACCTCAATTTTGCAGTGAAAAATGACCCTTTTTGGGCAAAGTGCCTAGCTGTAGTTTTTGAACCCTAGCTCTGCCGGCACCTAGGGAAACCTAGCAAACCTATACATTTTTGAAAACTAGACACCGAGGGGAATCCAGGATGGGGTGACTTGACTGCCTCCCACCAGGTTCTGTTACCCAGAATCCCTTGCAAACATAAAAAATTGTCAAAAAACCACATTTTCCCCACATTTCTGTGGTGGAAAGTTCTGGAATCTGCGTGGGTCCACAAATTTCCACCCACCCCGCGTTCCCCAAAGTCTTACGAGAAAAATGGTACCTCACTTGTGTGGGTCGGCCTAGTGCCTGCGACAGGAAACGGCGCAAAACGCAACGTGGTCACACCTCAATTTCGCAGTGAAAAATGACCCTTTTTTGGCAAAGTGCCTAGCTGTAGTTTTTGAACCCTAGCTCTGCCGGCACCTAGGGAAACCTAGCAAACCTATACATTTTTGAAAACTAGACACCCAGGGGAATCCAGGATGGGGTGACTGGACTGCCTCCCACCAGGTTCTGTTACCCAGAATCCCTTGCAAACATAAAAAATTGTCAAAAAAACCACATTTTCCCCACATTTCTGTGGTGGAAAGTTCTGGAATCTGCGTGGATCCACAAATTTCCACCCACCCGCGTTCCCCAAAGTCTTCCGAGAAAAATGGTACCTCACTTGTGTGGGTCGGCCTAGTGCCTGCGACAGGAAACGGCGCAAAACGCAATGTGGTCACACCTCAATTTCGCAGTGAAAAATGACCCTTTTTTGGCAAAGTGCCTAGCTGTAGTTTTTGAACCCTAGCTCTGCCGGCACCTAGGGAACCCTAGCAAACCTATACATTTTTGAAAACTAGACACCCAGGGGAATCCAGGATGGGGTGAGTGGACTGCCTCCCACCAGGTTCTGTTACCCAGAATCCCTTGCAAACCTAAAAAATTGTCAAAAAACCACATTTTCCCCACATTTCTGTGGTGGAAAGTTCTGGAATCTGCGTGGATTCACAAATTTCCACCCACCCGCGTTCCCCAAAGTCTTCTGAGAAAAATGGTACCTCACTTGTGTGGGTCGGCCTAGTGCCCGCGACAGGAAACGGCGCAAAACGCAACGTGGTCTCACCTCAATTTCGCAGTGAAAAATGACCCTTTTTTGGCAAAGTGCCTAGCTGTAGTTTGTGAACCCTAGCTCTGCCGGCACCTAGGGAAACCTACCAAACACACACATTTCTGAAAAGTAGACACCCGGGGCTTCCAGGGAGGTATGGCTTGCGTGGATCCCCCAACGTTTCCTTACCCAGAATCCCCTGCAAACCTCAATTTTAGCTGAAAAAATCACTTTTTTCACACATTTGTGTGTGGGAAAGTGTGGCATCACTGGCCTCACACAAATTTCCTACCACCCAGCGTTCCCCCAGGTCTCCCGATAAAAATGGTGCCTCACTCGGGTGGGAGGCCCAAGTACCCGCGACAGGCAAGGGCCCACAACGTATTGAGGTGACCTCAAAATGGCCTATCACAAAACTACCTGGTTTTGCAAGGGGGTCCCATGACGTTTTGGCCCGGGGCTCGGCGGCCACCTAGGGAAACCTACCAAACCTACACATTTCTGAAAAGTAGACACCCGGGGGATTCCAGGGAGGTATGGCTTGCGTGGATCCACCAAAGTTTTCTTACCCAGAATCCCCTGCAAACCTGATATTTTGCTAAAAAATCACTTTTTCGCACATTGTTGTGTGGTAAAGTTGTGGAATCATGGGGCTGACACAAATTTCCTACCACCCAGCGTTCCCCCAGGTCTCCCAATAAAAATGGTGCCTCACTCGTGTGGGAGGCCCAAGTACCCGCGACAGGCAAGGGCCCACAACGTAGTGAGGCGACCTCAAAATGGCCTTTCACAAAACGACCTGGTTTTGCAAGGGGGTCACCTGGGTTTTTGGCCCCGTGCTCGGTAGCCATCTAGAGAAACCTACCAAACCCACACATTTCTGAAAAGTAGACACCTGGGGGCTTCCAGGGAGGTATGGCTTGCGTGGATCTCCCAACGTTTCCTACCCAGAATCCCCTGCAAACCTCAATTTTAGCTGAAAAAATCACTTTTTTCACACATTTGTGTGTGGGAAAGTGTGGCATCACTGGCCTCACACAAATTTCCTACCACCCAGCGTTCCCCCAGGTCTCCCGATAAAATGGTGCCTCACTCGGGTGGGAGGCCCAAGTACCCGCGACAGGCAAGGGCCCACAACGTATTGAGGCGACCTCAAAATGGCCCATCACAAAACTACCTGGTTTTGCAAGGGAGTCCCATGACGTTTTGGCCCGGGGCTCGGCGGCCACCTAGGAAACCTACCAAACCTACACATTTCTGAAAAGTAGACACCCGGGGATTCCAGGGAGGTATGGCTTGCATGGATCCACCAAAGTTTTCTTACCCAGAATCCCCTGCAAACCTGATATTTTGCTCAAAAATCCCTTTTCGCACATTGTTGTGTGGTAAAGTTGTGGAATCATGGGGCTGACACAAATTTCCTACCACCCAGCGTTCCTCCAGGTCTCCCGATAAAATGGTGCCTCACTCGTGTGGGAGGCCCAAGTACCCGCGACAGGCAAGGGCCCACAACGTAGTGAGGCGACCTCAAAATGGCCTTTCACAAAACGACCTGGTTTTGCAAGGGGGTCACCTGGGTTTTGGCCCCGTGCTCGGTAGCCATCTAGAGAAACCTACCAAACCCACACATTTCTGAAAAGTAGACACCCGGGGCTTCCAGGGAGGTATGGCTTGCGTGGATCCCCCAACGTTTCCTTACCCAGAATCCCCTGCAAACCTCAATTTTAGCTGAAAAATCACTTTTTCACACATTTGTGTGTGGGAAAGTGTGGCATCACTGGCCTCACACAAATTCTCCTACCACCCAGCGTTCCCCCAGGTCTCCCGATAAAAATGGTGCCTCACTCGGGTGGGAGGCCCAAGTACCCGCGACAGGCAAGGGCCCACAACGTATTGAGGCGACCTCAAAATGGCCTATCACAAAACTACCTGGTTTTGCAAGGGAGTCCCATGACGTTTTGGCCCGGGGCTCGGCGGCCACCTAGGGAAACCTACCAAACCTACACATTTCTGAAAAGTAGACACCTGGGGATTCCAGGGAGGTATGGCTTGCGTGGATCCACCAAAGTTTTCTTACCCAGAATCCCTGCAAACCTGATATTTTGCTCAAAAATCACTTTTTCGCACATTGTTGTGTGGTAAAGTTGTGGAATCATGGGGCTGACACAAATTTCCTACCACTCAGCGTTCCCCCAGGTCTCCCGATAAAAATGGTGCCTCACTCGTGTGGGAGGCCCAAGTACCAGCGACAGGCAAGGGCCCACAACGTAGTGAGGCGACCTCAAAATGGCCTTTCACAAAACGACCTGGTTTTGCAAGGGGGTCACCTGGGTTTTGGCCCCGTGCTCGGTAGCCATCTAGAGAAACCTACCAAACCCACACATTTCTGAAAAGTAGACACCCGGGGCTTCCAGGGAGGTATGGCTTGCGTGGATCCCCCAACGTTTCCTTACCCAGAATCCCCTGCAAACCTCAATTTTAGCTGAAAAAATCACTTTTTTCACACATTTTTGTGTGGGAAAGTGTGGCATCACTGGCCTCACACAAATTTCCTACCACCCAGCGTTCCCCCAGGTCTCCCGATAAAAATGGTGCCTCACTTGTGTGGGAGGCCCAAGTACACGCGACAGGCAAGGGCCCACAACGTATTGAGGCGACATCAAAATTGCCTATCACAAAATGTTTTGGGCCCTTGCCTGTCGCGGGTACTTGGGCCTCCCACCCGAGTGAGGCACCATTTTTATCAGGATACCTGGGGGAACGCTGGGTGGTAGGGAATTTGTGTCAGCCCCGTGATGCCACAACTTTACCACACAAAAATGTGTGAAAAAAGTGATTTTTTCAGCCAAATTTCAGGTTTGCAGGGGATTCTGGGTAAGAAACCGTTGGGGATCCACGCAAGCCATACCTCCCTGGAATCCCCGGGTGTCTACTTTTCAGAAATGTGTAGGTTTGGTAGGTTTCCCTAGGTGGACGCTGAGCCCCGGGCCAAAACGTCATGGGACCCCCTTGCAAAAACAGGTAGTTTTGTGATAGGCCATTTTGAGGTCGCCTCAATACGTTGTGGGCCCTTGCCTGTCGCGGGTACTTGGGCCTCCCACCCGAGTGAGGCACCATTTTTATTGGGAGACCTGGGGGAACGCTGGGTGGTAGGAAATTTGTGTCAATCCCATGATTCGACAACTTTACCACACAAAAATGTGCGAAAAGTGATTTTTTCAGCAAAATATCAGGTTTGCAGGGGATTCTGGGTAAGAAAACGTTGGTGGATCCACGCAAGTCATACCTCCCTGGAATGCCCCGGGTGTCTAGTTTTCAGAAATGTGTAGGTTTGGTAGGTTTCCGTAGGTGGCCGTCGAGCCCCGGGCCAAAACGTCATGGGACCCCCTTGCAAAACCAGGTCGTTTTGTGATAGGCCATTTTGAGGTCGCCTCAATACGTTGTGGGCCCTTGCCTGTCGCGGGTACTTGGGCCTCCCACCCGAGTGAGGCACCATTTTTATTGGGAGACCTGGGAGAACGCTGGTGGTACGAAATTTGTGTCAATCCCATGATTCCACAACTTTACCACACAAAAATGTGCGAAAAAGTGATTTTTTCAGCAAAATATCAGGTTTGCAGGGGATTCTGGGTAAGAAAACTTTGGTGGATCCACGCAAGCCATACCTCCCTGGAATCCCCGGGTGTCTACTTTTCAGAAATGTGTAGGTTTGGTAGGTTTCCTAGGTGGACGCCGAGCCCCGGGCCAAAACGTCATGGGACCCCCTTGCAAAAACAGGTAGTTTTGTGATAGGCCATTTTGAGGTCGCCTCAATACGTTGTGGGCCCTTGCCTGTCGCGGGTACTTGGGCCTCCCACCCGAGTGAGGCACCATTTTTATTGGGAGACCTGGGGAACGCTGGGCGGTAGGAAATTTGTGTCAATCCCATGATTCCACAACTTTACCACACAAAATGTGCGAAAAAGTGATTTTTTCAGCAAAATATCAGGTTTGCAGGGGATTCTGGGTAAGAAAACGTTGGTGGATCCACGCAAGTCATACCTCCCTGGAATGCCCCGGGTGTCTACTTTTCAGAAATGTGTAGGTTTGGTAGGTTTCCATAGGTGGCCGCCGAGCCCCGGGCCAAAACGTCATGGGACCCCCTTGCAAAACCAGGTCGTTTTGTGATAGGCCATTTTGAGGTCGCCTCAATACGTTGTGGGCCCTTGCCTGTCGCGGGTACTTGGGCCTCCCACCCGAGTGAGGCACCATTTTTATTGGGAGACCTGGGGAACGCTGGGTGGTAGGAAATTTGTGTCAATCCCATGATTCCACAACTTTACCACACAAAAATGTGCGAAAAAGTGATTTTTTCAGCAAAATATCAGGTTTGCAGGGGATTCTGGGTAAGAAAACGTTAGTGGATCCACGCAAGTCATACCTCCCTGGAATGCCCCGGGTGTCTACTTTTCAGAAATGTGTAGGTTTGGTAGGTTTCCGTAGGTGGCCGCCGAGCCCCGGGCCAAAATGTCAAGGGACCCCCTTGCAAAACCAGGTCGTTTTGTGATAGGCCATTTTGAGGTCGCCTCAATACGTTGTGGGCCCTTGCCTGTCGCGGGTACTTGGGCCTCCCACCCGAGTGAGGCACCATTTTTATCGGGAGACCTGGGGGATTGCTGGGTGGTAGGAAATTTGTGTCAGCCCCATGATTCCACAACTTTACCACACAAAAATGTGCGAAAAAGTGATTTTTTCAGCAAAATATCAGGTTTGCAGGGGATTCTGGGTAGGAAAACATTGGGGGACCCACGCAAGCCATACCTCGCTGGACTCCCCAGAGTGTCTAGTTTTCAGAAATGTGTGGGTTTGGTAGGTTTCCTAAGATGGCCGCCGAGCCCAGGGCCAAAACCTCACTGGTGTGGGTGGTTCAAGTACCCGCAACAGGCAAGGGCCCAAAACGTATTGAGGAGACATCAAAATGATCTATCACAAAACAAGCTGGTTTTGCAAGGGGAGTCACCTGGGTTTTTGGCCCCGGGCTCGGCGGCCATCTTGGGAAACCTACCAAACCCACACATTTCTGAAAACTAGACACCCGGGGAGTCCAACGAGGTATGGCTTGCGTGGATCCCCCAACGTTTTCCTACCCAGAATGCCCTGCAAACCTCAAATTTAGCTGAAAAAAATCACTTTTCTCTCAAATTTCTATGTGGGAAAGTTCTGGAATCTACGTGGATCCACAAATTTCCTCCCACCCAGCGTTCCCCAGGTCTCCCGATAAAAATGATACCTCACTTGCGTGGGTGGGTCAAGTACCCGCGACAGAAAAGGGCCCAAAACCTATTGAGGCGACATCAAAATTACTTATCACAAAACAACCTGGTTTTGCAAGGGGGTCCCAGGAGTTTTTGGCCCTGGGCTCGGCGGCCATCTTGGGAAACTACCAAACTCAAACATTTCTGAAAGCTAGACACCCGGGAGTCCAGCGAGGTATGGCTTGCGTGGGTCCCACAACGTTTTCCTACCCAGAATCCCTGCAAACCTCAAATTTAGCTGAAAAAATCACTTTTTCCATACATTTTTGCGTGGGATCACCGTGCCGGCACAAATGTCCTACCACCCAGCGTTCCCCTTGTTCTCCCGAGTAAAATGATACCTCACTTGTGTGGGTGGGCCAAAGGCCTGTGACTGGGAAGAGCCCAAAACATAGGGATTTAGGGTATAGCACCGAGAATTCTAAGCGCTATATTTTTTTAAAAATACGTTTTTAGCCAGTTCTGCTTTGGACACCCACACAAGTGAGGTATCATTTTACTCGGGGAACAAGGGCAACGCTGGGTGGTAGGACATTTGTGCCAGCACGGTGATTCCACGCAAAAATATGTGGAAAATATGGTTTTTTCAGCTAAATTTGAGGGTTGCAGGGGATTCTGGGTAGGGAAACGTTGGGGGATCCACGCAAGCCATACCTCATTGGACTCCCCAGGGTGTCTAGTTTTCAGAAATGTGTGGGATTGGTAGGTTTCCCTAGATGGCGGCGAGCCCGGGGCCAAAAACCAGGTGCCCCCCCAAAACCAGGTAGTTTTGTTATAGGTAGTTTTGAAGTCTCCACAATACGATTTGGGCCATTTCCTGTTTCAGCCACTATGCCTACCCACACAAGTGAGGTACCATTTTTATCGGGAGCCCTGGGGGAACGCAGGGTGGTAGGAAATTTGTGGATCCACGCACATTCCAGAACTTTCCACCACAGAAATGTGAGGAAAATGTGTTTTTTGGACATATTTTTAGGTTTGCAAGGGATTCTGGGTAACAGATCCTGGTGAGAGCCAGTCAAGTCACCCCATCCTGGATTCCCCTGGGTGTCTAGTTTTCAAAAATGTATAGGTTTGCTAGGTTTCCCTAGGTGCTGGCAGTGTTAGGGTTCAAAATCTACAGCTAGGCACTTTGCAAAAAAAGGGTCCGTTTTCACTGTGAAAATGTGGTGTGTCCACGTTGCGTTTGGGCCGTTTCCTGTCGCGGGCACTAGGCCTACCCACACATGTGAGGTGCCATTTTTCTCGGAAGACTTTGGGGAACGCGGGATGGGTGGAAATTTGTGGATCCACGCAGATTCCAGAACTTTCCACCACAGAAAAGTGAGGAAAATTTGTTTTTTTGGACAAATGTTTCGGTTTGCAAGGGATTCTGGGTAACAGAACCTGGTGAGAGCCAGTCAAGTGACCCAATCCTGGATTCCCCTGGGTATCTAGTCTTCAAAAATGTATAGGTTTGCTAGGTTTCCCTAGGTGCCGGCAGAGTTAGGGTTCAAAATCTACAGCTAGGCACTTTGCAAAAAAAGGGTCCGTTTTCACTGTGAAAATGTGGTGTGTCCATGTTGCGTTTTGGGCCGTTTCCTGTCGCGGCCACTAGTCCTACCCACACAAGTGAGGTACCATTTTTCTCGAAAGACTTTGGGGAACGCGGGGTGGGTGGAATTTTGTGGATCCACGCAGATTCCAGAACTTTCCACCACAAAAATGTGAGGAAAATGTGTTTTTTGGGACAAATTTTTAGGTTTGCAAGGGATTCTGGGTAACAGAACCTGGTGAGAGCCAGTCAAGTCAGCCCATCCTGGATTCCCCTGGGTGTCTAGTTTTAAAAAATGTATAGGTTTGCTAGGTTTCCCTGGGTGCCGGCAGAGCTAGGAACCAAATTCAACAGGTAGGCACATTCCGAAAAAAAGTCA
Organism: Calotriton arnoldi; assembly: GCA_963921515.1. Classification (NCBI taxonomy): domain Eukaryota; kingdom Metazoa; phylum Chordata; class Amphibia; order Caudata; family Salamandridae; genus Calotriton; species Calotriton arnoldi. The sequence continues at coordinate 498,475 of CAWUFW010006839.1, read as the reverse complement.
GTGCCTAGTGGGCTTTCTGCCGCCCTGGGGAGGGGGAAATCAGGGGCTATTGCCCCGATATGCCCCCGAGGGGGCAGAAAGACTGTGGCTATTCTTTTGGGGGGGTCGGGGGCATTGGGATGCCTATGCTGGTCAGCCCCCACCCCTCCGTATAAAAAAGCCAGCATAATCGCTGGCACATAGTGGGCTTTCTGCCCCCCGGGGGGCAGATCAGGGGCTACTGCCCCCATCTGCCTCCTGGGAGGGGCAGAAAGACAGTGACATCTTTTTGGGGTGGGTGGGGGCATTGGCATGTCCATTCTTGGCAGCCCCCACCCCGAACTTTGTAAAAAAAAAAATCCCTGGTGGCTAGTGGGCTTTCTGCCCCCGGGGGGCAGATAAGGTGCTATTGCCCCATCTGCCTCCCAGGGGGGCAGAAAGACTGTAGCATTTTTTTTGGGTTGGGGGCATTGACATGCAAATTCTGGGCAGCCCCCACCCCTACCTATATAAAAAAAAAATCTGTGGCGCTTAGTGGGCTTTCTGCCCCTCCCCGGGGGGCAGATCAGGGGCTATTGCCCCCATCTGCCTCCTGGGGGGCAGAAAGTTTTTTTTTTTCTTTGGGGGTAGGGTGGGGGCATTTGCATGCCCATTCTGGGCAGCCCCCACCCCGGGCCTATAAAAAAAATAATCCCTGGCATCTAGGGTATTTCTGAACCCCCGGGTGGGTGCAGATTGGTGGCCGCTGCCACCATCTGCCCCCGGGGGGCAGAAAGACTGGAATTTCATGGGGGAGGGGTGGGGGCATTGGCATGCCCATCTTGGGCAACCCCCACCCCTAAATGTATCGAGGGGAAAAAAACCTGGTGTCTAGTGGGCTTTCTGCCCTCCCGGGGGGCAGATTGGGGGCTACTGCCCCCATCTGCCCCCCAGGAGGGGCAGAAAGACTGTACCTTTGCGGCGGGGTGGGGTGGGGGCATTGGCATGCCCATATTGGGCAGCCCCCACCCCAAATTATAATTTAAAACAAATCCCTGGTATCTAGTGGGCTTTCTGCCCCCCCGGGGGGGCAGATTGGGGGCTACTGCCCCCATCTGCCCCCCAGGAGGGGCAGAAAGACTGTACCTTTGCGGCGGGGTGGGGTGGGGGCATTGGCATGCCCATATTGGGCAGCCCCCACCCCTAACTATAATTTTCAAAAAAATCCCTGGTATCTAGTGGGCTTTCTGCCCCCCGGGGGGCAGATTGGGGGCTACTGCCCCATCTGCCCCCAGGGGGGCAGAAAGACTAATTTTGTGGCCGGGGGGATGGGGGCATCGGCATGCCCGTTTTGGGCAGCCCCCACCCCTAAATATAATTTAAATAGAAATCCCTGGTGTCTAGTGGGCTTTCACCCCCGGGGGCAGATTGGGGGCTACTGCCCCCATCTGCCCCCCAGGGGGGCAGAAAGACTAATTATGCCAAAAATTGTATGGGGGAGCAAAGGCCCTTGCCCAAGGGGCCGCTCCCCCTCCCTGGTGCCTAGTGAGTGGATCCCTGCTTGGGGATCGCCCTCCTGGGGCGATCCCCAAGCAGGGATCCACTAGTGAGGGGTACCATTGGAAAGGGAGATTCTCCCTTTCCAACGATACCTCTCCTGAGTTTCTACGTGCTCAGGGGGCTGAGATAGCCCCCTGAGCACGTAGAAACTGAAACTGTAATGAGCCTCTTGGCTCATTTCAGTTTCAGTTTCACTGAAATGAGATCAGCGCGACGTGCGCGCCGATCGTCATTTCAGGGAAACCAGGGGGGCCTCGGGAGCTGGGGAAGCTCTTCCCCAGCTCCCGAGGCTTTAGGGGATGAAAGGGAATCCCTCTGGTGCCCGCACCAGAGGGATTTCCTTGACTGGGTTCCATGACGAGCTGGACTCGTCATGAGCACACGAGCACTGTGTGCCATGACGAGTCCAGCTCGTCATGAGCATGGAAGGGGTTAAGAAAGATATCGTCGTAGCATTAAGGCAGAGGGGCCCAAAAGTTGATGTTGGCTTATTTCAGAAAACTAAGAAAGCCCACTAATGCTCTATGTGTTTATGTCCTTGTTGTGGGGTTCGTTATCACAAAATAGGCTCATTCAGGGCTAATGTGCAGACGATTTATAACATACATGTAAACCTGCATTGTTAATACAATTTACAGCATAATGCGTGATGTAGTGGCGCACCCGGGGGCGGTTAAAAAACGCATATTCATGATGGGCACAGTACATACATTGTAAGCACCATATAGATTAAAGTAATGGTTTTGTGTGTGACAATACAGGTGCAAACTGTACAAGTAGGACAAATTATAGAGTGGATTACTCAGATGATAAACAAGACAACTGTGCATGGCTAGTGTCCAGTTCGTTAAGGCCATTTTGTATAGAGTCCAAACGGTACATCCATTTACATTCTCTTACATTTAAGATTGTTTCAATGTTCCCACCCCTGGCTCCTAGTAAAGCCTTTTCCAACACTAACCACTTGAGATCATCCGGTCCGTGTTGTGCATCTCTGAAGTGTTCCACAAGGGGGGCACCTTGGACTTCACAGCGTATTCTGCTACAATGCTGCAATATGTGAACTTTTACCTTCTGCTGAGTTTGGCCAACATATATCATGTCGCACGGCCAGATAATTCCATAAATGACACTTGAGGTGTTACAGTTAGTAAAGGATTTGAGATCAATCTTGTGTTGTTTATGGACAAACTGTTTGGTTTGGATCGTCGTTTTGCAAGCCTTGCAATGTCCACACTTGTAGTGGCCTAATGTGGGAGGTAAGTTCCATAGCGACTGGAGCGATGGTTCATCTGGTGAATCTAAAAATGACCTTACAACATGATCCTTCACACTTTTGGCCTTCTTAAAGGAATGCATTGGTAGATCCATCTGTGCCAAGTCATCTGATATTAGGCCCCAATGTTGGTTAACCACCTTCTTAATTGCATTGCTATGGGTGGAAAACGTGGTGACGCATATCATCCTCTGTGTGGGGTCGCATTCCCTTTCCTGAGGTGTCAACAATGTCTCTCTAGGGCTGAACCACACCCTCTTACGTGCTCTCTTGACCAATCTTTTCGGATAGCCCCTTTGTAGAAGTCGGTCGCTCAGCTCCTCTGATTCAAGCATGAAAACTTCTCTCTTGGAGCAATTCCGACGAATCCGCAAAAACTGCCCAAAGGGCAAGTTATCCCGTAGGCCCCTCGGGTGATGACTATTGTAGCATAGCAGTGAGTTGCGTTCAGCCGGCTTCCGGTAGAGAGTTGTGTATAATAGATTGTTCTCATTTCTAATGCTAATATCTAGAAAATCAATTTTGTCAGGGTCATGGTGAATGGTGAACATGTATGTCCTCGCTCCTCTGGTTCAACCATGTATGGAACAAGCCAAGCTCTACTGAATCCCCAGTCCAAAACATCAGAATATCATCTATGTACCTCCTCCACAGGGTCACCTGTGCGTTATAGGGATTGTTGGCACTAAAGACATAGGAATTTTCAAAGTGATCCATATAGATAATGGCCAGGTCTGGGGAAAAGGCTGCCCCCATTGCTACGCCTTTGATTTGAAGGTAGTAGTTACCCTGGAAGTAGAAGTAATTTTTCATCATTGCAATTCGAAGTAGTTTGATAATAAACTCTGTGGGTACACCCACTGGTGCTGTTCTTCGATCAAGGGCTGTCATCATCACTTCGAGCGCTGGTTCCTGAGGTATACTCATGTAAAGTGACACAATGTCAAGGGTCACTAAGAGTTGATGGGCTGGGTCAATGGGTTGGTGGTCCACTAAGTTAATTGTCTCCATTGTATCCCTCAAGTATGCCTTCGTGTTCTCTGCTATTGGCTTAAGAAAGAAGTCTACGTATCTACACAAGGGTTCGAGTAGAGATCCACAGCCCGAGACGATGGGTCTTCCGGGCGGGTTCTGCATGTCCTTATGGATTTTTGGTAACGCATAAATCGTAGGGAGACGGGGCTGCTTTTGGTTCAAATAAAGAAATTCCAAATTAGATAGGAAACCTTGTTCTAGCCCTTCCTTCATAATCATCAAGATCTCTTTTTCCAATTCCTTTGTTGGGTCTGCCCGTAGTTTCATGTAACTGATTCCATCCTGCAGTTGATTAAGGATCTCAGCTCCATATTTGGTAACATCCTGTACCACAATTGCACCACCCTTGTCCGCGGGTTTGATCACAATTTCCTTGTTCTGCTTTAGTGACAGAAGGGCTTCCCGTTCCATTTTGGTCACATTGTGGTTAACATATTTCTAGGTATTCAACACTTTAAAGACATCTCTCAAGACCACGCTCTCATAGGTGAGGATCTTATTAGTCATAGCATGGGACGGTGGTACAAAAGTGGATGGTATCCTCAATCCAGTCTGTGAAGCTACACGTGATGCAGGAGACTGTCTGAAGAAGTAGCGAAGGTGAATCTTCCTAAAAAAACGATGGAGTTCTGTCTTGATGGTGAAATGGTTCGGATAGGCAGTCGGTACAAAGGACAAACCTTTGCTCAGCACCTTTGTCTCCTCTTCTTTCAAGGAGTATGAGGAAATGTTGACTATTGGACTTTCTGATTGTCTCACCACCTGTAAACCCTGCGGCGGGTTTGGATCTCGCCGTGGCTCTCTGGCTGGAAACGGACCTGCTTCTGTGCTCTCCCACGTCCCCTCTCCCAGTTCCCACCGAACTGTACCTGCCCCCGCTGGAGTCCTTGAAGCCAATTGGGGATCCTTTCCCTGGGTGGCCGCCATTGTCCCTCGCCTAAAAAAGAAGGTCCTTGGGGTTGGTACCAGGCGTCCTGGTATCTATATTCTGAGCTGGTATTTGGTTGCTCGTTTTCACTGTCGGTACTATTAGAACCAGATGACTGAGAGAATGTAGTGTATTGTCTACGACCTCTGTATCCTCCTCTCCCTCTGTTTGAAAACCGACCTTGGTTATCCTGTTTAAAGTAATCCTCTTGTAGGTAGGGATAAGTACTTTTCTTGTCGTAGTAACGAATGTCCTTCGCTAGTTTCTCCAGTTTTTTGGTTTGAGTGTTGGTCTCAAAGTCTTTTAGGGTTTTGTCTAGGCGCTCTAGAGCTTCTTTGGCGTTTGTCAGAGAGGAATCTCTGGAAATCTCCAATTTTAAAGCAGCTATCTCTCTCGTGAGGGATTCTACTTGTTCCAACGCTGTCTTAACCCCCAGCACCATCCAGTGCCGGGAGCAATTATTCGCAACAAAACTAAAACCTTGTTTGAATTTGGGTAGGTCTTACGGGCTCGCGCACATGCGCAGTTTTCACAAGGATTACCGATAGGGCGAAGAAGAGGAGGAGGGCAGCCCGGGGACGCCGCATGCCAGGTAAGTGGTTTTAAATTTATTTTTTAATAATGTTTAATTACTTTTTATAATGGGGGGTGGAGGCGGGGGCTGGCCAACTCTGCTCCGCTGCGGAGTGTGCAGAGATTTGCCTTCTCCGCATTCTCCACGGAATGCGGAGAAGGCAAATCTCCGCACACTCCGCTGGCGGAGCGGAGGTCTCCGCCCGGGGTTAGTGATGTGGCTGGAGGCAGCAGGAGGTGCAGTGAAATTTTTGATAATGATGAAAATGTTCCTACTGCTGTTTGTACCAGAATCAATGTGGTCAGCAAGAGATGTGTGCTTAGTGTTTCATATCTGCTGGTGGTCGTGTCTTAGGGTGGCTTTGAAGATTACTTTACATGTGGTGTCCTGACTTGTTGTCCATTGTGCTATAGTTGCTTGCAGTGTATTTCATCAGCCTGAGTTACTCTTTGTAACAGATTGCTTGTGGTTAGATTTTTGTTGTTGATTTGCACTTATGGGAGTCAGGATTTCTGTGCATGCAGTGATACACCTTTTGAGATTGTTGATGGCTTTCAGCAATTTGCTTGTGTGCTCTGGCCAGTGGGAAGAGAGGGCGTAAGCCAGGTCCTTTTCTGTGATGCTTTTTCAGCTACGGTGGGCAGGACCAGTGGTGGTAGGTTTATGGTGGGGCAGGGAGGGTATTCTGAAACTTATGAGGGTGTGGGCTGTTTAGGTCATAGTTGCTGACTTGTTGACTGTGAGGTAGCTGATTGAAATAAAAACTCAGGTACAATAGGTGTCTGGCGGGGTGCGTGACTTCAGTAACATGCTGGGTGAGGCTGTTGTTTCCAAGATTTTCTAGAAGGGCCATAGAGTTTCAGTCAGTGTGGTTTTCTAGGTGAAAGTTAAGTTCTCCAAAGAGGATGAAGGTTATGGCATTGATGATGTGGGGGGCGACGAGGTCTGTGATGTCACTGGCAAAATTGTTGCAGGTTCCTGGTGGTCTGTATACATGGGTTTCCCACGGTGACAAGATAGCTGTGATGCGACTCTTGGTGCTTGTGCTGACAATCTTGTCTAGCTATCTTGTAGCCCTGCAGTAGTTCCCATATTTCCATGGAGTGTTTGGTGAGCAGGCGGGTGTTGAGGAGCATGCATGTGAGTGTGGCGAGTGGCATGGATTGTGATTGGTCTGTGTGAGCGTGCACGGGTGGTTGATTTGTGTTAGTATGAGCAAGAGAGATGCTTGGTGTTGGTGGTGCAGGAGTGGTGGGTGTAGGGTGTGAGAAAGTGAATGAGAACTTGCGGGATGTGCATGTGAATGTTTCCTCCATGTAGTGTGGTGTAGCAGCAGTGTGGTGAGTGGCGGCTGGGGTTGAGGGCATGGAGGAGCATGGCACAGAAGCAGCTGGTAGCAGAAGGACCAGAGTATTTGGTGCTGGGCATGGTCTATGCACGGACGGGCTCAGACGGGCTTGACTTTGGCATGCCTTCAGTGCACCAGCGGTGTGCCCGCTGCACGTCTGTGCTGCAGACACCAATAAGTAGGTCCTGCGAGGGGGAGGTGCACATGAGGTGGTGGCCAGTGTGTAGATGGATGATGGGAAATTTTGCAAATATAAGTTTGCAAGTATATAGTAGCCCTGTCCTGCACAACCACCAGAAGTAAGCATATGTGGAAAATAGTGCCAAACTAACCACTGCAAAGCACCTACCTCCCTCTCTTCAAAATTGATCTGTCCACCCCTACCTGACATCCAAATCACTAAAACTAACCCCAACTAAGCAAACTAACCTAAAACCTATCGACACAAATATTAGACAAACAAACAGAAAACTCACAAAACAGTTCCAACAATATAAGACTGACAGAAAGACAAATTACTGACAATACTTAGTACCTACAGGCTCAGAGCCACAATGACAAGACACACTCAAAACTCTTTCAAGTTCTAAATATGATTGTGACCTTTGCACTATTTCCAGGTAGCATTATAACATTTTGCGACAAATTGCATGACTTTTTGTATGCAAATCTGTGCAAAACGTTGATGAGTTGTAATGTGCTGTAAAATTTGCTGCATCTTCATACAAGCGTAAGTTAAACTAGTACAATCCAAGATTTGTTAACTTACCAAGCTATTAATACATCTATATATGCGTATACTACATATGTTATCATAAACGTAAGTGAATTAGAATTCTAAAATATGTTTTAGCTATGTTTCAGCTATAAACATTTTAAATCTTTTTGATCTCTAGTAGTACAGATTTTTTTGTCCTTGGTACAAGTGGGAGCAGGTGCAGCCATTGAACTCTCATAATGTGTGTGGCACAGCATATGCTGTTGTATTTCTGTTGCTGCACAAGTCATGATTGCTCACAAAAATGTGTGTTAGCGCATGCCACTTTTACGCCTGACACAAACTTGTGGGAGGGGGTAACTCATGGCTCATACATAATGATTACGCTCCAAATTCCAAAGGGTAAGCAGATACACTTTATTAACAAAACACGTATACCCTTCTGATAGCAATACCACATTGGCACACAATTAATAAATGACATACGTAGAAACCCTTCACCCTTGTGATGAGCCTGTGTGTTCACACACAGGTGTGGTTAGAGTAATGAGCACACCCTCCTCTGAGATCAGTCCAAAACAATTGGGGATTACAGCTTTCAAGCAACTGATTTTTGGGATACATGAGTGTGATTTTAAAGGAAGGTCCCAGCTCAGGTGTCTTTGGACATCTGCTTGTGACAAGGGAGTCCCTGTGTACAAAAATAAGGGCCTACCCACAGCCAAATTGGTCTTCCTAAAAGATCAAATAAAACAACACACCAGATTCTTTGTTGTATGTGGTCTGTGAGCATTAATCACACATAATCAGCAGGAAGCACCAGCTGGATCACTGTTTGAAGAGTAATATTAATTATTCTCTATGAACTTTTGGTAGTCCAATTTATTTCTTTTGTAAAATAAATTAAAGGTCCATATATATTAAACAATGTATCTCTACATTAAGCTGTGCTTGCAATACATATTTACACTAATTAAAAAAATGACAATGTATTTGGTCTCTAGGCATGCTCTCATTATAAATATATTATATGGAGCTTCCAAGTGTTTAACAATGCGTCAGCCACACTTTATACATTTCTAGCTCTTATTGTGTGCTAATCAATGAAATGTTTCTGTGAATTGTCTACATGTCCGACTTCTCAATATCATGCACCCTTGCTTGTGGGCTATATGGCTACATACTGTTATTTATTCATTAATGATTGTAAGGATGCTGCATGTCAACAAGGGCATTTGTTTCATGTATACCTATGTATTTCATGAAAAAAAGCCAGCCAGCAGAGTTAGACCGGGAGTAATGTTTATCTTGGCACGCTAGTGGATGGCAAATTAGCCTTGTATCCATATAGGTAATGTAACATGCCATGCTATGTTTGTTATGCAGAAGGCCATATACCATGCCCTATAGCAACATTAAGTATAGCAATTACAGATGAGAGAACGCAGATTTGTTTTTCGGGCTCACACCTGCACTGTTTCTTGGATGGGAATATACCACTGCATAGAGTGTAATTAAGCAACAGCATCAAAGAGCCTCTTCCTCACAGGTAAATCATTGTGTGCTGTAAATGTTTTCAGCCAATAAGCTGCAAAAATCAGATGTTAACTCTTTCTAAATCATATACCCTTCGACCTCTCTCAGACTAGGGCCAACAACTTTTAACACAGATTACTCAACTATCTACCACAGACTCTTATCTATGACTTCTACTACAGACCATATAAGGCTTGCCAAAAAATAGACTTCTACTCCAACCTCACTGCCTAATGAAGGGAACTCCTACTAACCAATCTAAGTGTAACAAAAACAACCAGCATACTCTGTTTAACCAAACTAAATGCCTCACCCTCAATGAACCTCAATGGGGAAGTCACTAGAAACATCTACAAAAGTGGCATCACTTTGTCCCAAGCAACAGAGGATAATCTTAAGCTGTTTGACCAGCATTTTGCTACATGACTTAATGCTCTAAAGTCAAGGCACACTAAGGACCCACGCACGTCCCAATTCATACCCCTGTCTCTGTCGGGCCTGCCAAACACCAGCCTGCATGAACCAGAAAACAGCATGAGATGTTCTGCCCCACGTAGCAGGACACTGAAATGATTTCTGAATCTGGGGATGAGGATTGACTTCGAACTGAAGTCTTCTCCAAACTGATAACGCCCAACACGCAGAAAGAACAGAAGACCTACAAATTAAAAGAAAGCTCTGGAGGCCTGGGAATCGTGCACTTTTCTTCAAAGCCCTCTGGGAAAAATATTCTAACTCTCATGAGATTTAGAGATCTTGGGAGAGCAGTCAGCTATCTTGATCGTGGCCAGTATATAAGGCCACGCCTGCCTTCCAGAAGCTGTTTGCTGTACTGGAACACCGACCAGTAGGATCAAGTCTTCATTTTCCTGTCTCACTCGTGATCTCTTCCTCCACAGAAAACCTCCAGACGCCAGACAACTGCAAAGAAGGAGCAAAAGAGAATATATAGGGGCATATTATCAACCAGGCGATAGTCAATTATCGCCGCTTTAGCGTCCGTTTTCGGACGGAAAGCGGCGATAATTCTATCGCCTAATCAGCAAGGTCACGCTATCGCGTGAATCCCTGCACTATCGCCCTTTCCCCCAACGCCCATCCTGCATCTCTAATGAGATGCAAGGTGGGCGTTACTGGGCGTACCCCAGATGGGCTACGTTGTAAATATCGCCGATGTGCACATCGCGATATTTACAAGGCAGCCCACAGGATGATAGCAGACGTTAGATTTTGGCGAAAACGGCCGTTTTCGCCAAAATCTAACGTCTGCTATTATCCCGACTTAGCCATCCCTAACATAGGGGTGGATTGTGCTGATACGACCACAGGGTCGTATCAGCAGGTTATCGCCGCTTTGCAGGGAACATCGCTGGAAAACCAGCGATGTTCCCTGCAAAACGGCAATAACCTCGCTATCTCCGGAATTTTTATCGCCCTGGCGAAGCGTGTTGTTAATAACGCGCTACCAGGGCGATAATTTCCGGAGATAGCCAGCGATAAGAAATCTATCGCTAAGCACGGCCAGCGATAATTATCGCTGGCCGTTGATAATATGCCCCTTAATTCTTACCACGGATAAAGCAGAAAGGCACCTGCGAATTAACACAAAAATAGTTTAGACTTACCTGAGTTACAAGAGAGGTCAAGCTGAGGGACAACCCTAAGGACAGAAAGAAAGGAGGCATAGAGGGCCAGATGTGCGATGGTTTTTAGCATGCGCAAACTGGTTTGCGACCCGTTTGCGCATGCTAAATACCTGTGGCCAATGTACAAACACTATTTTGCGAGTCGCAAATAAATTGCGACTCGCAAAATAGTGTTTAGCAACTCGCTATTAGGAAGGGGCGTTCCCTTCCTAATAGCGACCGCAAAGCCATGTACAAATGTTTTGCAACCGTAAACCGAAAATATTTTTTAGGGGCAGGCAGTGGTCCCAGGGACCACTACCTGCCCTTAAAAAATTAAATGAAAGCGTTTCATTTTTCTTTTTTGAAATGCATCCCACTGCATTAAAAAAAAACTGCTTTATTTAAAAGCAGTCCCAGACATGGTGGTCTGCTGAGCCCAGCAGGTCACCATACCTGGGAGTGCCTGTCATTTCCAATGGGGTCGCAAATTGCGAGTGGCTCATTAATATTCATGAGCCTCGCATTTTGCGACCCCATTGGGAATGACAATCAGTGTCTCTGACACTGTAGTACATTGTAAATTGCGACCCGCAATTTGCGACTCGCAATCGAGCGCAAATTGCGAAGCGCAATTTACAATGGTCGTACATCTGGCCCAGAATTCCTTGGTGTAAGCGAAAGTCAACATAAGTGCAGTGCCACATGCTGTTAATGTTTCCTCGAATTTTAATGTAAAGGGTCACTGTTCTTCTTTTGTACAATATTAATTGTTATGCATAATATGATTTATTGAAAATAACCTAAATAACCTGATGTTGAATAATCTAAAAAACATGGGGGCATATTAGCAAGACCGGTGATAAAATTATCGCCATTTTAGCGGCAGGAAACTGCCGCTAAAACGGCGATAATGGGCTTGCTAATATGCGTTATAGAATTCCAATAGAAGTCCAGGTTAGATGTGCAGGACATCTAACCTGGGCTTCTATTGAATTCTATAACGCATATTAGCAAGCCCATTATCGCCGTTTTAGCGGCAGTTTCCTGCCGCTAAATCTGCGATAATTTTATCGCCGGTCTTGCTAATATGCCCCATGATATTGTATAACTTCATTTTTGAGAATAACCAGAATGATCAGAGGTATAAAATCTGATTGATTCGTGCTAACTTGTCGTAGTATGTGTACAAGTGGATTTGTTGGCTAACTATTTCTTCCACAGAACTTTCTGCAATATGGAGTAAAATAACTCTGGTATGTACTTTAAAGCCAGTGTGGTAGTAAATCAATCAAGTATTACATAAGGTTCAAGACTCTAATCTCTAGCCTTTTCTCCAACGTGATCAGCAGAACTATATATAAGGCAGAAAGTGAGTGCAACTAAAGCAGGAAAGACGGATTTCAGAGGTATGTGTTAGGTATCAAGGGGAAATTGGAAAGGGCCTTAAACGGTAAGAAGGATACAAATTGAAGTCATTTCTTAACCGCTGTAGGACACATCACTGAGGGACCTGAAATCAGGAGCTGGGCACCTGACACGGAGAGGAACAAGAAGCCACCATCCTGCACGCTTTCTTTCTCATCCCACTATCCTTTCCCCCCTGTACCCTAGTCCTGTCGCTGTGCAACAAAAACTGACGGGCTGGGGAACAGTGGTGGAGCTGGGAGCAAGCATCTGGACCTCCAACTCATCCCGGCAGGATAAACATACTAGTGCTTGACAGTCTCCCTCCTCCGTCCTTGAAACCGTCTGCAACCATTATGTGTGTCTCTGTCTCTCCTGCTCTTCACCATACTACCTCCCCTCCCAAAATCCCCAATAGCACCCACACTATACCCCTCTATATGTCAGACTTACCCACAATCCTTTCCACAACACACTCCACTATCCCATTACAAACACTCGACATAGAACCTCCCACTAGACACTTCTCAACCCATCAAACACCACCACCCTACGATACAGGCACAACCACAACTATACCTCCCAGCACCACTTGAATCACTCACATGGACAGGACCACACTGACAAAGTAACCAGACACACACCAACTTTCCACCACCAAAAATACATTTGAAAAAATCACAGGGAGCACTCACCCCTGAATAGCCCACCCCAGATTTCTTAATCCGCACTTCATCATCCTCAATGATAGCAACTGGCACATGCCTTCCAGACACCCACCATACTTCTCTCCCCTCCCTTTTCAGAACATTTACCTTTTGCTCTCCCTATCACACAAAAGCACCAATACACTAACAAATCATTCCTCACTCTGATTCATATCCTCTCTCCCCCACTTTAGACAGCTATATACAACCCACACAATTAACCCCACTCACCAAAACTTATCTCATCTAGTTTCACACATCCACAATTTAGACCTCAAACTAGACTCCATGATTGAAAAGCTAACCACCGTCTCAACCCAATTATCAACTGCAAGTCACTCAAGCCTCCAACACCAAGCAAACACCACACACAAGTACTTGGGCCCACAACATCAATTAATGGACCACTACACAACTTCAATACATACTCCCTGCCAGGATTGAGAGCAGGCCAATCCAAAAAGAAACAGACTAATTACTGTCACCTACAACTCAAATACTGTAAATCCTCCTCCTCAATGGAAAATCAAGGTTATGGATATTAACAGTGCGTACAACCACACCCTGCACAAATGAAGCAAGAGAAACACGTCTATCCACACTATCAATCTCCATATTGCGTATGACAATTGTTAGAAATTGGGTTGTAGGTTGACAGAGGTATGAGCCTTAGTCAAGCAGGAACCACAATCCTAGTCAGGGTAAGAAGCAGACAAACCCTAAATTAAGCTGTGCTCACCCTCTGGTAGCTTGGTACAGAGCAGTCAGGCTTAACTTAGCGGCAATGTGTAAAGTATTTGTGCAACACTTAAAACAGAAAAACTGTGAAAACTCCACACAAAGAGATTCCACACCATGTTAGAAAAATAGAACTTAATTTAACAAATAAAACAAAACCAAAACTACAAAAATCGAATTAGTAGAACGTGAGATATGAATTGTTAAAGAATAAATTGTAAAATAGCACTTAGAAGCAATAAGTGCTTGTTAGAACTGGGGGTCTCTAGTTGGCAGAGGTAGGTACCTTTGTCCAAATAGGGACCCTTGCTTCTAGTCAGGCTAAGGGGGATACGCTATTAAAATAACCCCTGCTCACCCACTTGGTAGCTTGCACGAGCAGGCAGGCTTATCTCAGAGGCAGTGTGTAAAGCATTTGTGAACACATACAGTAACACAGTGACAACACTACAGATGGACACCACAAAGGTTGTATTATAAAAATAAGTATTTTTATATAGACTTAACATAAGACCCAAAACGACAAAAATCCACAATACACTATGAAAAATATGACTGTCAATGGTAGGAAATAGTTCAGTTCAAATGCAGGTGGTAAATGCGACACTCTATGTTCAATGTACCTTTGGATGCGTAACGCGATACAAACAAAAGAGTTGCAGGGGAGGTGATGCATCAGTTCCTTACACGCAAGAACAGTGATGCGTCGGTTCCTTGCTCCGGGGGAGGTGATGCGTCGGTTCCCTACTGCTGCATTGGGGACGGTGGTGTGTCGGTTCCTTACCGGAGAGGAGGTGATGCGTCGGTTCTTCACTGCGTGGGGAGGTGATGCATCGGTTTCTTACTGCGCTTCTGTGGCGATGCGACAAGCAGCGCCGCGATGTGATGACGACGCGGTGCAATGAAACAAAATGGCGTCTTCTTCTCGATGCGACAACGAAGGGGGGGATGCGTGCACGCCCGACGGCCGTGCGGTGACTCGGTGAATCTTCTGAACCGCGACGGCCCTGCGACATGCTTCTCCGATGATGCGACGGCGTCTGCTGCGACGGCGACACTCTTCTCCGGTGATGCGAGGCACTTCGGTGATGCGATGGCGACAACGGCGGCACGCTTTCTCAGCGATGCGAAGATAGCTGCTGCAGCGGCGACACGCTTGTTCTTCGTGAGTTGCACTTCCAGCTCCCAGCGACACAGTCTCTCAGAAGGCCCAACACAACAGTAGGCACTTCAAATTCCCAGCAAGGGAATTCAGGGGAGCTGGTTGGTGAAGTCTTGTATCCCTGAGACTTCAGCAGGAGGCAAGCTCAATCTTCAAGCCCTTGGAGATTTTCTGCAAGATGATGAAAGTAGGCACAAAGTTCCTTTCTCCTTGTTTGGCAATCAGGCAACCACTGCAGGCCAATCCCTCAAACAGCACACAGCATAGGGATAGTCTCCTCCTTCAGTTTCTCTGGTTCCTCTCCTCAGCAAAGGTTCTTCTTGTTTCCCAGAAGTGATCTAAAATCTTGGGGTCTGGGTCTCAATATTTATACTAGCAAATCCTTTGTCAATGTGGGCCAGGGTCATCAGACGCACCACAGGAGGTGGAGCCAGCATTGTGGAAGGCAGGCACAGCCCTATTCAGGCCCAGGTGCTACTCCTCCCACCACTCTACATGCAGATAGGTCTATTCAGCCCTGTGCTGACTCACCCTGTCTCCTGGAGTCCCCCAGCCCCTGTCACTCACAAACCCAGACATACAATACACAAGCTAGCAGAGGCAGGCTGGATGAGTTAGGCAAGAAAATACCTACTTTCTAAAAGTGGTATTTTCAAACACAGAATGTTAAAACCAACTTCACTAAAAGATATATGTTATCATTCTGAGTTCAGGCATACTAAATTCGTTTTTCCACCATGTTCCCTGGGTCAGTTAGGATTATAAAATGTTATAATCAAACTGCCCATTCTGGCCTACGGGGACAGGTAGCCTTGCAATACTGAAAAACGAAATTGGCTGTAATTCACTATCAGGACATGCCACACACACCAGGGCATGTCCTACCTCTTACAGACAATGCACCCTGCCCGCAGGCCTACCTTAGGGGTGACTAACATGCAGAAAAGGGAAGGTTTGGGGACTGGTAAGTGGGTGCACTTACCAAGTTGACATGGCAGTACCAGACTGCACACAGGCTCTGCAATGGCAGGCCTGAGACACACTTTACAAGCTGCTCCTGTGGGTGGCACAACCAGTGCTGCAATCCCACCAGCAGCATTTGATTCACAGGCCCTGGGCACAAACAGTGCACTGTAGTACGGTCTGACAGTGAATCAAATAGGCCAAACATGGAGTCACTAATCCACACATTAATTTACCATAGGGAGCACTTGCACTTTGGCACTGATTAGCAGTGGCAAAGTGCCCAAACCATCTAAACCAGCAAAAACATGTCAACAACAGAGGAGGCATAGTGAAAAAATGGAAGGGAGACCCACGCCAAGGATGCCAGGTCTAACATGTGTCCCCTCCAGCTGAAATGTGGGGAGAACTATCCTACCTCTAGGGAGTTCTCATCACTAAGGCGGAAGAATCTGGACAGACCATCAGCATTGGCGTGTTCTGTACCAGGGCGGTGTTCCACCATAAAGTCCATCCCCTGTAGGGAAATGGACCACCTCAACAGCTTTGGATTCTCACCCCTCATCTGCATCAACCATCTGAGGGGCCTGTGGTCTGTCTGAACCCGGAAGTGAGTCCCAAACAGGTATGGTCTCAACTTCTTCAATGCCCAGACCACAGCAAATTCCTCACGCTCAATGGCACTCCACCTCTGTTCCCATGGAAGTAACCTCCTAATGATGAAGGCTACAGGTTGGTATAGGCCCTCCTCATTTAACTGTGCCAGAACAGCCCCTACACCATGCTCTGAAGCGTCTGTTTGAACAACAAATTCTTTTGAGAAGTTGGGCGCCTAAAGCACGGGGGCCGTGCACATGGCAGTCTTCAAGGCGTCAAAAGCTCTCTGACAGGTGTCAGTCCAAATCACTCTCTTGGGCTGCTTCCTGGAAGTCAGCTCTGTCAAGGGTGCAACGATGCTGCCATACCCCTTGACAAATCTCCTGTAATACCCGGTGAGTCCTAGAAAGGCTCTCACCTCTGTCTGGGTCTTGGGGGGCTCCCAAGCCAGAATGGTATCAATCTTGGGCTGTAGGGGCGCCACCTGGCCACTCCCAACCTGTTGTCCCAAGTACACCACAGAACCCTGCCCGATCTGGCACTTACTCGCCTTGATCGTGAGGCCTGCCCTCCGCAGCGCCATCAACACTTCCCAGAGGTGGTGCAGATGTTCTTCCCAACTGGCACTGAACACTGCGATGTCATCCAGGTAGGTGGCACTGAAATCTTCCAGTCCAACCAACACCTGGTTGACCAACCTCTGAAAGGTGGCAGGGGCATTCTTCATCCCAAAGGGGATAACCCAGAATTGGTAGTGCCCATCTGGTGTGGAGAATGCTGACCTCTCTTTGGCCCCATCAGTCAAGGCGATCTGCCAGTACCCAGACGTTAAGTCAAACGTGCTGAGGTGCCGGGCAGCCCCTAACCGATCGATGAGCTCATCAGCTCTGGCGATGGGGTGCCTGTCAGTCCTGGGGACTGAATTGAGTCCTCGGTAGTCCACACAGAACTGAAGTTCGGGTGTGGCACCAGGCGCGGCAGCCTTTGGGACCAAGACCACTGGGCTGGCCCAAGGGCAGTGAGAGGACTCCATCACCCCCAATGCAAACATCTTGGAGACCTCCTCCTTGATGCAAGCTCTCACCCTGTCAGTCACTCTGAAAGCCTTGTGCTTGACAGGAGGACTGTCCCCAGTGTCCACATCATGGACGCACCAATCAGTGACACTAGGAGTCAGTGAAAAAGGTCAGGAAACTGTCCCAACAGTTGGCGACAGTCTTCCTGCTGCTCAGGTGTCAGGGAGTTAGAGAGGTTCACACCCTCCACTGACCCATCTTGCTCTGTTGCAGACAGGAAGTCAGGAAGAGGTTCTGTCTCCTATTCTATTCCATCATCTGTTGCTAGGAGCATGCCCACTTCGGACCTCTCAAAATGGGGCTTTAGGCGGTTGACATGTAGGACCCGCAAAGGGTTCCTGGGAAATCGCAAGTCCACCAGGTAGGTGACGTTACTCTTGCGCTCCACCACCTTAAATGGTCCGGTCCACTTATCCTGGAGCGCGCAAGGCTCCACGGGGGCCATGACCCACACTTTCTGCCCAAGCTGAAACTCGATCAGAGTGGCATTCTGATCATACCATCGTTTCATCTCCTCCTGGCTGGCTTCCAGATTCGCCTCAGCGAGTTGTCTGAATCGCCTAGTTTGGTTTCTAAAGGCCAGCATGTAGCTAAATACATCCTGGGGAGGTTTACTGGAAGATTTCTCCCAGCCTTCTTTCACCAAACTCAGAGGTCCTCTTACCGGGTGACCATAGAGCAGTTCAAAGGGACTGAACCCTAAGGACTTCTGTAGCACCTCATGGTAAGCAAAGAGAAGGCATGGCAAGAGGACGTCCCACTTACGCCTCATGGGTTCTTCCAGACCCATAATCATGCCCTTCAGGGTCCGGTTGAATCTCTCAACCAGCCCATTTCCTTGGGGGTGGTAAGGAGTGGTGAACTTGTACGTTACACAGCACTCCTGCCACAGGGACTTCCTATACTTGGATATGAAGTTTGTACCACGGACACTCACCACCTCCTTGGGGAACCCCACATGGGAGAACATCCCCATCAGTGCACGTCCCACCGCGGGGGCCGTCACTGTCTGAAGAGGGATGGCTTCCGGGTACCGGGTGGCATGGTCCACCTAGACTAGGATGAACATGTTGCCCATGGCTGTCTTGGGGTCCAGTGGCCCCACAATGTCAATATCCACCCGTTCAAAAGGGTTGCTGACCACAGGGAATGGCTGGAGGGGAGCCTTGTGCTTCCTCCCACTTTTTCCTCTTGCCTGGCAAGTCTGACATGTCCTGCAATGAGTGTCTGAACTCTTGCGCATCTGGGGCCAATAAAAGTTGGTGACAAGCCTTTAAAAGGTTTTGCCCTGCCCCAGATGTCCTGCTAATCATGCACATCATGAGCCAAACCCAGTAGGAAGGCTCTGAAGCGCTGGGGTACCACCAGCACACGGGCTGACCCAGGCTCAGCAACCTTAGGCTCGCTATACAGGAGACCATTCTCCCAGTAGATCCAATGTGATCCAGACTGATCACCTGCTGCCTGGTTTGTGGCCTGTTGCCGCAAACCCACAAGAGAAGGGCACTTGTTCTGCTCCTCACAGAACTCCTCCCTGGAGGGTCCTCCTTCTTGCTGCCAATGGGTCAGCTCAGGCAGGTCCCCCAGTTCGGCCACTTGCTCCCCTGTAGGTTCCAGAGCATCCCCCTCAGGTTCTGCTTCCTCCTGGACCGTGGGAACTACGGGCCGGTTTCCCGCGCCCCCTGCCTCTTCTCTTCAAGGCAGGTACCTAGGCCACCCTCTCAGGCTCCAGGTCCTCTTGAACACCTCTACTGGCTGCCATAGACCGAGTGGTGGCGCACGCCCACTCAGGCAAACCCAACATCTCTAAATGAGACCTTCTCTCCACCTCTGCCCAAGGTGAACTTTCTAAATCATTACCCAACTGACAGTCTACAGGCATGGCTGGCCTCACAGCTACTTGAAAGGTAACTGAGACCCCTCCCCACTCAAAGGGAACCTAAGCCACTCTGCAGTGGCTCTCTGAGTTGTCCGCGGCAACTACTGAGCAGAATGCATTGGGGATCACCAGCTCTTCAGACACCAGCCGACAACTGACAGCTGTCAAACTGGCTCCGGTGTCTCTCAGAGCCTCCACCCTTTGGCCATTGATAGTCACCCACTGCATGTATTTCTTAGTGTTATCAGGCAGTTGGGCCCTGGGGACCATCTCACTGTCTCCTAAAGAGACCAAGGACATTGCTATGGGACCCCACCCACCTTGGGCACCCATCTCCTCCCCCATGGCTACACTAGCTACCTGCCGGGGTGGTGCACCAGTGGGTGCTGATTTTCCATACAAGGGACATCTAGTCTCCCAGGTGCAGTGGCCCACTTGACCACACTTAAAGCAAGTCTTGGGCACTCCTCTGCTGGGGACCCTGCCCACCTTTGGCGGAGTCTCCCACGTGACCCTTGTGGACCCGGGTGCTCACCCAGCGGTCCGCCTCCTCAGCAAGATTCCTAGGGTTAGTCAGCCTACTATCAATAAGGTGCTGGCGTAGCTCTGGAAAACAATTTCCTGACAAGTGCTCCCATGCAATCAAATTAAAAAGCGCTTCAAAATCATTCACTTTGCTACCCTTCACCCAACCATCCAATGCTCTGCAAAAAAAGTCACATATTCTACCCAGGTACTGCCCTCCAACTTTTTGCAATTCCTGAACCTCTGCCTATACAGTTCAGGAGTCAACCCATACCTGGACATCAATGCTTCTTTCATATGACCATAAGAATTGTGGACTTCAGAGGGCAAGTCTAATAAGGTATCCCGACCCTCACTAAGGAACCGCCCCCACAACCCCGCTCCCCAATCCTTCTCAGGGACCCGGTGTGAGGTCATAGCTACCTCATAGGCTTTAAACCATTGTCCAATGTCATCATTTTTATAAAACTCTTTCACCACATCTGCGATTTCATCTGTGATACTCGCTTGCTTCAACAGGCATGGACGGTGTGCTGCCACCAGAGGGAGTAATCTCTAAGCTCCTAGCTTTCAACTCCAACTCCCTCAAACTTCTCTCATGCTCCATTTGCATCCTCTTTTCCTCTAGGGCCAATTTCTTAATTTCCAATTCTAACTGCTCACCCATCTTAAGCTTGGTCAGCTCCATTTCATGCATCCTACTTCTCTCCCTGTCCTCCAGCTCTCCTGGGGACAGGCCCTTGGAAGAAACACTGCTACCTGCTGGGGAAGGTGCTTTCCTCCCCCCTGGACCCAATGGCCCATCTAGCTGCCCTCCTGCATCCTCAGCCCCTTCCTCATGCTCAGGGGTACTCCTTGCTTCCTCCAGGCCCTCAGCGCCTTTTGGAACTCATCCTTCTTGCTATGACCGGTCTGGTCATAGCAACTTTAAATCTCCTGCAGAAGTGTTTCAGCTGTTTTACAGTGTAACTTTCCAGCTTTTCTTCTTCAAAATCTAAATACACAGATGCGATGGATGCTGTTTTGCTCATGGTGACTAAACTTGGCAGTTCTTGGCAAAAATAGAAATCCCAGGAAAAAGCAATCTACCAAGATGTAAATGGTTGCGTTTGGTCTGCACTCACTAGTAGTCTACACCAATCACTGTATATGAGTCACAAATGCAAGTCCAGAATCCTCACCGCTGACCACCAATGTTAGAACTGGGGGTCTCTAGTTGGCAGATGTAGGTACCTTTGTCCAAATAGGGAACTTTGCTTCTAGTCAGGGTAAGGGGGATACACTACTAAAATAACCCCTGCTCACCCCCTTGGTAGCTTGGCACGAGCAGGCAGTCTTATCTCAGAGGCAGTGTGTAAAGCATTTGTGAACACATACAGTAACACAGTGACAACACTACAGATGGACACCACACAGGTCGTATTATAAAAATAAGTATTTTTATATAGACTTAACACAAGACCCAAAACGACAAAAATCCACAATACACTATGAAAAATATGACTGTCAATGGTAGGGAATAGTTCAGTTCAAATGCAGGTGGTAAATGCGACACTCTACGTTCAATGTACCTTTGGATGCGTAACGCGATACAAACAAAAGAGTTGCAGGGAAGGTGATGGGTCGGTTCCTTACATGCAAGAACGGTGATGCATCGGTTCCTTGCTCCGGGGGAGGTGATGCATCGGTTCCCTACTGCTGCGTAGGGGACGGTGATGCGTCAGTTCCTTACCGGAGAGGAGGTGATGCGTCGGTTCTTTACTGCGTGGGGAGGTGATGCGTCGGTTTCTTACTGCGCTTCTGTGGGGATGCGACCAGCAGCGCTTCGATGCGATGACGACCCGGTGCAATGAAACAAAATGGCATCTTCTTCTTGATGCGACAACGAAGGGGGCGATGCGTGCACGCCCGACGGCCATGCGGCGACTTGGTGAATCTTCTGAGCTACGACAGGCCCTGTGACACACTTCTCTGATGATGCGACGTCATCTGCTGCGATGGCGACACTCTTCTCCGGTGATGCGAGGCGCTTCGGTGATGCGATGGCGACAGCGGCAGCGGCGGCACGCTTTCTCAGCGATGCGACGACAGCTGCTGCGGCGGCGACATGCTTGTTCTTCGTGAGTCGCGCTTCCAGCTCCCAGCGACACGCAGTCTCTCAGAAGGCCCAACACAACAGTAGGCACTTCAAATTCCCAGCAAGGGAATTCAGGGGAGCTGGTTGGTGAAGTCTTGTATCCCTGAGACTTCAGCAGGAGGCAAGCTCAATCTTCAAGCCCTTGGAGATTTTCTGCAAGATGATGAAAGTAGGCACAAAGTTCCTTTCTCCTTTCTTTGGCAATCAGGCAACCACTGCAGGCCAATCCCTCAAACAGCACACAGCATAGGGATAGTCTCCTCCTTCAGTTTCTCTGGTTCCTCTCCTCAGCAAAGGTTCTTCTTGTTTCCCAGAAGTGATCTAAAATCTTGGGGTCTGGGTCCCAATATTTATACTAGCAAATCCTTTGTCAATGTGGGCCAGGGACATCAGACGCACCACAGGAGGTGGAGCCAGAATTGTGGAAGGCAGGCACAGCCCTATTCAGGCCCAGGTGCTACTCCTCCCACCACTCTACATGCAGATAGGTCTATTCAGCCCTGTGCTGACTCACCCTGGGTCCTGGAGTCCCCCAGCCCCTGTCACTCACAAACCCATACAATACACAAGCTAGCAGAGGCAGGCTGGATGGTTAGGCAAGAAAATACCTACTTTCTAAAAGTGGTATTTTCAAACACAGAATGTTAAAACCAACTTCACTAAAAGATGTATTTTATCATTCTGAGTTCAGGCATACTAAATTCGTTTTTCTACCATGTTCCCTGGGTCAGTTAGGAGTATAAGATGTTATAATCAAACTGCCCATTCTGGCCTATGGGGACAGGTAGCCTTGCAATACTGAAAAACGAAATTGGCTGTAATTCACTATCAGGACATGCCACACACACTAGGGCATGTCCTACCTCTTACATACAATGCACCCTGCCCGCAGGCCTACCTTAGGGCTGACTAACATGCAGAAAAGGGAAGGTTTGGGGACTGGTAAGTGGGTGCACTTACCAAGTCGACATGGCAGTATCTGCAATGGCAGGCCTGAGACACACTTTACAAGCTGCTCCTGTGGGTGGCACAACCAGTGCTGCAAGCCCACCAGCAGCATTTGATTCACCGGCCCTGGGCACAAACAGTGCACTGTACTAGGGTCTGACAGTGAATCAAATAGGCCAAACATGGAGTCACTAATCCACACATTAATTTACCATAGGGAGCACTTGCACTTTGGCA
Organism: Calotriton arnoldi; assembly: GCA_963921515.1. NCBI lineage: Eukaryota > Metazoa > Chordata > Amphibia > Caudata > Salamandridae > Calotriton > Calotriton arnoldi. The sequence goes on along the minus strand of CAWUFW010006839.1, from coordinate 475,541 downwards.
TTGATTAGCAGTGACTGAAATTGTAAGATTGCGGAGATTATGATGTTCATATAAAAATGGCCACCATACTATTATGTCATGTTATTTTTGACAAGCTATCGTATGTACTGCTTGCACCGTCTTTGATTGTAACTGTTGAATGCATATTGCCAACTCAATGACCTACCGAGGCAGGATTAACATTACTTCAGCCCATTTGGGCAGGAATGCATGATTATTATGATGGTGATTATTTTTGCAGCTATTTTGTTATTGTAGAGAAACGGCTCATGTGTCACCAAAGTCCGCTTTAAAGCAAGAGTATTTTATTTCTTATTTTACATTACATATACAATTTTGTTAGAGTACACACATTTCCAAATGCATGAATCATGTAAATATGATGCGCATAATATGAATTACCAATAGAATGCGTAATCTGTAATAGTAAACTGTGCAAAGAAGAGCTGCTCACTGAAATTGCAAGACTGCTGGGGCTTACAATGTTCATTTAAAATATGTCCACCATACTATTTAGCCTGTTTTGGGGATCTGTTAGATCTTTGTTGATGTCTAGCAGCCGAATATGTGGACATTGATTAGCGGTCTTCACAGGCCATGCCCCCTTTCTCCTCCACTCTTCAAATGCACCTCCTGGCACACTGATGGTTGGGGGATGAAGTCCCCTTGACTCCAGTGGGTCCTTGGGAGCCAACTAGCCCTCCTGTTACCTCCAGTAAGGCCCACACAGCGGGATTGCTGAGAGGTCTTCGGAGGCCATGCCCTTGTTCTCCACCACTCTGCAAACGTGTCTCCTGGTGCACAGAGGTGGTGGTCCCCGAGGCCACACTGGCCTCCCTAATTTTATATTTATAGAAGCCCCGGGGAGGTGGAAGCCCCTGGGGTATAATAAGCCTCAGGAGGGGGGCCAATGCACCCCCTCCTATAATTACAAATGCCCCTGGGATGTGGCCCACCCAGAGGGCGATAATGAACGAAGTGCAGGAGCCTGCGGTTCATTTAAAAAAATATTGGCCAGTTCCATGGACCCCGCTAGAAAATAAAACAAAATGCTTTTTTGGGCCCTGCGAGGTCCCAGTGGGACCCTCCCCCCAAGAGGCCTAGGGGGTCAGGTTGTTTCTACCCTGCCCCCTTTTTCTTTTCTATTTTTACTTTTTTTGTGGGACTTGGCTAACCGGAGTCTCAAGATGGCTGCCAACAGTTCCTGGTTGAAATGTTGGCAGCCAATCTAATTTCAGTAGGGCTTCAGTAGGATTATGGGCTCCCAGATTTCTATATTTTTTTAATTTAAATAACTCTGAGGCTGCTGAACGGATTTACATCAAATTACGCTTTTCTGGACCAACATCTAGCTTTCCGCCCAATTTCTGTTCAGCGGTTCGGGCTGTAGTCATGATCAAAAAATAAAAAATCCCTACAGACATAACATGGGGTAAAAGCATTTTGGGACCCCCCTTTTTGTTTGACCCCACTTGACGGATCACCCTGAAACTTTCACCACAGCAGCTGAACCAAAAAGGGGATGCACAGTCCCTCTACACCTTTATCCACCATGAAGATGGGTTAAGGGCCACTGAATACCTCTTTAAGGAAAGACAAATTAGGTTTTAAATGCACAACTTGATGCTTTTAGAGATGATGGGTTGGTGCCTTAAACAAAACATATTCTACTTCAACCATGACATCTTTGTACAAAAACAAGGATAGCAATGGGTACGTTTTTTGCCCCAAGTTTTGCCAGTCTCCATATGGGTTGGTGGGAAGACCGCATTTTGAATCACTATCCCCTAGATAAATGGAACAGCCACATATCAGTACAGCTGCGCTTCATAGATGACATTTTAGCTATATGGCGATGCAGCAAAAGCAAAGCAGAGGTGTTTGCAACAGAAATCAATTTCAACCTTATGAACCTGAAGTTCATAAGCCATATTTCCACTAATGAAGCAGAGTTTCTAGATGTCAAGGTGGAAGTGAAATAACAACATCTGGTCGCTACTTTGTTCAGAAAACCTAGTGCATGGAATAGCACACTGCATGCCAAAAGCTTCTACCCCAAACCACTGGTTGGCAGCATTCCATATGGTGAATCTTTAAGAGCCAGGAGGATATGTAATATAGACAAGAGTTGCAAAGGAGTGAAAGAAGAGATGGTAATGAGGTTTAAAGAACAGGTACATAGGACTAGAGCCCTTACTGTGAAGCAGGCAATAAATTGGATAAAGTAAAAAAAAAAAGAGAGTATACTATTCAGAAACATAGGGAAGATTGACAAGGGTAAGACAGAGCAGAGATTCATCACCACATATCATAGCTCACACCAGAAACATAGAAGTATACTGCATGAACATTGGCATATCTTAAGAAGTGACCCATGCCATTGGTGAAGCCATACCTAGGAGACCCATGATAACATTTAGAAAAGCCTACTCTATGAGAGATAGATTGGTTAAAGAGTGATGTGAGAATTGAAAGAAGTACTTGGTTATAACAGAAGGATGGTTTCACATAGTGTAACAAGTGCATGGCGTGCAGAAATTGAGAAAATCTGAAAGAAATACATTTAGGAAACGAATTTATATGAGATAAAGGGACACTCCACATGTAAAAGTGAATTTGTTGTATATATCCTCAAATGCAGCTGTCAGAAAATCTATGTGGGTGGTACTACCCTCCAAGTACACAAAGGAATACTGCAACATTTAAGAGCCATATAAAACTGTGACTCAAGCTACCCAGTAGCAAGGCATTACCATGAAGTGCGTGGAGGGGATGAAAAAGACCTAAAGTAAAGTGTGACTGATGGGGTGAGAATGGATGAGACAGAAGGGAACATAGAGAGGAAATTGAGGATTTTCAGGATCCAGATACATCTTAGCATTAGACAATAAGGAACCCAGGAGATTGAACAATGACAAAGAGATGCATGTGCACCTGTAGAGAGAGCATTTAGAGCTGCTCCTGCCCTCTATGTGATTTTAAATATTTTATCAACTTGTATTTAGCTAGACCTTGATTTCCTTGTAGCAAAGGTTTGCCATTTCTTTAAGAGAAATATAACCTTTATTTTAAGTGTGTTTCTATGCAGCGTAGTCATATTAAGGTGAACAAGAAATAGAGGTACTTGAAGACTGTTTAGAGATTCGATACATAAATGCAGCCAAAGTTCCAATACTTACTGGGGACACTGGTTAGAGGAGATCTAACCACTAGGGCATAATCAGACAGATCTGCAGTTTATTTTCATTTATTAATTTATGAGTATTCATATGGTATCATATACACCCATGAGTAGTATACCTTTGCCCACATGGGAATGATTGAATACAAAATACCTATGGACAATATTAGAAAAAATAATTTGATATTTTATTTGCTTCATTCCACTTTATTTTGTCATTTCTGACTTTTATAGATTACAAGTTGTTAACAATTACAAACAATTAGGATTGTCTACCACAGGGATGAAGATGGTATGGCACAATAAATAGCCTGAAATGTTTAACAGTGTCTACAAATGTTTAACATGATCTATCAGTTCTAATTTGAGCATGACTTTTGCCAATATTTTATTTTGTGATTTGTTGTATTTACTCGGCCCTGCAGTCTGAAGTAGAGAAACCATATGTAAATATTTTTCCCAAGGCTACTATTACGTGCTTGAGCATGTGCTTGAAACCAGTGTTTTTTTCGGTGAATATCTAAGGTTTTATAAATGCTAATTCCTAACTATAACGTCCCTGAAACCTGTGTTTTTTTCTGTGAATTTCTAAGGTTTTTTAAGTGTTAATTACTAACTATAACGTCACTGAAACCTGTGTTTTATTCAGTGATTTTCTAAGGTTTTTAAAATGCTAATTTCTAACTATGCCTACATAGGTAGAACATGTACAAAAAGAGGAAGAAAGGCACAGAAAGAAGCAATAGAAGTGCAGAAAGAGGGAAGAGAGATGCAGAAAGAGGAAGAAAGGTGCAGAAAGAAGCAAGAAAAATGCAGAAAGAGGCAACAGAAGTCCTGAAAGAGGAAGAAAGATGGAGAAAAAAGCAAGAGCAGTGCAGAAAGAAACAACAGAGGTGCAGAAAGAGGCTAACTTTGACTGTACCTTTCCACAGACTCATACAAAGTAGCCTAATCACTAATCCTTCTCCCAAGATGTCTTAAAACCTCACTTTTCTCTTGAAGGTTCACTATTCAATGACTGCTCAGATTGTTAGGCCTAGAGTATAACAGCAATCCTAAACATATCACTGTTGCAAGACTGACCTAGTTTGTGAAGGTATACATGCGTGTGTCTGTGCTTTTACCTAGTGACATGTTACATAAAAATAAACATACAAATACTTGAATACCTGTGTTTCAAACAGCATACTCAGTACATTTGTGAACAAAAATGTGTATGTATTTCTTTCTGCTCATAATACTGGGCACATGGGTGTTCAATAGTATATTTGAGGGGCTCTATAACACCTATAAAAATAAGACATGTCTGCCTGTGCAACCGAATGACAGAGCAGAACTAAGAAGATTTGACCACCTATAAGAGAAGCTACCCGCTTTTTAAGCTACCATCTTCAGATGCATAACACATGTGAGAATACATGTACAAGTAGACATATACCTCAGTCACGAGAGCACACAGACCTTTAAACTTAACAGCTTGCACTTCCCATTTGAATATAGAGACAGGTGAGAGAAGTACAGAAAGAAGCAAGAGAATTGCTGAGAAAAACAAGAGAGGTGCGGAAAGAGTAAGAAATGTGCAGAAAGAGGCAAAAGAAGTGCAGAAAGAAGGCAAGAGAAGTGAATAAAGAGGCAAGGGAAGTACAGAAAGAGGCAAGAGAGGAGCATAAAGAGACAAGAGAGGTGCAGAAAGAGGTAAGTTAGGTGCAGTAAGAGGTAAGAGAAGTACAGAAAGAGGCAAGAGAGGTGCAGAAAGAGGGAAGAGGGGTACAGAAAGAGGCAAGAGGGGTGCAGAAAGAGGCAAAGGAGGTGCAGAAAGAAGCAAGAGAAGTACAGAAAGAAGCAAGCGAGGTACAGAAAGAGGCAAGAGAAGTGCAGAAAGCGGCAAGAGAGTTGCAGAAACAGGCAAAAGAGGTGCAGAAAGAGTGACCAGGGGTGCAGACAGAGGCACGACAAGTGCAGAAAGTGGGAAGAGAGCTGCAGAAAAAGGGAAGAGGTGTGCAGAAAGAGGCAAGAGGGCTGCAGAAATTTGCAAGAGTCATGCACAAAGAAGCAAGAGCAGTGCAGAAAGAACCGACAGAGGAGCAGAAAGAGGCAAGTGGGGTGCAGAAAGAGGCAAGAGAAGTGCAGAAAGAGGGAAGAGAGATGCAGAAAGAGGGAACAGGTGTGCGTGAAAGAGGCAAGAGAGGTGCAGAAAGAGGGAAGAGAGGTATAGAAACAGGCAAGAGAGGTGCAGAAAGAGGGAACAGGGGTGCAGAAAGAGGCAAGAGAGATGAAGAAAGAGCGAAGAGGGGTACAAAAAGAGGCCAGAGGGGTGCAGAAAGAGGCAAGAGGTGTACAGAAAGAAGCAACTGAGGTGCAGAAAAAGGCAAAAGAGGTGCAGAAACAGGCAAGAAAAGTACAGAAAGAGGCAAGAGAAGTGCTGAAAGAAGCAACAGAGGTGCAGAAGGAGGCAATAGAACTGCAGAAAGAGGCAGGAGAGCTGCAGAAAAAGGGAAGAGGTGTGCAGAAAGATGAAAGTGGGGTGCAGAAAGAAGCAAGAGAGGTGCAGAATGAAGCAAGAGAAGTGCAGAAAGAAGCAACAGAGGTGCAGAGAGAGGCAAGAGGGGTGCAGAAAGAGGCAAGAGAAGTGCTGAAAGAAGCAACAGAGGTACAGAAAGAGGCAAGAGAAGTGCAGAAAGAAGGAAGAGAAATGCATAAAGAGAGGCAAGAGAAGTGCAGAAAGAAGCAACAGAGGGGCAGAAAGAGGCAACAGAAGTGCAGAAAGAAGCAAGAGGGGTACACAAAGAGACAAAAGAGGTGTACAAAGAGACAAGAGAGGTGCAGAAAGAGGGAAGACGAGTGCAGAAAGAGACAACAGGGGTACATAAAGAAGCAAGAGAGGTGCAGAAAGAAGCGAGAAGTGCAGAAAGAAGCAACAAAGGTGCAGAAAGAGGCAAGACAAGTGCAGAAAGAGACAAGAGAGGTGTATAAAGAGGCAAGAGAGGTGCGGAAAGAGGGATGCAGAAAGAGGCAAGAGGGGTTCAGAAAGAAGCAAGAGAGGTACAGAAAGAAGCAAGAGAAGTACAGAATGAAGCAACAGGGGTAGAGAAAGAGGGAAGAGGGGTGCATAAAGAGGCAAGAGAAGTGCAGAAAGACGGAATAGAAATGCAGAAAGAGGCAAAAGAGGTGTATAAAGAAGCAACAGAGGTGCAGAGAGAGGCAACATAAGTGCAGAAAGAGGCAAGAAGGGTGCACAAAGAGACAAAAGAGGTGCACCAAGAGACAAGAGAGGTGCAGAAAGATGGAAGACGAGTGCAGAAAGAGACAACAGGGGTACATAAAGAAGCAAGAGAGGTGCAGAAAGAAGCAACAAAGGTGCAGAAAGAGGCACGACAAGTGCAGAAAGAGGCAAGAGGGGTGCACAAAGAGACAAAAGAGGTGCACAAAGAGACAAGAGAGGTGCAGAAAGAGGGAAGACAAGTGCAGAAAGAGACAACAGGGGTACATGAAGAAACAAGAGAGGTGCAGAAAGAAGCAAGAGAAGTGCAGAAAGAAGCAACAAAGGTGCAGAAAGAGGCAAGACAAATGCAGAAAGAGGCAAGAGACCTGCAGAAAAAGGGAAGAGGTGTGCAGAAAGATGAAAGTGGGATGCAGAAAGAAGCAAGAGAGGTACAGAAAGAAGCAAGAGAATTGCAGAAGGAGGCAAGAGAACTGCAGAAAGAGGCAAGAGACCTACAGAAAAAGGGAAGAGGTGTGCAGAAAGATGAAAGTGAGGTGCAGAAAGAAGCAAGAGAGGTACAGAAAGAAGCGAGAGAAGTGCAGAAAGAAGCAACAGAGGTGCAGAAGGAGGCAAGAGAACTGCAGAAAGAGGCAAGAGACCTGCAGAAAAAGGGAAGAGGTGTGCAGAAAGATGAAAGTGGGGTGCAGAAAGAAGCAAGAGAGGTACAGAAAGAAGCAAGAGAAGTGCAGAAAGAAGCAAGAGAAGTACAGAATGAAGCAACAGGGGTAGAGAAATAGGGAAGAGGGGTGCAGAAAGATGGAGGAGAAGTGCAGAAAGAAGGAATAGAAATTCAGAAAGAGGCAAAAGAGGTGTAGAAAGAAGCAACAGAGGTGCAGAGAGAGGCAACAGAAGTGCAGGAAGAGGCAAGAAGGGTGCACAAAGAGACAAAAGAGGTGCACCAAGAGACAAGACAGGTGCAGAAAGAGGGAAGACGAGTGCAGAAAGAGACAACAGGGGTACATAAAGAAGCAAGAGAGGTGCAGAAAGAAGCAAGAGAAGTGCAGAAAGAAGCAACAAAGGTGCAGAAAGAGGCAAGACAAGTGCAGAAAGAGGCAAAAGGGGTGCACAAAGAGACAAAAGAGGTGCACAAAGAGACAAGAGAGGTGCAGAAAGAGGGAAGACGAGTGCAGAAAGAGACAACAGGGGTACATGAAGAAGCAAGAGAGGTGCAGAAAGAAGCAAGACAAATGCAGAAAGAGGCAAGAGAGGTGCCTAAAGGGGCAAGAAAGGTGCAGAAAGAGGGGTGCAGAAAGAGGCAAGAGGGGTGCAGAAAGAAGCTAGAGAGGTACAGAAAGAAGCAAGAGAAGTACAGAATGAAGAAACAGTGGTACAGAAATAGGCAAGAGGGGTGCAGACAGAGTCAAGAGAAGAGCAGAAAGAAGCAACAGAGGTGCAGAAGGAGGCAAGAGAACTGCAGAAAGAGGCAAGAGAGTTGCAGAAAGAGGCAACAGAGGTGCACAAAGAGGGAGGAAGGGCGCAGAAAGAGGGAACAAGGGTGCAGACAGAGGCCAGAGGGGTGCAGAAAGAGGCAAGCGGGGTACAGAAAGAAGCAACTGAGGTGCAGAAAGAGGCAAAAGAGGTGCAGAAACAGGCAAGAAAAGTACAGAAAGAGGCAAGAGAAGTGCTGAAAGAAGCAACAGAGGTATAGAAGGAGGCAATAGAACTGCAGAAAGTGGCAAGAGAGCTGCAGAAAAAGGGAAGAGGTGTGCAGAAAGATGAAATTAGAGTGCAGAAAGAAGCAAGAGAGGTACAGAAAGAAGCAAGAGAAGTGCAGAAAGAAGCAACAGAGGTGCAGAGAGAGGCAAGAGGGGTGCAGAAAAAGGCAAGAGAAGTGCTGAAAGAAGCAACAGAGGTACAGAAAGAGGCAAGAGAAGTGCAGAAAGAAGGAAGAGAAATGCAGAAAGAGAGGCAAGAGAAGTATAGAAAGAAGCAACAGAGGTGCAGAAAGAGGCAACAGAAGTGCAGAAAGAAGCAAGAGGGTTACACAAAGAGAAAAAAGAGGTGTACAAAGAGACAAGAGAGGTGCAGAAAGAGGGAAGATGAGTGCAGAAAGAGACAACAGGGGTACATAAAGAAGCAAGAGAGGTGCAGAAAGAAGCAAGAGAAGTGCAGAAAGAAGCAACAAAGGTGCAGAAAGAGGCAAGACAAGTGCAGAAAGAGACAAGAGATGTTCATAAAGAGGCAAGAGATGTGAGGTAAGAGGGATGCAGAAAGAGGCAAGAGGGGTTCAGAAAGAAGCAACAGGGATAGAGAAATAGGGAAGAGGGGTGCAGAAAGAGGCAAGAGAAGTGCAGAAAGAAGGAATAGAAATGCAGAAAGAGGCAAAAGAGGTGTATAAAGAAGCAAAAGAGGTGCAGAGAGAGGCAACAGAAGTGCAGAAAGAGGCAAGAAGGGTGCACAAAGAGACAAAAGAGGTGCACCAAGAGACAAGAGAGGTGCAGAAAGAGGGAAGACGAGTGCAGAAAGAGACAACAGAGATACATAAAGAAGCAAGAGAGGTGCAGAAAGAAGCAAGAGAAGTGCAGAAAGAAGCAACAAAGGTGCAGAAAGAGGGAAGACAAGTGCAGAAAGAGACAACAGGGGTACATGAAGAAGCAAGAGAGGTGCAGAAAGAAGCAAGAGAAATGCAGAAAGAAGCACGACAAATGCAGAAAGAGGCAAGAGAGGTGCATAAAGGGGTAAGAAAGGTGCAGAAAGAGGGGTGCAGAAAGAGGCAAGAGGGGTGCAGAAAGAAGCAAGAGAGGTACAGAAAGAAGAAAAAGAAGTACAGAATGAAGAAACAGCGGTACAGAAATAGGCAAGAGGGGTGCAGAAAGAGGCAAGAGAAGTGCAGAAAGAAGCAACAGAGGTGCAGAAGGAGGCAAGAGAACTGCAGAAAGAGGCAAGAGAGCTGCAGAAAAAGGGAAGAGGTGTTCAGAAAGATGAAAGTGGGGTGCAGACAGAAGCAAGAGAGGTGCAGAAAGAAGCAAGAGAAGCACAGAAAGTAGCAAGAGAAGTACAGAATGAAGCAACAGGGGTAGAGAAATAGGGAAGAGGGGTGCAGAAAGATGGAAGAGAAGCGCAGAAAGAAGGAATAGAAATGCAGAAAGAGGCAAAAGAGGTGTAGAAAGAAGCAACAGAGGTGCAGAGAGAGGCAACAGAAGTGTAGAAAAAGGCAAGAAGGGTGCACAAAGAGACAAAAGAGGTGCACCAAGAGACAAGAGGGTGCAGAAAGAAGGAAGACGAGTGCAGAAAGAGACAACTGGGGTACATAAAGAAGCAAGAAAGGTGCAGAAAGAAGCAAGAGATGTGCAGAAAAAAGCAACAAAGGTGCAGAAAGAGGCAAGACAAGTGCAGAAAGAGGCAAGAGGGGTGCACAAAGAGACAAAAGAGGTGCACAAAGAGACAAGAGAGGTGCAGAAAGAGGGAAGACGAGTGCAGAAAGAGACAACAGGGGTACATGAAGAAGCAAGAGAGGTGCAGAAAGAAGCAAGACAAATGCAGAAAGAGGCAAGAGAGGTGCATAAAGGGGCAAGAAAGGTGCGGAAAGAGGGGTGCAGAAAGAGGCAAGAGAGGTACAGAATGAAGCAAGAGAAATACAGAATGAAGAAACAGTGGTACAGAAATAGGCAAGAGGGGTACAGAAAGAGGCAAGAGAAGTGCAGGAAGAAGCAACAGAGGTGCAGAAGGAGGCAAGAGAACTGCAGAAAGAGGCAAGAGAGTTGCAGAAAGAGGCAACAGAGGTGCTCAAAGAGGGAGGAAGGGCGCAGAAAGAGGGAACAGGGGTGCAGACAAAGGCAAGAGAGGTGCAGAAAGAGGGAAGAGGGTGCAGAAAGAGGCAAGAGGGGTGCAGAAACTTGCAAGAGAGGTGCAGAAAGAAGCAAGAGCAGTACAGAAAGAACCAACAGAGGTAAAGAAAGAGGCAAGAGGGGTGCAGAAAGAGGCAAGAGATATGGAGAAAGAAGCAAAAGAGGTGCAGAAAGAGGCAAGAGGGGTGCAGAAAGAAGCAAGAGAGGTGAAGAAAGAAGCAAGAATAGTGCAGAATGAAGCAAGAGGGGTGCAGAAAGGGGCAAGAGAAGTGGAGAAAGAAGCAACAGAGGTGCAGAAGGAGGCAAGAGAACTGAGGAAAGAGGCAAGAGAGGTGCACAAAGAGACAAAAGAGGTGCACAAAGAGGGAAGAGGGGTGCAGGAAGAGGCAAGATGGGTGTTGAAAGAAGCAAGAGAGGCACAGAAAGAAGCAATAGAAGTGCAGAATGAAGCAACAGGGGTGCAGAAACAGGCAAGAGGGATACAGAAATAGGCAAGAGAAGTGCAGAAAGAAGCAACAGAGGTACAGAGGAGGCAAGAGAACTGCAGAAAGAGGCAAGAGAGTTGCAGAAACAGGCAAAAGAGGCGTAGAAAGAGGGAACAGGGGTGCAGATAGATGCAAGAGAGGTGCAGAAAGAAGCAAGAGGGGTGCAGAAATTTGCAAGAGAGGTGCAGAAAGAATCAAGAGCAGTACAGAAAGAACCAATGGAGGTGCAAAAAGAGGCAAGAGAAGTGCAGAAAGAAGCAAAAGAGGTGCAGAAAGAAGCAAGAGGGGTGCAGAAAGAGGCAAGAGAGGTGCAGAAAGAGGCAAGAGAGGTACAGAAAGAGGGAATAAGTGTGCAGAAAGAGGCAAGAGGGGTGCAGAAAGGGGCAGGAGATGTGCAGAAAGAAGCAACAGAGGTGCAGAAGGAGGCAAGAAAACTGAGGAAAGAGGCAAGAGAGTTGCAGAAACAGGCAAAAGAGGTGCAGAAAGAGGGAACTGGAGTGCGGACAATGGCAAGAGAGTTCCAGAAAGAGGGAAGAGGGGTGCAGAAAGAGGCAAGAGGGGTGCAGAAATGTGCAAGAGAGCTGCAGAAAGAGGCAAGAGGGGTGCAGAAAGAGGCAAGGGAAGTGCAGAAAGAAGCAAAAGTGGTGCAGAAGGAGGTTAGCGAGGTGTACAAAGAGAAAAAAGAGGTGTACAAAAGAGACAATAGGGGTGCAGAAAGAAGAAAGAGAGGTGCAAAAAGAAGCATGAGAAGTGCAGAAAGAAGCAACAAAGGTACACAGAGAGGCAAGAGAAATTTAGAAAAAGGTAAGAGTAGTGCAGGAAGAGGCAAGAGAGGTGCAGAAAGAGGCAAAAAAGGTGCAGAAAGAGGCAAGAGGGGTGCAGAATGAGGCAAGAGAAGTACAGAAAAAAGCAAAAAAGTTGCAGAAAGAGGCAGAAGGGGTATAGAAAGAGGCAAGAGAGGTGCAGGAAGAGGCAAGAGACGTGCACAAAGAAGGAAGAGGGGTGCAGAAAGAAGCAAGAGAGGTGCAGAAAGAAGCAAGAGAAGTGCAGAATGAAGCAACAGGGGGGCAGATATTTGCAAGAGAGGTGTAGAAAGAGGCAAGAGAAGTGCAGAAAGAACCAACAGAGGTGTAGAAGGAGACAAGAGAACTGCAGAAAGAGGCAAGAGAGTTGCAGAAACAGGCAAAATAGGTGCAGAAAGAGGGAAGAGGAGTGCAGAAAGAGAGAAGAGAACTGCAGAAAGAGGCAAGAGAGGTGCAGAAGAGGCAAGAGAGGTGCAGGAAAAGGGAAGAAGGGTGCAGAAAGAGGCAAGAAGGGAGCAGAAAGAAGCAAGAGAGGTACTGAAAGAAGAAAGAGAAGTGCAGAACGAAGCAACAGTGGTGCAGAAAGAGGCAAGAGGGGTGCAGAAAGAGGCAAGAGAGGTACAGAAAGAGGGAAGATGATTGCAGAAAGAGGCAATAGGGATGCAGAAAGAAGCAAGAGAGGTGCAAGAAAAGTGCAGAGCAAAGCAACAGATGTGCAGAAAGAGGCAAGAGAGGTGCAGAAGAGGCAAGAGAGGTGCAGGAAAAGGGAAGAAGGGTGCAGAAAGAGGCAAGAAGGGAGCAGAAAGAAGCAAGAGAGGTACTGAAAGAAGAAAGAGAAGTGCAGAACGAAGCAACAGTGGTGCAGAAAGAGGCAAGAGGGGTGAAGAAAGAGGCAAGAGAGGTACAGAAAGAGGGAAGACGATTGCAGAAAGAGGCAATAGGGATGCAGAAAGAAGCAAGAGAGGTGCAAGAAAAGTGCAGAGCAAAGCAACAGATGTGCAGAAAGAGGCAAGAGAGGTGCAAAAAGAGGCAAGAGAGGTGCAGGAAGAGGGAAGTGGGGTGCTGAAATTGGCAAAAGGGGCGCAGAAAGAAGCAAGAGAGGTACAGAAAGAAGCAAGAGAAGTGCAGAAAGAACCTATAGGGGCGCAGAAAGAGGCTAGAGGGCTGCAGAAAGAAGCAACAGAGGTGCAGGAGGCATGAGAACTGCAGAAAGAGGCAAAAGAGTTGCAGAAACAGGCAAAGAGGTGCATACAAAGGCAAGAGAGGTGCAGAAAGAGGGAAGAGGAGTGCAGAAAGAGGCAAGAGAGGTACAGAAATTTGCAAGAGAGGTGCAGAATGAAGCAAGAGCAGTGCAGAACGAACCAACAGAGGTGCAGAAAGAGGCAAGAGGGGTGCAGAAAGAGGTGAGAGAAGTGCAGAAAAAGGCAAGAGTCGTGCAGTAAGAGGCAAGAGAGGTGCAGAAAGAGGCAACAGAGGTGCAGAAAGATGCAAGAGTGGTGCAGAAAGAGGCAAGAGAAGTGCAGAAAGAAGCAAAAGAGATACAGAAAGAGGCAAAAGGGGTGTAGAAAGAGGCAAGAGAGGTGCAGAAAGAGGCAAGAGAGGTGCACAAAGAAGGAAGGGGGGGCAGAAAGAAGCAAGAGAGGTGCAGAAAGAAGCAAGAGAAGTGCAGAACGAAGCAACAGGGGTGCAGAAAGACGCAAGAGGGGTGCTGAAAGAGGCAAGACAAGTACAAAAAGAAGCAATAAAAGTGTAGAAGGAGGCAAGAGAACTGCAGAAAGAGGCAGGAGAGTTGCAGAAATAGTCAAAATAGGTGCATAAAGAGGGAACAGGAGTGCAGACAGAGGCAAGAGAGGTGCAGAAAGAGGGATGCAGAAATGTGCGTGAGAGGTGTTGAAAGAAGCAAGAGCAGTGCAGAAAGAACTGACAGATGTGTAGAAAGATAAAAGAGAACTGCAGAAAGAGGCAAGAGAGGTGCTGAAAGAGGCAAGAGAAATGCAGAACAAAGCAAAAGAGGTGCAGAAAGATGAAAGAGAGGTGCAAAAAGAGGCAAGAGAGGTGCAGGAAGACGGAAGTGGGGTGCTGAAAGAGGCAAGAGGGGTGCAGAAGAAGCAAGAGAGGTACAGAAAGAAGCTAGAGAAGTGCAGAAAGAACTAATAGGGGTGCAGAAAGAGGCTAGAGGGCTGCAGAAAGAGGCAGGAGAAGTGCAGCAAGAAGCAACAGAGGTGCAGGAGGCAAGAGAACTGCAGAAAGAGGCAACAGAGTTGCAGAAACAGGCAAAGAGGTGCAGAAAGAGGGAACAGGGGTGCATACAAAGGCAAAGAGAGTTGCAGAAAGAGGGAAGAGGAGTGCAGAAAGAGGCAAGAGAGGTACAGAAATTTGCAAGAGAGGTCCAGAATGAAGCAAGAGCAGTGATTTCATCAGTGATGTCACTGACCATTTCATGAGTGATGTAATATGTGACGTTATCAGCAGTGCATTGCGGGGGCGCGAGTTATAGTTAGCTCAACTAACTATAACGGCCAAATTTCTCTGGTTTTGTAAGAGTGAAATGTCCAACTAACTATAACGTCCCTGAAACCTGTGTTTTTTTTCAGTGAATATCAAAGGTTTTTTAAATGCTAATTTCTAACTATAACGTCCCTGAAAACTGTGGTTTTTTCCGTGAATTTTAAAGGTTTTTTAAATGCTAGTTTCTAACTATAACGTCCCTGAAGCCTATGGTTTTTTTCAGTGAATTTCTAAGGTTTTTTAAATGCTAATTTCTAACTATGCCTACATAGCCAGAACATGTACAGAAAGAGAAAGAGACAAGAGAAGTGCAGAAAGAAGCAACAGAGATGCAAAAAGGGGGAACAGGGGTTGGAGAAAGTGGCAAGAGGGGTGCAGAAAGAAGCAAAAGAGGTGCAGAAAGAAGGAACAGAGGTGCAAAAAGAGGCAAGAGGAGAGCAGAAAGAGGGAAGAGCGGTGCAGAAAGAGAGAAGTGGGATGTGAAAGAGGCACGATGGGTGCAGAAAGAAGCAACAGAGGTACAGAAAGAAGCAACAGAGGTGCAGAAAGAGGGAAGAGGGGTGGAGAAAGAGACATGAGAAGTACAGAAAGAAGGAACAGAGATGCAGAAAGGGGTAAGAGGGGTGGGGAAAGAGGCAAGGGAGGTGCACAAAGAGGGAAGAAGGGTGCAGAAACATGCAAGATAAGTGCAGAAAGAGGCGACAGCAGTGCAGAAACAGGCAGGAGAGATGCAGAAAGAGGGAACAGGGGTGCAGAAAGAGGCAAGAGAGGTACAGAAAGAGGGAAGAGGGTAAAGAAAGAAGCAAGAGGGGTACATAAAGAAGCAAGAGGGGTGCAGAAGGAGGCAAGAGAAGTGCAGAAAGAGGCAAGTGAGGTGCAGAAAGAGGCAAGAGAGTTGCAGAAACTGGCAAGAGAGATGCAGAAAGAGGGAAGAGAAGTGCAGAAAGAGGCAAGAGCAGTGCAGAAAGAAGCAAGAGATGTGCAGAAAGAAGCAAGAGAAGTGGAGAAAGAAGAAACAAAGGTGCAGAAAGAGGGAAGAGGGGTGCAGAAAGAGGCACGAGGGGTACAGAAAGAAGCAAGAGAGGTGCAGAAAGAAGCAAGAGAAGTGCAGAAAGAAAAAGCAGAGGTGCAGAAAGAGGAATGAGGGGTGGAGAAAGAGGCAAGAGAAGTGCAGAAAGAAGCAACAGAGATGCAAAAAGGGGGGAAAGGGGTGGAGAAAGTGGCAAGAGGGGTGCAGAAGCAAGTGAGGTGCAAAAAGAGGCAAGTGAGGTGCAGAAACAGGCAAGAGGGGTTCATAAAGGGGCAAAAGAAGTGCAGAAAGAAGCAACAGAGGTGCAGAAGGAGGCAAGAGAACTGCAGAAAGAAGCAAGAGAAGTTCAGAAAGAGGCAAGAGAAGCGCAGAAAGAAGGAAGAGAAATGCATAACGAGGCAAACAAGTACAGAAAGAGGAAAGAGTAGCGCAGAAAGAGGCAAGATAAGTGCAGAAAGAGGCAAGAGAGGTGCAGAAAGAAGCAAGAAAAGTGCAGAGTGAGGTGCAGAAAGAGGCAAGAGAACTACATAAAGAGGCAAGTGAGGTGCAGAAAGAGGCAAGAGAAGTACAGAAAGAGGCAAGAGGAGTGCAGAAAAAACAACAGAGGTGCAGAAAGAGTAAGAAATGCGCAGAAAGAGGCAAGAGAAGTGCAGAAAGAGTCAAGAGCAGTGGAGAAAGAGGTAAAAGAAGTGCAGAAACAGGCAAGAGATGTGCACAAAAAGGCAAGAGAAGTGCAGAGAAAAGCAAGAGAGGTGCAGAAAGAGGCAAGAGAGGTGCAGAAAGAGGCAAGAGAGGTGCAGAAAGAAGCAAGAGAAGTGCAGAAAGAGGCAAGAGAAGTGCAGAAAGAAGCAAGAAAAGTGCAGAAAGAGGCAGGAGAGGTGCAGAAAGAAGAGAGTGAGGTGCATAAAGAGGCAAGTGAAGTGCAGAAAGAGGCAAGTGAGGTGCAGAAAGAGGCAATAGAGGTATAGAAAGAGGCAAGAGAGGTGCAGAAAGAGGCAAGAGAGGTGCAGAGAAAAGCAAGTGAGGTGCAGAAAGAGGCTAGAGAGGTGCAGAAAGAAGCAAGACAAGTGCAGAAAGAGGCAAGACAAGCACAGAAAGAAGCAAGAGAAGTGCAGTAAGAAGCAAGAGAAGTGGAGAAAGAGGCACAAGAAGTGCAGAAACAGGCAAGAGATGCGCACAAAAAGGCAAGAGAAGTGCAGAGAGAAGCAAGAGAGGTGCAGAAAGAGGCAAGTGAGGTGCGGAAAGAGGCAAGAGAGGTACAGAAAGGGGCAAGTGAGGTGCAGAAAGAGGCAAGAGAAGTGCAGAAAGAGGCAAGAGAGGTACAGAAAGAAGCAAGAGAAGTGCAGAAAGAGGCAAGAGACGTGAATAAAGAAGAGAGTGAGGTGCAGAAAGAGGCAAGAGAACTGCAGAAAGAGGCAAGAGAGGTGCAGAAAGAGGCAAGAGAAGTACAGAAATAGGTAAAAGAAGTGCAGAAGAAACAACAGAGGTGCAGAAAGAGTAAGAAATGTGCAGAAAAAGGCAAGAGAAGTGCAGAAAGAGGCAAGAAAAGTGGAGAAAGAGGTAAAAATTAGTGCAGAAACAGGCAAGAGATGCACACAAAAAGGCAAGAGAAGTGCAGAGAGAAGCAAGAGAAGTGCAGAAAGAGACAAGAGAGGTGCAGAAAGAGTTATATTGTGTGGGCCCCTTCCAGGATAGTCCTGGTAATTTTGGTAGAAGAAGCAGGTATTAGGAAGTTAGCATTTTTCTGTCAGTCTTTGGAGAGTAGCCTAAAAAGTGAGGTGCAGAAACAGGGAAGAGGGGTTCATAAAGGGGCAAAAGAAGTGCAGAAAGAAGCAACAGAGTGGCAGAAGGAGGCAAGAGTACTGCAGAAAGAAGCAAGAGAAGTGCAGAAAGAGGCAAGAGAAGCGCAGAAAGAAGGAAGAGAAATGCAGAACGAGGCAAACAAGTATAGAAAGAGGCAAGAGTAGTGCAGAAAGAGGCAAGATAAGTGCAGAAAGAGGCAAGAGAGGTGCAGAAAGAAGCAAGATAAGTGCAGAAAGAGGCAAGAGAGGTGCAGAAAGAGGCAATAAAACTGCATAAAGAGGCAAGTGAGGTGCAGAAAGAGGCAAGAGAAGTACAGAAAGAGGCAAGAGAAGTGCAGAAAAAACAACAGAGGTGCAGAAAGAGTAAGACATGTGCAGAAAGAGGCAAGAGCAGTGGAGAAAGAGGCAAAAGAAGTGCAGAAACAGGCAAGAGATGCGCACAAAAAGGCAAGAGAAGTGCAGAGAAAAGCAAGAAAGGTGCAGAAAGACGCAAGAGTAGTGCAGAAAGAGGCAAGAGAAGTGCAGAAAGAGGCAAGAGAAGTGCAGAAAGAAGCAAGAAAAGTGCAGAAAGAGGCAGGAGAGGTGCAGAAAGAAGAGAGTGAGGTGCATAAAGAGGCAAGAGAAGTGCAGAAAGAGGCAAGTGAGGTGCAGAAAGAGGCAATAGAGGTACAGAAAGAGGCAAGAGAGGTGCAGAAAGAGGCAAGAGAGGTGCAGAAAGAGGCAAGAGAGGTGCAGAGAAAAGCAAGTGAGGTGCAGAAAGAGGCTAGAGAGGTGCAGAAAGAAGCAAGACAAGTGCAGAAAGAGACAAGACAAGCACAGAAAGAAGCAAGAGAAATGGAGAAAGAAGCAAGAGAAGTGGAGAAAGACGCAAAAGAAGTGCATAAAGAAGAGAGTGAGGTGCAGAAAGAGGCAAGAGAACTGCAGAAAGAGGCAAGTGAGGTGCAGAAAGAGGCAAGAGAAGTACAGAAAGAGGTAAAAGAAGTGCAGAAGAAACAACAGAGGTGCAGAAAGAGTAAGAAATGTGCAGAAAAGGGCAAGAGAAGTGCAGAAAGAGGCCCGAAAAGTGGAGAAAGAGGCAAAAATTAGTGCAGAAACAGGCAAGAGATGCACACAAAAAGACAAGAGAAGTGCAGAGAGAAGCAAGAGAAGTGCAGAAAGAGACAACAGAGGTGCAGAAAGAGTTATATTGTGTGGGCCCCTTCCAGGATAGTCCTGGTTATTTTGGTAGAAGAAGCAGGTATTAGGAAGTTAGCATTTTTCTGTCAGTCTTTGGAGAGTATCTGTGAGAAGTTGGCCTGGTATATGCTGTTCACTAATTAAACTGACACCTTGCACCAGAACAATTCAACTCTTATGGTAGATAGGTTTAAGACAACCTTTATAGAAAGCTATCCTAGTGGTAGCTGTGGAGAGCAGCCTTCAGGCTAAGTCTTGAAGGAATGTAAAGCAGCTTGTTTTACCACACAATCTCTTGAATCACCAAATGAAAAGACACCACACAGGTATATATATCAAATATATATGTATTTATTAATAAACAACTCTCTACTAATCTCTTTATGAGATTAGAAGTCAGGAACATATGTACAAGTCAAATGTTATCAAAATAAGTTTAGCACAATCGAATATCACAATCTTAGTTTGGCTAGACCTAGGTCTAGGGCATCTAGAATCGAGGGACCCCCAAGAACCACCCCAGGTAGTTGTAGGAGACCCACAGGGGATGGACTCGGTGTCCTGGCACCGGTGCGAGTCCTGTGCGAGTC
Organism: Calotriton arnoldi; assembly: GCA_963921515.1. Lineage (NCBI taxonomy): Eukaryota > Metazoa > Chordata > Amphibia > Caudata > Salamandridae > Calotriton > Calotriton arnoldi. Next base: position 456,916 of record CAWUFW010006839.1, on the reverse strand, counting down.
TATGCGAACAGACGCGATTGAGATTTCAATGTTAAAGGTCCCTTGCGTGTTCGAGGCGAACACACCGATCGGTCCTTGTACGAGTCGAAGGACGCGGTTACAGATAGAATTGCAAGGGAGTTGGACGCGGTGTGTCTAACACAGACGCGAACCATGTACGAGTCAGTGCGATAGTCACACTTGGAAAGTAAGAGTTTTAGGGCACTTCTAGGGTAGCTACAAGCAAGTCACTTACAGGGTAAGTAGTTCTAGGGCCCACACCCACAGGAGCACTGTAGTGCTGAAGTTACCTCACCCAGGGGAGCCGGGTGCATAGGTGTTCTTTGGTGTCGGGTCGCGGCATCGTTTTCAATGGGAGCTAGTGAAGACTTACTGCTTGCGGCAACAGGAGAAGTGTCCGGAGGAATCCAAGCCTGGATTCAGAAGATGGAAGACCTGAAAGCAGAGGGGACAGTGTTCAAAGTCACTTGGCAGTGACTGGGGGCAAGGAAGATGGATGCCCACCGTCGTCGCAAGATTCAGGTCGTTTGCGGGTGCCTTGACTCTTCAGCCACGAGGTCCAGGAGGCGTCGATGATGACCAGGAGCTGGATTCCACATGTCCCACAATGTCTGCAGCTTACTGCAGTGTCGGCAACTCAATTGGAGCCAACAAGCTTTGGTAACAGCAAGTCTTGGGGAAAGTGTAAAGAGGCAATGGCGCAGACCAGCAAGGTCTGTGGGACTCACCCAGCAAGGGTAAGTCAGGGCAGGCCTGGCGCAACCAGGGAAGCCCTTTGGTTTCTTTAGAAAGTCTTCTGGGGACCCACAAGCCGGCTGGCAAGGGATTGCAAAGATGCCTCGGGAGGATTTGCTCAACAGGGGCCCACGGTCACTCGGGATGCGGTAGGCCTCTGATCTTCGGAGGTCTTCCTGCTGGAGGCTAGGATCACACGTGGTCCAAAGCACAAGTTTGTGAAACATTGTGAAGGGGTTGCACTCGACAATAGTGCACGGTACCCAGGGGTCGCGGTTTCTCGTCACTCTTGGGGTCCACTGGCCTCAGCTTCACTGGGGACTCACGATGGCCTTTGACAAGTCAGGAAATCTACTTCTTGGGCTGCAGGGACTTCGGACTCCGGTGGGAGCGGCGTAGTTTGCGACCGTCATTTGTAGGTTTTGGTGCCTGCCAAGCAGGGGAGTCACTCCTTGACTCCAAGGGAGATTCTTCAGTCTTCCAAAGGTAGTGGAATGTCGAAGGTCTGGGATTCTTCTTCAGAGCATCGTCCAGGGAAATCTAGGGTGCAATGCACAGGTTCCCCCTCTTATACTAAAAGAAAGGGAGGGACTAGCTCTATGACCCTACCTATGGGAGGGTCAGGGAGTGGGCGGCTACACCCACTTCCCTTTGTCCAGTTTCGCACCAGAGCAGGGGCAGGTAGCCCCTGAGCCGGTTTGAACTGGGGTATGCACAGAGGAACCTTCTGCTCCCCAGTGCAGGACTTCAAAGCACTCTAAGAGTGCACCCACCCAGCCCCAATACACTAAACCCTGTCTGGGAGGTGGTCACACCCCTTGGGACAGGATATCTATTGTTGGGCTTCCTCCACTGCGAGTGTTGGTCATCAGCAGGAGGGCAACCCAGTGTCTGTGACTGGTGGCATCCATTTTGTGATGCCAGGGCTCTGCAGGATTCTACCGCGTTTCCACAGTAGGTACATGTCTATCCCTCTAGAAGGGTGGAATGCTACCCCCACCGCCAGAACTGGCGGGGGGGTAGTATTCCAAGATGTTTGACACCAAACACGACATGTTTTGATGCAGCCATTCCAAAGTTAGCATTCTACCGCGAGGATATAATGCACTTAAAAGTATATGGTTTAACCGCATCCACAAACAGCACCAGAGAATGGACTCTGAGAGCTGCAGAGGGGCCCTGCTCAGGCAGAGGCACCCCCTCACATAGAAGCCAAGCACCCTGCCCTCAGGATTAATAGGGCCTGCCTTAGGGGTGACTGATAGGTTTATATGTGTGTGTAGGAGAGATATAGGGAACCTATATCTCAGTGAGGAGTGCTAGCACCACCTCACCCAGGCTGCAGTAGCAGGCCTGTGGTGTCAGATTTAGTCTGCTTCCCATGGGTGGCATAATACATGCTGCAGCCCCTGGTAGGCCTGTGAAGCACCTATGCCCTTAGTACCTAAGGTACCATATACTAGGGACTCATAAGGTACCACAGTATCCAATCACTAGTGCACCTAGAGTGCACTCCAAGTCGTTTAGAGAGAACAGAGAGGCTGGGGCCCTGATTAGCAGGGACCCAGCCAGACTATAGCCAGAAACCAGTGTAAACATCAGAAAAAAAGTGGGGGCAACATAAGAGGCAGATCCTACTCTCCTACACAACCCCCCAAACGCAGGGACACTAAACTAACCTTGACCAGTTGAGTCTTCGTGTTCAAAGTGGAAATACCTTGAGAGTCCATCTGCATTGGCATGTTGGGTCCCAGGTTTATGTTCCACTGTATAGTCCATCCCCTGTAGGGAAATGGACCACCTCAAAAGTTTTGGGTTTTCACCTTTCATCTGTTTAAGCCATAGGAGGGGCTTGTGGTCAGTCTGAACTATGAAGTGAGTGCCAAACAAGTATGGCCTCAGCTTCTTCAGGGCCCACACCACAACAAAGGCCTCCCTCTCTATAGCTGACCAACGTTTCTCTCTAGGGGTCAGCCTTCTGCTAATAAAAGCTACTGGCTGGTCTTGACCTTCATCATTCAGTTGAGACAGTACAGCTTCCACACCCAGCTCAGAAACATCTGTTTGGACAATGAACTTTTTGGTGTAGTCTGGACTCTGTAAGATGGGGGCAGTGCACATGGCCTGCTTTAGGTCTTCAAATGCCTTCTGACAGCTAGCTGTCCACTGAACCTTTTTTGGCATTTTCTTTGAGGTCATATCATTCAAGGGGGTCACTATAGATCCATATCCCTTGACAAACCTCCTATAGTACCCAGTCAGGCCTAAGAAGGCTCTCACCTGTGGCTGGGTGGTTGGAGCAACCCATTCCATTATGGTTTGGATTTTGCTCTGTAAAGGCTGAACCTGGTCTCCACCTACAAGGTGGCCCAGGTACTCAACCTGACTCTGCCCTATCTGGCACTTAGTGGCCTTGATAGTGAGGCCTGCTTTCTGCAGAGCCTCCAAAACATTTCTGAGGTGGACCAGGTGATCCTGCCAGGAGGAACTAAAGACAGCAATATCATCTAGATAAGCTGAGCAATAAGTTTCCATCCCTGCCAGAACTTTATTCACCAACCTCTGAAAAGTGGCAGGTGCATTTTTCAATCCAAAGGGCATCACCACAAAGTGGTAGTGCCCACTAGGGGTCGAAAATGCTGTTTTGGCTTTTGCATCATCAGCTAATCTGATCTGCCAGTAGCCAGCTGTTAGGTCAAATGTACTTAGATACTTGGCTGAGGCCAAAGTATCAATCAGCTCATCTGCCCTTGGTATGGGATAGGCATCAGTCCTAGTGACTGCATTGAGGCCTCTGTAGTCTACACAAAACCTCATTTCTTTCTTACCACCCTGGGTATGAGGCTTGGGTACCAGGACTACTGGGCTAGCCCAAGGGCTATCTGAAGGCTCAATTACACCTAGCTCCAACATTTTCTGGACTTCAGTCCTGATACAGTCCCTGACATGGTCAGGTTGCCTGTAGATATTACTCTTGACAGGCAGACTGTCTCCAGTGTCCACCTCATGGCTGCACCAGGTAGTCTGACTAGGGGTCAGGCTAAACATATGTCTATACTATTGCAGAACTTGTCTGCACTCAGTTTGCTGATGGTCAGTGAGGCTGCTTGCCAAAGCAACACCATCTACTGACCCATCATCAGGGTTCTGAGAGAGCAGGTCAGGGAGAGGGTCACTCTCCTCCTCCTGGTCCTCATCAGTTGCCATGAGCAAGCCCATGTCAGCCCTGTCAACATATGGCTTTAATCTGTTGACATGGAGCACCCTCAGGGGGCTCCTGGGAGTTCCAAGATTCACCAGGTAGGTGACTTCTCCCTTCTGTTCAACTATTGTATGGGGGCCACTCCACTTGTCCTGGAGGGCTGCTGGGGCCACAGGCTCCAACACCCACACTTTCTGTCCTGGATGGTATACAGTCAGTACAGCCTTTTGGTCATGCCAAGCTTTTTGTAATTCTTGGCTGGCCTCCAGGTTTTTGGTTGCCTTTTTCATGTATTCAGCCATCCGGGAGCGGAGACCAAGTACATAGTCCATCACATCTTGTTTGGGGGCTTGAGAGGTAACTCCCAGCCCTCTTTTACCAAACACAATGGACCTCTCACAGGATGCCCAAACAAAAGCTCAAATGGGCTGTAACCAACCCCTTCTGTGGAACCTCTCTGTATGCAAACAACAGGCAGGGAAGAAGAAGGTCCCATTTCCGCCTAAGCTTCTCTGGGAGTCCTTTAATCATTCCCTTCAGGGTTTTGTTGAAGCGTTCAACTAACCCATTGCATTGTGGGTGATAGGGGGTGGTGAACTTATAAGTTACACCACACTCCTTCCACATTGCCTTCAAATATCCTGACATGAAGTTGGTACCTCTGTCAGAAATGACCTCCTTTGGGAAACCCACTCTGGAGAAAACTCCAATGAGGGCTCTTGCCACCACAGGGGCTGTGGTGGTCCTCAGGGAAATTGCTTCTGGGTACCTGGTGGCATGATCCACTACCACCAGGATAAACCTGTGCCCAGATGCAGTTTGAGGGTCAAGGGGACCAACAATGTCAATCCCTACCCTTTCAAAGGGTACCCCCACCACAGGTAGTGGTATCAGGGGGGCCTTTGTTGTGCCACCTGCCTTACCACTGGCTTGGTATGTGACACAGGAGCGACAAAACTCCTTTGTGTCCTCTGACATATGTGGCCAATGAAAATGTGGAACAAGCCTGTCCCAGGTCTTGTTTTGGCCCAGGTGTCCTGCTAAAGGGATATCATGTGCTAGGGTCAAGAGGAACCCCCTAAACTTCTGAGGTATTACCAACCTCCTGGTGGCTCCAGGGGCTGGGTCTCTACTCTCAGAATATAGGAGTCCCTCATCCCAATAAACCTTATGGGACCCACTAGCACTCCCAGCAGCCTCAGCAGCAGCCTGCTGTCTGAGGGGTTCAAGAGAGGGGCAGCACTGTTGCTCCTTACTCAGATCTTCCCTAGAAGGGCCCCCTGCCCCCAAGAATTCAACCTGATCAGGCTCAAGTCCCTCTGGGGCAGTTCCTTCTTCAGGATCTGCTTCACCTCCCTCTGGGGGTGAGTCTGTGATCTGAGACAGAGGGGAAGGCACTGCCTTTACCCTACTGCTCCTCCTCTTGGGAAGCATATGGTCCATTGTTCCAGGATCCAGAGCTGGTTCAGTGTTATACATTCTTGCTTGTGACCTGGTCACAGCAAATACCTCTGCAGGGATGCCCAACATCTCAGCATGAGTCCATAACTCTACTTCAGACCAGGCTGAAGTCTCTAGATCATTGCCCAATAGACATTCGACAGGGAGGTCTGCACTGACTACAACCTTCTTGAGGCCAGTTACCCCTCCCCAGGAGAAATTCACAACTGCCAGACTATGGTTGGTCCTGACATTGCTTGCATTGGTCACCTGGTACATTTCGCCCAGGATGATCTGTCCAGGGTCCACAAGATCCTCTGGCACCATGGTGACACTGGCACCTGTGTCCCTAAATGCCAAAGCCTGTTTGCCATTTATTACAGGCTGCTGTTTGTATTTGCCCAGATTACTGGGACTTACTAGGAAGGACATATTAAGGTCTCCCTCACAAATCAGCATTGGCTGAGTGGGCACTCTGACTAGGTCAGAGTCCACTTCAGAACCCAGGGTCAACCCTCCTACACCCTTATTCTGAGTACCACCTCCACCTGTAGCTGAGCTAGGGGGAACAGTTGCCTTAGGGGCAGGAGTGGTGGTGGTTTGGTCTTTGGACTTGTTACAATCAGAAGTCCAGTGCCCTTTCTGTTTACAGAATTTGCACCAGGGCTTCTTTTGGCCTTTTCCCTTGTTGGATTGTGACTCCCCACCAGATGCAGATTTTTGGGGCCCTTGTGAAGACTTCTGGTCTTTTGACTTATCCCCACCTTTCTCAGAGCCCTTAGGATCTTGCTTCTTGGTGTCACCCCCTTGGTTCTGGGGTTTCTGCCTTACCCTGGTTCTGACCCATTTGTCTGCCTTCTTTCCCAATTCTTGGGGAGAGGTCAGATCTGAGTCCACCAGGTATTGATGCAACAACTGGTTCTGGCAATTATTAAGGATCTGTTCTCTCATCATCAGATTATACAATCCCTTGAAATCAGTAACCCTACTGCCAACCAGCCAACCCTCCAGAGCCTTGGTTGCACAATCTACAAAGTCAGTCCAGTCCTGAGTCTGTGCCTTCTGGGTGTCTCTGAACTTCAACCTGTACTGCTCAGTGGTTAAGCCAAACCCATCTATCAGTGCACTCTTCAGGACTTCATAATCATCAGCATCCTCTTCTCTAACAGTGAGGAGCTTGTCTCTACCTTTGTCTGAAAAGGAGAGCCACAAGATTGCTGCCCACTGCTTTTGGGGGACCTGCTGTACTTTACAGGCCCTCTCCATAGCAGTTATCCACTTGTGGATATCATCCCACCGCTGCCACCAATGTGAGAAGTTGGCCTGGTATATGCTGTTCACTAATTAAAGTGGACACCTTGCACCAGAACAATTCGACTCTTATGGTAGATAGGTTTAAGACAACCTTTATAGAAAGCTATCCTAGTGGTAGCTGTGGAGAGCAGCCTTCAGGCTAAGTCTTGAAGGAATGTAAAGCAGCTTGTTTTACCACACAATCTCTTGAATCACCAAATGAAAAGACACCACACAGGTATATATATCAAATATATATGTTTTTATTAATAAACAACTCTCTACTAATCTCTTTATGAGATTAGAAGTCAGGAACATATGTACAAGTCAAATGTTATCAAAATAAGTTTAGTACAATCGAATATCACAATCTTAGTTTGGCTAGACCTAGGTCTAGGGCATCTAGAATCGAGGGACCCCCAAGAACCACCCCAGGTAGTTGTAGGAGACCCACAGGGGACGGACTCGGTGTCCTGGCACCGGTGCGAGTCCTGTGCGAGTCTATGCGAACAGACGCGATTGTGATTTCAATGTTAAAGGTCCCTTGCGTGTTCGAGGCGAACACACCAATCGGTCCTTGTACGAGTCGAAGGACGCGGTTACAGATAGAATTGCAAGGGAGTTGGACGCGGTGTGTCTAACACAGACGCGAACCATGTACGAGTCAGTGCGATAGTCGCACTTGGAAAGTAAGAGTTTTAGGGCACTTCTAGGGTAGCTACAAGCAAGTCACTTACAGGGTAAGTAGTTCTAGGGCCCACACCCACAGGAGCACCATAGTGCTGAAGTTACCTCACCCAGGGGAGCCGGGTGCATAGGTGTTCTTTGGTGTCGGGTCGCGTCGTCGTTTTCAATGGGAGCCAGTGAAGACTTACTGCTTGCGGCGACAGGAGAAGTGTCCGGAGGAATCCAGGCCTGGATTCAGAAGATGGAAGACCTGAAAGCAGAGGGGACAGTGTTCAAAGTCACTTGGCAGTGACTCGGGGCAAGGAAGATGGATGCCCACCGTTGTCGCAAGATTCAGGTCGTTCGCAGGTGCCTTGACTCTTCCGCCACGAGGTTCAGGAGGCGTCGACGATGACCAGGAGCTGGATTCGACGTGTGCTACAAAGTCTGCAGCTTACTGCAGTGTCAGCGACTCGATTGGAGCCAACAAGCATTGGTAACAGCAAGTCTTGGGGAAAGTGTAAAGAGGCAATGGCGCAGACCAGCAAGGTCTGTGGGACTCACCCAGAGAGGGTAAGTCAGGGCAGGCCTGGAGCAACCAGGGGAGCCCTTTTGGTTTCTTTAGAAAGTCTTTTGGGGACCCACAAGCCGGCTGGCAAGGGATCGCAAAGATGCCTCAGGAGGATTCGCTCAACAGGGGCCCACGGTCACTCCGGATGTGGTAGGCCTCTGATCTTAGGAGGAGTTCCTGCTGGAGGCTAGGACCACATGTGGTCCAAAGCACAAGTTCGTGGAACGTTGTGAAGGGGTTGCACTTGACAATAGTGCACAGTACCCAGGGGTCGCGGTTCCTCATCACTCTTGGGGTCCACTGGCCTCAGCTTCACTGGGGACTCACAATGGCCTTTGAGAAGTCAGGAAATCCACTTCTTGGGCTGCAGGGACTTCGGACTCCGGCGGGAGCGGTGTAGTTTGCGACCGTTGTTTGTAGTTTTTGGTGCCTGCCAAGCAGGGGAGTCACTCCTTGACTCCAAGGGAGATTCTTCAGTTTTCCAAAGGTAGTGGAACGTCGAAGGTCCAGGATTCTTCTTCAGAGCGTCGTCCAGGGAAATCTAGGGTGCAATGCACAGGTTGCCCCTCTTATACTAAAAGAAAGGGAGGGACTAGCTCTATGACCCTACCTATGGGAGGGTCAGGGGAGTGGGCGGCTACACCCACTTCCCTTTGTCCAGTTTCGCGCCAGAGCAGGGGCAGGTAGCCCCAGAGCCGGTTTGAACTGGGGTATGCACAGAGGAGCCTTCTGCTCCCCAGTGCAGGACTTCAAAGCACTCTAAGAGTGCACCCACCCAGCCCCAATACACTAAACCCTGTCTGGGAGGTGGTCACACCCCTTGGGACAGGATATCTATTGTTGGGCTTCCTCCACTGCGAGTGTTGGTCATCAGCAGGAGGGCAGCCCAGTGTCTGTGACTGGTGGCATCCATTTTGTGATGCCAGGGCTCTGCAGGATTCTACCGCGTTTCCACAGTAGGTACATGACTATCCCTCTAGAAGGGTGGAATGCTACCCCCGCCGCCAGAACTGGCGGGGGGGTTAGGGACTCATAAGGTACCACAGTATCCAATCACTAGTGCACCTAGAGTGCACTCCAAGTCGTTTAGAGAGAACAGAGAGGCTGGGGCCCTGATTAGCAGGGACCCAGCCAGACTATAGCCAGAAACCAGTGTAAACATCAGAAAAAAAGTGGGGGCAACATAAGAGGCAGATCCTACTCTCCTACAGTAGCCTAAAAAGTGAGGTGCAGAAACAGGGAAGAGGGGTTCATAAAGGGGCAAAAGAAGTGCAGAAAGAAGCAACAGAAGGGCAGAAGGAGGAAAGAGTACTGCAGAAAGAAGCAAGAGAAGTGCAGAAAGAGGCAAGAGAAGCGCAGAAAGAAGGAAGAGAAATGCAGAACGAGGCAAACAAGGACAGAAAGAGGCAAGAGTAGTGCAGAAAGAGGCAAGATAAGTGCAGAAAGAGGCAAGAGAGGTACAGAAAGAAGCAAGATAAGTGCAGAAAGAGGCAAGAGAGGTGCAGAAAGAAGAGAGTGAGGTGCAGAAAGAGGCAAGAGAAGTACAGAAAGAGGCAAGAGAAGTGCAGAAAAAACAACAGAGGTGCAGAAAGAGTAAGAAATGTGCAGAAAGAGGCAAGAGGAGTGCAGAAAGAGTCAAGAGCAGTGGAGAAAGAGGCAAAAGAAGTGCAGAAACAGGCAAGAGATGTGCACAAAAAGGCAAGAGAAGTGCAGAGAGAAGCAAGAAAGGTGCAGAAAGACACAAGATTAGTGCAGAAAGAGGCAAGAGAAGTGCAGAAAGAGGCAAGAGAGGTGCAGAAAGAAGCAAGAAATGTGCAGAAAGAGGCAGGAGAGGTGCAGTAAGAAGAGAGTGAGGTGCATAAAGAGGCAAGAGAAGTGCAGAAAGAGGCAAGTGAGGTGCAGAAAGAGACAATAGAGGTACAGAAAGAGGCACGATATGTGCAGAAAGAGTCAAGAGAGGTGCAGAAAGAGGCAAGAGAGGTTCAGAAAGAAGCAAGTGAGGTGCAGAAAGAGGCAAGAGAGGTGCAGAAAGAAGCAAGAGAAGTGCAGAAAGAGACAAGACAAGCACAGAAAGAAGCAAGAGAAATGGAGAAAGAAGCAAGAGAGGTGGAGAAAGAGGCAAAAGAAGTGCAGGAACAGGCAAGAGATGCGTATAAAAAGACAAGAGAAGTGCAGAGAGAAGCAAGAGAGGTGCAGAAAGAGGCAAGAGAGGTACAGAAAGGGGCACGTGAGGTGCAGAAAGAGGCAAGTGAAGTGCAGAAAGAGGCAAGAGAGGTGCAGAAAGAAGCAAGAGAAGCGCAGAAAGAGGCAAGAGAAGTGCAGAAAGAGGCAAGAGAGGTGCAGAAAGAAGCACGAAAGGTACAGAAAGGAGAAAGAGAAGTGCAGAAAGAGGCAAGAGACGGACATAAAGAAGAGAGTGAGGTACAGAAAGAGGCAAGAGAACTGCAGAAAGAGGCAAGTGAGGTGCAGAAAGAGGCAAGAGAAGTACAGAAAGAGGTAAAAGAAGTGCAGAAAAAACAACAGAGGTGCAGAAAGAGTAAGAAATGTGCAGAAAAAGGCAAGAGAAGTGCAGAAAGAGGCAAGAAAAGTGGAGAAAGAGGCAAAAATTAGTGCAGAAACAGGCAAGAGATGCACACAAAAAGGCAAGAGAAGTGCAGAGAGAAGCAAGAGAAGTGCAGAAAGAGACAAGAGAGGTGCAGAAAGAGTTATATTGTGTGGGCCTATTCCAGGATAGTCCTGGTAATTTTGGTAGAAGAAGCAGGTATTAGGAAGTTAGCATTTTTCTGTCAGTCTTTGGAGAGTAGCCTAAAAAGGGTCCCAGGAGTGCCTGTTTTTTGGACCCGTCACTATGTTCAAGGGGGTGTAGTCTGTGTTGTGTCGGTTTGTGGAAAATGATGGTTTAAGAAATACTTGTCTTCAGGGCTCTTGGGAATATTAAACGTTTGGGATGACCTGTTCATGCTCAGAGAAATTAAAGACTGATGACCAAGTCCTCTTGTTTTGTGCCCTCGTGATTTTTCTATTTTATTCACCCTTCCCAGGTGGGAAAAATGGTCATGGTGGTGCTTACAATGTGACCTCCCTAAACCACCAGCAAACCACAGAGGCACAGCTTACCTAGGCTCAAAAAAGCACACAGCTTACATACAGCATTAGTGGGAGGAGACTCAGCACTTTACCCCTACACTACCCCCACAACCACACACATACCTTCTAAACAACTGATACATTCATCGTTAGCTCATCAACTGCATCAAAGTTAATCTTTCAGTGTGTGGGCACCACACATGCTGCCTTGAACACACATCCACAAATATCTTATGCAACTCGCCTTTTCCTGCCACACAATAAAAAAGCAAATATTTCAGTGTCTGTAGTGTCTGCCTGATAACAGTGGAAGGAGGAGTTTCTCTTGACAAACCACCCATGATTTAAAAAAATCAAATTTAAAAAAATGCAATGAGGATATGTTTTTCCTTCAGGCCATCTGAAGTGGAACACCGCTCAACTCTCCTGAATCCTGATTTGAAATTTGCTTAAAAATCAGATTATTCTTTGAGAAGAGCCTTGCGAGTCTTTCCACTAAATATTAGCTTTTGAGATCATCTCAGTGATGTAGCATCCAGGATAACAGTTGTGTTTATTTATTTATTTATATCATTTATAGAGCGCATGAATCACCCCAACCGGGGTATCTCCACGCTGCAACATCCTGACGCAACCAAATGGGAAAGATCAGAACAATTATGTTTTTTGCAGCTTCCTGAAAGATAGGTAGTTGGTACAGAGACGTAGGTGGATAGGCAGTTGGTTCCATATAGATGGAGCCAGATATGAAAAGGATTTACCCCCTAGTCTCGCTTGTTTTATCCGAGGAATGCGGAGGAGATCTTTGGACCCTGAGCGGAGGGTCCTAGATGGAGTATATCTCACCAGCTTATCTGTCATATATCTTGGTCCCATGTTGTTTAGGGCTTTGAACACCATGCATGTGTTTGACTTGGAAACAAGCTTTGGTTTCCTCCATCTCGTGTGAATCAAGTGATGTTGCACATAATGAAAATGCAGCAGATAAAGAAGAAAAGTCACAGCAATACCCCCAAAGTTGCTGCATCCTTCGAAAAGTAAATCAGATTTAGAGACAGGGTTAAAATTCCCATACCAGAGAGGGCTGTCGAAGAGAACAGATGGAATGGGAGAAGTGGACATGGGGATAAAAGTAGGCGATGGGAAAATGTAGGGTCCACATAGCCATGAAAGATCCGGGAAAGAATATTATCAGACTCAGGTAGCTCGGATGAAAACATTGCATGTGCCAGGGGATGTAAAGGAGATGTGGTGCCTATTGATGGGAGGTTATACAAATAACAATGTATGGACTCACAGTTAATTGCTGAAATCACTAGAAGTATCTTTGTGTATGTATAGTAAGTGAATTGAACCAGGAGTGAATGAACCTAGTGGTTCTTTTCTAAAATGTCTGAATACACATTTTGTCTATGTAGTGTGCATCAATTTAAAAATAAATATGGCAGTGTGAAGATTGTACTACTGTATGTCGAGACTAACAATTTCGAGGCAAAAGACTATCCAGGGACACAATATTGAGAGGAAAGTTTATATAGGGAAGTATAGATTTACTATTCGTACACATCTAAGTATCTCGAAGATATATGTTCCGCATAAGTACATATATGTGGAATTAGGTATAGAAAATTTAGACTTACTTGCCCGTCAATAATTTTTGGGAAATTCTGTCCTCGATATTATGTCCCTGGGACAGGTTGGGTTTCAATATTCAGGGTGCGCACCTATTGTGAGGTTGCTCAACACTCCTTGATGCTCCAAAAACTGTCCTTAGACATGTTTACACTTGTTATGCTTTCTGAAGCAAATGTGTGTGTGCTTTGTTGCCCAGTACATTCAAAAACAGCCTGCTCTCCATTAGCAGCAGACGATTGGTGATGCATAGTCACAGTGTGCATGTGTTTTGTTATTGGTCGCTCTGTTTACGCTGCCCAAGGAGCAGCGCCAATGCCGCAGCTAAGCTAAAACTTCCAGAACAAAGATTGAAGCCGCTGTGGTGCCACAGAAGACATTTCAACATGGAGCTGAGAGAACAAAGCTGTTTCTGGGCTGTCCGCACTGCATGCGCAATTGCAACATACTCCTAGTTGACCATTGCATTTGTATTTGTATATTTATCTTTATTTTTAATTTATTGCCCACCTTCAAAAAAAAAAAAAATTGGCCCAATAACCAACCCCTCAAATTTTCACTGACTTATTTTTGAATTTGGTGGAGCACTGGTGGTCATCTTTCAATAACTTCTGAGCACAACTTAGCAGACAATAAAAGACACAGCTAACTTTTTATTCCACTATCACAAACAGTTGCGTGTCTTCCGTCAGGTGTTTGAATTGTGCAGTGAGTGTTGTAACTACCAATAAATGGTGTGAAGTGAATGCTACATACATGTATCTAGCAGGGGCTGAAAATCTAGAAAAAAGTGATCGAGAGTGAAACGTAGACAGGGACGCATTACATGTTGTTCTATCTATTTATTTATCTATTTGTTGTGCATTTTCAATGTGCTCGTGCAGTTACCTGGCGTCTGAAGTACAATCCAAAACTGTACATTAGCGTGCATGGCGTCTTTTGCTGCACCATACAGTCTCTTTGTTCAGTTAAGGGGGCACAGTGCTGGAAACAGTCCACCCTCCTCCTCAGTGATCTCAAAGACAGCTGACTTCCATCAAAGCTGCACCTTTAAAAAGTTACCCAGGATCTTGGACGCATCCTCAAGACTTAAAAAGGCGCATAGCTGCGTTCATCTGCACACGTCTTCCCCATCTTTTTGAGCCCCCGTGTGCTCGAATTTGCATAATGAATCAGACAAGCCCAAATATTTCACTGAAAGGATTGTGCCTCATTTCTGAGGCACTGACACGATCTGCCGCTATGATTCTCACACCCGGGCTCGTGTCCAGGGCTGTCAGCCTATCCAGTGCGCACACCACAGGCACACAAACCCACACCGGCTCCCCGCCCACCTCTGCCCACACATTAACCATGCCAGCTCCGGAGCAGGCGCGCAGTGTGAGGAGCGCAGCAAAGGCAAGGCTCTCATGGCAACCCCCTTTCTCAACATATGATCCATATCCCCCCCGGAAAATAGGTCAACCCCCATTTCCCTCCGACGTTTTCACACAGCCTGCCTGTGTCGTCGTCCCTTTACGGGTTCAAGGCTGACAAATAGGTAGATGCCCTTTACACGGTGCAGGTAGCGCAATTCACCCCCAGATCAGGTGCACTGGTCCCTGTGTTGCGATGGTTAGTGACTGCACAACTCTACTGTCAGACCCTGGACAGCGCACTGCGCTGCAGGTAAATTCCAGTTGTCACCTCCTCCACTCTGATAATAATGCAGTGTGACGAGATAAACCTTTAGAACAAGCAACACCATTGCGCCACACCACACATGAGTGTGCGTTGCTGAGGTAGCAGAAGAGAAACATGCGTACAGCAGTACACAATGCACCATGCTCTGGGGGTGTGTGCGGGGGTGAACAGAGTGTGGCCCCCTGCATTGCCACAAACAAAGCAGGCACAGTGCAGGTCCGAGAGCTCATCACCGCAGCAGCTCTGTAATTACAGTATCCGCGATGGTGAGCGCCTCCTCCTCCCACCGCCTCTCTGGAGTCGAAACCCATCCGAGGCATCCTTGCTCGCGACCATTGTCCCGCAGAGCCAATAAACATGCAGATTTATTATAAGATGAGGGGGTGGGTGAGCAAGCCGTAGTTTGTTGACGGCTTGGTACCAAGGCGGCCCTGCTAAGTTGCAAAGGCGAGATGGTGAGTTAAACAGCTTAGGATGGCAAGTGTGTCCCTTCAATGCATGGCCAAGGTGCGCTTCGTCGGTGGCGTGAGGTGTTTTTGGTGCACGGTTATTCTAAGTTAAGAACAGTGAGGTGGCATGCGGAGGGGCTTTTGTGCGCAGATCGCTATGTGTGTACCTGGGCAGTTGAACTTTTGATGTTTCTTGGTCATAGTGAACGTATTATTTAAAACATATCAAATGGGTACACTGTCCATGGCCTGTGGCTACCAAGTCCCCGTCACCTACCTCGACATGTTCTCGCATTGGGGTCCGTGCGCCTTCTCAAGCCCCACCTTGGTGAAGATGCCCACCAGCACCATGATGGCCACCACCCCGCAGATGATGTACATGATCAGGGGGTCGTCGATGTGCGGAGGGGGCATGGCGGCGTTCAGCCAGATGGGCCAGTCGTAGTTGGTGCAAGTGGTCTAGTCCAAGCTGGCCTGCTTGAAGTTGCCGCAGAAGTGGAAGCCACAGGTCCCGCAGCAGAAAATGAACTCCCCTGAGCTGCAGTTGAACGGTGGGTCCCACTGCCCCATGACGTCTAAGTAACCCCGACAGGCGTCCGTGGCCTGGGGGGTTTCTGAAGATTCGGGGTCCCCAGGACTGCTGTGGTTGCCCCCCGAGACTACCACGATGCTTCCAAAATGTTGCCCGGGTTTACCCTGTGCCCAGCACAGCGAGCTCAAAAGGTCCACCAAAAAGTAGCCGAAGATGGCCCAGCCCGCCTTCATGGTCCCTGCGCAGGTGTCTGTGCCCTGTTGTGGCTGGCAGTGGTGGCTGAGGTGGGGGCCTCAGTAGTGCTCAGCCTCTCCTCATGCAACTTCGGTGTCCCCTAGGTCTCCCAGGTCCTGGTGCAGGGCCCACCTCTGCGCACAGTTCACCTCAGCAGCGCACACCTCGCTGCTCACCTCAGCACTGCGCAGCTGCTGCTGACGCCCGGCACTTGTGGAATCGAGGAAAGCTCCTGGTTCTGGTCACCTGAAACGGATGGGAAATATCCGCACCAGAAGCAATGGGAAGCCAAGTCACGGCTCTCAGATAAAAACAGCAACAACGTGTTCCAATAGTGTGAGGTAGTCCTTGAAACTCCAGCTGCACCCTCACATCTGCACGAGGGGCTCCTATGTATGTGGTTTTGAGGTGCCACATTCACCCCAGTCTTCATGGAGCACAGTTGAGTCGTGGTGTTTCCAGGTGTGTTGTGCCTTCTCGTCGTGACTGGGTATGAAACGAGGTAGCACTTTCACAAACACTGTTCATTGACACATAATAATTAAATATTGCCCCGGGACCTGGCCCACCCGGGGGTTTCAAGAAAGCAAAGCGCGGGAGACTGCACTTCTTTTTTTTAACAAATTTCAGCCGGATTCCCGAATCCAGCGTGACTCCGGCCGAAAATTAAAAAAGAAAATGCTTTTTTTGGGCAGGGACCCCCTGAGCATGCCTAGGGGGTCAGGGTGTTTCTACCCTGCCCCCATTTCTTCATTTATAACTTATTTTTTCCTTTTTCTTGTGACTCGGTTACCGAGTCACAAGATGGCTGCCAATACTTCCTGGTTTGCAGTGTTGGCAGCCAAGCCAAATGAAGCTCGTGCTTGGGAGGGTTCGCGGCTCCTCCTCGGTGCTCAGTTATCGATATGTTTATTTTTTTAATTTCTCAGGAACTACTGAACGGATTTACACCATTTAAACAAAGGGCGCTTTCTGAACCAAGAGCTACCTTTTTGCCAAATTTGGTGTAATTCTGTTCAGTAGTTCAGGCTGTAGCCTGTTCCAAAATTCCTATGGAAATTAACATGGGGATGGGCAAGATGGCGTCGGACTAGAGACCTCCGTCACCTCTCTCCTACCTAGTTGAAGTGTGTCCCGCGATTCCGTCAACAGGAGCGGCATGCGAGGGGCCATGAGTAGTGGCAGGACTCGTGGCACTTTGGTGTGCCCCGGACTGGCTTCGCTGTGGGGTGGACAGAAGGTGTGCACCTGCGGGAGTTCTGGCAGGAGCTCGGGCGAAGGGCGCTTGGAGACTCTAGACCAGCTGTTGCTTACTGCAGTTGCTGGGGCGGAAATGCCTACGCTTCATTGTGGTTGCTGGGGGAACACAACGCATTCCTGGAAGGGGTGCCGATCATAATGGCAGCTCGATGGAGAGGGAAGCTACGAGTATCTGCAGCCATCGCGGGGCGGCAAGAGGGATCTGACCCCAAAGCGGATAGTAAGAAAAGTGATCCACACCCCCCCCCCAGAACTGATAAACAGGCCAAAACTGTACTCGAGAAAAATGAGCCCTCAACGAAGTTAACTGATCGTAGAACTAAAACCCCTTATGAGCCAGAAAAAACTCAACCTGCTATCACAAGTTTATTTTCACCCTTAAGTGATATAAAGCATGATACAAAGAATGAAGGTCAAATGGAAAAAAATGCCAATGGGTGCCCAGAGAGTACATCAGACAACACAATAAATGATAACTCATCGCTAGGGGCAGCACAGACGATGGCGGCAATTACCGGTATGGTAGAGGGCTTAGAAGAAGTGAATTTGACTACTGACCCAAGTGAGCAGTTGAAGGATACGACAGATGAACAAGGGTATACCATATGTTGTAATCAGGCTGACAAAGATGGAATCCCAGATATATCAGACATGTATGGCAACTTATTACCCCCCCCGGAGTGCAGTGGTTAAAGGGCTTATTGAACAATGCGAGCAACCCCTTGATGTGACAGGGGAAACGTTCTTCTCCCTCACTGAAGAATCGGAGGTGTCGGATATTAATCTATCTATTAGCGGTGAGGATGAGGGAGGCTCATCCTCAGATGACAGCACCCCAGCGGAAAAGCTTACTACAACCAAGGAAAACCCAAACGGACATCAGGGGGAAAGTCCTGATGAAAGACCCCTCAAGAACAAGAACTAGTGGAAGAGATGGGCTGGGACTATTCTGCATCGTTAATACTGTCCCCAGAGATGCGAGAGGAAGAAAGGAGTCCCCAGAGATGCGAGAGGAAGAAAGGAAGCATTCAGTCGCCCAAGGGAGAGAACTGGATCAAAGTAAGAGGGGGAGCCCCCCGAACCTTCACTAGCTCTGATTTTACAATCCTTCAGAGCTTTCCAAGATGACTTTAAAATGGACAATCGACAAGCAAGGCAAGCTGCTAAAAATCTGCAAGGATCCGTATGGAAAGTGGGGAAGATTTGCTCAGACATCGCAGAACGGATGAGTATGGTAGAGTCACGCACAGAGCTATTAGAAAAAACAGTGGAAACCCTCCAGGTACAATCTAATTTTCAGGATAAAACTCTCAAAGCCATCATGTGCAAACTGGAGGACTATGAGAACCGGCAGCGCCGGAATAATCTGCTGCTCCTTGGGGTGCCCGAGAATCTTGAGGGCAACGACACATGGAAATTTGCTGTCAGGATGCTGAAAGAATCCCTACCAGAACTATTATCTTGGGATTGCTTAGGCAATTAATGACCAAATTTCAAGAGGCTGGAGCGTTGGTATGTCTGCAAAACCTGGCCAGGCTCAAGGTGGTCTATAAGGGTCAGAACTTCAACTTTAATTCAGAAGTACAAGCCCAAAAGATGTTGGATGACATTGTGACAGGGGCTGGGGGCTCCAAATCATGAAATCTGAGAGTAAATCCAACAGTAGAATAGATTAAATAAATATGACAGACAGCATTTATGACAACACGGGATTGAGGTATATTGTGGTGTAGTTATAATCATAGGAGGGAGGGAAGAGAGGTGGAAGGATTCAGATGTCCTCACACACGCTCATGCTTGAGCCTGATTGCCTAGATATTGGTGGGGGGAGGATGGGTGGGAGAGAGTGGGGGTGGAGGGTGGTCAGACAGGTGATAAATAGAGTTATGATAAACTTGCGTAAATTGTTAGAGACTAGAAACAGTAGTATAATCATGCATGCAAAAAGAGTAGGGATGTCCGTGGATAAAATATCTGTATTGATCGTTGGAGGGGTATTTGTGTCAGGAATATGGCACTTAATTGTATGGGGGTTGTGAAAGTTGTGTCTATCGAGCAAAATCTGATAAATTTGGCCGCTGGGCAATTACTGAATGCCAATATGGTGCCGGGCAGAACTTAACACTCTGCACAATATATGGAAGTAATTGTGATGACTCGGTTGTGCTGGATGACATTTCAAGTGAACTTACCCATTGGCCTCTTCCACTTATGGTCTGTGGTGATTTTAATATTAACCTTCATAGCGATTGGTCTATGAAGGAGGGGTGGAGATATGTGGGTAGGAAGCCTAAGGTATTAAGGGCACTAAAATATTTGTGTCGGACACATGGACTAGTGGACGGCTGGCAGGTTGGAAAATCAACAGATCCGGGCTACACATATTTCTCTAATCCACATCTTACCCACGCCAAGTTAGACTATGTGTTCATCTCTAATTCTTTAAAAACAAAATGTTTAATAGAGAAATTGCCACGTGTTTTGTCAGACCATAATCCATTAATATGTAACCTGGAAGTAGAGACGATCAATCCTAACATAAGGTCTTGGACATTTGAGAGCTCCCTGCTTTTAGATATAGGGTACTGTACATATATGAGAAAATGGATTCCAAATTTCTTGGAAGATAACCTAGGGAGTACTACCATTGAAATAGTGTGGGATGCCTTAAAGGCTGGAATTAGGGGTGAAACATTATGATACTCCCTAAATGCTAATAAACAAGCCAGGCAATCCATGAAGATAGTACAGGACAATTTGAGGGCAGCAGAAGAGGAATTGGTGAGAGCAGTTATAACAAATAAGGATCTAGAGAGAATACAGCGACAGGTTGCAATTGCCAAAGCGGCGATTATCAGCATATTTACCGATGAGGCTGTGAAAAAAGCTGTAGCACAAAATGAGGTGGTCTATGAATTGAACGAGCAAATTGGTCACCAACTGGCGGTGCGTACGAGACAACAGACCTCTCTTAATCTGATCCGAGAGATTAATGATCCTGTGCTGGGCCAAATAACTAACCCTGAATGCATAAGAGAAGCCTTTGGGAGGTTTTACCAGGATCTATATACAGCAAATGCGGGGTGTGGGCAGCAAGATATGGAAGGGTATCTAGATTATTTAGCATGTAAAAAATTTGAGGTCGAGGATCATTAAAGTCTAGATTGTCCACCTGATCTGGAGGAAATTTTATTGACCATTAAAGGTTTAGCAAATGGGAAAGCAACTGGAACAGATTGTATTCCGACTGAATTTTATGTCGTTTTTATGGATCAATTAAAAACTATTCTTACCGACCTAATGGTACATATGTTCAATGGCGGGCAACCCCCGAGCTCCTGGTCAAGGGCAAAAATTGTAATATTTCCCCCAAAAAATAATCCACCAGAACAATTGGGATCATACCGTCAACACTCATTAATGGTGATTCAAAAATATACTCAAAACTGTTAGCCAATAGAATAGCACCTACCATACACAAAGTGATTTCCGAACGTTAGCATGGATTTGTTCCAGGGGGGTCTACTATAAACCATATTCAAAGAGTCATCGCTCCGTTTGATACTACTAATGTTGCAGGAGACCCTATGGCTCTGGTTTTACTGGATGCTGAAAAAGCCTTTGATAGGGTCTCCTGGCAATATTTATGGGTTATCATGTCTAGGGTAGGAATTAGGGATGGTTTTATCCATGCAGTGCAAAGACTATATGTTGAACCAACAGCAGCAGTGATGGTTAACGGCATGTTGTCTAAAGCATTTGCAATATCCCGAGGCATGAAGCAGGGCTGTCCTTGCTCTCCGCTTTTATTTGCGATCTATATTGATCCATTTATCCCTAGATTAGAAGAAAATGCTGAAATAGCAGCAATATGGTCACAGAACTATCCCACTAAGACCTTAGCTTATGCGGATGATATAGCTGTGGTAACAGCTGACCCAAACACCGCCATAATAGCTATTGAAGATGAGGCCAAACGATTTGGACAAATCTCTGGTTATGCACTTAACCAAGGTAAGACTCAGATTGTCCTTAACGACAAAACAAAAATGAATGATATACGCGTAATAGAAAAAGCCACATATCTAGGTATTTGTATTTCATCTAAATTAGATAATGTGGTTAAGCTTAACATAGAACCCCTTATGGATACTATACAAAAAGATCTCCAACGTCTTAATAATTTGCATTTATCTATTATAGGTAGATCTAATGTTATTAAGATGGTGTTTTTCCCAAAGATTATATATTTGTTCCAGGCAATATGTCTTGAATTCACTTCACAGTGGTTTAAAACAATAGAGCGAATATTCTCTAGATTCATCTGGGCATACTCGCAACCACGACGTGCTTGCAAATCTCTTACCCTATCCAGGGACAGGGGCGGGCTGGCACTCCCAAATTTAAAATTATATTATTGGGCCTCTATATTACTCTATAGCAGGGAGCTATTACAGAATAAAAGAGATGATATACAGCCAGATGTAATTCCAGCTATCTTTGAACATGTGTTGGGAAGTGAGAATAGTGGCTGTCTATGGCACCAACTACATGACAGCTACTATAAAAAAAGTCTGGTTCAAAACCCTTTTTTGTGTGTTTAAAGCATGGAGTGCAATAAGGAGAGTGTTTGGGATTGGCAGAATATCTTTCTATACTCCCTTAGTTGACAATCAAAATCTCCTAGAGATTTTAAGAGAATCTTGTATGCGATAATGGAAGAGCGTTGGAATTGTCCAGATTGGCTGCTTTTTCTCCCCCATAGGGATACGATCCTTTGAAGAACTGAAAAAGGATTTTAATCTAGACTCGCGGGACTTTTTTAAGTACCTTCAAATTAGAGATTTTTTGCTACGGAAGGAGGGGGAAAGGTGCTATTTGAGAAAGTCGGAATTGTTAAAAAGTACTTCAGGATAAAGCAAGCTCTATTGGGGAGATATACACACTTATAATGCTGCACTACCAGATGATTTGGATAAATATTCACAGAAAAGGCAGGCGAAAGTAGGGATATCTAATGAGAAATTTAATTATGCATATGAGATGTCACAAACGATTTTAATGTCCACGAGATTACAGGCACAGTTTTTAAAACATGTTTTTTTTGTACTACACCCCAGATAAAATTGCTAAATGGGGGAGTGGTAAGGGAACATTCTGCCCGAGATGTACAATGTTTAATGCAGACAGTGTTCATATCTTTGCATCATGTGATGAGTTAACAAAATTGAAGAAAGATATTGGAAAATGTTTGACTGAGGTGTGACAAACTGAAATAATATTGACAAATGATGTTATTTTATTAGGGGTTGCGGAATCTTATGGTGTAAGAAAAGGACACAAATTGATTTTTATTGCTATGGCTGTATTAAGAATGTGCATTGCATCAGCCTGGCTGGACCCTAATGCTCCATCCTTTCAGCAATGGCTTGCCAGGATGCTTGCAATATCTAACCCTGAAATGGTTATATACAAACGAAAAGGTAGTAAACTATGTAGAAGAGGAGTGAAAATTTGGATTTCCTTGCTTGTGTGGAGTCAAACCCAAAGTAATGAGTAGGTGGGGGGGAGTATCCTCCCCATTGAGGGTAGTCATGATGCATTGTATAGAACTATATTTTAAGAGGAAGATATTGCAATTGTTACTTTGATTTACAGTCGACTAAGTTAATTTAAGATACTCTATGTAAATATGTAATGAATTTGAGTGATTATACCTGTCTGACGGGGGAGGGTGGAGGGGGGTAAGTGGGGAGTATTATGGAAAAATGAATAAAGATTGGTTTAAAAAAAAAAAAAGGAAATTAACATGGGGAAAACATGTTTTGGGACCCCCCTTTTTTCTCGGCCCCCGCTTGACGAATCACCCCCAAACTTTCAAGACAGGAGCTGACCTGAGCTGGTCATTAGTTTGGATTCGTCAAACGGTGCCAAAGATATTGGCAGAAGAATAAACGCTTTTTGAATAGAAACAAGGTCCTAACTATAACTACCTACTGGCGACTGCCAGTAGGTAATAAATATATATATATATATATATATTCACTGAAAAAACCATAGGTTTCAGGCACGTTATAGTTAGAAATTAGCATTTAAAAAACCTTAGAAATTCACTGAAAAAACCATAGGTTTTAGGGAAGTTATAGTTAGTTGGACATTGCACTCGTACAAAACCCGTGAAATTCCCCCGTTATAGTTAGTTCAGCTAACTATAACTCACGCCCCCGCAATGCACTGCTGATGACATCACATATTACATCACTCATGACATGAGAGCCAGTGCTATGGTAAAAGACACTTAGAATACAGTTAAAACACCTACATACACTAGGGAACACTATGCGTTGGGGTACCCCTGTGATTAGCATGACCTCCTCTGTAACTCCCTAGTACATAATAGGGCAGGGGGATTAAAACTACCTCTTAAAACATGCCATGGGGCGCGTTTGCACACTGGTGTAGGGAGGGGGGGGCCTGAGGATACATGTGTGCAAACATGCCCTCTGGCTGTTTTAAGTTGGGGGATAAAGTCCCCTTGAATCCTAAGGGTCCCTGGGGTCCAACTAGCCCACCAGGTACCTCCAGTAAGCGCCACAGAGCTGCGTTGCACAGAGGTGTAAAAAGGGGCGTGGCCTGGACCACCTCTCTGCAACGCAGCCCTGTGGCACGCACTGGAGGTACCTGGTGGGCTAGTTGGCCCTCAGGGTCCCTCAGGATTCAAGGGAATTAATTCCCCAACTTAAAACGCGCCACAGGGCGTGTTTGCACACATGTCACCTGAGGCCCCGCCCCTCCCTTCACCACTGTGCAAACACGCCCTGTGGCGCGATTTAAGTTGGTGTATTAGGTCACCTTGAATCCTGAGGGTCCCTGGGGCCCAACTAGTGCACCAGGTACTTCCAGTAAGCGCCACAAGCCTGCGTTGCAGAGAGGTGGTCAGAGGCCACGCCCCTTTTTACACCTCTCTGCAACGCAGCTCTGTGGCGCTTAATGGAGGTAGCTGGTGGGCTAGTTGCACCCCAGGGACCCTCAGGATTCAAGGGGAGTTAATCCCCCAACTTAAAACGGGTCACAGGGTGTGTTTGCACACATGTCACCTCAGGCCCCGCCCCCTCCCTTCACCACTGTGCAAACGCGCCCTGTGGAGCGTTTTAAGTTGGGGGATTAACTCCCCTTGAATCCAGAGGGTCCCTGGGGTGCAACTAGCCCACCAGCTACCTCCATTAAGCACCACAGAGCTGCGTTGCAGAGAGGTGTAAAAAGGGGGGTGGCCTCAGAACACCTCGCTGCAACGCAGCCCCCTGGCGCATACTGGAGGTTGCTGGTGAGCTAGTTGGCCCCCAGGGACCCCCATTATTCAAGGGGAATTCGTTCCCCATCTGCAAACGTGCCAGGGGGCGCGTTTGCAGAGTGCTGCAAGGAGGGGGCGTGGGCTCCGGCGCGATGCCGGTCTTTTATTTTATTTTTTTTAAAAGAAGGGGGGCTGCATGGCCCCCCTTCTTTTTCTAATTTATGGGCCCTGGGGACCCCATCCCCCAGGTTCTGCCCCCATTTTTTTTTTTTTAATAAAATTTGGAAGGGGGCCGCGTGGCCCCCCTCCTGAGTCCTTAATCGGCCCCGGGGACCCCATCCCCCGGGGCATGGCCTTTTTTTTTTGTTTTAAATGTTTTGGAGGGGGGCTGCGTTGCCCCCCTCCTCAGGCCACTTATGGCCCCGGGGACCCCATCGCCCGGGGCCGGCCTTTGTTTTTTTTTTTATTTACATTTTGGGGAAGGAGGCCGCGTGGCCCCCCTCCCGGGCCACTTGTAGCCCATCCCCCGGGGCTGGCCCTCTCCGTTGGGGACTGTGGGGGGGTCCCCAATCCCCCCATGGTCCCGCCGGCTCCCCGCGTCCTGCGGGAGCCGGCATTGCTTTTCCACACTGGGAACTGCTTAGATGCATCTCCCCGTGTGGAAAAGCAATTGCTTTGAATTTTGGAAGAGAGAGCAGGTTTCCTGCTCTCTCTTCCAAAATTAAAGCAAGTTTGCTTCTGACAGGACGGGAGCCGCGAGGCTCCCGCCCTGCCATAGCAAACTACAGTGTCCCGGGGTGGGCACCCGGGACACTGCAGGAGCCGGCCCTGGGGGGTGGTGGTCCCCAGGGCCATCACTGGCTCCAAGAGGGGGGCCGCGCAGCCCCCCTCCCAACATGTGCAAAGAGGTGTCGGTCCCCGGGGTGTGTGGGGGGGCTCGAGCCCCCCCACACAGGTCATTTCTATTTTTTTTTAAAAGCCCCGGGGGGTGGCAGTCCCCGGGGCTGCAGGAGGGCCGAGTGCCCTTCTGCACCAATTTAAAATCAAAGCCCCGGGGGTGGCGGTCCCAGGGGCTTGGGGGGCCTTCCCCCAACATTATTAATAAATCCCCTGCATGCCCCCGGGACTTGGCCCACCCGGGGGCCAAATAACAACGAAGCGCTGGAGCCCGCACTTCGTTTTTTTTTTTCACGGCGGGATCCGTGCATCCTAAGCGCATCCCGCCGATTTTTAAAAAAGAAAATGCTTTTTTTGGCCCTGGGGGTCCTTGTGGGACCCCCTAAGCAGGCCTAGGGGGTCAGGGTGTTTCTACCCTGCCCCCTTTTTGCGTTTTGCGCACTTGTTTCTGTGCCTACCGAGGCACAAGATGGCTGCCAACACTTCCTGGTTTGGAGTGTTGACAGCCAATTAGCATGCAGCTCGTGGTCGGGAGGGTGCGCGGATCCACCGCAGCCATAGATATTGAAACTTTTATTTTTTTATTTTCTCAGCAACTACTGAACGGATTTACACCATTTTTAAAAAACGGTGCTTTCTGAACCAAGCACTACCTTTTTGCCAAATTTGGTGTAATTCTGTTCAGCAGTTTTGGCTGTAGCCTTGCATAAAGTTTCCTATGGGAAATCGATTTTTTGACTCTTATTTTTTGAATTTCTCCGCAACTACTGAATGGATTTACACCATTTACAAAAAAGGTCGCTTTCTGAACCAAGCGCTACCTTTTTGCCAAATTTGGTGTAATTCCGTTCAACAGTTCGGGCTGTAGCCGTGTCTAAAATTTCCTATGGGTATTAACATGGAGAAAACACGTTTTGGGACCCCCATTTTTTCTCGGCCCCGCTTGATGAATCACCCCGAAACTTTCAAGATAGGAGCGGACCGGAGCAGGCCATTAGTTTTGAAAATTTCGCGAAGATTCGTCAATCGGCGCCAAAGTTATTGGGAATAGAATGTTACGAATTTCCTATGGATAATAGGTCCTAACTATAACTATCTACTGGCGACCGCCAGTAGATTATATATATATATATATATATATGTCTCCCTTTGACGTTCTTCTTCCTGAACACCGAATCCGGCGGCACCCGGTCAACAAACTGCAACTCCACTATTCCGAGGTCAGTTTTTTTAAACAGTTCATATTTATTTTACTTCTTTCATGGCAAAATACACAGTCACTTTTATCTGCAATATCGGACCGACGCGTTTCGGCGAATTGCCTTCTACTGGGTATATATATATAAAGGAAAATTCCGTATTCCAGTGTCAAATACAGAAAGACTTGCACTCCAGGATTATATTTCAGAGAATTAATTGTATTTAAATTGAAATAAACTGCAACATACATGTTTCGACACCAAAGGTCTTTTCCACAAGCCAAGTTGCACATGAATACAATCATATATATACACATACATACATATGTATACACTCACTCACACACACACACACACATATATATATCTATATATATATATATATATATATATATATTTCAGTTACCAAATCCAATAATACGCGCTCTCACAATCCAATGTAAAGGGTAATTTATTAAGAGCTCAAGGTACCTTGACGTGCATACTTTTTGTAGTGAAAGACTAACTGTAACAGTAGTCTGTTATAAGTTATAATTTAACAATGTTTAAAACTTAATTAGCACTAATTAACATATAAGTGTGGCAAAAGTGTGACGGAGCAGCTATGATACCTGACTTCGAACAACAGCATTCACAGTTCGATTCCCGGCTCCAGCGGCATGTTAACCCACCACTATGTCACTGTGGGCAACACCTTGCTTAATCTTTCCGACGCCCCCGAGCGCCGGCACACCTTTCCAGGGTTAGCTGTACGCTTTACAAATGCTCGCATTTTTTTAATTTAAAACCATAGTAATGAGAAATATTATCACGTTTTTTTTTTTCTTCTATTCTGATAGATCTTTTTTTTTATGTCTTCTATTTAGAATTACGGCAATCAATAAATGTATTTACTCATGATAATGGAAATGACACGGTTTTCCGGGTAACAGTTTTTAAGCTCTCCAATGTATGTACATATTAAGGACCTTATTCGTGTTAGGTTCAAAATCGAAACTTTTTCCGCTTCACATTTTGTAACTTGATCAAGATCCTCAGGGATCGAAACGCGTCATGCTGTGGAGTTGTGAGGAGCTGAATAAAGATTGATTTTATATCCAGTTTGGGTCCATACTCCGTTTTTTCGGCGGTCAGAGCAAGAGACCGCGAAAGGAGATTCACTGCATATCTATATATATATATATATATATATATATATATATATATATATATTCAGTTACCAAATCCAATAATACGCGCTCTCACAATCCAATGTAAAGGGTAATTTATTAAGAGCTCAAGGTACCTTGACGTGCATACTTTTTGTAGTGAAAGACTAACTGTAACAGTAGTCTGTTATAAGTTATAATTTAACAATGTTTAAAACTTAATTAGCACTAATTAACATATAAGTGTGGCAAAAGTGTGACGGAGCAGCTATGATACCTGACTTCGAACAACAGCATTCACAGTTCGATTCCCGGCTCCAGCGGCATGTTAACCCACCACTATGTCACTGTGGGCAACACCTTGCTTAATCTTTCCGACGCCCCGAGCGCCGGCACACCTTTCCAGGGTTAGCTGTACGCTTTACAAATGCTCGCATTTTTTAATTTAAAACCATAGTAATGAGAAATATTATCACGTTTTTTTTTTCTTCTATTCTGATAGATCTTTTTTTTATGTCTTCTATTTAGAATTACGGCAATCAATAAATGTATTTACTCATGATAATGGAAATGACACGGTTTTCCGGGTAACAGTTTTTAAGCTCTCCAATGTATGTACATATTAAGGACCTTATTCGTGTTAGGTTCAAAATCGAAACTTTTTCCGCTTCACATTTTGTAACTTTTCCCAACACGTGCACAAGTGAAACAGTTAAAACGTGAGCACGTGTCAACTGTAAAACGTGACCTCTAAATGGGCGGAGCCGCATCTTCCTTCCATAGACTACTGAATAACCAAAAAGTATATAAACCACACCCGTTGATAGATTAGTTTCGTTTTTGCGAGTTATTTACGTGTCTCCATTCAGTGATGCAGGTGCTCTTTTCTACAGTCGGATTCTTCTTTTGCTGCCACAAAACATAATCCTGAGTTGTAAGTTGTTTGATTATGCAATACTAGATATTTATAATACGTAGCTATTTGTCAATCTTTAAACACTTGTATTTAGAAAAAAGTGTTATTGGTTGTTTTTGCCATTTATATGTAACGTCAGCAGCTTGTTTTCAGAAACAGACAGAATACAGCAAACATTGTTCCTGTTCTGGCTCCTTTGAGCTCATATAGTGTGACTTTGTATATTATAATATTGACACTGTACTTGACCTCAGAAGTGTTGGTGACCCGTCGGCGCGAAGACTAAAGATTTATATGTAACGTCAGCAGCTTCTAGTTTGTAGTCTATTTCCCCCTTGACATCATATAGTGTGAGTATGTATATTATAATAACCACACATTATGATCTCAGAGGAGTTTGTGACCCGTTGGCGCGAAGACTAAAGATTTATATGTAACGTCAGCAGCTTCTGGCTTTAGTCTATTTCTCCCTTGAGATCATATAGTGTGAGTATGTATATTGTAATATGAACTTTTATACTGACCGCAGTGGAGTTTATGACCCGTCGACGCGAAGACTAGAGATTTATATTTAACGACAGCACCTTCTCGTTCTTACTCTGTTTCTTTCTTGGGATCATATACTGTGAATATGTATATTATAATATTAACAGTCATTGTGATCTCAGAGCAATTTATGACCCGTTGGCGCGAAGATGAAAGATTTCGAAGTCCCGGAGAAAAGAAGCTCTCAACATACTCATCACTGGAAAGTATTTCGTTATTGATCTTGCTTTGTATTGATGACTTCATTTTCATTTTCCGTTTTGTGTGCCATCAGTGACACTGTGTATATTGTAAGAGTATCATATTTCCACACAACAGGAATTGGAGATTTCTCGCCGCCAGGAGTAAACCATCTGAAATACAGTTTACTGTCCTTCATAACTTACTTGATCAGATATTTTTACAGTGACAATATTTTGGAAATTGCAGTTTAAAAAAATTGTTTCCATAGATACTTTCTTACTGAATACCTTTGATAAACCCTACATTTCTGAATGTTTTTTTACTATTTCTATTTTTGTCTGTTGTGGTTCCTATTCACCTTCTCCCTATAGAATATATACGACCAGTAGTGTATATTATTATACTACTATCCTATATATTCTTAAACGAGTACGTGATCTAAGCACTACGACTGAACTTTCCCGAATTCTACAATAATAGAAATTATAAAAAATGATAAAGCGTACATTTCTATGTAACATAAAGTGATTTGTGTTTAACTGCTTTTTACTTGTTATTGTTCTTGTGACCTGAGATGATGTAGTGCGGGAGTGTTTCTTGTAGCACTTCTTTTCTACTTTATCTAAAAGTAACTCATGCCCTCTTATATTATCAAGAATATGGGGCAACACTTTTACAAACTATAGCAGAAAAAAAAGGGAGGGTGTGCCCATGCTTAAGGGATATTTTATGAATTGTGTTTTTATTTGTCACCCCTTTGATATATACAGCTTCAGTTTCCGAACAAAGTATGTTTGTAATAGCTTAATAAAAACTATTTCAAACCTAGACTGAAATTTTTGCTGCGCAATCACAGCTCCCCGTTAGAAAAGTAAAAACCACATTATAACTAAACAGTGCTCCTGGGAAGTATCCCACCCGCAAACTTAATAAAAAGAAGACCGCAACACGCTTTGTTATTTTCCCACCCCACGCCAATTATATAAAT
The DNA here is from genome assembly GCA_963921515.1 of Calotriton arnoldi. Lineage (NCBI taxonomy): Eukaryota > Metazoa > Chordata > Amphibia > Caudata > Salamandridae > Calotriton > Calotriton arnoldi. Next base: position 426,964 of record CAWUFW010006839.1, on the reverse strand, counting down.
GGCCCATAAAATATATAAAAAACTATTTTTACCTTCACTATCCCTCTCCACCACCTTGTGACCACTGTACAGAGTTAATAGTATTCCTACCCTCCCCGCTACTACTTTCTTTTCCCGTACTCCATTGAAGTGCGTCACAAAATGGTTCACAACAGTGAACCGTTCCCAGCCAATAATGAGCAAACTTGTACTAGGAACAGTTTAGCCAATAAAATGTCCATGGTGTTCCGCAGAGGGGGAGGGAATAGCTGGCAACACTTGTACTTTCAATGGTTCGCAGCCAATGAACATTAAGCTTGGGAAGGTCCTGCTTGGAACACGTCAGCCAATCAGATGTCCCTGCTACTCCGCGGACGGGGAGGAAATGGCTGGCAACACTTATACTTTCAATGGTTCGCAGCCAATGAACATTAAGCTTGGGGAGGTCCTGCTTGGAACACGTCAGCCAATCAGATGTCCCTGCTACTCCGCAGACGGGGAGGAAATGGCTGGCAACACTTCTACTTTCAATGGTTCGCAGCCAATGAACATTGAGCTCGTTGTTGGAACACCTCAGCCAATTAAACGTTAATTTTGTTCCAGACACACAAACAGTACACGCCCTCCCATATAATATTAATTTTCGTGTAAGAAAGTGACACTGTCCGTGATAAAAGAGAACACTGCATTATAAATAAACACTACTGTGCATTATATTAAAGGAAGGCTGCAGTACAGCGCATTGTTGTTCTGCGGACGTGATTTCCACGTTTGCGGACGTGATTTCCACGGCCTACGCAATATTCAAACTCCCTGCCTCTGCACCGTACAGACTGCTTAAACTAAGACCACAGTGTTCCTACTATACCCTCTTATACAATTTTTCTCTTTTCTTTTGCCCTACGCCTTTCAAGTCAGTCACAAAATGGCTGCCAACACTTCCTAGTTTCAACAGTTTGCAACCAATGAGCCGCACGCTCGTGCTCGTAACGCCTCAGCCAATCAGATGTCAGAATTCTCAAATATCGATATCTGTAAATTTTGATATTTCTCTAAAACTACTGAATGGACTTACCCCATTTAAACAAAAGCGTGCTTTCTGGACCAAGACCTTTCTCCCTGCCAAATGTGGCGTAATTCCGTTCAGCATTTTGACCTGTAGCCTTGTCTAAAGTTTCCTATGGAAATTGCATGGAGAAAACACGTTCTGGGACCCCCTTTTTCTCAGCCCCCCTTCACGAATCACCCCCACACTTTCAGGATAAGAGCTCACCTGAAAAGAGGAACTTTTTGGAAAATTTCATAAAGATTCGGCAAACAACACCAAAGTTATAAGCACATCAAAAAATGCTTTTCCTATGGAAACAAGGTTCTAACTATAACTACCTACTGGCGACCGCCAGTAGGTAATATATATATATATATATATATATATGAAATTCACTGAAAAAACCATAGGTTTCAGGCACGTTATAGTTAGAAATTAGCATTTAAAAAACCTTACAAATTCACTGAAAAAACCATAGGTTTTAGGGACAGTTATAGTTAGTTGGACATTGCACTCGTACAAAACCCGTGAAATTCCCCCGTTATAGTTAGTTCAGCTAACTATAACTCGCGCCCCACAATGCACTGCTGATTACGTCACATATTACATCACTCATGACATGGTCAGTGACATCACTGATGACATCACTGATGACATCTCAAATGACATCACTGATGACATCATCCAGTGACTGTGTGTTTCTGTAAAGTTTAAATATTTTTAATATATATAGGGAAAGGCGTATTGAAGAATGAGTGGGTGTATAAGTGTCTGTATGGATGATTTAGTAGGTGCGTGACTAACTCTATAAGTGAATGATTAAATGTATCTTACTGAATGCATGGGTTAGTGACTAAACTGGGTGAATGTCTGTATCCGTCTGTCTATTGCTGTGTAAGTGGCTGCATGGGTTTGTGAATAGCTACATGAGTGTCTATATGAGTTATTGATTGGTTGTCTGAGTATCTGTATGGGTGCCTGAGTGTTTGTGTGGGTGGGGTGTGTGCGACTCTGTGCATAGATGTGTGAGTGGGTGATTCACTGGGTGGATGGTTTCAAGAGTGCATCTGTGATAGACTGTATGGGTGGGTAAGTGTGTGTAAGAGTGTGTTAGTGAGTGAATGTATGTCCCAGCGGTACATGTGTGAGTAACTACATATGTGAAAGGCAGTATATATGTGTGTTGGAGTATATAAATAGCTATAAGCGAGAGTGTGTGATTGTGAGAGTGACTGTATGGATGAGTGTGTGCTTCTATCATTGATTGTATAAGAGCGTAAGAATGTGCTAGTATTTGTATGAGTAAGTGAGCTGGTGTGTGTATAACTGTATAGGTGAGTAAATGGCAGTGTTTAATTATTTGCATGACTGACTAGGTGTGTGAGTACCTCTATGGATGAGTGGCGGTGTTTGAGTGTCTATATAGGAGTATGAGTGCATATGATAGTCCTGTACTGAGTGACCGTAAGTATGAGTGACTGTACGGGTGAGTGAGTGGATGTGTGTAGACCTAAGAATCAGTGAGTGGGTATGTAGTTATTGGTGTTGGAGTGTCTATGGTTTTGCGAATGGCAGTCTGTAATTTAGAGTGGGTGTATCAAAGGTTATATTAGGGTGTGAGGAGGTGCATCAGATTATCACGTGGATGATGTCATCAGTGATGTCATCAGTGATGTCATTTGAGATGTCACTGACCATGTCATGAGTGATGTAATATGTGACGTCATCAGCAGTGCATTGCGGGGCGTGAGTTATAGTTAGCTGAACTAACTATAACGGGGGAATTTCACAGGTTTTGTACGAGTGCAATGTCCAACTAACTATCACTGTCCCTAAAACCTATGGTTTTTTCAGTGAATTTGGAAGGTTTTTTAAATGCTAATTTCTAACTATAACGTGCCTGAAACCTATGGTTTTTTCAGTGAATTTCAAAGGTTTTTTAAATGCTAATTCCTAACTATAACATGTCTGAAACCTATGGTTTTTTTCAGTGAATTTCAAAGGTTTTGTAAATGACAATTTTTAAATGTATTAATTGTTATATTTATTTTTTGATACTGATTTACTACATTTTTTTAAACTATTTATTTTTACATATTTTATTTTTTAAATTACATTGTAATTACATTATACATTACATTACAAAATATACTTTCTCAGAATGAATTAATTTAGTTTAAATACTTTGCAAATAGGCAATAGACTTTTAAGTACAGAAGTTACAGTTGTTGCTATGGGCAACACAATTTCAAACACAATGCAACATTGAGCTCAATGTGAATTTCTAGTTAAATGCAATTAGTTACTTTATGGATTACTTTTTCTAACCACAGGACTGGATCCTAGATTCAGTCCTGGGACAACTCCTGTAAACAGTTGAGTAAAAGCGTTTTGGTTACAGTAGTGATTTTTAAGGAATATTATTGTATTTTAAAAGTTGACACTTAGAAACTTTTTCACATAGAATCACCAATGTTATCCTATGGGAGGAAATTCACTTAGCAGGTAAGTAGTGTTATCGTTACTTTTTCTTACTCAGTGGTGGATCCTGGATCCAGCACTGGTGCATCTCCTGTAAACAGTTGAAAGAATGCGTTTAAGTCATACAAGCGATTTTTAAGGAATATTTGTAGTTTGTGAAAATCGACACTTTGAAACTTTTCTGCTGAAAAGCAGACAAATTATTCCAATGGAAGGAAATACAAGTTACTGGTAAGTACGGTTAGAATTACTTTTCAGGGTCAGTGCTGGGCTAAAAGATGCAGCACTGAGGTCTCTCCTGATAACAGGTGAGTAAATCAGAATTCGTAGTTCGGCTGATTTTAGAGGAATATTATAAAGTTCCAAAACTCCACACTTAGAAGAATTTCCAAGTGAAACCAGTCAATGTTAGCCTATGGAAGGAAATTCAAGTTACTGGTAAGTACGGTTAAAATTACTTTTCAGGATCAGTACTGGGCTCAAAGATGCAGCACTGAGGTCTCTCCTGATAACAGGTGAGTAAATCGAAATTCGTAGTTCGGCTGATTTTAGAGGAATATTTGCACAATGGTGAAGGAAGGGGGTGGGGCCTGAAGTGACATGTCTGCAAACACGCCCTGTGGCGCGTTTTAAGTTGGAGAATTAATTCCGCCTCAATCCCGAGGGTCCCTAGGGGCCAACTGGCCCACCAGATACCTCCAGTATGCGCCAGAGAGCTGCGTTGCAGAGAGGTGTTCAGAGGCCATGACCCTTTTTTACAACACTCTGCAACGCAGCTCCGTGGCGCTTACTGGAGGTACCTGGTGAGCTAGTTGGCCCCCAGGGACCCTCAGGATTGAAGAGGATTTAATTCCCCATCTTAAAATGCGCCACGGGGCCTGTTTGCACACATGTCACCTGAAGCCACGCCCCCTCCCTTCACCACTGTGCAAACGCACCCCGTGGCGCGTTTTAAGTTGGGGGATTAAGTCCCCTTGAATACTGAGGGTCCCTGGAGTCCAACTAGCCCACCATGTACCTCCAAAAAGCGCCACAGAGCTGCGTTGCAGAGAGGTGTAAAGGGGCGTGGCCTCTGTACACCTCTCTGCAACACAGCCCCTGGCACGTACCGGAGGTTCCTGGTGGGCTAGTTGGCCTCCAGGGACCCCCAGTATTCAAGGGGAATTACTTCCCTTCTTAAAACGCGCCAGGGGGCGCGTTTGCAGACTGCTGCAGGGAGGGGGTGGGGCCTCCGGCACGATGCCGCTTTTTTTTTTTTTGTGTGCTTTTTTCTGCCCAGGGGGTCCTTGTTGGGCCCCCTGAGCAGACCTAGGGGGTCAAAGTGTTTCTACCCTGCCCCCTTTGTGCGTTTTGCGCACTTGGTTCTTGTGTTTTTTCTCGGCAGGATCCGCGCACCCTAAGCGCATCCCGCCGATTTTTTTAAAATAAAATGCTTTTTTCTGCCAAGGGGGTCCTTGTGGGACCCCCTGAGCAGACCTAGGGGGTCAGGGTGTTTCTACCCCGCCCCCTTTTTGCGCTTTGCACACTTGTTTCTGTCCCTCGGTTCTACCGAGGGACAAAATGGCTGCCAACACTTCCTGATTTGGAGTGTTGACAGCCACTTGACAGCCAATTAGCATGCAGCTCGTGATCGGGAGGGTACGCGGACCCTACTCGGCCAAAGATATATATGTGACTTTACTTGTGATTTTCTCAGAAACTACTGAACGGATTTACACCATTTAAGCAAAAGGCATGACACTGAACCAAGGGCTACCTCTCTGACAAATTTGGTGTAATTCCGTTCAGCAGTTCGGGCTGTAGCTGCGATGAAAGGATCCTATGGAAAAATTAATGGGGAAAACGCGTTTTGGGACCCCCCTTTTTTCTCGGCCCCCGCTTGACGAATCACCCCGAGACTTTCAGGGTAGGAGCGGACCAGAGCGCCCCAACAAGTTGGAAGCTTTCGCGAAGATTCATCAACCGGCGCAAGAGTTATTTCAAATAGAAAGTTGCGGATTTCCTATGGAAAATAGGTCCTAACTATAACTATCTACTGGCGACCGCCAGTAGATAATATATATATATATATATATATATATATATATATATATATATATATATATATATATATATATATCATCCAAACATAATTTATACAACGAAATTAACTAAAATATATTTACTTATTTTTAATTTAACAGAGTGAAAAATGGCATAATCTTACCAGCGACATTACGTTCTACGATATTCTAAACATTGATAATAAAGACTGATAATATTTTTGACACATTATTTAAGTCACTCACCCTGATGTCATATGACCATAGGTCAGTATTTGACCAACATAGACACCATATTTCAGTTGAAAATCAGCAAAGAGGCACAATGAGCACAACTGGACAGGTAGTCTGCCACCATGAAACCAACGTGAGCCCACATAGAGACGTGTGCATTTCAATATATTGGTGAAGTGGGGCCTGCTGTAGAGCAATAGGAGATGCATACAATGGTTGACATTCAGGTTTTTCCCAGGTACATCTTCCAACAATACCGGGCCACTGTCATCAGCGTGGAGATAGGGGGTCAGAATGCTGCCTACAGAGAGCATGAATCAACAGGGGACTGACTCTATTCGTCAGGAGCTGTTTCTCACTTGATATGCCATGCAAGTGCCTCTAGGCCGGAAACTGGAGCTGCACAGCCAAGTAATACACACCCAGGTAAGGGCCCGTCTCGTAACCTTTATTCAGTAGAAACTACAGCCTGTCGAGCACGATTCTTTTTTACCCCATTTCCAAATCACAACAGAGAATAGCGTTCCGCTCCTTAAAACCCACCTACTTAGGATATCTCACGTACTCGGAAAAAAATACTTATTCCAGGAAAGGTCCAGTGCCCTCAGCTCCACAAGGAAAATATTTAAAATCACTTTTTAGGAAATGTTTCCAATAAGAGTCAAGAGGACACATTTAAATATTTCAAGCTAAAGTCTTTCAAGTTTACTTGTGAATGCCCTTAGCTCTTTTTAGAAGTTCACACAACTTAAATAGGTTAATGCTATTTAAGCTTCCTAACGTGCTGAGTTTCCATTTTTATTTAAATTTTCCCTGGTGGGATTTTGCTCAGTAGTTTCATGCTTCTAGCTCTTCAAAACTGCCTTTGGTGGTAAAATTGTAATTAGTTGCCATACCTCGACCGCTCTTAAAACCTCGATGTACAATTGTAATTAGTGTCAATACTTCTGTTGATCCCTAAACCTCTGTAATTAGTGTCAATGCTTCTGTCGATCCCTGGACCTCGATGCCCCCTCTAATCCCACCTTATTATTCAACTAACTCATTTACACTGCACCTTCCCACCAGCTCCACCACATTCCATCTACAGAGTATTTGCCGAACACTGCTCTTAAAATTTGCAAGTCACACACACATGCGCACACAAAAAAAGCACACACCCACAGGGTTCGGCCCATCTTCACAAAGAAAATCAAGCTGTATTTACCACAAGACTATGGTCCTTATTCAAAACCTCACACAATTCTGTCTACAACAGGAGATATGTATAAAAGTAAGGGGGAGTGAGAAGCTAAATTGGGACAACCCTCAGCCTCACTTACTCATAGAACATCACACTGTTTTTATCCCAGCTAAAGGACCTTATTAATAAACAAGAATTAGGACGCTGAAGGATTTTTTAACTTGCACTCAGGTTTTAGCAAGAGCTCCGCTTACAAACCACGTTGAGCCCACTCACTCACACTAGGTGCAGTGGGTGAGGATCCAATGATAAAGCATGCCACTGGTGTTACTAGTGGGTGAGGATCCTACTAATATAGCCATGCGATGCCGCTTCACCTGGGTACAGATCCCCTTCCACTTTGATGTATATTGAGACCAGTAAATATTACATCTTAAAATGTTAGGAGTTCATCAATTGCAAGGCTTTCCCTCTTCTGTGCATTGATTACAACAGGAGATACCAATATCGCAGGGTGGGGTATTTACTGAGGCGTCATTTACAAGAACTGACTCATCGCTGCATTGTGTCAGCGAAGCGCCAAAATGATTTGCAAATCATGAAGTAATTTTTAAACGCCATGGATGCGCCATATTTACAGTATGGTGCACCGACACATAAGGATCAGGCAGCGTAAAAAAAAATATCCATGGTGCCTGTGTGATGTTGTAGCAGAAACTGACACAGAGGCAGCAAAACTGTCATAAGGCTACCACCCTAGCATCACTTTCATTGTGTCACGTGTCAAAAAAGATTAAAAAAATTATGCTGTGGAAAAAACATCGGCACATTTCACAGAAGGCAGCCATTGAGCAGGGAGAATAGAGCAGCAACCAGGACAGCAACCCCAATAATCCCAACCCCAGCCTGGCTGTCCAGGCAGACTCACAGGGGAAGAGGAAGTGCAACTTCAGTGAGGAGAATGACATCTTCATCACTGAGGTGACAGAGCACCAACATCAGCTCTTTGTCACCTCAAAATTTCCATTTGGAAAGAAAGAGGCCATTTGGCAGTCCATAGTGGACAAGATCAACTGTGTGGGGCAAGCCAAAAGGACAGTAACCAACTGCAAGAAACGCTGACATGACTGAAGCGCAGAACGAAGAAGAAACTGGGCAACCAAATATATATTTTTCTGTGCAGGATCTGCTTCATATTGTAATATGATAGAAGATTAATTCAGCGAAACACAACATATTCTATATATTAATAGTGGGCCAGAAACATTGTAATAATCTTATGTGCACTGTCTTGTGTTGTCTCCCTTTTTACATTGATTTGTATTCCTGTACAAGATTTTTTATTATTATATTATTTTTTTGTGCTGCAGTGCGGGTGGGGTTTGGTTTTTCTAGAAACAATATTTTGCACTGTGACGCCTCCATTTTTTAATATTGCATGTTTTTAAATGTGTGGAAATAGCTTCATGTTATTCCACGTGAGTAGTTCATAACAAAGGGTTGTATGTTACCCTTTGTTAATTAAAAATCTGTGCAAAGTAAATGTGGATGTGGTACTGATTTATGAGCGTAGACCTCTGGGGTGAGAGAAGAGTGTTGCTAGGTGGTGGAAGGACCCATGTATGTGTGATTGGTTTTCCCAAGGGGAGATTGTTTTTAATGTTAACAACCTGAAGGGAGCCATGTAGACCAGAGGTGGAAGCCTGGCGCAACAGGAGGAGCTGTATGCCTTGGAGGGGCGGGTGGCAGCTGTCATCCCAGAGAAACGTGCGGGAGGAGTCCCGTGACAAGACACAGCAGCCCACGAGGAACATGTTGTGCAGTGCTGCTAGCTAGGTCACAGCAATCCACTGTGCTGTGTACAGTTCAAAGGACAGGAATCTGGGTCATGTTCTGCTAAACATCACATAAGTGTAAGCCACACTGCCAAGTCACATGTGGCACAGCTCAGTCCAGCTCTCTCATGTTTATCCCTTCCATGTGTGAAGAGCAGCACCAGTCCAGGTTCACCTTTTTATACTGAAACATGTAGTTCAATGTATAACATGAGTCACTAGAACTACAAGTCTCACAATACAGAGCAAAATACATGGTGCCTCATTTACAAGAGGGCTGTACTGCTGGAGCATCATGTTTTATAATGCTCTGGTGGTGCAGGCCTCCCAATCCTATCTATGAGGTGACGCAAAGCACCCTGTGTGGCTTTGCATGGCCTCATAGATATGGAGTAAGGCAAGCTAGTGCAAAGTGCTGCCTTGCCTTATCTCCATGTCAAGCAAGAGTTCCATGGGCGTTGTGGTGGGGTTTCTCAAGCAACACCCATGGGCTTTGACACATTCCTGATTTAAAATGATCTGTACACCTGGGAATGAATAAAAAATATTGGCCTCTCCAGGAGAGGCGTAAAGAGGAGAAATAGCTTTATTTCTCCTCGTTTATTCCTCTTTCTGTGTGCTTTATTCACAAAGAAATATGAAACGCCTCCATGGATTGCTTTTGTGTGGGAAGGTGTCCAGCACAAAAACAATCCTGCCAACAATGCAGACACCCTTGCACCATGGCGCAAGGGTACCTGCATTGGCACTAGGCATCAATTTGTGTGGCGCTGAAGGCAGAAAGGACAGAAATGCACCATATATCATCAATACTGCACTGCCCTGCATCCAAAACTTTTAAAGGAGGCCTGGAATGGAACAACACATTATGGTTAAACATCAACCCCTATCTAGTGGGTGAGGGCAGTTTTTAACAAACCTTATGTTTTTCTCATAATGTTCTAAAGAGACAGGTGATACCCTTGGTCACTTATCTCACCCTCCTTTTCCCCTTTTTTGTGGTTACAGTATAAACATCAACCCCCCACCCCCTTAATACACATTTGCACATGAGAGAAACATAAACTACACCTATACACAAACTTCCTAAACATTAAAACCTAAACAAATATGTGTTTGTTTGTATTTTTTATTTGTTTTGTTTTTTATAGAACATACTAAACATTAACCCCCACCCTCTTAACAACCTACCCACCCATATCCCCACCCAACAACACAGAAATATTAAAATCTATAAAAACACTAAAACTGACCTACCCTATCACTAAGCTAAAACCTATCCTAACCTATGTTAAAACTATATACACTATAAAAAATACGAACAATAACTTGGGAGGGGCAGAACATTGGAGGGAGGGCTCAGCAATTTTGTCCACTGTTTGCTGTAGTGTTCTCACCATCCGCATCTGTGTTGGCACCTGAAGTTCAAGCCCTGCCAGCCTCAATTTAATGTCTGAATTATTCTTCAGGGTTTTCCTCTCAAAGTCCGTAGGCTGAGCAGGAGTGGTGGTGCTGTGGTGGGTCCTGCTACTGCACCAGGAACAGACGCATGGGAGAGATCGACTTCAGGCCTGGTGCTTGCCCTCTCCTGTGCTTTCTGGGCCCGAGGTGATGACTTCCAGGCCACTTCTGCCCTTGACTTTTCCTACTGGCTCCCCATTCTCTGGAAGGTCTTGGCCACGTGCCTGATGTGGTGGTACCTCTCCAATCTGATGCAGTACTGGTGTTTCTGCTCAGGGGCCATGTTGTCTGTTGGAGAGGAAGCACATATGAATCAGACCAAGCTGAAATTGCTGAGGTTTTCATCAATTTCTTGCATGAATTACAAGTAGCTGCGCAAGTGGAATGTCCAGTCAAATATAAGACATCTATGGAATAAATAATGACCAAACGTCACAGGACGAATGTACTTCTCCTAAAGTTAAAATACAAAAGTACTCAGGTCTTGCCCTTTTAGGTGCAGGAAATGGCAGCGTCTGGCCTAATAAACATTGACCCATGTGCATATTAAGACAGATTCTGCACAATTATGTTGTGTACACATGGAATGGTACACATGGTCCATCTAGGTACTCCCTTGGGATAGTCATGCAGCATGCAAGAGAGTAAAATCAATGGTATAGCACCTCTGTGAAATTAGTAATGTATAGCACGTACACGTATTGTGCCTTAGTAATGCTTCAATTTTATGGCAGATTCACAAGGCCATACACATTGCAGCATAGATTGACACTGTGCCAGGTAGTTGAGACACATACCTACCAATGGCATGTGACCATTCACATATCCAAGAGTGTGTCCATAAATTTCTTTACAGATTGTTTCCTTGATGCACATCAACTCATACTTAATCCATGTGATGACTGTGTGCATGCATGCTCTAGATCTCATATGTATGAGTATAATGTGCTGGATCTTGGAGGTAACTGGCGAAAATGGTTCAATGATGACATTCCATGGGGTAGACATTATGGGTAATAGCAGCAGTAGGTGAACTGTGAAATGGCCTGTATGCTGACAACACAGTGCATATGCCTGTGGTTCTTAACTCATTGGCCTTATTTCTCACAAAACTCTACAAAGGTTTAGACATGTGTCTATTACAGGGCATTGGATATATGGGGCAAAAGTCAGGCATGTATCAGCTTTGGCATGTGTGGACTGGTGACATGTCCCACATCCACTCATACCTTTTCAGTCTGCACTGGTGTAGGATTCATTACAGCCTGTATGGACCTGCCATATAAAAAGTACCATACATTTCTGTTTGTACACCTACAGCAGCAATGTGCAGAAGACAGGCAGACAGAAGTTCATCCTTCCTATTCCATGTTCACATTGAGTTTCAGCACAACTTTCTTTGTACCACCATGCCATTTTGGCAATATCTCCTCTGTCATCCATCTCACATGTCACTGTTATGCACTACTCTGAGGGATTTGCTGATACCCTTGATGTGGGACGACAACTGCCACATATAATGAGCAATGTGGGCTAATGAGTGAACCCAAGTGAGTCATTGTCATTGACAATGGACTTATGCACTCACTGCAACAAATGGGTATGTGTAACTTGCCCACTTGTTATGCTATCATGAATGATACATGTTAACTATGCCACCTCACAAATACATATGCAGCATCTATACTAGGATGGACTCATGTTTTGGTCTGCCGAGCCTGCTCACAAGGTCACCCAAGTTCATTGGAGTCCAAACTTTGGCTAGATGCTGTACTACAGGTACATGTATTGATCACAAAACAATCTGCTGTTTGAGTGGCATGAATGTCTGGCATGCCTTAAGTCATTTATACTTTACCAATGTTGGTAGGGTGAAGACAGTAATCTGCAGGCATGTGCATGGTATGACTTGAAAATCCAATAGGAGGATACATAGTGTGGTAAAATGTCCACTGTCCATATTTCAACATTAGTTGTGCTGTTGACAACTGGAAGTATGGTCTGGGATATGTTACACCCCAACCACACCTGTGTCCTGCTCAAATTTGGACTTGGGCAGACATACTGTGTCAGGGAAACCAAAGCCTATCCCATGCAACATTTGTGTCACATATTTCGGGTAACATGTTGGCACTTTCTGTCCATAGCATGGGTGAGAGACATTAGAACTAATGACCATCAGTTGGTTTTGGGGCAGATGATGGTACATGTGCCATAAGCATCCACACCATAACTGCCACAACAGTAGCACAGCATATTATGAGGCATCCATCATGTCGGCCTGTATACATTGGACATACATTGAAAATGAATCCACATAGCAATCTGGCCCTGGCAATTGCATATGCAACTTTGTCCTACTTCTGTTGTGAATACACATGTAAGGTACAGATTATTTCTGTAGAGTGATGATACCCCTTGCACATCCCACTGCAACCCATTTAAGAAAACACACACAATCCTTAAAGAGCACAGAAACAATCAGGTGACACTCACTGGTAGCATTGTGATCTCGGAAGGTTGCCACCTCATAACGGGTGTATGGGTCTGGTCCAGCTACAAGACAAAAACATGGTACATTGCTCTGTAAATGCTGAACATGTACACTGTGTACATATGAAGCAGAGTACATTGACATCACAAGTGCCTGGTATTATCTGTACGTTGGACTTTTAGAATATGGCACAGTTGGAATGCCCTCATGATGGACATATATATGCCATGCTGCAGTGCATTCAGATGATAGCAGGCACATCACATATGAGGTGCATAGAAGGCAGACAAGGTACAAGACCAGCCTAGCTTGCAACATGGTTCAAGGGTGCCAGGCTTTGATGACTATGTGAACAGTCCAATTTGATTGACCACACTCTGCACAGTATGATAATGCAGGGGCCATCTCAAGTCAAAACGTGTTCTTTGCAGTGCTACACACATCAGACAGTAAATGTCCAGTATTTTGTAAATGGCCCCCAGCACCTTGACACCCTCGGATAATTGTTCGCGCTTTACGAAATACTGGACATTTACACAAATACTGGACAATACGTGTTCTTTGAAGTGCTACACACATCAGACAGTACTCATGCTTGTTTATCTTCTTCACTTAGCTCCTTACATATGACCAGTGCACTGCAAAGGGACAAGGATTAATCAAGGCGCATACAGGCTCATACTGGAATGATTACCATTTTTTGTCACATAGACGTATGTGTGACCATTGGGGGGAACCAAACACCCTGTCCGACCTGTGGTCTGATGACATGTGAGTGCGCTCCCTTAAAACATACATGGCAGGTGCCCCCACAGTTCTGCATCACCTACGGCCCTCCTATGCACTGCATAGTATGTTTTGGCTATTGTAATGCCCCTGTGAACAGGCCCCTGTGGCATGTTCAGTGTATGTACCTGAGTTAGCCTATATCATGCCATAGTAACCTATATACATATCTGGGCCTTCCGGAATAAAACTGTTTAAAGTATCGTGCAAATGCCACACAGCTACAAGCTAGTGGTATATAGGGACTTACCGGTAGCCCCACCAACTTCTATCCTCAGGTGATCAGGAGCTCTTGCTCCTGGCTGACGACATCTACCCACCAGTGCTTGAGTTGGTGGATATCCCTGGACATTGAAGATGCGAGACAGCTGGAAGTGCACCTTCTCCCAACGCTGACACCTGTCACTGGTTGGGTAGCCTTGGCTGATCCTGCCTTCACTGGCGATCATGTTGGGCAGGTAGCTGACTAACAGCCACAACAGGCCCCCAAACTCCTCCTTCATCAGGTTTGTGGCCCTGCCCCTTCCTAGCATCTTCCTACCCTCACTAGCCACCCTAAACCCAACAACAGAAACACTGTCCCTTCCCCCACCCCAATAACTATAAACCCCTATTTGGACAAACACTCAACAATACACTACACAAAACAACACAAATTACAAAACAAAAATGACAGTTTGGGAACCCACCAGGTATAGCACAGACACCAACAAGACCAAGAAACAGCACCAAACGCTCCAGAAAACAACAAACACCTCTTCCAGCCACACAGAAATAACGACTGTAAGTGAAAGTAAAAGGATTTTCACACTTGCTCTTTTGCAGCATGGGCGAGCTATTGTATCATTTCCTGTGTTAATGCATCATGTTTTCGACCTATGCGTCACGTTTCCTACTAAAGCATAATTTTTTTTCACGCTTCACTAGTGAAATCGACAAGGCGCGAGTTACACATAACACATGACAATGCCTGAAGCAGTGTTTTTGATGCTTTTGCGTTGATGCATGACTTCCATCTGACTCTCTTTCCACTGAAGCGCCACGTTTTCAGGTAAAGCGTCACTTTTCATACAAAAGCATCATGTTTACTACTAATGTGTCACCTTTCTTGCTAGAGTGTCACCTTTCCTACTCAAGCCTACTTTTTCAGGTGAAGCGTCACTTTTGTTACAAAAGCATCACATTCACTAGTAAAGTGTCACGTTTCCTATTATAGTGTTACGTTTCCTACTAAAGTGTCACATTTCCTACTTTGTTGTCACATTTCCTTCTATATTTTCACAATTCCTACTAAAGTGTCACATTTCCTACTTAAGTGTGACGTTTCCTAGTAAAGAGTAGTTTATTTCTGACGCTACACTAGTGAAATCGACAAGGCGCGAGTTACACACAACAATGCCTAAAGCAGTGTTTTTGAGGCTTTTGTGTTGATGCATGACTTCCATCTGATGCTCTTTCCACTGAAGCGCTACGTTTTCAGGTCAAGCGTCACTTTTCATACAAGAGTCACGTTTACTACTAATGCGTCACCTTTCCTACTAGAGTGTCACCTTTTCTACTCAAGTGTCACATTTTCAAGTGAAGCGTGACTTTTCCTACAAATGTGTCACCTTTTCTACTAGAGTGTCACCTTTCCTACTCAAGCAACACGTTTTCAGGTGAAGTGTGACTTTTCTTACAAAAGCGTCACGTTTACTACTAAAATGCTATGTTTCCCATTATAGTGTTACGTTTCCTACTAAAGTGTCACGTTTCCTACTTTATTGTCACGTTTACTTCTATATTTTCACGATTCCTACTAAAGTGTCACATTCCTACTTAAGTCTGACATTTCCGACTAAAGATTTGTTTATTTCTGACATATTGCTAGGGAACACACAGTCCATGACAATACACAATGCACTGTTTCTGAGGCTTTGATGTTGATGGCTGGCTTTCGAACGGCGCTATGGACCAATGTGTACTTTTCCCTTTTTTTTTGTTGCAGTTTTATATAGTACAAACTTGACCCGAAGGGATCATCAAGTTTTACATGAGCACCATTTACATTACAGTTGGACAAATTCATTTATAAGCACATGGAGATTAAGGGCCAGATGCATCAAAAATATTTTGCGATTCCCTAATCGCGAATCTTTGCGATTCGCAATTAGGGAATCGCAAAACGGAATGCATGAAAGTGTGTTTAACACTTTCTGCGATTCTTAAGGGGTCGCAAATGACCTACCTCATGAATATTAATGAGACAGGTCCCAATTTGCGACCCCCTAGGAATCGCAAAAATCACGGGGATGGTGGCCTGCTGGGGTCAGCAGACCACCATGTCCGTGATTGCTTTTTAATAAAGCAATCTTTTTTTTTTGTAAAGCAGCCCGTTTTCCTTAAAGGAAAACGGGATGCTTTACTAAAGAGAAAATGAAAACTTTTCCTTTCATTTTCCAAGAGCAGGCAGTGGTCCATGGGACCACTGCCTGCTCTGAGAAAATGCATTTGCTGACATTCACAAAGGGGAAGGGGTCCCTCGGGGACCCCTTCCCATTTACGAATCGGTTACCACCTACTTGAAGTAGGTGGTAAAATGCGAATGTTTTGCGACCGCATTTCGGTCGCAAAACATTCATGCATACCGATGCGATTGGGTATTAGGAAGGGACGCCTTAAACACAGCCCCTTCCTAATAGCAAATCGCAAACCCATTTTGCGATTCGGTAACAGGTTACCGAATCGCAAAATTGGGTTTGATGCATCGCAAAAGCATTTTTTGCGATCGCAAACGGGCCGATTCTGCGAATAGGGCCCGTTTGCGAGCAGAAAAATGCTTGATGCATCTGGCCCTAAGTGATTTGCCTAGAATCAAGGGATGTTTGAGCCTCCCGCCAGACTTGAACCTGGCTCCCCAGGTTCAAAGTCGGCTGCCCTAGCTGTGCAACTAACTCTTTGTGTGTGGTACAGTGTATTGATTGGTGAAATACAGGTAAACATTCCCAGTGGTCTTGGCTGACATGGTTGTAGAATTGGGATCTGTTGAATGTGTATGTCAACATTGCACATATGCGTGATTCATTGCATTCATGGTGCGGACACCAGGACAGGCAAAATATTGCTGTGACATACACAGACATACTGTCAATTGTGCATATCTTGACATGATCCAATTGAATTACAGTTTGTATGATGCTTACCATGATGTAGGTATCTGTGTTGTTAGCTTTTTTTGTTTTGTGGGCCTGTGACATGAACGCAAAGTCAAGTAATGGGTTCAAACATTTTTTGTCATGTTGGAACTTCAGTACATATTGGTTCACAGTTCATCCCAGAAGATGGTGTTCAGGCAAAGAAATGTTGCACTATGTGTGTGAGCCTAGGATTTCCAGCCACATATTGTGGATGTCTCCACCATCCACCGCCTCCTCCTCATCCTCCTCTTCCTCCTCCATCGGGTCCTGCTGTTTTTGGTCCCTGCCCCAGGGGACATTGGTCTGCATACATATGCTATGCAGTAAGGCACAAACCAGGATTATTTTACACACCATTGGGGGCAAGTAGAGTACTCTCCCCCCTGAGATGTCAAGACAGCGGAACCTGGCCTTGAGCAAGCAGGCCAAAGCTTCACTCCACAATCTTGCGTGTCTTGCTTAGTGCCTGGTTGTAGGCCTTCTCTGGCTCAGTCTGCGGGTGTCCATACGAAGTCATTAACCAAGGCTAAAGCCCATATCCTTGGTCAGCTGAAAGTGAAATGAAAGGACGACTGTAAATGTTTTTGCTCACTGTCACAGAAACATTCCAGTCCATGTATGTTATGTGTAGTGATATTGTCAGGCATATTTCATACTGATTTTCACAATATGGGTTACTCATACAGGTGTCTATAGGTTTACAAAGGTCTCTTCTATTACTCTGTGTAATAGCAAATGCTGAGCATGGACTGATACTAAGCCTAGGCAGAGTTCGAGGAGTTTTACTCCGCGGAACTCCGCGAAGTGCCAGAAACACTCTGCCGTGCTCCGCAGAGTTCCACCAGCTTCGGAGTCTGTTAAGTCACGCTGCTCACATTGATTTTTAGTACTGGGAGTTTGTCCAGCGTGAATGGCACTGCTCGTCATGCCAGAGGACGCTGCTGCTTTCCGCCAGCTCGAGTAGACATTCTACTCGAGCGGCAGCTTCCTCAAGGCGAATGGCAGATTTCTCAATGCGAGCAGTCACAACCTGCCGCAACCCCAGACAATGAGAAATCTCGCTGGGAGTAGGTCTAGAGCGTGATGTTTTCTCGGGAGTGTTCGCCAACTTACTGATGGCAAACCGCTCGAGAGGAAAATCTCCACTCTGTGTAACTTCGTGGAGTTTTTCAGAACTTCGCACTCCGCGCAGAGCGTGGAGTGGGCAAAACTCAGCGAACTCCGCCGGCGGAGCGGAATTCTTCACCCACCCCTAGTTGACACATCCACTCCTGCATCCTGACTGCCATGTTGATCCTGTAGCTTTCTGTTCTAGCTATTTGGAGATGCTCCTGCCCATACTATGTTATGTGCTCACACTCCATGTGAGAAGTGACAGATTGGGGATCAGATATTTAGCTAGTTGGTCCTCCCTAAGTAGGTACTGACATAGCAGACATGAGCTACACTGACTTATGCATATGTCCATGGTAAACCATAGATGTCGGTGGTGTGCTACATTACATTGGCACAGGCCTTTAAGGGTAAATTGTTAGCAGGGGCAGTTGATGTGGTTCCATTCATCCACACACGATAAACGTACACATTGCAACTGAGTGACATAGTGTTGCTACTGTCATTGCCAGATTAATGAGTGCATGTCAAAGTGGCACAACATTGTGTACCCGTTGAATGGCATTGTTCCCACTATGTGCACATGACACATGGACCCTGATAATTTCAGAGTGGCACTCTGCAGTGCAGAAAGGCACCTTTTTTCACTGCACAACATCACAGACGAATGGCAGTAGTGCACAGTAATTAGGGCGTACAGCTCATTCCAGTTCTTTCGGACTACACTTGTGCAGTGCATGAGTTGCCTAGCAGATACACATTCGCACTTGCAAAACGGGTGGTCAGGGGGCTGCATCACATGCAGGATTGAGTTTGCATATAAGGGTGCACCTTCCTGCACAGGGTCCAGACTCATGTATGTGTGCCACAGAACGCAGCACACAATGGACATGGGAGTGAATTGGATGACTTTATTCCTTTTTGACTGTAGGACATGGGAGTGAATTGGATGACTTCATTTGTTTCTGACTGTTACACAACACCTGGGCAGACCACATGATTAATCACATTGTACAATTTTCTAAGGGTGGGATACATGACATGCCTGATAAAGCATGGGAGTGGCATGGCAACATCCCCATGATGCCCATGGAACACCTCCCTTGCACACAGTGATGCTACACAGCATTTTGGCCACCGATACATTGCTGTGTATCTTTACACCATTCAATGGCAGGCAAAGTGGCTTTGCGTGTCTTAACATGTATGAATTAGGGGGTTTGCATTACACATGTAATATGATGCATGGTACCTGTATGAGGTACACCGCTCACATTTATGTTCCTATCTGCATTGACAGACACAGAGTTGGGTATTGTGGCATCCATTTCTAACTGATAGTGGGTCTGGTAGGTACTTGAGTTTTCCTTCCCTATGAGTAGGCCATTCCCATATCGGCCATCCGGGAAACAGTCATTTATTTAGGAGTTCTGGAATATGTATGCATCATGCACACTTCCAGGGTATTCAGCCAATACATTTGTAAACAACCTGTGATGATCAGCAATGGCCTACACATTGATGGAGTGGGTGTGTTTCCTGTTCCAGGAGAGATTGGATGTTGCAGCAGGGGGAGCCAGTTGCACATGTGTGCAGTCCATGGTACCAAGCACATGTGGGAATCCAGCAATGGCATAAAACCCTTGTTTTGTCTCCAGCTGCAGTTTGTGGGTGTTGGGGAAGAGAGGTGGTGGGGTGCCAGACGGATGATGGCATCGGGGATGGATGGAAGGAAAGAGGAGAAAGATTGCCGGGAGATGCCAGCCACTCTGGTGGTTGTTATCTGGAAGTACCCCAATGCAAGCATGTATAGTACTGCCATGAGCTTCACCTGTGGAGGTATGTTGGTAGACTTGGCAGCTTTTGCCTGGAGCCTTTAGCCAGAAATATGTGATGACCTCATCCTCCCTGAGCTCAATTAGGGTAAACCCCAGGCAATAAACGTGCTCCCTTCACCTGCGTTGCCTTTGTGCTGGTGAAATCAGTTTGGGGGGGGTAAATGGGGTGGGAGTGGTGGTGGATGTCGTCTCTTTTTGACTCCCATCTGCAAAATGATCAGCTCCATGGTGTAGTTGTGGTTGCCACACTGTTCTGTCTGACTTCTCTTTATGTTCCAATGTCAATGCGACATTTCCTACTCTCAGGTTTCATGGGCGCAGGATTTTTGACGCTATCGGACCTCTGTGCCACTCAAGCCAGCAATGCATCACTTTGGTCACATCTCATAAATATTCATGTGTCTGTTTTACAGTGGCTATTTTGGTGGAACACCTACCTTCCATATTTTAATACTTATGTGATGCAGGTGGTTCCAATGCAGGTTCCTTTTGATGCACAACTCCTAAAAGTGACGCACCCTCCAAGATACATCACCTTGTAAATATGGAGTACTGACAGCTCCGTCAATGTGTCAAAACATTTGGTGCATTGGTGGCGCGCGCTCCTTGTAAATAAGCCCCTGAGTGTACAATTTATGCATGGTTTTGGGCTAACTTGTTTTTCTTGGTCCCAAAGCATGCAAGGTGAGATGTGGTACAGATTGCCTGTACGATCTGAACAACTTTTTACCGGGAGAGAATAATGACGTCAACAACACCCTTAAAGTGTACAATTATCTTTCAAGATGGAATCCCAGTTTGGTAGCAGACAGCAGTTGTCAAATGAAACGGAATTAGCAAAAGTGTCATAATAAAGTCATGGGTGACTATATGAATTACCTAAAGGGATTGATTGTCAAAGTATTTTCCTTAAATGCAAATTACTGTCATTGGTCAGGGAGTAGGGATATGGGTCTTCTATTGTCCAAAATTAGGTTTATTAACAGATTTGCAGTAGGGCAATTTCAGCGCGTCCGGTTGTTTTGCAATACAGTGTCAAAGTCTGAACTTTAAGAAAGTGTGAATAATAGCTAATTACTCAAGGAGAGCTATTATTTGTCTGTGTACAGAAGAAGTATTCCTCCTATTCTAAATAGATAAACCAGGCCCTCTGTAAAAAGAATCATATTAGGATAGTATAAAAGACAGTGGTATCGAATCTACTGAATTTTCAAGCAGCACATTCTGCAAGCAAGGTATTGATTTTGATGAAGGCTTCAGTTCAAATGTATTAATTGGAACAGTACATGTTGTCACGGCTTTTGAAATGTTTGTCTTGGCACAAACATCAATAGCGCATGATGTTTTGACAGGATTTACTAACATGAGAGACACCAGTTTGAGCAGATTAACTCTGACAGATTGACTTGTTTTCCCAAAGAACATGCTGCCGATTTTAGAAGTTTCAATGTAATACCACCGGCATTTCTTTTTATTTCTTTCATGTGTGACCTTTACTCAAATAGTATTCAGTTTGGCATTGTGGAATGTTTTTCAGGTTTATATTCACTATTGACAATTGATATGCCTTTTACACACGATTTTACACATATAGACTGAATTAACATAATTGCAATTGGAACAAATTTCCTAGATGTGTAGAAGTGTGTTTAATAATGTGGTTTAATTATGCCACATTTTCATGTAAAACGCTATTTTAGACAAGATGGATTCCATCTCGGTCACTCACTCCTGCTTCCCTCTTTGCACACATCTTCGCCCCACAGGCTTCGCTGAGCATACAGTTAAGCTGATGACATAATGGTTTAATTCCATTGCAGTTTTTGCCTTTCTAGTGTTGAATTTTGTATGGTGCAGATGTAATATTGTAACAAGCATTTATTGCATTTGTTCTTTCA
Organism: Calotriton arnoldi; assembly: GCA_963921515.1. Taxonomy (NCBI): domain Eukaryota; kingdom Metazoa; phylum Chordata; class Amphibia; order Caudata; family Salamandridae; genus Calotriton; species Calotriton arnoldi. Next base: position 405,396 of record CAWUFW010006839.1, on the reverse strand, counting down.
CAAGATCTGTTCACTGAGAGAAAGATTTATTGTTAAGTGTTTCATATTTGCTCAAACATCTCCTAAGGACCTTAGCATAGAGGATGCTGAATAACTTTAGGAGAATTGCAACAGTGCTTAAGTGTTAAGACAGTGGTTCTTAACCTGTGGTCCGGGGACCCCTGGGGTTCCACAAAGCCTACTTAGGGGTTCTGCAACTGCTTAGAAAATTAAAAAATATTAACAGATTCATAAAGTGTATATAAATAAAGAAGCAAAATGTAAAACGGAAAATGTAAAAATGTTTTGTAATTGTGAAGGTATTTGAAATTGGAAGCTGAAATGACTTTAGTATCCTCAAATCGATTTTTGGGAGCAGTGCAAGAGCATCAAATAGAAAATAGTATGGAAGATGAGTGGACTCAATTAAAGTTAGGAAAACTCCAACTTCCCAATTAAAATTAAAATTTAGATTTTATAAAATTTGTTTGTATATTAAATCCAACATTTTATCATTTGTGTATTTGTTTGATGAATGCTTGTTTCTGTTTTTTTGTGTATTGTTTTGTGGTTCAAATAATAGAAAATGCTTAGGCCGGGGTCCCTGGCTTACAGGAATGACTCAGTGGGGTCCCAAAATTCCAATATTAATTCAGTGGGGATCCCTGGGTTCCAGTAATGATTAAGTGGGGGTCCACAGAAGTAAAAAAGTTAGCAACCACTGTGTTAAGGCAATGACCTCCATTATTCTTGTGTTCTGATTTGCTAAAGAAATTATACTTTTGCTCACACCAGACGGAACTTTCAGAATTACTAATTTTCTATACAAGAATTGTGTATAAGAAGCCCTTGATTTTGGAGGTGACCAAGAAGACTTTCCTGTTCTACTAGGATGCTGTCCAACCATTTGCTGATTTTGCTGCTTATTTGGGACTTAGAACAGCTTCTTATTTTACATACTCTGTATAACTTTGTATCCGAGAAACTTCATGACATTTAACCCTGTACTGCTTTTATTTTTAAATATTTTACTTTTCATTGATCTAGAATTCAGTTATTGAGTAAACCACATTACCTAACAAGCTGCTTTACTCTGCTAATTTGATTTTCTGGGAGGAGCCTTAACGCAGGGACACATTGCCTTACCTCATTGAGGTTTAACATTGTCTTCAATCCAGTAAACTGTGGGAGAACTGAATGAGGTAAATATTGGGGTGCCCACATTTTTGGGTACAGTTCTTGCTGCCACAAAATTTGGTAGAAGAAGATGGCTACATGTTATGGAGCACCTCATTTTGCCAAAAGGTCCCTTCTAGGTTTCCTTCTACCCCTTATGCCTGGTCCTGGGAGATAGTGGATTTTCCACTGACGTTCCCTGTGTCAATGTTTTCATGAGAGGCCTGACTTGCACTACTGTTCCGGAATGATTTGGAGTGAGATTATGAATAAGGCAGAATGATTCTGTAAGCTGTTTGTGTTTTTGAGGTGTCTGTGGTGTGTGTATAAGTTTGAGTTTCTGAAATGGATTGCTATAGATTTGTGATATGGATTATATATGGATTATATGTGAAGTATTTGATTATGCCATGATGATTTTAGGCTCAATTGGTGGCTTGATCACGGTTGTTTTGATGAATTATTCTTGTTTGGGATTCTTGTTTTATAAAGATTTTGTTTTATTACTGATTGGTTTGTTCATCGGATTCATCAAAATCAAACATCTCAAGATATTGTGGTTTACCTCTCTGGATAAGGTAGTGCGCAGTGTGAGACGCCGCATGCACACAGACAGAGGTTTCTGAAATAACAAGTTTTCCTTTTCAGTGTTGCATGCACTGTTCCCTCTAGAGTGCACACCTAGGAGGCCATGCAAATGGCCATTTATCGCTGTGCAGGGGGCCCTCCAGAGCATGCATTACAAAGGGCCCTTCTGCTTATCAGCAGGAGGGCTCTTTACGGGCATAATAGGGTAGGGGTAGCTGGCTGTCTGTAGTTAAAGCAGAGCAGAATGGATCATATTTGACCTTTGGATGAAGTTTACAGTGGGCTGTGACTGTTGTGGCATAAGCGAATAAACAGAGCACTGTAAATCAAAAGTATAAACACATTATAAAGAAGGACAGTTTGTGTTTTTCACCATGGACTATATTCTGTTTCTGCCTTTCTACATTTTACAGTTTACAGAAATTCCATTAATTTTAGCCAAATCAGTGCTTCCCAAACTTTTGATTTATGGTCGTATGTCCAAGCTATAAATAGAGATACCTTTAAATTCTGTATTTATTTTATCAGGTTTGCTGCCTGCTTCAAACACATAGGTCAAATGTCAGGCTATGTCTTCTGCTGCTCATGTTTTTTTTTTTTTTAACGCAACTGGTGATTATAAACTCCTCTCAGTTTACATTTGGAGAAAGAAAAGTAAATTGAATTATGGGCAATCTTACTCAGTTACATCAAGTGTGAACAAAGGAAAGGCTATAGGATATCATTGGTTAATAGCACATAACAAAACGTAAATACCAGTAAATAAACTGCATAAACTCAACAGTTAAAAAAGCGAAAATGAATCACTTTTCTGTGTAATTCTGAAGTGTGATTGAAATAAAGATTTTAATAGGATAAGAACAAATCAAGATCATTTACTTGATGTTGCACAAATAATACATATTGACTGAAACCCAATTTCAACACATAATCATTTGGGTGCAATACAGTTTAAAACTGTACGTCTGTGTAAATTTAGTGACCATCTCAATAGAAATGTGCTCTTTGTAAATGGCGCTAACACACCATGATTTAGTTACATTAAAAAATGACCTGCCTCATGTTCATTAAAGCCAGGTGAGCCACAAAAGTTTGTCATACTAAAAAGCGGTTTGTGGTTCTAAAAATGTTGGGAAACACTGCACTAGACACAAGTGATGGCAATAAAATTACACCAAAAAGTACTTTTACTACAGATCTTGGTACAGATGTATGTAGCACTGATTGCAAAGTGCTGGTTGCACTTTCTGGCCAGTATTTCTGCAACCAGTGTGGTATTTTGGGAACCCACCTATGTACTAATAGGTCTGTTTGCAAAATACCAAATTGGAGTGGGTCGCAATTCGACATACCTCAACAATACAAATATGGTAGGTCACAAAATATGACCCACTATGATTCTCAGCCATCACAGTGATTGTGGCTTGCTGAGGTTAGCAAATTATCAGTCTGTGGTTGATTGTAAATAAAGTAATCGTTTTAAAAAAAAAAAAGACACAGCCCATTTTCCTTAACGGAAAATGGGATGTGTTTAAAAAAAGAAAAGTAACATTTTTTTTCAGTAATAGGGATAGGACCACTGCGTGCTCTAAAAAAAAAGGTTTTGTCAACAAAGGGGAAGGGGTTACTGTGACATTTGTGTAGTCAGCAAAATATTAATGTTTTGCAACCTGATTTTGGTCACAAAACATTATTGCATCCAATTCCAAATTAGTATTTGAAGGGATGTCCTAAACACACCACTTACCAATACCCATTTCGTATTTTGTGGCAAACACAAATTGCGATTCAGAACCATGTTACTGTATTGCAGTTTGGGTTTGTAACATACTAAAAGGCATTTTTTAAGGGTTCAAACAGCCCGATATTGCGAATCATACATTTTGTGAACACAAATTGTATTTACATACTTGGTCCTTGTTCTTGTTAGCTCTTCCTGGCTTCAATGACCGCTGTTTTCAATTCCTGTAGATCCCATTAATATGCGGAAAGCTGGATTTTCATTAAAAAACACTGTGAAGTCTAGGAGTAGTGGTGTTGGTTTACCTTGGTAGAGCCATTTGAGCTAAGACTCCTAGAAACATTTTTCTTTCATCAATTTTATGTAGGGGAATACCTGTCCCAAGGGCCTTGGAGCGCATTATATGAGCACCAAATCATTTTTCCCTTTCTTAGGTCTTACCTAAGACAGTGCATGCAAGATCCTTTGTTTTATATACAGTGGGCATGGAGGCCACTTATTTTATCACTATTGGTTGTCTTCATTGTCACACTCATTTGCTTACATCTTATTGGTCAGCTGTCGTAGGGTTCCTTTCTCTTAGAGTGTTTGTCCCTCCTCTGGAGTATTGATGCATTACTTGTGTCCTTCTACTGCTCATTTTTATTAGGTGCAACTTTTTTCTTTATGTTTAAGCACTCTACCATAGAGTGTCTTTTATATCTGGCTCCCTCATGTACGTCTTCCCTCTCCTGCTGTCTGTGTTGTTGCTTGCCCTCTCCTGCCTATTGTACATGTTGTAGCTTCCCCTCTCCCACCTTGCTCCCACTGTCTGTGTTGTTGCTTGCTCCCTCCCACTTTCTGTGCAGTTACTTCCCCCTCCCAATCTCTTCCTCCTGTCTGTGTTGTAGCTTGCCCCACCTGGAGTTTGTATTGTTGCTTGCTACTCCTGCTGTCTATGTTGTTGCTTCCCCCAACTGCTGTCTGTGTTCTTGCCTGCCCCCAACTGCTGTCAGTGTTCTTGCTTGTTTACTCTTCTCTCTCTATCAATGTTGCCTGCTCCACCTGCTGCACCAAAAATAAAGAGATATGATGCTGCCAACGGTGGCTGCGTCATAGCACTTATTTAAAAAAACATTTCAGCCATGCTAAAAATGAAAGAGAGGTATTGCCTTTTGCCCTTTTTAGAGGTAGCATGCTACGCTCACTCACATAGTGACTCTTGCAATGACTCAGTTGCACACACAGCTCAGAAAAGTGTACAAACAGACACTGCATTGACGCTCAGCAAAAAACAAAATCAGAGGGAACATTTGTTGCGTGTCTTATTCGGGTTGGTGCATTTTGCGCTAAAGTACACAGGAGTAATTACATTAGCCAGGGTAGATTGCCACTGGACAGGGATCTGCCTAGTGTGAATTGTGGTGATTCAGCGAAAGATGCCGTTGTTGTCATTCTTATTACTAAGTTTTGCAAGACCTATTTTACCTTAACTTGCTGATTTCCTTCCTATTTAGGTTGAGCAGACAAGGTTTCTTTTGTTTTATTTAGCAAATTTGTTGTGAAAGGTTTTGAAATTGTTTTCCTCATTCATGGAGAAGTCACAATGTGATTGGCTAGTCAGCCAGGGAGCCCTGCTGAGATTTGTGACATGTCACCACAAAGCTGTGCTTACATTGGTTGGCCGCTGAACTGTGATGGGTTGACCTTTGAGAAAGCCGCACTGGGATTGGTTGTTGTTCCCTAGTTTGCTTCATGGGATTTGTAGATCATTTTAAGCAAAAATAATGGCAAAAATATTGGCTGCTAAAGCCTAAGGTGTCTGTTGTACCTTATACTGAGTGCCAGAAATTACCTACTGAGGGAATGCCTACATCTGAAATGATGACAAACATCCTGTTCTATACGTGCATCTGGATTTCTGAATGGCATGACTATACTGTTTCTGTTAAAGGCTTACAATTTCCTTTAGAAGGTTTCTTTACCATTAGAAAATTAGATTTCCTGAGACAAATCATGAAAGACAGAAAGTCGTTACCTAGACCTACACAGTTTGAGGCATTAAAAAATTGGGATCACAGCGCTTGACAGCCAGACCACAAGATAGCCTCCACAATATGTCTGCTGGCCGGGATATCAATCCATCTTTAATCTGCTATTTTTGCCAGCTTGGCATCTGCCTTACTGGAGGAGATGTGTCCCTGAGGGGCAGGACTATTGGAGTGCTGTTTTCTGTGCCCTGCTGGAGAAAATGGCAAGAACTTCACTTGAGACTTGCAGCACGGCCTAGCTAAAAATATCGAACGCCCGATTTGCAGGAGAAACTGGCTGCGATTGCACCCAGAGTATGTTGACCCTGAACCGTGAGAGATTTACTCCTAGCCTGCAAGATGAGGCACTGCAGGCAGCTGCAGGCAAGGACAGGGTTCAGGACACTTCCTGGAAGGGGCAGGCTTTTTTCCTTGGGTCCGGACGAGCCCAGAGTGGCTGGGGCCGGTGACCGACAGGTGGTGGATGGGCATGGAACCTGGCCCTATGAATTTGCTGGTTGGAAGCTGCCGGAGTGCTGTGGCCCCCCGGTCAGAAGACACAAGTGGGCTCTAGGATGGGGGAGAAGATGGCCCAGACTGGCACTGGCAGAGTGAGGTCCTCCTGCCTCTCGGGGAGTACGGCCAATCCACAGAACTGTAGCCCAGAGGAGGTGTGCTGCCAGGTGGAGGTTGAGTGGCGGTGTGGTTTACTCGGACCCCCAGGTAACCCGAGGGCGAGGCAGGACTGCTTGAGAATAACTGGTTCATGCCCGCTTACTGTAACGGAGAAGCCAAGAAAATAGGGGACCCACTCAGATTGCCCTGAGAGGTGGTTGCAGGAACATGGCATATCTGAGCTGGACCTGAGATCCTGGCTTCTCTCCTTATTTGCCTGAAGATAGTGCCTGTAACCCGTGTCTCTGTTAGTGAAGTGTGACATATGTTGAGTTTGACTTTCAGGCCCGCGAGGGCCCTACTATCAACTGCTCATTGCGGTAGCACTGGTGCACATATGTCCTGTTGGCAGCTTGTGTTACTGGTTGGACCAGTAGGCCTGAGGGTGCTCTGTGGCATCGGTCTCTTGGAGGTCTGGCGTTCAGATCCATCATGGGCAAACACAACAAAGCCAGGCAAAACATTTCAAAAGAAGAAACATTTGCGGTTGGCTGTTATTGATCAAGAAGCCTCCCCCCTTTAGGGGGGACCCTGGCATGTTCAATGCCGATGCTGATATAAAAGAAATGATGTAGCACTCCAAAATCGGCTCCCTCAACAACAGGCTGAAGTGGATGAACGACAAACTTAACAAACATGAGAGTCACTTTGACCATCTTGAAAGGAGATTGTCCAAAGCTGAGGATGATTGTGCAGTATGCAGTGAACAAATGCTGCACATGGATAAGGTCCTGGAGGTGATTAAGGCCAAAAATTAAGAACTGGAGGCCTGCTCTAAATGAAACAATATTAGAATCCTGGGCCTTCCAGAGTCCACTGCCATGCATAAAATGGAGACCTACATTGAGGATTTGCTGTGGTTCCTCTTTGGTGAGCAGCTTACCAGCCTGTCTGAGTTGTAACGAGCCCACTAATCACTGGGCCCTCATCCCCTGCCAGAGGCCAGGATGCGACCGATCATTGCACTGCATCTATATCATAGAGATCGGGATACAATGTTGTGGCTGTCATGGAGATGGGGGACATTAAGCACCTTCCAGAGCGCACATAGGGAATTTTTGCTGGCAAAAAGACTGTTAATGAAAGTGGGGATGCCCTACCCTCTGCTATACCCAGCTAAGCTGCGGGTCACCGCCCAGTGGAAAATAAAAAATGTTATCAATCCCAAACTGGCGATAAAACAGTTACAAATGAGGATCTCTAGTATACATCCTGTCCAAGTAGGGACCCTTACTTCCAGTCAGAGTAAGGGAATTACACACCCAAGATAACCCCTGCTCACTCCCTTGGTAGCTTGGCACAAGAAATCAGGCCTATCTCAGAGGCAATGTGTAAAGTATTTGTACTTATCACACACAGTAACATAGTGAAAACACTGCAAATGGACACCACACCAGTTTAGAAAAAAAAGTATCTTTATCTAAACCAAACAAGGCCAAAATGACAAAATCCTAACATACAAAACTCAAAATATGACTTTTTAAAGGTTTCAAGCAATTCTGTCCATAGAACTCTATGGATACTGTGATTTTACACAAAGTACCTTGGATCAAAGAAAAACTGCCGCAGAGGAGGGCAGCATTGGAAAACACAGCGATGCATTGATTTCTGAGCCCCTGGGGAGGCAATGCATCAGTTCTGCTGCACACAGGAGAAGCATTTCGTCTAATCCAGACTAACTGGCACTCTGTCAGTTTCTTCAGCTGTGGTGCCGCGATACATCAATTATTTCAGCCACACAGCAGGGCCTGGATCAGAGTCAGTGCGAGGGTCTCACGACTTTGGAGACATGGTGCGCTGAACTAGGGCTGCATCGGTTTCTTCGGCCATGGGCAGGTGCTGCATCGATTTCTTTGGCCGCACGATGGTGGTGTGTGAGAGGCTGGCCTGGTATATGCTATCCACTAATTAAAGTGGGCACCCTGCACCAGTACAGACAACCCTTATGATGATTTAAGAGGTCTCAGACAACCTTAGAAAGCTATCCAAGTGGTAGCTGTGGAGAGCAGCCTTCAGGCTAAGTCTTGAAGGAGTGTAAAGCAGCTTGTTTTACCAAAATGCAATCTTATATTATAGATTAAATGAAAAGAGAACCACACAATAGTTATAAAAAATATGTATTTATTATATAACACTATCTAGTACATTACAGTATCTCCTACATGGAGATAGACGCAAAGCACACAATACTTAAGCAAAGAAACAACAGTAAATAGCACTAATACACAGTGGGCCCCAGGGGAGGACCAAACCATATACTAAGAAAGCGGTATAAGAACCCATGAGTCGAGTCAGGATGATGCTGAGAGGATGTAGAATCGCTGGGACCCCAAGGAACCACCCAAAGTGAGTAGATAGTGACCCCACGGAGGACAGGTGCAGTGTGGGAACACGACAGCGTGCTCCGCACAACTCTATGTGAAAGGCGCGGTTGGAGTTTTAGAGATTAAGGACCCTTAACAGTGAACTACAAAGAAACCCTGTGGAAGACAGAAGGTTGGAGAGCCACCCCACCCGTGAATACCGAAGTACCCAAGTCACCTAACACAGGGGAGCCAGGTGCATAGGTGTGAAGTTGTGCCAGAAACCGCCTTCGAACCCAATGAAGGACCTCGATGAAGAGGCACTGCTGGAAAGGAGAAGAATGTCTGTTAGAATCCAAAAGCAGATTCTAGTCAAAGAGTACCTGAAAGCAGAGGGAACAGAGTCTGGGTCACTGACCAGGGGCTTGGTAGACGAATGCCCACTGATGTCGGGTGCTTCAGGATAGTTGATGGTGACCTTGACTCTGCAGCTACTGAGACCAGGCGATGTCGAGGATGACCAGGAGCAGGATGCAAGCTGTCCCACGAAGGATGTCGAGTGCTGAGGGGTCAGTGTCCGGCGGGAGCACCAACAAGCCTTGGCAACGGTAACCCACGCAGAAGGTCAAGGAAGTGTATGGTTTGGACCAGCAAGGTCCAGGAGACTCACCACACATATGGGGAGTCAGGGCAAGCCTGGAGCAACCAGGGGAGCCCAAGAAAAGCAAAGTTGACCCTCAAATGGACCCACAGGCCAGAGGCACAGGAGTCACGAGAGGACCTCAAGCAGCTTCACAAAACAGCAAGCCACGAAGCACTCGTGTGAGGTGGATGAAGATCTTTGTGCAGAAAGTCGCCAGAGGTTGGGGCTACTCTGAGCCCAATGCACTTGTTAAGGAATTGCCAACAAGCACATGCACTTACAAAAGTACGCGGTGCACAGGGGTTCGGGTATTGCAGCCCGCACAAGGGATTCTGACCTCAAACTTGGGGCAGCATGGACCTCGAGGGATGTAGAAACCCACCTCCTGTGTTGCTGGACCCGTCTGAGTCTGTAGGAGCATGGGATCAGCAGACCGGTCAGCAGTGTTGCGGTGCCTGTGACTCCTTCACTCCAAGGGAGATTATCTTTAGTTGTCTTTGATGCTCCACAGGTCCTGCATGGATCCTGTATGGCGCACAGGCACAGAAGATGAAGCAGACTGAGAGGGAGATGGAGTCAGGCCCAAACGAAGTCAAGCGAAGTCCAGACTGCCCAAACGGTCGAAGTGCAGTGGTTTCAGGTTAGAATCTTGACCACGATGAATCTAAGGTCCTACAATCAGGTAAGCCCTTAAGTACCCACGGGAGAGGGTTGGAAATATTCAGAGGACCCTCCCAGGGGAGGGTCTGGAAAGGGCAGAGGTTACTCTCATGTCCTTTGTCCAGTTTCGCGCCAGAGTGGGAGCCAACAGCTCCCAGGACTGGTTTGAACTGGACTATGTCTCAAACAACAAGAGAGGGGTCCACCTTACACAAAGGGACAGGACGCCAAATTGACAAATAATCAAAAACAACAAATGCCTTTGTGTGTATTTGGACAAACCGATAATAAATCATACACCATTCATCCAAGCATACCAATATCGCCAAAGAGTGCTGACCATTTGCAAAAATCCAATATATGAATGTTTTTTCTGTACAATCAGTTAAAGAAGTCATATAAAGAGTGCATATAATAAAAACATGGATTATTTCAAGATAAAATAGCTCTCTAAAAAGAGAGCCACATCAACATTTCACAAAGATCATAAACATTGTTACAAAAATCACAATAAATGAACATGGGAGAATATCATAGACATTAATTTTTTGTCATTGTTACACACTAATCACAAAGAAATTCATTGGTCAAACAACTATTTTGTACAGTCTCTTGTTTGGCCAAGATAGGATTGATTTAGTGCTTTTGTAGTACCACCGCGACGCGTTTCGGTGGGTTAAAATGATCCAACCACCTTCTTCAGGAAAAAGACTTCAGATCTATTGTAAAAACATTATATAAAAAACCGAATTTCAAACATCATGAATGCTCAACATATCTTATTCACATAACATTATATTCATTCATAGTCAGTTCGACAAATCGCCTACAGCCATAGGGAACCCCCCTTTTTTGCCTCTTTTTCTTTGCACATCCATGTACCAATACAGTTGAAAATGTCATCAATATCTAATACATTGCTTTATAAAACATATAAAACAATTAAAACAAACAGTGAGACCTAATTTAAACAAAAAACTTTGGTGATATTGGAATCTCAACTTGTAACACCACACATTATATTGTCCATCACAACTACCACAATCGGATGTCACACCGAATTAAATGAATTATTCTAAACCCCCATCTGCATTAGCAGTTATGAAGGTTAACCCACCGGAATTGGTGATGTGTTATCATTCAATGATCACTCTTGGGAACTGGCTCCTCAAGATCCAGTCCCACCCATCTGTTTTTAGGGTATGCCCATCAAATGTGGGGCTCTCTCTGTGAGCCTAAAGGATAACAAAAAATGTTTTATTTGTAGTATTCTGTACTCAAGGAACATTATCTATGTTCTATCTCGCTATACATAACTAGCCCTGATGTATTACCTTCAATGCAATGTAGTCTTAATATATTCTGAATTTTCTGTCACTCGAGTTCTGGGATTGAACAATCTCCAAATTATTGATCCTCCTTACTGTGGTTACATAGGTAGACTTCTTCAAGTTAAAATCAATGTCTGTATATAGCAAAAAACACACAGGGTCCTTTCACTTATTATTCACCAAAAGTTGTACCCCCACAGATATCTATCCTTTTTATTTTGCAAAACCTGCAAAGGCGCTTTTTAACTGTTCTCCCTTTATTTTAAAATGTATTAATTTTTAGACCAGATGAAGAATCTAAGCTCTCCATATGCATTTTGAGGACCCCAGCTCTTCAGACCCAAAGTACCATTGCTACATAGAATTGTGAAAAAACACTATAGCCAGTACTTCACCCCGCTGTATGCGTGCTGTTTCATTACTTATTGTGTGCTAGTTTGCCCTTTGATGTTAATGGGCGTAGTAATTTAGGCTAAGGTCTCCATATACATTTTTAAATTCAATGCCCTTCTTCAAAATTAATAGCAGACAAAGCCTCATTATGCCAAACTTACATTTGTCAGTAAGGATAGTTAAAAACACGGCAACCAGGATTGCCAACATATTCAGTAAATGATGTCCCTTAATTAATGTTGGGCTAAGCGCCACATCTACCTCCCCCTAGTTCACTCCTTTGTGACTCAAGATCAAGGACTCACCGGGGCGCGTCTGCCTCCAGCCTCACTACGGTCGTCTTTCCTTTGTGTATGTAAACCGGGCTCTGGCAAGCCTTCAGTTTATATAGAGCACTGCCACATGCAATCATAGATATAGAAAGTCGATGCAAGTGTCTCCTAACACGAAACCGGCGCCGCCATTTTGAAATGGTCACTCGCATCTTTGGTCATGGACCTAAAGATAGTATACGCGTGTGTGTGAGCAACCAATTGGCACCGGCATTTTGAAATGGCAAAATCGCTAATCTCTCTCTATTTACAACGGTGTTGAGTGATTCCCAACTTTAAATGGACTGCGGCCGCCATTCCAGACTAGCCCACAAATTAACTCACATACAGATTAGCATTTAGATCTTATTATATTGTTGAAACCGTGTAAGATCACTCTTTCATCCTCAACCTGGTTTCTTGTGTTGCCATAAAAATGCTATAGCAGTCGCTTATTGATTCATACTAACATGGACATTGTTCAATGGCACCCTCACCAATGAAGGTGTGATGGAAAGTGGCCGCCATCTCAACACGTCCACATTACAGTGAATTCTCTCCTAATTTGTCCTAATGTGGTGGATTTTAAACACGCCAGCATAGATGTGATGATGTCCATCAATGTTACATTAAACCAAACAAACCCTAAGGCTATTGTAGTCCTATTACAAATCTTTATAAGGGCACTTGCATGAATTCTTTCATCTACTATGTATTGATGGTGTTCCCAAGATACAGTTCGGTTACCTAAGTATTCATAAATTCAAATCCAATATTTGGGCTTCAGGTTAAACAGAAATATTTTATTTGATAAAACACCCATGTATTTCTAGTTTACTAACTTCTCCCACTCTTCTCTTGAATTCAATCCCTGTCTTAGAGTATTCAGTATAGAGATATACCATTGTTCTCTTGCCTTCCTTTTTTCTTCCATATTACTGCCTCTTTTGCCTACTGTTACTTTTTCTAGAATAAATCACTCAAATTGTGTTTCTTTATGGCCATGCTCTTGAAAATGGGAGACTAAGGGAGCAGTTTGTTTCATGGTCTTTATGGCTGACTTATGCTCTTGTAATCTTATTCTGAATTCTCTACCTGTTTCGCCCACGTAGCCAAGTCCACATGGACATCTCAGCAAATAGATGACATTCTTGCTACGGCAGTTATTCAGGGTATGTGCCACTATTTTTCTGCCATTATGTGTTATCTCTTTGGACATTACACATTGTGTGCACATGGAGCAATTACCACATTTAGTGTTGCCCTTGGCCACAGTATTATTAATAGTTCTTTGCTTACTACTAAATTCCTCCCTGTACGTGTGTACTAGTTGGTTACGTAAATTCATATTTCTTTTATAAGCAAACAGGGGTCTTTCTAGCCTGCTTTCTTCTTCACTGTTCAAAATATTCCAATGTCTATTGATTAAATTTTTAATCCTGTTGCTGATGCCATAGAACTGTCTCACAAATACTATCTTCGTCATCTCCTTCTTTCTCTTAGTGCCATTCAACATTGCTTCCCTATCATAAAATCTGGCACGTTTCAGTGAATGAGACACTAGTTTTTTCGGGTATCCCCTATCTGTCAGCTTGGATTTCAGGACATCCGCATGCTTATAAAAATCCTGTATATCTGAACAATTCCTCCGGAGACTGAGGAATTGACTAAAGGGAATGTTATCCTTTTGGGATTTTGGATGGAAACTGGAATAGTGGAGCAAGGTGTTCTTATCCATCGGTTTTGTATATAGTTCCGCTTACAATTTCCCATCCATGTCCTTGATCGTTATGTCTAAATAATCCACTTTGTCTTTATTGAAGTGCGCAGTGAATCTTAGGTTGCTATCTCCAAGATTCAACCAGCTTAGGAAATCTTCTAACAAATCTGTTGGTCCTTCCCAAATAAAAAAGACATCATCGATGAAACAATGTCATTCTAACTCATTCTCAAAGAATGGGGCCATTTCATTATATACATGTCTTTTTTCAAATTCACCTACATATAAGCAGGCCAGACTGGGGGCACAGGTGGCCCCCATGCTGGTCCCCTTCTTTTGGCGGAATAACTGGTCCTTAAATAAGAAAATATTGTTTTTCAGGACCATATTGGTATATTCAACAATGAATTCCTTGTTCGCTCCCTCAATTTGTGTGTTTTCCAAGATTTCTCTAATGACATGTACAGTGGATTGTTGAGGTATATTTGTATACAGAGACTCAATGTCTAGTGTAACTAGACATTGAGTGTTTCTGTTAACCCCTTTGCTGCTAGGCCTTTTCCCCCCCCGTGCTAAGCCTTTTTTTGGTTATTTGGGGTAGTTTGCGCTTAGGCCCCTGTAACATTTTGACCACATAAGGTATCCACACCAAATTTGCGTCCTTTTCTTCCACCCTCATGGGGATTCTAAAGGTACCCAGGGTTTGTGGATTCCCCTGGAGGGGACCCAGAAATTAGCCAAAATACAGCTAAATTTTGGTTTTTGGGGGAAAAATGGGAAAACAGTGCTGCAAATGAAAGCATCTGTCTTTTTCCCTGCAAATGGTATCAACAAAGGGTTTGTGGGGCTGAATTTACCATTTTCCCAGCTTTTAGGGACTGACAGAATTTTGTCAGAAAACCAACATTTTTTACACAGTTTTGGCATTTTACTGGGATATAGTAAGCCTGGGCAAAGCACTACGCTACGCTCGCGTAGTTTGCGAAGTTTGCGCTACTTCGCACTATGCGAATTGCACGTAGCACAGTGCAAACACGCGTAAGCGTAGCGGAATCATTTTGCTTGCTCGCGGTCCTCAACGTCAAGTTGGCGACCGCGAGCAAGCAAAATGACATCCCGGCGAGACTTTTTCTCGTTCGCGATCAGCAACATCAAGTTGCCGATCGCGAGCGTGGAAAAAACCTCCCGGCGAGATTCTCAACGCGGGAGGTCAGGTTTCTCATTGTGAGTGAGTTGCGCATGCTCGCGACCGCTCGCGATGAGAAACTACCAGTCCGCGTTGAGAAGCTGCCGCTCGAGTAAAAATCTACTCGAGCGGCAGTAAAGACAGCTCGCACTGTGCAAGATGCCGTTTTCAATGATTGCACAGTGCGGACAAGCATCCGGCACTGTGCAATCAGTGCGAACAGCATTTTGCACAGTGCACTACGCAGTTCGCGTAGCTACGCGTAGCTCGCATAGTGCGAGGTGCACTTCACGTAGCTTCGCGTAGCGCTACTTCGCGAACTACGCCCAGGGTTAGGATATAGCCTATTTTTGCTATTTTTTGTGCTTTCAACCTTCTTCCAGTTAATGGTAGAAATGAGTATGAAAGCAATAATGGATCCTGGAAAGCTATACATTTTAAAAACGTAGACAAAATTCTGAATTCAACAAGGGGTCATTTGTGTAGATCCTTCACGGTTTCTTTATAGAAACTAACAGTTAAATATAGGAAAAATTGAAAATTAGTTGAAAAAAACAGCAACTTGTGCCAACGTTTTCACCTGTAACTTCTTTTAATTGTGACAGCTGTTTGAAAGTGAGATACTGCTACATCCGCTGGATGTTTCTGGTTGTGGGGATATATAGGACTTGTAGGTTCACCAAGAACCCTACGAACCCAGAGCCAATAACTGAGCAGCGTCTTGCAATGGTTTTTCATTATGTACCGGGTATATAGCAATTAATTTTGGAAAATATATACATGGAAAAATCGGTATGAAAGACACCTATGTATTTCTGAAATTGGAACAAAATATAGAGTTTAGAAACAGTAGATCTTTGCACATTTCCGAAATTGTGAGTACCCATACTAGCATGAGAATTATAGAACATTTTTCAAAATGACTTCTTTTTTACACATTGTCTTTCATTTGGAAGGCAGAAATGCATCGAAAGTCAATAGGTAATAACAGTTGCTGTACAATTCTGTGTTACCCTAAGTCTCCCGATAAAATGGTACCTCACTTGTGTGGGTAGGCCTAGTGCCCGCGACAGGAAACGGCCCAAAATGCAACATGTACACACCACATTTTCACAGTGAAAACGGACCCTTTTTTTGCAAAGTGCCTAGCTGTAGATTTTGAACCCTAGCTCTGCCGACACCTAGGGAAACCTAGCAGACCTATACATTTTTGAAAAGTAGAAACCCAGGGAAATCCAGGATGGGGTGACTTGACTGGCACTCACCAGGTTCTGTTGCCCAGAATCCCTTGCAAACCTAATAAATTGTCAAAGAAACCCACATTTTCCTCACATTTCTGTGGTGGAAAGTTCTGGAACCTGCGTGGATCCACAAAATTCCACCCACCCCACGTTCTCCAAAGTCTTCCGAGAAAAATGGTTCCTCACTTGTGTGGATAGGCCTAGTGCCCGCGACACGAAACGGCCCAAAACGCAACGTGGACACACCACATTTTCACAGTGAAAATGGACCCTTTTTTTGCAAAGTGCCTAGCTGTAGATTTTGAACCCTAGCTCTGCCGGCACCTAGGGAAACTTAGAAAACCTATACATTTTTAAAAACTAGACACGCAGGTGAATCCCGGATGGGGTGACTTGACTGGCTCTCACCAGGCTCTGTTACCCAGAATCCCTTGCAAACCTAAAGATTTTTTTTTAAAAAACACATTTTCCTCACATTTCTGTGGTGGAAAGTTCTGGAACCTGCGTGGATCCACAAAATTCCACGCACCCCGCGTTCCCCAAAGCCTCCCGAGAAAAATGGTACCTCACTTGTGTGGGTAGGCCTAGTGCCCAGGACAGGAAATGGCCCAAAATGCAACATGGACACACCACATTTTCACAGTGAAAACGGACCCTTATTTTGCTAAGTGCCCAGCTGTAGATTTTGAACCCTAGCTCTGCCAGCAGCTAGGGTAACCTAGCAAACCTATACATTTTTGAAAACTAGATACGCAGGGGAATCCAGGTTGGGGTGACTTGACTAGCTCTCACCAGGTCCTGTTACCCAGAATACCTTGCAAACCTAAAGATTTGTAAAAAAAAACACATTTTCCTCACATTTCTGTGGTGCAAAGTTCTGGAACCTGCGTGGATCCACAAAATTCCACCAACCCCGCATTTCCCAAAGTCTCCCAAGAAAAATGGTACCTCACTTGTGTGGGTAGGCCTAGTGCCCAACACAGGAAACGGACCAAAACGCAACATGGACACACCACATTTTCACAGTGAAAACTGACCCTTTTTTTGCAAAGTGCCTAGCTGTAGATTTTGAACCCTAGCTCTGCCGGCACCTAGGGAAACCTAGCAAACCTATACATTTTTGAAAACTAGACATTAAGGGAAATCCAGGATGGGGTGACTTTACTGGCTCTCACCAGGTTCTGTTACTCAGAATCCCTTGCAAACCTAAGAATTTGTCCAAAAAAAAAAAATGTTCTTCACATTTCTGTGGTGGAAAGTTCTGGAACCTGCATTGATCCACAAAATTCCACCTACCTCGCGTTCCCCAAAGTCTGCCAAGAAAAATGGTACCTCACTTGTGTGGGTAGGCCTAGTGCCCGCGACAGGAAACGGCCCAAAACGCAACGTGGACACACCACATTTTCACTGTGAAAACGGACCCTTTTTTTGCAAAGTAACTAGCTGTAGATTTTGAACCCTAGCTCTGCCGGCACCTAGGGAAACCTAGCAAACCTATACATTTTTAAAAACTATACACCCAGGGGAATCCAGGATGGGGTGACTTGACGGGCTCTCACCAGGTTCTGTTACCCAGAATCCCTTGCAAACCTAAAGTTTTGTCCTAAAAAACACATTTTCCTCACATTTCTGTGGTGGAAAGTTCTGGAATCTGTGTGGATCCACAAAATTCCACCCACCCCGCGTTCCCCAAAGACTTCCAAGAAAAATGGTACCTCACTCGCATGGGTGGGTCAATTACCCGAGACAGGCAAGGGCCCAAAACCTATTGAGGCGACATCAAAATTACCTATCGCAAAACAACTTGATTTTGCAAGGGGGGTCCCATGAGTTTTTGGCCTGGACTCGGCGGCCATCTAGGGAAACCTACCAAACCCACACATTTCTGAAAACTAGACACCCAGGGGAGTCCAGCAAGGTATGGCTTGCGTGGGTCCCCCAACATTTTCCTACCCAGAATCCCCTGCAAACCTCAAATTTAGCTGAAAACATCACTTTTTTCTCAAATTTCTGTGTGGGAAAGTTCTGGAATCTGCGAGGATCCACAAATTTCCTCCCACCCAGCGTTCCCCCAGGTCTCCCAATAAAAATGGTACCTCACTCGCTTGGGTGGGTCAAGTACCCACGACAGGCAAGGGCCCAAAACCTATTGAAGCGACATTAAAATTACCTATCGCAAAACAACTTGTTTTTGCAAGGGGGGTCCCATGAGTTTTTGGCCCCGGGCTCGGCAGCCATCAAGGGAAACCTACCAAACCCACACATTTATGAAAACTAGACACCCGGGGGAGTCCAGCGATGTATGGCTTGCGTGGGTCCCCCAACATTTTCCTACCCAGAATCCCCTGCATACCTGAAATTTAGCTGAAAAAAATCAAATTTTTCTCACATTTCCGTGTGGGAAAGTTCTGGAATCTGCATGGATCCACAAATTTTCTCCCACCCAGGGTTCCCCCAGGTCTCCCGATAAAAATGGTACCTCACTTGTGTGGGTAGGCAGAGTGGCTGCAACAGGAAATGGCCCAAATCGTTCTGTGGAGACTTCAAAATTACCTATAACAAAACTACCTGGTTTTGGGGGGGCACCTGGGGTTTTGGCCCCGGGCTCGCCGCAATCTAGGGAAACCTACCAAACCCACACATTTCTGAAATCTAGACACCCTGGGGAGTCCAATGAGGTATGGTTTGCATGGATCCCTCAACATTTCCCTACCCAGAATGCCCTGCAAACCTCAAATTTAGCTGAAAAAAACACATTTTCCACATATTTTGGGTGGAATCACCGTGCCGGCACAAATTTCCTACTCCACAGCGTTCTCCTTAGTGTCCCGAGTAAAATGATACCTCACTTGCGTGGGTGTCCAATGCAGAATTGGCTAAAAACATATTTTTAAAAAAATGTAGCACTTAGAATTCTCGGTGCTATACCCTTAATCCCTATGTTTTGGGCTCTTCCCAGTCACAGGCCCTTGCCCCACCCACACAAGTGAGGTATCATTTTACTCGGGACACTGAGGGGAACGCTGTGGGGTAGGACATTTATGCCGGCACGGTGATTCCACCCAAAAACTTGAGAAACAATTGTTTTTTTCAGCTAAATTTGAGGTTTGCAGGGCATTCGGGGTAGGGAAACGTTGGGGGATCCATGCAAGCCATACCTCATTAGACTCCCCCGGGTGTCTAGTTTTCAGAAATGTGTGGGTTTGGTAGGTTTCCCTAGATGGCCGCTGAGCCCGGGGCCAAAAACTCATGGGAACCCTCTTGCAAAACCAGGTTGTTTTGCGATAGGTAATTTTGATGTCGCCTCAATAGGTTTTGGGCCCTTGCCTGTCGCGGGTACTTGACCCACCCACGCAAGAGAGTTACCGTTTTTATCGGGAGACCTAGGGAAACGCTGGGTGGGAGGACATTTGTGGATCCGTGCAGATTCCAGAACTTTCTACCACTGAAATTTGAGAAAAAAGTGATTTTTTCAGCTAAATTTGAGGTTTGCAGGGGATTCTGGGTAGGAAAATGTTGGGGGACCCAAGCAAGCCAAACTTCGCTAGACTCCCCCAGGTGTCTAGTTTTCAGAAATGTGTGGCATTGGTAGGTTTCCCTAGATGGCCGCCAAGCCCAGGGCCAAAAACTAATGGGACCCCTGTTTCAAAACCAGGTTGTTTTGCGATAGCTAATTTTGATGTCGCCTCAAAAGGTTTTGGGCCCTTGCCTGTCGCGGGTACTTGACCCACCCATGCAAGTGAGGTACCGTTTTTATCGGGAGACCTGGGGGAACGCTGGGTGGGAGGAAATTTTGGATCCACGCAGAAAATCCCGAACTTTCCACCACAGAAATTTGAGAAAAAAGTGATTTTTTCAGCTAAATTTGAGGTTTGCAGGGATTCTGGGTAGGAAAATGTTTGGGGACCCATGCAAGCCATACCTCGCTGGACTCCTCCGGGTGTCTAGTTTTCAGAAATGTGTGGGTTTGGTAGGCTTCCTTTGATGGCCGCCGAGCCCGGGGCCAAAACCTCATGGGACCCCCCTTGCAAAAACAGGTTGTTTTGCGATAGGTAACTTTGATGTCGCCTCAATAGGTTTTGGGCCCTTGCCTGTCGCGGGTACTTGACCCACCCACGCGAGTGAGGTACCATTTTTATCGGGAGACCTGGAGGACGATGGGTGGGATGAAATTTGTGGATCCACGCAGATTCCAGAACTTTCCACCACAGAAATTTGAGAAAAAAGTGATTTTTTCAGCTAAATTTGAGGTTTGCGGGGGATTCTGTGTAGAAAATGTTGGGGGACCCACGCAAGCCATACCTCGCTGGACTCCCCCGGGTGTCTAGTTTTCATAAATGTGTGGGTTTGGTAGGTTTCCCTAGATGGCCGCCGAGCCAGGGGCCAAAAACTCTTGGGACCCCCCTTGCAAAAACAAGTTGTTTTGCGATAGGTAATTTTGATGTCGCCTCAATAGGTTTTGGGCCCATGCCTGTCGCTGGTACTTGACCCACCCACGCGAGTGAGGTACAGTTTTTATCGGAAGAGCTAGGGGAACGCTGGGTGGGAGGAAATTTGTGGATCCACGCATATTCCATAACTTTCCTCCACAGAAATTTGAGAAAAAAGTGATTTTTTCAGCTAAATTTGAGGTTTGCAGGGCATTCTGGGTAGGAAAATGTTGGGGGACCCACGCAAGCCATACCTCGCTGGACTCCCCAGGGTGTCTATTTTTCCTAAATGTGTGGGTTTGGTAGGTTTCCCTAGATGGCCGCCAAGCCCGGGGCCAAAAACTCATGGGACCCCCCTTGCAAAACCAGGTTGTTTTGCGATAGGTAATTTTTATGTCGCCTCAAAAGGTTTTTGGCCCTTGCCTGTCGCGGGTACTTGACCCACCCACATGAGTGAGGTACCGTTTTTATTGGGAGACCTGGAGGAACACTGGGTGGGAGGAAATTTGTGGATCCACGCAGATTCCAGAACTTTCCCACACCGAAATTTTTAAAAAAAAGTGAATTTTTCAGCTAAATTTGAGGTTTGCAGTGGATTCTGAGTAGGAAAATGTTAGGGACCCACGCAAGCCATACTTCGCTGGATTCCCTTGGGTGTTTAGTTTTCAGAAATGTGTGGGTTTGGTAGGTTTCCCTAGATGGCCGCTGAGCCCGGGGCCAAAAACTCAGAGGACCCCCCTTGCAAAATCAGTTTGTTTTGCGATAGGTAATTTTGATGTCGCCTCAATAGGTTTTGGGCCCTTGCCTGTCACGGGTACTTGACCCACCCACGCAAGTGAGGTACCATTTTTATCGGGAGCCCTGGGGGGAATGCAGGGTGGTAGGAAAATTGTGGTTTGTCTGACAACAGAATAGTATGACACAGTAATGCAAGGTAAATGAGTGACTATAGTCACATTTTGAGGTTTGCATGGCGTGATTAAAAAAACATGTTGGGATTCATGAGAGGCACACCACCCAGCACTCCCCATTTTTTTTTTACTTTACAGAAATATCTAAAGTTGTTAAATTTTTCCTAGAGATAAACTACACCTTAGCACAGAAAGACAAATGAGACAAATATGGCTGCCTATCTACCTGTTCCTCAAGTACACACACATACTGGTTGGATTTGGCACGAGGGTGAGTGAAAGGTTCAAAATGTATGTTTTATTAACAAGAGATTTCACATAAAGGAAATGCACTGTTAATAATTAAAAGGTTAAAAACCAGAACCAATGACTCACAGCTCGTGAGCTGTAAAGCCACGGCAAGGCACCAACCTCTTTACAGGCCATTCACACACCTTTCATACTTGACACACACTTTCACACCACCAACTGCGGCCCCAGAACATTACAACACTCACATTCACAGACAATGTGGAGACAATGTACACCCTGGCAGAGAGAGACAGAAAAGACAAATATTCCTTCAAAAAGAACAATTCCTTAAGTACTCAGACATACTGGTTGGATTTGGCACGAGGGTGAGTGAAGGTTCAGAGCGTAAAATTCTATTAACAAGAGATTTCACAAAAAGGAAATGCACTGTTAATATTTAAAAGGTTAAAAACCTGAACCAATGACTCACAGCTCGTGAGCTGTAAAGCCACGACAAGGCACCAACCTCTTTACAGGCCATTCACACACCTTTCATACATGACACACAAGACCATTCACACCGCCAGCCGCGGGCCCAGGACATTACAACATTCACATCAACAGACAGCGCAATTCAAGGGCCCATCACTTTCATACGCCCACATGACTGACACAGGAATCACACCGGCTGGTGGTTGACATAGTGTC
Organism: Calotriton arnoldi; assembly: GCA_963921515.1. Taxonomy (NCBI): domain Eukaryota; kingdom Metazoa; phylum Chordata; class Amphibia; order Caudata; family Salamandridae; genus Calotriton; species Calotriton arnoldi. The sequence continues at coordinate 383,160 of CAWUFW010006839.1, read as the reverse complement.
TGCAGTGGCGTTTGACTAGCAGAGTGTGTAATGACCACCAGCAAGTCACTACTCACACACTGCCAGCTAAATGCCAGCCCACGCACACTGCCAGCCAAGCACCATCCCACCCACACTGCCAGCAAAGCGCCAGCCCATGCACACTGCCAGCCAAGTGCCAGTCCACGCACACCACCAGCCAAGCGCCAATCCACGCACACCGCCAGCCAAGCGCCAATCCATGCACACCGCCAGCCAAGCACCAATCCACGCACACCGCCAGCCAAGCACCAGTCCACTCACACCGCCAGCCAAGCGCCAGTCCACGCACACCGCCAGCCAAGCGCCAGTCCACGCACACCACCAGCCAAGCGCCAATCCACGCACACCGCCAGCCAAGCGCCAATCCACGCACACCACCAGCCAAGCACCAATCCACGCACACCGCCAGCCAAGCACCAGTCCACTCACACCACCAGCCAAGCACCAGTCCACGCACACCGCCAGCCAAGCGCCAGTCCACGCACAGCGTCATTAAATTTTTTTCACAAGAAAGAAAACACAAACCAATTGCAACTAGATACAAAACTATAACTACAAAAACAACAGCAGTAACTAAAGACATCATTCTATTGCCAAACGTGAAAATGAACAACAACTATATAAAACCATACAGACCAGGCAGTACACTATTAGACTCACGGTTGCTCCCAAAACTCTTTGAGTGTGATACAATCTGAAACATGTGGGCACACACAGCCCAGGATTAGAAGGACAATCGGCACAGTGCATACGACTCTTCTTCCGCATACCTCTTCGCAAGCAGACTACATCTCTTACAGGGATTGTTTTTTTTGGGCGTGGGAGGAATTAAATCAGGGAAGTGGTGATCTTTCAATCTAGCCACATCCTCCACCACTCCAACTCTAGGAACACTTGCCTGTTCCACAACAACAAGGCTGCCTATCACAGACTCCTGAAACTGAACAAAAGTCATCTTTGACGCAGGAGAACACTCCTTGAACACAACAAAAGCATTGAAAGTTGCTAAATTGAAGAGATGGATGGCCAACTTCTTATACCAAATGTAAGCCTTACGAACAGCAGTGTAAGGTTCCAACCTCTGATCTACTCTATCAACAACACCCATGTTCTTATTGTAGTCTACAATGCACACAGGTTTGCGCACTTCAGCAACCTGACCCCAAACAGTCACAGGTGAAGTACTCTCATCATGAATGGTAGTCAGCATGTACACATCCCTCCTGTCCACAAATTTCACAGCTAGCAGTTCCTCACTACGTAAGGCACTGCACTGTCCCCTCTGAAGCTTTTTGCAAACAAGCTCTTTTGGGTAACCTTTACGGTTAGAGCGGATTGTGCCACAAGCAAAAGTGTCCACTTTGAACAATTCCTTAAACAATTGACAGCAGTGTAGAAGTTATCAAGGTACAAATGGTCCTCTAGCAAGATCCCACACAATTTTCTCTGAAACTCCAAAAGTGGACGGACAACCAGGGGGGTCAATAGTGGAATCCCTACCAGTGTACACCCGGAAATTATAGACATATCCTGTCCTACTCTCAGACAACATATACATCTTAATTCCATAATATGCCCTCTTGCTAGGAATGTACTGCCTAAAACCAAACCGCCCTTGAACAGGACCAAAGACTCATCAACAGCTATTTCTTTCCCTGGAGTATAGATCTCTGAAAATCGATCTACAAAGTGATCAAGAACAGGCCGAATCTTAAAAGACGGTCACAGTCAGGGTGATCTTGTGGCAACGCCAAAGCATTATCAACAAAATGCAGCATCCGAAGCAAACGTAAATACCGATCACGACTCATAATTGCAGGAAATATGGCCGTTGCCATCAAGGTACTGGTAGACCAATATGAAGCCATGGACGGCTTCCTTATCAAGCCCATCCAAAAAGTCAAACCCAAAAACGTCTTCATCTCATCCAGATTTGTGGGAGTCCACCGAGTAGCTCTAGAGCGGGGCCTAAGTCTGGCACTGTTGTCCCTCAAAAACTGTTCAGCATACAAATTAGTCTGCTCAACAATCTCAGCCAAAAATACATCATCCATAAACAACTGAAAAAACTGTATAGGCAAAAAAAAATTCACAATCCACTCTACACCCTGCATCACCACTAAAGGCAGGCAACACCGGCTGCACCATGTTTGGATCAACCCAGAGTCCGGCACTTCCAGTAGGAAGCCTTGCAGCCTTAGGCTGCAATCCCGATGTCTCTTGCTGCACCATCGGCACATCAGTGTCCTCCTCTAAAACAGTCACTTCATCCGCACTGAGAGTAGCTTCATCCGCACTGAGAGTAGCTTCATCATCAGATGATTCCTCGTGGACAGAAAACTCACTGCCAGAATCTTGTGCTCCCTCCTCTCCCTCAGATGCACCGTCAGTCTCATAATCCTGCTCAGAGGAAGATTCAAAAAGCATACCAACCATCTGCTGAGCCGTAATTCTACGGCTAGCCATAATCCTTACTAATAAAGGTAACTTGTCAAACAAGTCAACAACAACAAACACTTTGTAAAATAAGTAATAAACAAAATGTGGCTTTATCACAAAGACCTATATACTCCAACACTATACCACTCACTTGCCAGAAGCAGCTAGACTCACCACCACCTACTCTGCACAGACACAGTAAGGACCAACAGTATCCCACTAAAAAAGAAAAAGGAAAGAAAATTACACATAAGACAACGCAAAACACATCGCAAAGAATTTCATGCTCAAAACACTAACTAAATATGCTGCTATTATGACACCACTTACAAAAATTCATTCATGCATGACATTAATACTTAATTGGAGTAAACACAACGAAAATGTTTTTCTTACCAAAAAAATGCAACTACGCAAAACTGCAGAATAACGACTGCCGAAACCGCAAACAAAAATCAAAAGCTTTTCACTAGAATAAAAAGGAGGAAAAAAACATTACAATCACATATGCAAATAATGCACTAGTCCACACACTATCCACCAGCCAAGCAAAGTGGTAGGTGGGCCTAAAAGCATAAGGCCGATCTTCCCTTGCGGGGAGCAGAAACAGCCAAAAAATCATCATAAAGAGGGAGCAACCCTTGCCCAAGGGGCAGCTCCCTGACACACAAAGGGCATTTAAAAAAAAAAAATCCCTGGTGGCCCAGTGGGCACACAAATACTTAAAAAAAATTTTTAAAAAAATTACCCAACCTGCCCCCCCCAAAGGGGGCAGAACCAACTACACACATTGCTCCCCCAAGGGGAGTGACCCTTGCCCAAGGGGCCGCTCCCCGACACACAAAGGGCATTAAAAAAAAAATCCCTGGTGGCCCAGTGGGCACATACATCATTTTTTTTTTTTAATTATCCGATCTGCCCCCCCAAGGGGGGCATAACAAAGTGCCCCGGTGGAGGCAGCTTCAAGGGTGACCCATGGGGGAGCGCCAACGCTTCCCCTGTGGGTGGGTGCTAAGACGGCCGGGAGCCGTCCGGCGCACACGCCCACCGTGACGTCGGACGGCTCCCGGCTGTCCGACGCATAGAAGGGGTTAAAAAACGTATTCTCTAATAAGGTAATGATATGGGTTGAGTCCCTAACATATGATTTCAGTTTACTGACTACGGGTTTTAGAAAAAAATCCACATACTTACTCAGTGGTTCAAGCAATGAACCTAAACAGCTAACAATAGAGAGAGATTAGCGATTTTGCCATTTCAAAATGCCGGTGCCATTTGGTTGCTCACACACACACTTATACTATCTTTAGGTCCATGACCAAAGATGCGAGTGACCATTTCAAAATGGCGGCGCCGGTTTGGTGTTAGGAGACACTTGTATTCCCTTTCTATATCTATGATTGCATGTGGCAGCGCTCTATATAAACTGAAGGCTTGCCAGAGCCCGGTTTACATACACAAAGGAAAGACGACCGAAGTGAGGCTGGAGGCAGACGTGCCCCGGTGAGTCCTTGATCTTGAGTCATAAAGGAGTGAACTAGGGGGAGGTAGATGTGGCACTTAGCCCAACATTAATTAAGGGACATCATTTACTGAGTATGTTGGCAATTCTGGTTGCTGTGTTTTTAACTATCCTTACTGACAAATGTAAGTTTGGCCTAATGAGGTTTTGTCTGCTATTAATTTTGAAGAAGGGCATTGAATTTAAAAATGTATATGGAGACCTTAGCCTAAATTACTGCGCCCATTAACATCAAAGGGCAAACTAGCACACAATAAGTAATGAAACAGCATGCATACAGCGGGGTGAAGTACTGGCTATAGTGCTTTTACACAATTCTGTGTAGCAATGTTACTTTGGGTCTGAAGAGCTGGGGTCCTCAAAATGCATATGAGAGCTTAGATTCTTCATCTGGTCTAAAAATTAATACATTTTAAAATAAAGGGGAGAACAGTTAAAAAGCCCCTTTGCAGGTTTTGCAAAATAAAAAGGATAGCTATCTGTGGGGGTACAACTTTTGGTTAATAATTAGTGAAAGGACCCTGTGTGTTTTTTGCTATATACAGGCATTGATTTTAACTTGAAGAAGTCTACCTATGTAACCACAGTAAGGAGGATCAATAACTTGGAGATTGTTCAATCCCAGAACTCGAGTGACAGAAAATTCAGAATATATTAAGACTACATTGCATTGAAGGTAATACATCAGGGCTAGTTATGTATAGCGACATAGAACATAGATAATGTTCCTTGAGTACAGAATACTACAAATACATTTTTTTTGTTATCCTTTAGTCTCACAGAGAGAGCCCCACATTTGATGGTCATACCCTAAAAACAGATGGGTGGCACTTGAGCCTGAGGAGCCAGTTCCCAAGAGTGATCATTGAATGATAACACATCACCAATTCCGGTGGGTTAACCTTCATAACTGCTAAGTGCTAACGCAGATGGGGGTTTAGAATAATTCATTTAATTCGGTGTGACATCCGATTGTGGTAGTTGTGATGGACCATATAATGTGTGGTGTTACAAGTCGAGATTCCAATATCACCAAATGTTTAAATTAGGTCTCACTGTTTGTTTTATTTGTTTTATATGTTTTATAAAGCAATGTATTAGATATTGATAACATTTTTAACTGTATTGGTACATGGATGTGCAAAGAAAAAGGGGAAAAAAAGGGGGGATCCCCATGCCTGTAGGCAATTTGTTCGAACTGACTATGAATGAATATAATGTTATGTGAATAAGATATTTTGAGCATTTATGATCTTTGAAATTCGTTTTTTTATATAATGTTTTTACAATAGATCTGAAGTTGTGGGAGACACCAAGGGGTCTATTCCGATCTGGGTCGGAAAGCCCTCCGACCGAGCCGGATCCGGAGTGTTTTCCGACCGAGCCGTCCCCCTGGAGTCCGACCGAGCGAGTACAATGCTGCCGCATGCTGACGGACTCGGCTCGGTTGGATTCCCATTGAAGTCAATGGGAGCCGGTCATACGACGCGTGCATGGCCTCGCATCAGCTGAATAGGTACGTCTCGCAAAAGGGCGCCCCCTGCAGTGGGTACGCGTTGGTGCCATCCGCACCGTACATGCATGTGAAGGGTGTTCGACTCGTTAGGCTACGGGTGAAGCGTGTCCGGCACGGACCCCCGAAGTCCGCTTCCCGGAGCTTTTTCGTCCTGGAGACTCCGACTCGATCCGGCTGTCCGAGTCGTGCATTGTACTGGCTCGGTCGGAAATCGACTCTATTGCGCGGTACGGTTCGTCTGCGATCGAGTCGCACGGAGCGGTTCGGACCCGGAAAGGAGTCGGTCGGCGATTTCGCATTCATTCGCATCGTACTTGGGCGTCCGGACCTCTGTACGGCTCGGTCGGAAACAAAGCCTCCGACTCGGATCCGGTAAATCCGATTTGGAGGCCTTCCGACCGAGATCGGAATCGCCCCTTAAGTCTTTTTCCTGAAAAAGGTGGTCGTATCATTTTAACCCACCGAAACGCGTCGCGCTGGTTCTACAAAAGCACTAAATCAACCCTATCTTGGCCAAACAAGAGACTGTACAAAATAGTTGTTTGACCAATGAATTTCTTTGTGATTAGTGTGTAACAATGACAAAAAATTAATGTCTATGATATTCTCCCATGATCATTTATTGTGTTTTTTGTAACAATGTGTATGATCTTTGTGAAATTTTGATGTGGCTCTCTATTTAGAGTTATTTTATCTTGAAATAATCCATGTTTTTATTATATGCACTCTTTATATGACTTTTTTAACTGATTTTACAGAATAAACATTCATATATTGGATTTTTGCAAATTGTCAGCACTCTTTGGTGATATTGGTGTGCTTGGATGAATGATGTATGATTTATTATCGGTTTGTCCAAATACACACAAAGGGAATTGTTGTTTTTGATTATTTGAACTGCACTATGCACAGGGACACCAAATGTGCCCCTCATGCAGACTTTCAGTCGCTGGCAAGTGCACCCACCCAGCCCTAGTACACTAAATCCTGTCTGGGAGGTGGTCATACCTCACTGTGACAGGATGCCTATTGTTCTGCCTTCCCCTGCTCAAGCTTGGCTCAGCAACAGGAGGGCAGAAATGTGTCTCTGGTCGGCAGCAACCATTTTGTGCTGTCCGGAGTTAGAAGGCTGGTACCGGGAACACCAGGGACCCCACGAAGCTCGCTTATGAGGGGTGAAATCATACCTCCCACACTGGTTACTGGTGTGGGGGGGTATGATTCCAACATATTTGACACCAAACACGATTGGGTTTGTTTCAGCCGTTTTAGAGTTGGTCATCACGCGGTCACGTAATGCCCCTCTATATATTCTATATGACTGCTTCACTGACAACCTGGGAGAATGGACTCCATAGGCTGCAGGGGTGTCCTGCTCATGCAGGGGCACCCTCTCACTTAGAACCAAGCACCCTGCCTTCAGAACTGTAAAGGCCTGCTATAGGGGTGACTTATAGGTTTTAAGTGCAGTGACCCTTAGATATAGTAAACCTATATCTTAAGTAAGTGGTGCATGCACCAACCTACACAGGCTGCAATGGCAGGCCTGTAGTTCCATTTTGCATGGCCTCTCATGGGTGGCATAATATATGCTTCAGCCCATGGGAGTCCTCTGGGGTACCTATGCCCTGGGTACATTTGTACCATATACTAGGGACTGACAAGGGTACCCCAGTATCCAATCTGGAGTGTACCTAAGTACATAACATAACAGTTTAGGGAGAAAGCAGATAGATTGGGGTCCTCATGATCTCAGTCAGACTAGTCAAAAACAGTATTACATTTAGCAAAAAGTGGGGGTAAACATAAGAAGCAGATACTACTTTCCTACATGTTGCGTGCAAAAACAGGCAGTGGAAGGGTGACACGTCAATTTTTAAGACCTTAGTGGCTTTTTGCAGAAGGAGCAACCTTCAAATGTCCAGAACTGGAATTGCCACCACTTAGCAGGTCAGAACTCCCAGCAGTGGAGTTCAGGGAGGCTGCAGGTGGAGTCTTTGATGGCCGTGAGACTTATTAACAGAAGGCAAGCACACACAAGTCCTTGGAGAAACTTCACAAGCAGGATATAAAGAGAAGTCTAGTCCTTTCCCTCTCCAAAGCAGAAGCAGCAACTCCAGGCCAACTCAGCAAAGCAACACACAGCAAAGGGGCAGAACTCCTCCTTACAGCTCTTCTCCTCAGCAAAGTCCCATCTTGATCCAGAAGTGTTCTAAAAGTCTGAGGTTTTAGATCCAATACTTTTACCTTTTTTGGCCTTTGAAGTAGGTAGGCATTCTTCACAGGATTGTCTTTATAATGCACAAGTTCTTTCCGTGCCTGGTCTTGGCTCCAGACACACTTCAGGGAGGTGGAGACAGCATTGTGAGAGGGCAGGCACAGCCCTATTCAGGTGTATGTAACAACACCTCCCACCACTCCAGCTCAGGAAGGCCCATCAGCCTGGTGATGGGCCATAAGGATATGCAGGGCAAACCTCAACTCCCTTTGTGTGAATGTCTAGACTGAATGCACAAACATGCCCCTGTCAGTCTACACTAGACAGTGATCCCACAGTCAGGCAGAGGCACAGGATGGTTAAACAAGAAATGCTTGTTTTCTAAAAGTGGCATTTTCAAACACAATTTAAATACACCTTTACTGCAAGATGTGTGTTTAAATTCTGAGCTCAGAGAGCCCAAATTCTAAATCTCTAGCTGTTCCCGATTGAAAGTTACACTTGCAAGTTGTTATAAGGCAGCTCAAATGATAGCCAATGGGAGAGCTAGTCCTTGCAATAGTGAAAAACAAAATTGGCATTATTTCACTATCACGACATGTAAAATCCACTACTGCATTTCCTACCTTTCACATACACTGCACCCTGCCTAAGGAGGTACCTTGGGCCTACAGGTGGTCCAGAATGCAGCTGCTAGACTGATCTGTAACAAGAGCAGATACAGCTCTGCATCTGACAGCATGAAAGAACTACACTGGCTCCCGGTGCGCCAAAGAGCCAAATTTAAGCTCCTATGCCATACTCACAGATCTCTGCACAAAATAGGCCCACACATTTTGCAAGACAAATTGGCATTCCATGTTCCATCTCGGAACCTGAGATCACGCCATTAGGCCCTGGCAAGAGTCAAATGCACCTCCAGAGTTAGGATGGGAGGCCGCTCCTTCTCTAAATTGGCTGCTGTGCAGTGGAATGACCTCCCACTCGACCTTCGACTGACTGATGAATATTTGCCTTTTAGAAAGAAGCTAAAAACGTTCCTGTTTCCCAGGTACTAGAGAACTAGCAATCACTCAAGAATTAACCCACTACCCTACCACATATCTTTCCTCACAATGCTTTGTAAGCTCGCCTAGCACCGTGTTGTCCCTCGGGATGAATGTTGCGCTCTACAAATACAAATACCTTAGTCATGACTGGCATGTAGTAAAAGGGAAGGTTAGGGCCTGGCAAGTGGGTACACATGCCAGGTTGACATGGCAGCTTAAAACTGCACTGACAGACACTTCAACGGCAGGCCTGACACAGGTTTATAAGGCTACCCATGTGAGTGGCACAACCAGTGCTGCAGTGCCACTAGTAGCATTTGATTTACAGGCCCAAGGCACACGTAGTGCACTTTACTAGGGACTTACAGTTAAACAAATATGCCAATCATGTAGAACCAATCAGAATTACAATATACACAGGAAACACTTGCACTTTAGCACTGATCAGAAGTGGTAAAGTTCCCTGAGTGTATAAACCAACAAAAACTAAGTCCAGCATAACATCAAAAATTCAGAAGGCTGAGGCAAAAAGGCTGGGGAAATCTCGGCAAGAATGCCCAATCTCGCATGTGCCCCTCCAGCTGAAAGTAGTGAGAACTACCCAACCTCCTGGGAGGTTTCATCACTAAGGCGGAAGAATCTGGACAGACCATTAGTACTGGCAAGTTCTGTACCAGGGCAGTGTTCCTCTGTAAAGTCCCTCCCCTGTAGGGAAGTGGACCACCTCAACAGTTTTGGGTACTCACCCCTCATCTTCATTAACCATGTGAGGGAACTGTGGACTGTCTGAACCCAGAAGTGAGTCCCAAACAAGTAGGGTCTTAGCTTTTTCAGTGCTCAGACCACAGCAAAAGCTTCACTCTCAATTGCTCTCCTCCTCTTTTCTTTGGAAAGTATCCTCCTGCTAATGAAGACTACAGGTTGGTCTAGACCCTCTTCGTTTAGCTGTGCTAGAACTGCCCTAACACCATGCCATGAAGCATCTGTCTGCACAATGAATTCCTTGGAGAAGTTGGGTGCCTTTATCATGGGCGCCGTGCACATGGCAGCCTTCAGAGCATCAAAAGCGGTCTGACAAGCCTCAGTCCAGATTACTTTCCCGGGCTGTTTCCTAGAAGTCATCTCAGTCAAGGGGGCAACAATGGTGCTATATCCCTTGACAAATCTCATGTAGCTCTGGTGAGACAAAAAAAAAACTCTCACGTCAGCCTGGGTCTTGGGGGGGCTCCCAAGCTAGAATGGTGTCAATCTTGGGGGATGGCAGGGGTGCCACCTGGCCACTTCCTACCTGGTGTCCAAGTACAGCACAGACCCCTGCCCTATCTGGCACTTACTGGCCTTGATAGTGAGGCCTGCCTTCTGCAGGGCCTTCAACATGTCCTAGAGGTGATGCAAGTGATCCTCCTAACAGCCCGGGAGGTTGTGCTGTTCATGACCTTTTTGGCAGGCCTTGTGGAGGCGGGGGAGACCTCGAGGGCAGAGTTATTGCAGGCAATACAGAGCTCCCGCTTGGCCCTGGAAAATAAAAGAGACTGTGGCCCTTGAGGTAACCATTTATGCACCGACCTACCCAAGTAGCAGATATGGTCCGGTTGGCGGAGGGCTCCATCGAAGATCTTCAAATGGAGGTGGCTGCTCTGAAGAAGTAGGTGTTGGTGGCTACGTCCTGATCGGGGGCCCTAGAGTCTAAAGTAGAGGATGGGGGGGAGTTACCGCCACAATAATATATGCTTGTTGGGGTTTCCTGAGAGGGCTGAGGGAGTTCACCCCGAGCAGTTCGTTGAGGCTTAGATCAGAGACACTTTGAAGCCTATAGGGCTGTCCCACTTGTTCGCTGTTGAAAGGGAACACCGTGCCCTGGTTGCGCCTCCGCTGCCTGGGGCCCCACCACAGACTATAATTGCTTGCATCTTGAATTATAAAGACAGAGATAATATCCTTAGAGTGGCCTGAAACTCTGACACTGCCAGATTTGAGAATCAGAGGATCTCAATTTAACTGGACTTCACTAACAAGGTCCAGGGTAACCGGAAATGTTTATTGGGAGTTAAGGCCAAGCTCCGCTACCTGGGACTCCGCTATATGTTGTTGTACCCAGGTAGGTTGGCAGCACTTTCGGGGGGGGGCAAGTCAAATTCTTTTGATACACCTGAGGATGTGTGGTGCTGGCTGTAGGTCTGGGAAAAGGTGCCAAGGGAACGTAGTGGCTCCTGGAGATCTGAGCCACGGAACTTGTCTGCCTTGGAGGGTTCCAACTGGAGGGTGAGAGAGGAGCTGGAGGCTGCCCACCGACGGTCCCCTGAGAGGGCTGCTACAGGGAGGGTGGAGATACAGATCCATGGTACTATGACCCTTGCCGGCCCTGATGGGCAGCCCGGGCTGGATGCAGTTTTGCCACTGCTGGAGGATGTAAGGCTGCAGACTGAATCCATGGCCTGCAGAGGCCCTCCCTGATGTTTTTTGGTCTCTGTATATTGGCTGTATAATTCCTTTGTTTCTTTCCCTTCACAGGTGGGGTCCATTGTAATGCACCTGTCCCATGGTTGATGGGCAGGGTGGTTGATATGTGACTTACTATTTATAGAAGTGTGCTACGTTTACTTTCATGTTCTGGCTGTATTTCTTGAGAGCGCATGTTGTTGTGTGAGGGTCGTGTCTTCATGGGTCGTCACCCTCCCAGGGATGGTACCAAGCTTGTAAGCCCAAAATGCATTGGGTCAATCATTACATGGTGAACCAGGATGTATTGTCAATTCCATCATGCTACAGGATAAAGCCTGGATAGGCATGTCTGTAACATTTGAAGCTTGGAATTAATCTGCCTCTGTTGTGTAAAAAAGTACAGAAAAACATTAAATAAATTTGGATTACATGGAAGAAAATTGGAAGGTTGCTTTGTTACCTGAGTAATTTACGTCAGTATGGCTGTGCAGCTTAGACTGGAGCATAATGATGCACCAGCTTGTTTTAGGAACTTCAAAATGTGCTACTGGGACAAAGCACACGTCAAGCTTGCACGCATAGTTCTTGCCTTTGAGCATTCTTAATTATGTGAAGATTCTGAGAAATTGGAGTGCATGGACCTATCTATTAGTGAGGTTTCTATTAGACCATGCCCCAACTCTGTAGACACTGACCTGGGATGGGAGACTGGACGGACATCGGGCATGGCATATACCGTCTGACTTGCTCTCGGATGCAGCCTGTGGAGTGGAACTGGGAACTGCTGTGGAGAATTATCTAGCTGTGAACTGGAGAACCATGGATACTAGGGCAGTTGAATGGGAGGCCTTAAAAGTGGAATGCCGGGGGGAATGCATTGGTACTGTCTGTGGAGTGCATAGACGACTCTCCGGGGACCTGAAACTTCAGGAGAACCATCTATCTGACCTTCAAAAACAGGAGGTCTATTCGGCAGAGGCATGTGCGGTGGTTTTGGTGGCACACAGGGAGCTCCATTCCCTGTGGGGTACACTAGATAAAACTGGCCTTAATCCTTACCAGCAGATGTTGCACAGGGAAGGAGATAAATCTGGCAAGCTGCTGGCATGGCTCCTTAGGTGGGAGACGGAGATACCCCCCATTTTGCCCATACAGAATGCACAGGGTCATCTACAACCTCAGCGCATGGATATTCTGTTGGCTTTGCTGGATTATTTTAAGTTTGTTTATAGAGCCGGCCCACAGGATGCCGAGGGCAGGACGGAGAGGTTACTGGCTCAGGTGAACCTCCCCTGGATACAAAGGGAGACTGTCAAGTAACTGGAGGAGGATCTTTCTCTGGAGGAGGTGGGTGCAGCCATAAGGACGCTTAACAGGTCCAAAGCGCCGGAAGGTGTTAAAGATTCCCAGCAGAATTCTATCATGTCTATGCTCCCGTCCTAAAGGAAAAATTGCTTCGGTTTATCAGGAGGCAAGGGAGAAACATATTCTGCCATCGACTATGATAGAGGGGGTAGTGTGTCTGATGTTGAAGCCTGGGGGAGACCCTGTGGACCCTGCCGCATATAGACCACTCACCATGCTTCACACCGACCTCAAAATATGATGTCAAATATTGGCAACAAGGCTGGCTGGGATAGTTAGAGATATGGTTCATGACGACCAATGCGGGTTTATGCCGGCACGCAGTATCATATACAGCCTCTGCAGACTGGCACATGTCCTGCATGATACGTTGGATGGGGAAGGTGAGAAGGCCTTTGTTTCCTTAGACCTTGAAAAGGCATTCGACACCGTAGAGTGGGCCTATTTAATGGCAGTGTTGTGGGGCATGGGGTTTGGACCCAATTTATGTGATTGGATACAACTGCTGTATACAGCCCCTTCTATACGCATCAGGGTGGGGGCTGACCTTTCAGATTCTTGGTTGGTGGGAGTGGGAGCTCATCAGGGGTGCCCTCTTTAACCCCTACTGATTGCCCTGGCAATTGAACCCCTTGTTTTGTTACTGCGTGCAGAGCTGGAACCCTGGGGGATCAAGGTGGGGGATGCTGTCCATGTTGTCTCGTTATATGTGAATGACAGATTGATTTATGTGCGTTCACCTGGGAATTCAATTCCCATCCTCATGCAGCTCTTGGAAGATTTTGGTGAGGTTTTGGGTCTCAAGATCAATACCCGCAAGTCATTGCTCTACTCTCTGGGTGAATTAGTTGGGAAGCATAGAGATCAGCTGTCAGATGTGGGCCTGAGATGGGAATTGGAGGGATTTTGATATTTGGGGATCTTGGTCACGCAAACTGCGACACAACATCAGTGACAGAATGCAGATAGGGTGCTAACAGGGCTAGAGAATTCTGTTTGTTTCTGGACCAGGCTTCCTTTATCTGTGATTGGTAGGGCAGCCAAGTGCAAAATGATTTTTCTCTCTTGCTGCTTATATCTTGTGCAAAACTCCCTGTTTCCATTGGAGGATAGTTTTTTTTCCGTAGGCTGGATAGTTTGATAATGTCTCTTTTGAAGGCGGGTAGAAGAAGCCGGGTGGCACTTGCTACACTGAAGAAGGACTTGGTGGACAGGGGTTTGGTCGTCCAAGATGTGCAGTTATACTACTATGCTGCTCATTTACAGCATGCAGCCAAGTGGCTTACAATGTCAGACAATTGGGAGAAATGGCTTATAGATGCTGAATTTGGAGGTAATGCTTTGCCCCAATTGTTAATGCGAGGAGGCAGGTCGGAGCTCCCTGTCCCGTACTTGGTCACACATATGGCCGGTATATGGGAAAAAGTAATTCACAAACAAATTTGCAAAGCCCCATTCTATCATGTCTATGGAGCAGTGGCGGGAGGGGTGATGTATGGAAATGGGGGCTGTTTACCCGAGAGATAACTTCATCTCGTTTCAAAAGGCACAAGACACTTTTGGAATAGGACTTGATCATTTTTATCTTATTGGCTCGGGAGAAGGTCATCGCTTAATTACCCATTTTTACAGAGCTGTTCGGTCTGATATGCGACCATGCCAATTTCCTGCACGGGGAGCCTGGAAAAGGGTTTTGGGTACACCCATCTCCGACCCAGACTGGGTGAGTGCCTTGAGCCTTGTCCGCACTGTATCCTGTAACAGCAGGTTTAAACTTTTGCATTTTCATTTTCTCCACCGCACATATGTTACTCTGCACGGCCTCAACAGAATAGGCCCTACCAGGAGGGCCACATGCGGGTGCTATGGGGAGGTTGGAGCCACCTTCTTACATCTGGCATGGAATTGTGTGCAGGTTCAAGCTTACTCGGGACAGGTGGTGCTGTGTATTGAGTCGGTCACTGGACTCCATGTTCCTTTGACTCTGCTTGCTTGTCTTCTGGAGTGGTGGCAGCCCCAGGGGTTGCAGGGTCCCCTATAGATGAACCTAGTTGGCCTTGTTGTTGGCAAAGAGGAGGGAGGTCATTGGTTGGATGTGTTTGAGAGTCCCATTGTTAGCACATTTGTTTGATGATTTGTTCGGATGTGGGGCTGCAGAGGAACTACATATGAGACAATCACGCACGGATGAGGGGGCGGCTGAGGCCATACTACTCCGGTCCCAGTGCAAGGTATGTTCCAGGTTGATGATGAGGCAACCTCTGGGAATGGATCTAAGGCAGAGGATTGATGCCTCCCAGTGTGATTGGTCTTTGTTCATTTCCCAATGACCAAGTGTGTAATTTTGCTCCTCAGTGTGCTGATTGGCTCATGGCCTTGTTTTTGTGTATACTTGTCTTACTGCGTCACTGGAAGCATGGTGGATTTTACTTGCTGATTCTAAGTACATTGTTTATCGACTATGCCAGCCTCTATTGTATAATTGACATTACAATATGTATGATGCTGTCGCCACGCACTATTTGATTTGTTGTTTGGAACCAATAAAAACAAATTATTTTTTAAAAACTGTAAATTTTGTGCTTTACAGGTGGGCTGTCCAAGTATCCACATTGTGGGTACAACAGTGGGTGACTCCAGGGGCCAAGGAAAACAGAGGGGCAAACTACCCCAGCAAATGGTGACAGTCCCTTTGCTGTTCCAAGGTCAGTGTGGGGAAGAGGTTCACGTACTCCAGAGACCCATCTTGCTCCTTGGCAGACATGAGGTCAGAGGGAGAGGCTCCCTTTCCTCCTCCGTTCCTTAATCGGGCACCATAAGCATAGTCCCTTCAGACTGCTCAAAGTGAGGTTTGAGGCGGTTCACATGTAGGACCCTCAAAGGGTTCCTGGTAGTCTGCTGCAGACCCACAAGAGTAGGGCATTCTTTCTGCTCCCTGCAAAATTCCTCCCTGGAGGGACCTCCTTCTTGCTACCAATGGGGCAGCTCAGGCAAGTCTCCCAGTTCAGCCACTTGCTCCCCTGTAGGTTCCACGGTGTCCCCCTCAGGGTCAGCCTCCACCCGGACCATGGGAACTTCTGGGGTGGGTTTTCCACCCCCGCCCCTCCTCTTCCTGGCAGGGTCCTGGACCTCTGTTTCAGGCTCCAGGTCCTTCTGATTACCCTTACCGACTGCCAAAGACCGAGTGGTCATGCATGCCGACTCAGGCATCTCCAAGTATGACCGGCATTCCACCTCATCCCAAAGGGAATCCTCCAGGTCATTTCTCAGCAGACAATCAGCATTCATGGATAGCTCATGGCTACCCTCAAGGCACCTGAGACCCCTCCCATTCAAAGGGAACCTGCGCCACATTGTACTGCCACTCAGAGTTGTCCAATGCAACTACTTGGTGGCATACATTGGGGACTACCTGCTCTTCAGACACCAGATGACACCTTACCATCGTTACACTGACTCCTGTGTCTCTCAGAGCCTCCACCCTCTGTCCACTGATGGTCACCCACTGCCTGTACTTCTTAGTGTTCTCAGGCACGAGGGTCCTCTGGACCATCTCACTGTCCTCCAGTGAAACAAGTGTCATCTCAGCTGGCTCCCACCCTTCACCTGGAAGCAACTCCTCCCCAAGCACTACACTGACCAACCCCTGTGACTGTGCACCAGTGGGTGCAGGTGTGCACTTAGGACACTTGGGACCCCCCCATGTGACCCTCCTGACCACATGCATAACACTTGCAGGGACTCCTCTCTGCGAGCTTCCTTGTAGAGATCCAAGGCTTTTTCCTACCTGGGGGACAGGAATACTTACCCTAGGAACTTGATTGGGGCCCTTTAGAGAACTCCCTCTGTTTACCATTGTCCCCCCCACTCTTCTGCTGGAGACCCTGCTCACCCTTGGTGGAGTCTCCCACATACCCCTTGTCGAGCCTGGTACTCATCTAGCAGTCCGCCTCCTGAGCAAGCTTTCTGTCAATCAGATGCTGGTGCAGCTCTGGAAAACAAACGCTATACAAGTCCTCCCATGCAATAAAATTATCCAACCCCTGATAGTCAGTTACCTGGCTGCCCTTTATCCAACCATCCAGTGCTCTGCAAAAATGATCAACAGATTCCAACCAAGTATGAGAATCAGTTTTCTTAAAAGATCTAAACTTTTCCTTATACTGCTCTGGGTGAGACCATACCAGGTGACCAGGCCATCCTTCATGACAGAGTAGGTGAGATTCTGTGCTGGCTCTAGGGCTCTCAAAGTGTACCTCCCCTCTATCTCAAAGTGCTTCCACAGACCTGCCCCCCAGTGTGTGTCAGGGACCTCATTCACGTGGAGTGCTGCCTCAGATGACAAATACCAAGCATGTATGTCATCTCCCCTCCTGTAATCATTTACCAAATCCTTAGGAATGTGCACCTTCCACCCAGACTGCAATGGCTGAATGCTGTCACCATTGGAACTGGGCTCCTTGATGTATAGCTCCTTCAAACTTAACTCATGAGCTAAAAGTAATTTATTTTCCTCCAGAGCAAAGATTTTCTCCTTCTCTATCTCTAGTTGCTTGTGCTCCATTTCAAAGTTTTTGCTTTCCCATTTGAGCTTCTCAAGCTTCCTCTCATGCTCTCTGGCCTGTCGCCTGTCCTCCAACTCCTCTGTCAATAGGTTCCTGGATGACACACTGATGCCACCTCTGGAAGATCCTCCTACAGCCAGATCCTGAACTCCAAAATCCCATAGCTGGCTCTATACCTCCAGTTCCACATTCTCATCCTTAGCCTCCCCAGCTTCTTTTGTTGCCCACCAGGACCTCAGCGCCTTTGCAGCTCCTACTTCCTAGTGGAACTTCTAATTGGGCATTCAAAATCCTTGCAGAACTGCTTAATCTTAGTCACTGTGTAAGACTGCAACTTCTCAATCTCAAACACCAAATCTGCAACCTCACTTGCTGGCTCATCATCCTGACACATGATTCATGGTTACTTTAAGGGTTATCAAAAAACAGGTAAAATCAAAAAGCAGTATGTGGTTTCGTAGTGTTCTGCAATCAGTAGTAGTGTACACTAATCACTGTATGTTAAAGTACAAACACAAGTCCTATCCTCATTGTTGACCACCAATGTTAGAAATGGGGGTCTCTAGTTGGCAGTTGTATGCACCCTGTCTAAGTAGGGACCCTCCCTTCTAGTCAGAGAAAGGGGATTACACACCAAAGATAACCCCTGCTCACCCCCTTGGTAGCTTGGCACAAGCAGTCAGGACTATCTCAGAGACAATGTGTAAAGCATTTGTACATATCACAAATAGTAACACAGAGGCAACACTACAAATGGACACCATACCAGTTTAGAAAACTAAAATTTCTTTATCTAAACCAAACGACCAAAATGAGAAAAATCTAACATACAGAACTCAAAGTATGACTGTTTAAAGATTTCAAGAAATTCTGTCCATAGAACCCTATGGATGAGGTGATTTTACACAAAGTACCTTTGATGCATCAAAATCCACAAAGAAAAACAGCCGAAGAGGAGGGAAGGGTCGACAAACACCATGATGCATCAATTCCTGAATTCCTGGGGAGGCGAAGCATCAGTTTTGCTGCACGCAGGAGAAGTGTTGCATCAAATCTGGACTGTAAGGAGAAGCAATGCGTTGAAATCAAAGACGGTTTTGGTCCGAGGGTGATGTCGTGGAAAAACTTGGTGCACCGGTGCGATGCGTGGAAATCCGGACACGCTGGAGGTTGATGCAGCAAACAGGTGCTGCGTCGATTTCATCAACCTTGGTCCCACAATGCGTTGTTTCTTTCAACCGCACAGCAGGGCCTGCGTCGAACTCAGTGCATGGAAACTTTTCCCGTATGGCGGTGCTGCATCAGAAAAACAGGCACTGGAAGGGCGAAGCATTGATTTTGAGTACTTTTCTGGCGTTTTGCAGCAGAGACAACCGCCAATGGCCCAGAACTGGAATTGGCACCACTTGGCAGGTCAGAACTCCCAGCAGTGAAGTTCATGGAGGCTGCAGGTGAAGTCTTTGATGGCCCTGAGACTTCTTAACAGGAGGCAAGCACACACAAGCCATACTAGAAACTTTATAGGCAGTATTGATAGCAAAGTCCAGTCCTTTTCCTCTCCAAAGCAGAAGCAGGAAATGCAGGCCAACCAGCAAAGCAACACACAGCAAAGGGGCAGTACTGCTCCTTACAGCTCTTAGGCTCTTCTCCGTGACAGAGTCTCCTCTTGATCCAGTAGTGTCCTAAAAGTCTGGGGCTTAAGGTCCAATACTTATACCCCTTTTGGCTGTTAAAGTAGGCATTCTTCAAATAATTATCTTTGTAGTGCACAAGATCTTGTCCCTGCCTGGTCTTGGCTCCAGACACACTCCAGGGGGGTGGATACAGCATTGTGAGAGGCGAGGCACAGCCCTATTCAGGTGTATGTGACAAATCCTCCCACCACTCTAGCTCAGGAAGGCCCAGCAGCCTGGTGATGGGCCATCAGGATATGCAGGGCACACCTCAACTCCCTTTGTGTGACTGTCTAGAGTGAATGCATAAACAGGCCCCTGTCAGTCTAAACTAGGCTTTGATTCCACAGGACGGCAAAGGCACAGAATTGTTAATCAAGAAAATGCCCACTTTATAAAAGTAAAAGGCATATAATTCTTTTTGCATTTGTCAACCTAAGTGGGTAGGGTATGCTCAGACGTGGTTTTTGTGCTCGCTACGCCACCAGATTCAAGCTAGCATGGCTGATGAGGGGTGATACCCCACAACTGGTCCCAGGGTGGTTGGTTTTTGGTCCAGAAAGGAGCTAGCCTATCAGTTCGGACTGGACTGTTCCAATGGGGAGTGTGGTCAAGACTGATTTGCATATGGCTGGGTCGAAACTGGAAGGACGTGGTGTGCAAAAATAACAACGGATTTAACCCAGATCTGTGACTGGCGGTGAATGTTTGATTTGTTCAGCATTCCGTCCATCATCTATTCTTTTTGCAATTGTCACCTTAAGTGGGAAGGGCATGCCCAGATGTAGGTCCTGTACTTGCTACACTTCCAGATTCAAGATAGCCTGACTCATGAGGGATGATACCCCGAAACCAGTTCCAGGATGCTTGTTTTTGGTCCAGAAAGGACCTGGCCTGGCAGTTCGGGCTGGACTGTTCCCATGGGGAGCTGGGACAAGACTGATTAGCATATGGCTGGGTCTAAACTGGAATGGGGTGGCATGCAAGAAAACGATGGATTGGACCAAGATCTGTGACTGGGGGTGAATGTTTGATTTGTTCAGCATTCCGTCCATCTTCTGTTCTTTTTGCACTTTCTAAAAGTGGCATTTTTAAACATACATTTTAAAAACCATCTTTACAAAAAGATGTGTTTTCGTATTCTTACCCCAGGGAGCCCAAATTCCAAATCTCTAGTTGTTCCCAATTAAAAGTTACACTTGTAAATTGTTACAAGGCAGCTCCAATGATAGCCTATGGGAGAGCTAGTCCTTGCAATAGTGTAAAACAAAATTGGCAGTATTTCACTATCAGGACATGTAAAACCCACCAGTACATGTCCTACCTTTCACATACACTGCACCCCGCCCATGGGAGGACCTTGGGCCTACCTTAGGGGTGCCTGACACGTAGTAAAAGGGAAGGTTAGGGTCTGCAAGCGGGTGCACTTGCCAGGTCGACATGGCAGTTTAAAACTGCACTCATAGATACTGCAATGTCAGGCCTGACACAAGTTTACAGGGCTACCCATGTGGGTGGCACAACCAGTGCTGCAGGCCCACTAGTAGAATTTGATTTCCAGGCCCTGGGCACACATAGTGCAGTTTACTAGGGACTCACCAGTAAATCAAATATGGCAATCAATGAGAACCAATCAGAGACACAATTTACACTGGGAGCGTTTGTACTTTAGCACTAATCACCTGAGTACGTAAACCAGCAAAAACAAAGTCAAGCCTACCATCAAAAATACAGGAGGTAGGGGCAAAAAGACAGGGGAAACCACACCAAGGATGCTATGTCTAACAGAAACTTAAAATGTCACACAAACCTACATATAAGGGTGAAATGGTTACAAGCAGTCAAGGGAACCATCTTGGTGATAATGACTGAGCAGAAGACAATAGTTTTTACAAGTTTATTGTTAGATCTTTGCTGCCTATGAAACATCTGTCTATGTTCCTCTCAGCTAGTTTCTGATACCCCTGAAGGTCCACTCCCAAAAGGGATGCTCTGTGCTGTGGACCTTTATATGTATTGTTGACTGCATTTGATTTCATTCTTCCACATGTCAGTGGGCACCTGGGCTAGCTTGGTGGTGGTCACTATGATTGGTGTCTGTGGCTCTCTGTCTGCTCGTCTGGGCTGACTAACTGGGCTGGTGGCTTCTCATGCATAAAGGGCGTAACATAGTCCCTGATTGCTCCACACCTTTGAGGTGGTGATTCTCCTCCTCTGATCCATATGTTGACAATGCCCAGTTGTCCCCGCCACCCATCCTTAATATGAAATGGGACGACTGCCCGATTTTCTGAGCTACCCCAGGATGGTTCACATGTGGCACTTATTTGAACTCACCTGGGTTACTGTTGTTGGTTTTTGGTGGGTAGATTTGCTGGGTTTCTTCTTCAACTGATTGGGGGTATTAAAGTGGGAGGGGTTTGGGTTGAGTTGTTGACGTTGTGGTTGACTTACATCTACATGACTTGGTTGGAAGCATTTGCTGGATTGTACACTGGTAGAGTGACCCTGAATACTCGATTGAGACTGACTATATTGGCCAGCTCCCCTTCTGATTGGGGCACGCTTACCTCAGCTTCACCTGAGTGGATGGTTGAGGTTAGACTGATGACATAGAATATGCAATGGCATCAGTGGTCTGCACAAGGTCTGGCAGGTATTAACTTATTTCAGGTCACACACAGTAGACATTGGACTGCTTCAGGAGCTCCACCTCACTGAGCGCTATTGGGCCAGAGTCTGAGCTGGCTGTACCTGGGAAGCGTATGTTGCTCCGCATTGATCAGGGATTGTTATTGTGAGGGAAGTGCAATGGCATCTCTTAAGGAACTCAGTGACAGCAAGGGAAGGTGTCTTATCTTGCATGACATCCTCGAGGGCAAGAAGTCACATTAGTCTGTGTCTATGGCCCCAACATGGACTACCCCAAATTCTTCCTTTCTCTCTGTCATAAGATCCTAAGCTTGGGATGCTCCATGATCATATGGGAAGGACAGTTTAATGTAGTGTCACACCCTGAGTTTGACAAATCTTAGTCAGAGCGCATGCCGAATCCCCAAACAACTATGCAACATTATGTCTGATCATCTTTTGGTCAACATCTGGCATGAACGACTGTGTGACAATTGAGGACACATGTGTTACAATGCCCTATAATGCGTGGTCACTCATATATTACTGTCTGAATTCAAAGGATGTTGGACCCTGTACCCTGTCAGTGGGCCACCTACCCCAAATGCTCTTGGATCACGTACCTGTTGTACTGGAGTTGGAGCTGGTTAAAATAGGTGAGCACACGTTCACCTAGAAGCTTCTGCCAAATGCACTCAAAAATCCAGTCTCTAGATCAGAAATCAAGACTGAAATTGTTGACTTCCTCAAAATTAATGCCACATCTGTCTAGTCCCAGGGGTGCTGTGGGAGGCCTTCAAGTCCTGCATTTGTGAAGCATGCATGTTGAAACAGCTGAGGGTGCTGAGGAATTTTCAGTCCCGCTTCACCTGTCTGGAGTGGGGGTTAGGGGAGAGGAAGGCCCAATATTTCCTCTTCAACAATACAAAGGTACTAGCCCAGTTTTGTTGCAAAGTATCA
Source organism: Calotriton arnoldi (assembly GCA_963921515.1). Lineage (NCBI taxonomy): Eukaryota > Metazoa > Chordata > Amphibia > Caudata > Salamandridae > Calotriton > Calotriton arnoldi. The sequence continues at coordinate 360,759 of CAWUFW010006839.1, read as the reverse complement.
AAGTACCATGAGGATTCAGAGAAGGAAACCCACTACCAGCACCGGGAGGCCGCCACCCAAAGATACAGGGAGGGGGACAGGGTGGAAAAGACCCTTGCAACTATGCTTATGAAAAGTGGGTGCAGCTCCTACAACACTGGCCCTGTGAATGGGGAGGACCAGCACTGTTGCTCCACGACTGATATCACGCAAGTGATAGTGACCTTTTACACCACGCTGTATTAATTCAGCTCCTAGTCCCTCCAGATGAGTTGACAGAATATTTTGACACTATCCAATTGTTGTGCCTAGATGTCTCCCACAGACAGTCCCTCGATGTGCTGTTTGATGTGGAGGACATTGTGCGTGTCATCTGGAGCATGCCTAGCAACAAGTCCCAAGGACTAGATGGCCTCACCACTGAGCTTTATAAAAAATATTCCAAAATCCTAACCCCGATCCTAAATGTCATGTTTGTGGGAAGCCAGGGGCCCTGGAGAGCTTCCCCTGTCTGTAAGGGGGATGCTAAGGGTCACTGTACTCAAATATGATAAACCTGCTAACCACTGAGACTCAAATTGGCCTTTGTCAATGATCAGTGTTGACTATAAAATCCTGGCCAGACTTATTGTGGATAAATTACTCCCTCTACTTTCAAATATCATCTGGCCGGACCAGTCTAGGTTTGTGCCAGGCAGATCCACCACACATAATCAACACACCCTCTTGCCTGACCGATCAGCAGGGGTACCCGGCAGGGGTGCCCATTGTACCAGCTGCTACATGCCAGAGCTATGGAGCCCCTGGTGGCCAGACTGTGACAACACCATGCAGAGAGCAGGCTAAGTTTCACCTCAAAGAGACATGTAGTCTCGATACACGCTGATGGCATCACTGTATATGTCAGAGAGCCAGAGGCCAACTGACGTCACCCATTTTGCGTGAATTCATTATGCTTGGTGTCCTGACTGGGATTACAATCAACTGGGTTAAATCCATCATGTTCCCTCTAAAGTCTGCCATATTGCAGTTTGACACAGACTATCCCATCGGATGGGCTGGATCTGCTGTTAAATATCTGAGAATTTGGGTCAGTAGAGACCGGGAGAAACTCTGGTAGGAGAATTATGGCAGAGTGGTCACTTGCCTGGAGGAGCAGATTCCAGGCTAAAGTAGTCTGCCCTTATCTGTGATTATCTGTTACTGGAAAGGTAAAGATTGCAGAGATGATACTCTTGCCCACATTCCTGTACCATTTTGCTAATGTCCCTATGCCATTGATATAGTCTTCCTGGTCCATCTTTAATCCCTCCTGATTACTCTCACTTGTGGGGTAAGACAACGGCTGCTAGAATGGGAGGTGTTGACTGTGCCTTTTGAACAGTGTGGTTTTTGTGCTCCAGCTATGGGAATCTATTATTATCGTACCCAGGTGGAACTCGCACACCACTGGTTTCATTCAACACTTTTTTTTGAAGCACAATGTGGGGGAGACAGATAATGATGCTCCCTGCCCATTGAGGACTGCAGTCTGTGCCGCCCTTCCAAGCTCAAGATGAAGTTGGCAGAGTGGATGTATGGTGCATTTCGGGGATGGACTCTATGGCAGGGTTGTCTGCCCTTCCTCTATTCACCGAACTTGCAGCCGGTGTGGAATTCAGCCCTGCCCCCCCCCCACGATGGATGAGTGAGGCTGCCAACAGATGGAGCACCTGAAATTAAAGGTAGTGGGGGATCTTTACCCTAATGAAGTCTTTATTGAGCTACGAGCCTGGAAAACTGTTTTTGACTGCACACCACTGGATATATTGTTGTACTGTGCAAACAGATATGGAATCCTTCCCTTAGGAGCCTGCTAGTGTTCTGGCACTAGACACCATCTTGACATCTCTCTCCCCCCTAGGAGTTTGATGATTCAGCTCTACACCACTATGCAGATCATGGCTCCTGTCGCCAAGTCAAGGGAGTCCCTGGAGTGGCAGAGGGAGCTTGCCATTGCTATCCCTGACCCAATGTGGCATCACTGCTATGCACAGAATAGCTCATTATCCCCCAACTACAGGCTACACCATATACATTCTAAATTTGTGCACAAACTGTATCACAAACCCCTTCAACTATATAAAATGGGCATTGCTGATAATATACACTGTGTGCAGTGTAATGTGGAATGCACTGGGTTCCTGCACTTGGTGTGGAAGTGCCAGAAAATAGCAGCCTACTAGGATTGTGTATTTGACAGTATTGACGAGGTAACTTTTGCTGTGATATCTAGATTGCCTATGGTTGCTTTGTTTGGGTATATTGAGGAACTCCCACCAAGTATACACAAATTCACTGCCTTTATGCTGGTGCTGGTGAAGAGGCATATAGCTGTCCACTTGGGATCCACTGCTGTACTTCAGCTTGAATGCTGGATCAAAGACATTACGTACTGCCAGGAACAGCTGGTGGAGTATTGACTGCTAAGGACATTTACGCCCCATTTGCGGCCTATTTGGCTACCTGACCTGATCCTCAGCTGAAAAAGGTGGACCAGCTACTACATGTCTTTGGGCGATACTCGCAGCACAGTCTGTAATTGCACAGATCTATCTGCTGAACGGTCCAGATTTAAATGTTAAACTATGCCTTGATATCAGAACGCTGATCACAACCGCTTGGGTGAACTGTCATTTACAGCTGTCCCCATGATGCATATATATGTTACTAGTGTACTGTAAATCTGTCCATTGTGCTGGCCTAGAGATGATGTTGCTATGTGGTTAAACCAAAACATTTAATAAATAAATAATTTTAAAAAATCAAATGGGATCAAATGGGGACCAAGAAGGAAAGAAAGAAAATGATAAAACATATGAATGGGTAATTTATGCAGTGGTTGGAAAACATGTGGGATCGACAAGAGAAATGTTGAAGGGAGGGTACGATAGAGAGAGTGAGAGTTTTTCCTACAATAGACAAAGAACCAGATGATAACAAGAAATCTAATGAGGGAGGAAAACAGAATTGTGACTCAGAGGAGGAGGATCATGTTTTAAATGATCAATACAGAGCCCATCTACAGCTATAGTCATGAGCATGATAGCGAGTGCACGACCTGAGATTGCAACAACAGCATTGTAGAGTACTAACAGAGAAATCCCAGGTGTTTCTCAAATTCAAATCGATCGACTTTTCACTATCATGGTGGTTGAAGAAACTCCTCAAGAGAGAACTATTGACGTTGGTCTTTTAAAATTGAATTTGGAGAAATGTTACAATGGACAATTGATCTAAATAGACTATTATCATACAATGTTGATGAGAAGAGGTATCTGATCAAAGAAACAGCTGTATGTGCGAATGAAGCACATGATAAGTTAGAGGAAATTGCTAATGAATGGTAGGTTGACATCAGTAGTATTAAGATTGTGAGAAAGAAATACAAACTGGATTTGACTTGTGATGAAAAATGAAGGAATTAGGTTTAAGGAGTTTAAAGATTTAATTGAACATACAAGAGAATGGAGTGATCTGAAGAAATATAATGAAAGGTGGATGAGAGGGAAAGCGAGTAAAAAGAAAATGAAAGAGTCAGAGAGCAAGGCAAAGGGAGTAGCTAGTGATTCAGAAGAAGGAGCAGGACTTATTTTGGATTTTCTCTTCACAGAAGTATATGGAGAGAATTTAGTGCATGTGCCACGGGAGAGAGCTGATCTTTATGCTTTTACCACAAATTTTCCTAAAAGTACCAAAGGAGCCTAAAAGGTGGTATAAGGAGGTTCATAGGTTGACAACCATTTCACAAATGCTGTGGCCAGATATGAATTAATTATTTGATATTGTAATCTCTAGTGACTTGTGGTCTGAATGTAAAGTTGCTGTTGCTTGGCCACCTGAAGAACCAGCGAGTGTTGCTCCTAAAAATGCTCCTTCAGAGGAGGTAGCCAACAAATATAGACAGGCAATTACATATTTGAAAAAGAAAGTGCATGAAAGAGATATTAATTGAGCAAAGATTTTGAGAAATTCACAGGAGATGAAAGAGTCAGTGCATGCTTATTATGAGAGGCTCATGCAGACTTTCAAGAGGCACAGCAGAGTTGATGATCCCAAGTAAGATGATGTCAATGGTTTTGTTTCTGTTTTCATTATGGGTTTGTGCCCAGAACTGAGAAATCATATACAACAAAGTGAAATATGCTGGCAGACAAAATGAGATTTTGAAGCTGGCAAAATATAGTAGTGATCGATTTAATGCAAAGCAGAAGAGAATCAAGAAGATGGTGGTTGCTCAGACAAAGCAATTGGGAAGGAATGCTCAAAATCAGTTGATGGGTTCGGATTTGGGTTATGTGCAATCTGAAAATTCTGGAGTGAATGGAATGACTTAAATGCAAGGTGTGAGAATGGGAAATGGATCAATGGAAATGAAAGGTGGTGGAAAAGAGATGGTGAACAATTCTGTAATGAATGTAAATGTTGAAATAATAAAGAGGAACTCTGCTTGTCATTTTTGTGGTAAAATCAGGAACTAGAAGCAGTAATGTAGACAAAACCCAGATGGAATCCAGAAAAGGTTTTTTCCTCAGATGCAGAAAAACGTGTTGCCAATGGTCCCAACCGAACTGTCTATTGTGCAAGGTGTGTATGATCAGAAACCGTTTCGTATGACAATGCCTTCAGCCCCAGTGTTGCAGTAAAACATAAAAAACAAAATGCCATATAGTCCACTAATAGCCAATAGGATCCACTAATTCAAGGTAATGATTCTTCTTTGTTTTCTTCAGGGAGTAATTCCCAATGACAATTCCTGAGAGGGTAGGAGGATTGCTTCCTTGGAGCAGTCCCAGAGGTAGACCAAAGTGGCCCACACATTGATAGAGAAGTTTAATTTTTAATTGTTATGGGGGCTACCTGTTCTACAGTTTTTTTGTGGAAGTTTCAAACCTACCCCTCTCTGGAAGAGAAGTCCAAGTTGTAGGGATCAGTAATAAATTAATTGTTAATTAGGTTACAGCAGATGTCTCAATTAAAATAGGTCAAATGGAGAATAAAAATCAGTTCATTTTGTGTGGTTAAAGCCTTGTGAATTTGTTGGGCAGAGACTTGCTTTATGTTATTTATTGCACATTGGATGGTCTTGCGACAGAAATACAAGATGAGCATTCAGTGTTCAAACTTAAACACAAGATTCAAGGGTTCAATTTTTTCCAGCGCTAACAAAAAGAGACTTACCTCTGGATTTAAGATATGCTATCAAAGACGAGATCTGGGGTTTCTCTGCTAAAGAGATAGGACTGATAAAAAGTGCTGAACCCGTTAAAATTACAGTGAAGTCAGATGCAGTTTTCCCAGAATTAAACAGTATAAACTTTCAAATGAGGCAGAAGAAGGAATTAAACATGTTATTGAGAAAATGATTGAGCAGGGAATCTGTCGGAAAGTTCTTGGTAGTCCTTTTAACTCTCCTGTGATGGGGATAAAGAACACCAGTGGGAAATGGTGCATTATGCAGCTCCTAAGAAAAATTTATAAAATTTTCATCCCATGTTGTCCAGAGGTACAGAATCTAGCAGTGATTTTGCTCCAAACTCCTTCAGAAGCAAAATGGTATACAGTCATTGAATTATGCCAAGCATTCTTTTCTATTCCTCTTCATTAGGAGAAACAATTTCTGTTTGCGTTCCAATTCCAAAATAAAGTTCTCATTTGGTGTAGAATCACCCAGGGGTATATGGAAAGCCCTTCAATCTTTAGTCAAATTCTGAAGAAAGATCTAAAAAATTTGAGGTTTCCCTGTACTCAGTCTTGGTGCAATATATTGATAACCTACATGTTGCATAAAAGACAAAAAAGGATTGTAAGCTCGATATAATTGCTTTGCTGAATCACTTAGGGGACAGGGGTCACAAGGTTTCCTCAATGAAATGCAATATTGTGAAAAGGAAGTAATTTATTTTGGTCACCATTTTGAATATATATGAATATGAATGACAAATCATAAGGCCCATTTACAAGAAACCAGGCAGACTTTGTGGAAATGCTAGTTTGCAATGGCTTGAAGTACATCTTGTTCATTGTCTACTTGATTTCTAAATGAGTTGAGGCTTATCCCACCCAGACATCAGTTAGCCTTCCAGTTGCAAAACCTTTCTTGAGAGAGTTAATTCCATGTTTCAGCTTATCAAGTTTCATTGAAACAGATCATGGCTCACACTTCAAAAAGTATATTTTACAAATAATTTGTACCGCCTTCCAAATTAATCAGAGGTCCCATTGTAGTTATCGTCCTCAATCTTCCAGAGGATGACTAGAACTAGCAAGATCAAACTGACCAATGTCAGTGCTTCTTCTGGTTTAAAGTTGCCAGATACTCATTCCCTTGTTTTGATGAGGATCAGATGTGCTCCAGATAAAAAGACTGGTCTATCACCCCATTGTGCTAGATTACTGGAAAGGTCTGGCTGATATGGCGAAATCTCTCTCTCATCAGGTGAATGTGGCAAAAGAAGCAACAAAGGAAATACAGTGCCATGTATTGGACCCTGGAGACTAAATAGTAGTCCGAAAACACATGAAAAACTATGTGGAGGAGCGTTGGCGTGGACCATACCAGGTAATCCTGATGACAAACACTGCAGTGAAATGTGCTGGAATCCTGCAATGGATCCACACCACTCAAATGAAAAAGGTGAAAGTAGCAGATGGAGATAAACGTAAATTGAGGTCGGCAGTAGCTGCCCCCATGTTCTGCTGCTGACGACTGCAGAAACAGCTCTCCCGGCCCGCCCCATCTTCCCCGGCAGGCGCAGGCGTTCTCCTTCACGGATCTCCTGTGGTGGCGTGGCGGCTCCGCTTGCAATGTGGACTGTAATGGAGGCTGAGCCGGTCCCGTGGCTAAAGAAAGCTGCCGCCTAGGTTTGTGGAGGTTTTTGGGGATAGACGGCGATGGTCCAGAAGAAACAGAAGGAGCTTCGGGCGCCGTAGCTCAGCTTCTGCTGAGGCTTAGGCTTCGCCCTTGTCCCTGCCTGCGCTTTGTCTCCAGAGGGCGGTCCAGCAGCAGCAGACTCTGGATTGCTCTGCTGCCTATTCGATGTTCCTGTGATTTTTTGGGATGGAGTAGGAAGGATGTAAAGGAAGAGGAGGGAGAGGCGAGGAAAAAGTGAGAAAAAGGAGCTCCTGTTGTTGATTGTTTGCTGGAAAGGAGGAAGGAGGAGGAAGAAAGAAAAAGAACGGGGAAAAAAAGAGGGGCGGTAAGGTAACTCCCGCAGGTAGGCATGTTTCATAGCTTCCTGTTGTAGAGGGACCTTGACTGTCATTAACCGGCATTGTTGGTATTTTACTTCTATAATTACTTATTATATCCACTGCCGGCATATTATTTTTTTTCCAACTCACTAACATTATATGCGCCCTACTGTCATGCGACAGCTTAGCACTAAAATTGCTTCACCAGTCCCTTCCGTCCCCCCTAAACAACGCAAGAAAGCCTCCCAAAGCAGAGTAGCTGGCTGGCGAGATAAACAGATGGAGACCTTGGCAGCCGTTTCCGTTTTATCTTTTCAGCATTGCCAGCCACTGGATGAGGAGGGTAAGGGTCATCCCTGCATAAGCTGAGCATGGTGGAGACCCAAGCAGAAACAATACGTTCCTCCTCTGCAATCTCTAGTGGCTCAGAGAACTCAACTCCTTCTCCAGCTTTAGCTTTGCTGATGTCAGATCGTAAGCTTGATAAAAATGAAGAGAGCTGGCCTCCTCAAAAAGTTAAAACTGTTCCTCTATTTCAAGACTTCGGACTCAAGCCCGCCAGTGAGGTGGGCCATGATGAGGCCTGGATGGGGTTATCGCAGGGCAATTTGACAACAGCTGATACAAACAAAGCTGCTGACATCTTCAGGGGGCGACTCTAATGAGCAGGAGAAGCTACACTGTGATCCAACTGTTCCGAAATCCTAGATGAATCTTCCTCTGGACTCTCTTTTGTTCAAAGCTCCTCCCCTTGCTCCCGTTCTCTAGCGATTGCTATTTTCAAACCTAAGGCTCCTGCACAAGCATCTTGCTCTGAAATTTCAAGTGTGCCACAGGAGCTTTTGCCAGAATCTGTTAAAACGGTACTTGATACAATACTGGTTGATATCCGCAGCCTAAAGGCCCAGCAAGCTTTTGACACAGAGTTAATTCACCAAAGACTTAGTAAGATGGAACATAACATAACATGTGTATTTGTAAAGCGCACTTTCACCCAGAGGTCTCTTGGCGCTGAATAACAGATGTTCATTGTTACCCAACTCAATGGTACTCATTTTATCAACCTCAGATGGATGAAAGGCTGAGTGGACCCGCCGGGATTTGAACCTGTGACCATGAGGTCGAACACAGGCCCCTGCAATGGACGCATTAGTCCACTGAGCCAACAGACCCAGCACTTCCAAAACAGTTACAGGCTGCAGAGCAAAGAATCTCAGATATCGAAGACAAACTGGTGCTACTGCAATCTCGTTCCACACCAAAATTTGCAAAAATCAAAGAGTTGGAGCTAAAATTAGAATCATTGGAGAACCATGCACGACGCTCTAATGTTCGATTCACGGGTATTCCGGAAGGGAGCGAATCCCAGGGTAAAATACAGTCAGTTCCTCAGCTTATCAATAAATTGATCAAAGATCACATCTTACCATCTGCTCCTGAGGATTTGACAATTATGCGAGGACATGGAGTTCCTTTTCATCAGCCACCTGGGGCTAAATATCTGCGAACTATCCTGGTCAATTTTTCGTACTTTCGGATCAAGGAGCAAGTTCTCACAAGAGCAATCCCGCAGAAGATGTTTACAGTCCTGCAAAATGCCTCCTTGAAGATTTTTTCTGATCTTTCCGTGACATCAGCTAGGCGTAGAAAGGTGTTCAACAACTAGCCTTTGAGTTTAGATCTATTGGCGCTCAAGCCTCCTTAGTTCAATCCACAAAACTAAAAGTTCTTTGGAAAGGACAATTCAAGATCTTTAATGTTCTTTCTGAAGCCCAAGAATTTTTAAAGTTAATCAGAACCTAAAGATGTATTTGGGATTTGTTACTCCTGCGGCGGTCCTCGCGACTGCCATATTACAATGGGCAAAGATAGCCCATTTCCCGTCCGTCGCGGAGTTTCCAGATCCGCCAGATTTTTGGTTCCGCAACGGTGCCGGAGGGAGCCAATAGAGAAAGACCGCCGTGCGGAATGACGTTCTAACCGCCGGACAAATCACGATGCCTCAACCAGCCCATCAGAACGCAGCGGAGAAACCAGCACCTCGGAGATGTCGGAAGCACAACTGCGGAGATAGAAACTCGAGTCCGAGACACTTCCACACATTCCTGGCCGCCATGGATCCTGCTCTACAAGCCCTTCCGCTGCTGTTCCTCATCCACTACCAGCTGATAAGACGCCATCACGGTCAACACCACAGGTAAGTCAACAACACATCCCCGCATACAACCCCTGTACAACAACAACACACAACTGTTATGCAGAAATACGTGTCCTGTCTACATCAGACACCCTGGTGGAGACAGGAACATATACCCTAGTCTAAGTACACATGTCTTGCACATCACAAATTGTCACCTCTGCATCTGGGTCACCCATCCCCATAGAAGTTATTGCAACTAGCCCAGTCGTGCCGGTCATGTCACCGCAGCGGTGAAGCCAGGGGAAAACCTGCCCACAATGTAGTAGTAGTCCAGGACATTGTCCCAGACAAGCAAGATCAACATAATTTAGGTCCCTGATCTTACATTCTCACACTCTTGTCACAAGGTGTAGTCCTGTCTTGTGTACTCCTCAGGCCTATGATATCTCATTAAGAAATAGGATGGTGGACAACACATATGTTTATCTAAGTCCTTTAAGTGATGGGTCCTTGTAACATTGTGAAGTTACTGGGCAGGCCAGAGGGCTTTACACTGAGGATAAACGTGGTCCATCACAGAAATCACATGCATGTACAATGAGAATGGTGAAACAGTGCATACACATGCGAGACTCTACACATCATGGAATCAATAGAAGGATGACATGTCCACCTTACATTTAGCAGATGTGTCAGAGGTGATTTACCACCAATAGTGATAGATCCAGGCATTGTACTCCTGTGCAGAATGGACACATCTCCATAGGGTGATTTTGAAAGCAGAATACACATTATTCAGTACCCTCTGGCCAATCTACATTTGAAATGTCACAAATGAGCCTATGAACATTTAATGAACTATGACATTACAAGGCACAGGGAATATGTGTTCAGAGTTCGGTTGTCTCAAATCAGCAGTGTAACTGTATAACTGCTAAACCACAGTATGTCCTTTACATCATTAAATGCAGTCAGGGATCTGTGGAAATAAGGCTATACAGCCCATTGACGTTAGGCAGTGTCTCACACATTTACATTACCCAGTCTCAGAACAACATGTGTGTTTCTTGGCTTCAAATGAGCTGCACCAGTGTCTATGTTGCCATCCTCCCCACATACTCAAGTGCAATAAGTTCTAGGTCATGTATGGACCATGCTGTTGGCAAAATATTGATGCATGAATATTGGCTTGCACTCACAGGCACATACTACTGTACAGTAACATCATGTGAGCATTCTGAGCACACTCAAACATTTACTCATACACTTACCAGTACCTCTGGAGCACCATATAGCCTCCCATAATGGGCAAGGACCTCGTCCACCAGGACCTCCAGCTCCTCTGTGGTGAAGGGACGGGCCCTGATGTTCTCTGTTCGAGCCATGACTTGGTCCAGAGTAGAGGTACAGCAGCAGTTGGTGGTGATGAATGGCAGGCAGCAGTGTCTGAATGCAAGTGACATGTGTGGGTCTCTCACAGACATTTATAGGCCCCTAGGGTTGTTTCAGTGGTAGTCTGCTGATGCAATTGATCAGCCTGGTTTGTATCTTTCAAATGTATCCAATGCCTGTGACCGCAGTGGCGGAGCACGCCTACCGCGAGTTTCATAATTGTATTGCACTACCGCGATGGTGGTTCCCATTGGCTGCAATGACATTGGCATAGGCGGTGTCACACCACCGGGGCCAGGTGGTCTCTACTGCAATCCGGCATCTTTCAATTGTATCCAATGACCGTGAGCGCAGTGGCAGAGCACGCCTACCACGAGTTTCAAAATTATATTGCACTACCGCGATGGCGGTTCCTATTGGCTGCAATGACATTGGCATAGGCGGTGTCACACCGCGGGGGCCAGGTGGTCTCTCCCGCAATCCAGCATCTTTCAATTGTATCCAATGACCGTGACCACAGTGGTGGATCACGCCTACCGCGAGTTTCAAAATTGTATTGCACTACCGCAATGGCGGTTCCCATTGGCTGCAATGACATTGGCATAGGCGGTGTCACACCGCGGGGGCCAGGTGGTCTCTACCACAATCTGGCATCTTTCAATTGTATCCAATGACCGTGACTGCAGTGGCGGAGCACGCCTACCGCGAGTAACAAAATTGTATTGCACTACCGCGATGGCGGTTCCCATTGGCTGCAATGACATTGGCATAGGCGGTGTCACACCGCGGGGGCCAGGTGGTCTCTACCGCAATCCAGCATCTTTCAATTGTATCCACTGATCGTGACCGCAGTGGCAGTGCACGCCTACCGCACCTATGGACACATTGTGCTATTGCATTGCCACTTGGCAAATTTCATCACTGATCAACATACATTTACACTATATTGTTGCACCTGGTTGTAAAGTGAAATGAGTGTGACATTTAACTCAATGATGCCCACACATGTCATGTCAGTACACATGAGTACATGCATTGGTATGTACTTACTTACATGTCAAATTTGATATTTGTGTGCATGTATACAGATTTGAGGTGTAATGGAGTCTCATTTTTGTGAACATGCCAATGAGTGAATTGGCAACTCATTTCACAGTCATGATGGACTGACCACATAATGTGCCTATATCACTGTATACAGTGCTGTATTTATCTTGATAGTTGTCCAGCTTACACTCACTGTGCTCATTGTGTAATAATGTTGTGCTTAGTGAGACTAAAGCAAGAAGGTTGTACAGGGACAGCAGCTATGTACAACTCAGCAGTGTTGCTGTTTACCACATGTGCTGTATCAGCTACACCCAGGGCTGGTGACACAAGATGTAGAAGTGTACCATTTACCATTTACATAGTCTGATTCTGATTTGGAAGTAGTTAGTATGTACATACTGACCACATGAATGACTACATGAGATCAAGGTGTCTGTGCATGTGACTTGTGCATTAAGCTGTTGTTACAGTCCTGTCAATGTTGGTGCTGTGTTAGTCATTATGTAAGATGTTTGCCACATCTCATCTGTGAATTACATTTACATGTGTCCTCTTTCAGAATACGTAGGAGACAACCAAATGTACATTGGCCTTTCCCAGTGCTGGGGAACATGGAGGATGAGGACATCATAAGGAAATTCCGTCTGAATCGCCTTACCCTGCAAGAGCTATGTGCTCAGTTGGACCCCCATTTGAGGCCTCACAGAACCTATCCAACAGCTTTGACGCCAACAGTAAAGGTGATGGCCGCACTGCATTTCTTTGCCACTGGTTCGTTTCAGTACACGGTGGTCATCGCTGGTGGGATGTCTCAACCTATGTTCAGTATGGTGCTGCGTGATGTCCTGTCCCCATTGTTGACCTACAAGGACCACTACATCCACTTTCCAAGGAGACATGAATTGGCAGATGTGAAGGGTGATTTTTATGACCTTGGATACATACCTAATGTTGTTGGAGCCATTCACTGCACACACGTTGACCTAGTCCCACCACAGGTACGTGAGCACATCTACCGTAAGAGGAAGCATTACCATTCCATTAATGTGCAAGTGGTATGCCAAGCTGATATGATTATCACCCATGTATGTGCCAAATTGCCGGGTTCTGCACATGACTCCTACATACTGCGTAGTGAGCTGCATGTGTGACATGCTGTTCTCGTCAACTGTTTGTATTACAAACTTGGTCTGTGTATCTCACACCTACGTGACTCTGCGTATCCCAACCGGCCTTGGTTGCTGAGCCCACTGAGGAATCCAAGGACCCCGGGGGAAGTCTGCTACAATGATGCACATGGGAGGACACTTCGTGTAGTGGAGCGTGTTTTTGGGCTTCTGAAGGCTAGTTTTCGGTGTCTGGACAAGAGCAGTGGTGCACTACTCTACTCTCCCCAAAAGGTGTGTCAGATCATAGTTGCATGCTGCATGCTCCACAGCCTGGCCTTGCGCAAAGAGATCCCCCTGATCCTGGATGATGATGAGCAGCAGATGCCTCCCGCTGCAAATCCACACATGCCCAGTGACGATGATAGTGGAGAAGAGGAAGGTGTTGACCTGCGTCAACAGATCATCGACAACTACTTCCCTTGAGTGTAAGTAACATTGAACAACAATGACATTGTCTGTTGGCTTTGCTGTTAGTGGCAAAGCATAGATGAGGTGTTTGGATGCTGGCTGTTGTTGGCTCACTTCTAATGGCTGATGTGTTTGGCACAGTGTATTGTTTCCCACTTACCTATGTTGATGGTGTTGGTCATTGCTATGTGTGATGAGTCTTGTACGGTGTTGACTAGTGGTGTGTTTTTGCTGTGATGGCATCACCTGACAACTAAATTTCATCCTCTTGTGTCTTTCTAAGTTCCTTCACCCCATCAATGCCTCGTCACAATCAGAGTTTGTGGTACATTGGAATCAGAGTTGACATTGTACATACTGTGATAAACATGGAACTGACACAAAGGCATAGGTGTGAAAATAGTGTTTATTTTCAATTAGATTGTGTTAAAATTAAAGTGGATGTAAGGAAATTTGTGCATAGTGAGTGTATGAGTTGTCAGTGATGGTAAAGGAGACCAATAGAGTAGTCTCCACATTAATGGAATCACACAGTACAACAAACTCCTGCCATAAACATGGCATGTGGGATTGAATAATCAACAAAGTCAATGTCCAGGGCAACACATGTGCCATCATGGCTGGCTCAGCGACTTGGCTTTGGTTGGTGCTTTGCCACGTGATCCTCCCGTGGTTTTTCTCGGACGGCCCCTCTTGCCTTTGGTGAGGGGGCCTCTGCTGCAGGCTCAGAGGTGTCTGAGGAGTGATTGTCTTGCAACTCACCCATCTCTGTGGCCGCAGCTGAGGTGTTGTGTGTTTCAGCAGGCTGGCCACTGGAGGGGGGTTGAGCCGTCATTTGAGCAGCATGTATGTCCCTCAGAACACCCACAAGTTGGCCCATGAGATCCACAAGTTGTCCCATTCGTGTGTCCATAGACCTCTGCAGCAGGCGGAGCTCACACAGTTCCTCAACAACCTGGCCCATCTGTCCATGGTTCTGTTGGTATGCACCAAGGACTCTTGCAATGGTGGCCAGGGCTTCTGTCTCAGTGTCCTCATGTGATTGTTCCCCAGTTGCCCTCCCACCTGCCCTGCTGACACGGACCTGTGGCATTGGAGGTCGACGCACCCGCACACTCTCTCTGGCATCCTCGGCTTGTGTGGTGGTGTTGCTAACCACTGAGCCAGGGACAGTGCTGCAGGCAGCTGTGGTGATGGTGGAGGTGGCTGCAGCACAGGTCGTTGTAGCAGGGGTCAGCGCTGTGGTTGTCGCTGGTGTGTTGATTGTGGTGGTGGTGACAATGAGGCACTGAGACGGAGTGCGCCCTGGCAGTCCTGAGGTACCAGGTTGTTGCGCCTCATCCGAGAAACATAGAGAATCAGCATCAGAGAGTTCACGTTCCGGGGGGGGAGACTGGCTCTGCTGGTTGGTGGTGTTTTCAGCAGCTGTTGCTTGGGGATCTCCTGTTAAACAGAGGTTAGATTGTCAGTTAAGTGCACTCCACCAGCTTGGTGTCATACTTTTGGATGTTACATTTGATACGCCAAACATTTTACATTGCAATCACTTGGTATAGCTGAAAGATTATGAGCATCATGACATGATGTTGAGGTACATACATTACTTGTCATTAGTGTGACATGTAAATTACAACCATGTGACATGTACAGATAGTGTGTTTACAAGGACATGCCATCATCTACCAACTTGGTGCACATCAACTTTGGTTTATGCGTGGATTTTGTTTACTCTTCAGAGAATCTGTTTCAGCTATGCAAAAACTAGACAATTTAATTATTTAAATGTTCTTTCACATCATGTACTTTTATTTGTTTGACAGATTGACCGTGCATGTTTTGTGTTCATATGGGCCTTCATGCTCTGAAACCATGGCACTTACACATTGCATTCTGTGCTGTGCATGATTGGGTCCTGAATTTACTTCACATGTGACTTGGTGAGTCAAAGTGTAATTTCTGTGACAATTACATGCGCTTAGCTGTTTGCACACTGGATGTAACATTTGGATCTATACAGAGTTGCCTGACATGTGAGGGATGTGGTGGTCATATCGCTCCATGCATTTTGAGAATGATGACAGGGTGCATGCACTGACTACCTACCTGTTAGGTAACACAGTGGAGGGAAATCGCTGCCACATGGTTCTGGGTGTGGGGAGTGTTCCATCCTGCTCAGCTGTGGGACAAGGGTGTCTGGTGGGAGTTGTAGTGCTGGCTGCCTATCCACAAACCCCCCTCCCTGTTGAGAAGGATACCTCCCTGTGAAGTGGAGCAGAGGAAGGGAATAGGTTACACATGGCTCTTGGGTGGGGGGAGTGTTCCATCCTGCTCAGGGGTGAAACAAGAGAGCATGAGATGGCTACCTACCTGTAATTTTGAGGAGAGCAATGAAATGGCTGCCACATGGTTCTGGGTGTGGGGAGTGTTCCATCCTGCTCAGCTGTGGGACAAGGGTGCCTGGTGGGAGTTGTAGTGATGGATGCCTATCCACAACCCCCCCTCCCTGTTGAGAGGGCTACCTACCTGTAAGTTTGAGGAGAGCAATGAAATGGCTGCCACATGGTTCTGGGTGGGGGGAGTGTTCCATCCTGCTCAGCTGTGGGACAAGGGTGCCTGCTGGGAGTTGTAGTGCTGGCTGCTTATTCACAAACCCCCCTCCCTGTTGAGATGGCTACCTACCTGTAATTTTGAAGAGAGCAGTGAAATGGCTGTCACATGGTTCTGGGTGGGGAGTGTTCCATCCTGCTCAGCTGTGGGACACGGGTGCCTGGTGGGAGTTGTAGTGCTGGCTGCCTTTCCACAAACCCCCCTCCCTGTTGAGATGGCTACCTACCTGTAATTTTGAGGAGAGCAATGAAATGGCTGTCACATGGTTCTGGGTGGGGGTAGTGTTCCATCCTGCTCAGCTGTGGGACAAGGGTGCCTGGTGGGAGTTCTAGTGCTGGCTGCCTATCCACAAACCCCCCTCCCTGTTAAGATGGCTACCTACCTGTAATTTTGAGGAGAGCAATGAAATGGCTGCCATATGGTTCTGGGTGGGGGGAGGGTTCCATCCTGCTCAGCTGTGGGACAAGGGTGCCTGGTGGGAGTCGTAGTGCTGGCTGCCTATCCACAAACCCCCCTCCCTGTTAAGATGGCTACCTCCCTGTGAAGTGGAGCAGAGGAAGGGAATAGGTTACACATGGCTCTTGGGTGGGGGGAGTGTTCCATCCTGCTCAGCTGTGAGTCAAGGGTGCCTGGTGGGAGTTGTAGTGCTGGCTGCCTGTACACAAACCCCCCTCCCTGTTGAGATGGCTACCTACCTGTAAGTTTGAGGAGAGCAATTAAATGGCTACCACATGGTTCTAGGTGTGGGGAGTGTTCCATCCTGCTCAGCTGTGGGACAAGGGTGCCTGGTGGGAGTTGTAGTGCTGGCTGCCTATCCACAAACCCCCCTCCCTGTTGAGATGGCTACCTACCTGTAAGTTTGAGGAGAGCAATGAAGTGGCTGCCACATGGTTCTGGGTGTGGGGAGTGTTCCATCCTGCTCAGCTGTGGGACAAGGGTGCCTGGTGGGACTTGTAGTGCTGGCTGCCTGTACACATGCCCCCATAGAAATATTGCTAGCTACCTTTGAGGTGATTCAGAGGAAGGAAATGGTAGATATGTGAGACATGTGTTGGGAAGAGTGTGTTGTACATAAGTGCATCTAGGTCTAGGAAGTGTAGCTTTATAGTTGTGCAAGACAGTACATGGCAGTGTGATGGGAGACATTTGTTGGTACTTACCAGCCTCCACTCCCCCGGCTATTCCTGTGAGACTCTCTGGATGCAGTATGGCAAGCACCTTCTCCTCCCATTCAGTGAATGTTAGTGGTGGAATGGGAGGACCACCGCCAGTCCTCTGTGCCGCCTCATGGTTCCTGTAGGCACAGTATTTCACCCTGGTCTTGAGGTCATGCCACCTCTTCTTAATGCCACGCAGTGGGCGCAGGATGGTCCCTACTGCATTGACTTGGTGACTATCCTTTCCCTCATTTGATTTTGTCTGACTACTGATGTCTATTGGACCATGCTTCCAAACAAATGTGGTTCTACTCTGATGATCTCATCTACCATCACTGACAACTCATTGTCTGTGAATTTTGGCATTTTTTTCTGTGCCATGGTGTGTGTTGTGCAAATGGGTGACAAGTGCAGGTGGAAAGGTGGTGGTGGTGATGTGTGAAGTGTCTGTTGGTGTTGTTGGTGTGGGTGGTTGTGATGGTGTGATGTGTGATGATTTGCCTCTCCTTTCTGCTGTGGTGTTTGGCCCTTCACTTCTGGAGTTGTGCAAAGGATGCTGGCCAGGAAGGGGTTGGGTTTATACTCAGCTATGTGGGTGTGTCCAAATGGGGTATTTATGTCAGGTGTGTTCTCTGTGTTGACCTGGAATTTGTATTTTTTTAATGCCATGGGGGTGTGTAATTGGGGTGTGTCAAATGTTTTTGAAGGCAGCGGAAAACAATAAGCCACACTTGGTGGCCTTGTTGTGTGGTTGCATTCGAACGCCATTCTTCTTTCCACGCGACCGCAGTGGTCTGAACGCAATGATCCTTCCGCCAGCTCTGCCATTCATCTTTTCGCGCGACCGCGGTGGTCGGAAAAGACTGATCGTTCCGCTTGCTCCGCCATCTTATCATAATTTCACTTGCGATCATTCAGCTGGTGGATCGGCGTTTTTGGTGCTTTCCGCAGCATTTCCGTCCTCCGCGGTCTGATTTTCTGGTTTTCCGGACGTTGAGGGCGGAGTTTTGTGGAATCCGACCGCCGCGGTCGGATTTTTCAATCATTGCATCGTAATGTGACCGCCGGTTTTGCTGCGGAACATGCGGGTGTTTTTTTTCCAGCAACCACGGCGATCGGAGGGCTTTTCCGTCCGCCATCGTAATGACCCCCTATGATGTCAGAGAGTGCAATTCAATTACCCATGTTTCTTCGTTCCCCGAAAATGCCTAAAAAATCGAGATATAAAAAAATATCTGAATTAGCCGGTTGTGTACAAACATTTTTCCAAATATATAAAATTCGTAGATATCATTTATATTAAAAAAATCGGTGAATGTCTGGGTTTTGGTTTGCAGCTCTCACGGAGGTCTCTCCAATTATGGAAAGAGGCGAATTTTGAATACGTTGGGGATTTTCTTAACATCTCAAATATGATTACCCGCGAGACGCTTTCCCAACAGCTAGGCCCTATGTTCTTAGCCCTTTCATTTAGCTTTAATCAAATATCAAGCTTTTTAAAAACGAATTATGTAACAACGAATAACTCAGTTTCTCGGATTTTAAGCCAATTATATGTTCAGGGCCTAAGGGGAGTCGGTAATTGTTATTCTTGTTTAGTGCAGCTCGACGAACAGAAAGTGATTGATAGCTTTTTTGCTAAACTATTAAAAGAAACCGGGTGCAGTTTTAGCAAAAAAGAATGGCAGTCTTTATGTGAAGTAGGCCATAGAACACTGCGAGCGGCCAACTATAAAACAATGGCCTTTTTGTCAAGATGGCTCACCAACTATACACCGTAAAGACTGTATAAGCTGTTCCAGACTTCTTCAAAGTATTGTTTGAGATGTGAGGATCTTGAAATAGGGTCTTGGAACCACATCTTTTATAACTGTCGCAAACTATACCAATTTTGGTCAGATGTATTTCAAAGGTTTAATCAATCATTAGCACTGGCAGTTCATATTATCCCCGCTCTTAAATTAGTTCTATTTGTGTGTTCTTTACCGGTTTAGCATTTGTTGAAGTATCAGCAATATTTCTCCTCTATAGCTATTGCAGTGGCCAGGTCCCTAATTCTCCAGAATTGGAAGTCCAATAAGATACCTTCGATTCAGAACTGGCAAGAAAAGATGGCTAAGACATCTATCTGGGAGGAAGCATATGCTAAATGCATAGGGTCCCTTCGTAGATTTGCAGTGACCTGGTCAGGGTTCTCTTATAATTTGTTTTAGAAATGCTTTTAGGCTGTATCTTGTATAGATGGGAACTAACCTCTTATATTAATTGCACCTTATTGCTGGATTCAAATCTGTTGCAAAGTAACTCGCTGCTATCGATGTAATCAATATAGGCTGCTGCTTTTTCCCATGTTGAAGATATTTGCACTATATTTGTGATTTCATTATCAGTACTGTATAGCACTTTTGTCTTATATATTTATGAATGGATAGTTATATTGGACAAGACCTGTTTTATGCAACTGTGTAGGTTTCCTTCTTTTTATTCTGAATAAAATTGCAAGGCTGAAAATCCAAACAATAAAAAAATAAAAAAAGAGATAAATGAAAATTTTGAAATGAGTGAAGAAAATGAAGTCATAAAAGTCCAGATAAGTGAAAGTTCTGCTGAAGATCCTGGTACCTCTACCAGTGGTGCTGCTGACCAGTTTCAAAGTGGGGATCAGAGTGAAGAGCTGCTGCAATGTCAAAGTCAAAGGCATGAGTGGCAGCAAAAAGTAGTCTCTAATCTAAACAATGAAATACTTCAGTTGAAAATTCGGGTCACGAGAACCCCCAGTGGAAGAAAGGAGCTCACAGTGAATCGTACAGTTGAGATTGACCAGGGTTCAAGTCCATCAGTGAGTAGAATAGCAAGTGAGAAACAGAAAACAGAAAGAAATAAGTCAGTGAAAATATCCTTCAAAAAAGCATTGTCAACAAGAGAAACAAGAGAGATGAAAGCTAATCAATGAAAGTTCAGTAGAAATTGAACTATATTCAGAAAATAATAAAAGGGAATTACCTGTTGCTGAAAAGACCAGCAAGAAAGAGATCACCAAATAGAGAGTATGCATCACCTGAATGGGGGTGCTGAGACATAATATAGAGTTGGAAATGTTGACTTACACAAATATCGAGTTGGAAATATCGTGATTCAGAAATATCAACAGCAAGAATATCGTGGTCAAGAATATCGAATTTCAGGTAAGAAATAGTGTTTTTAAAAATATAGAAGTCATTAATATTGTTTGCAAAAATATAGATGTTTAAAATATCGATTTTTTGATTAGTGTTATGTATTTTAGTTTATATTCTAAATGTATGTGATATATGTTACTTTGTATAAGTTTTGTTTATGTTTTTAATATATGTGTTAAATTTTTAGTAGTTATGAATTTTATTTTAATTTAATTTAGCATTTTTTAGTTCCGTAGCGGGTTGTGGGTTTATAGGGGAATAGGGTGGGAAGAAATGTTATAATAATCAATTCATGATTATTTTTTATTTATTTAATTTAGATGTTATAGCGTTAATTGTGGGAAGTAATTTATTTGCAATTAATTATTAATTGGTTGTTAGTTAATATTAATTAATGAATTGATAAATAATTATGGTAATTGTTTAATTTTTTTAGGGTGCGGGTAGTGGGGTTTATATGAGTAAAGGGTGAGAAGCAATTTATTTTTGCTTAATTAATATTTAGTTCTTAATTTATCTTAATTAATTGATGGATAATTAATTATGAAAATTCTGTTATTAACTTTAGGTGCGGGTTGTGGGGATTATAGGTGTAAAGGGTGGGAAGTAATTTATGTTTAAATAATTAATAATTAGTTGTTAATCTATATTAACTAATTAATTGATAATTAATTATGGTAATTGTGTGATTTTGTTTAGGTGTGGGTTGTGGGGTTTATGGGCTAAAGGGTAGGAAGTTATTTCTGATTGATAGAAAATGAATTACTGAAATTGTGTAATTAATTTTAGGTGCGGGTTGTGGTGTTTATGGGGTAAAGGGTGGGAAGTAATTTATGTTTAATTAATTAAAAATTAGTTGTTAATTTATATTAACTAATTAATTGATAATTAATTATGGTTTTGTGTGATTGTTTTAGGTGTGGGTTGTGAGGTTTAAGGGGTAAAGGGTGGAAGTAATTTATGTTTAATTAATTAATCATTAGTTGTTTATTAATATGAATTAATTAATTAATTGAAAATTAAATATGGAATTGTGTAATTAATTTTAGGTGTGGTTTGTGGGGTTTATAGGTGTAATGGGTAGGAAGTAATTTTTTGTTTAATTAATTAAAAATTAGTTAATCATTAATATGAATTAATTAATATTTATTTAGGGTATTTGTTTATTTTTTTGTGTGGGGTTTTTATTGTTACAGGGGTACAGTGTGGGGAGTAAATACATTTTACTTACTTTATAAATAGTTGTTAAATATTATTAGTTTTTTAATTGAAAATAAGTTTTAATTGTGTAATTATTTTTTTACAGTTTAATTTTAGCTGTGGGTTGTGGGGATTATAGGGGTAAGGTGTGGGAAGTTAAATAATTTATATGAGTTTTAATTTGTTTTTGAATTAATAATATTTCTTTAATTAGTAATTAATTATGTTAGTTGACGAAGTACATTTTTTAAAAATGTAGATGTAGGTTGTGAATTGTGTGGTGTTATAGGGTAGGAAATAAAAACATTAAATTCATGTAATAATTAATGTTTTTGTTTCTAAATAATTTTTAATTAAAAATATTTATTTGTTGGGAAATTATTTTGTATTTTATTTAATATAATATTTGTAGGTAATTGTAATATGTATTTATTATTATAATATGTTTTTTTATTTTAATTTTAAACATATTTGTAATTACATTTTTAACATAGTTATATATTTTTTAATTTAGTTTGTTTTTAAGATATTTTTATTGTTGGTAAAATGTTGTTTGTTTTTAATTTTAACTAACTGGAGTGAGAATATTAATTGTTACTCCTCTCCAATCCAACACTTTCCCTACTGTTGCACTCACAGGAGTGGAAATAGTAATTTTTACCCCTCCGCTATCCAACACTATCCTTACTTTTACAATTATTAGAGTGGGAATAGTACATTTTATCCCGCCACTATCCAACACTTTCCCTACTGTTGCACTCACTGAAGTGGGAATAGTAATTTTTACCCCTCCGCTATCCAACACATTCCCTACTGTTACACTCAGTGGAGTGGGAGTAGTAATTTCTACCCCTCCGCTATCCAACACTTTCCCTACTGTTGCACTCACTGGAGTGGGAATAGTATTTTTTACCCCTACGCTATCCAACACTTTCTTGACTATTGCACTCACTGGAGTGGGAAATTTAGGTTTGAAGAGTTTTAAATAATGTAATATTTTAATTTATAATAGAACGTTTTTTTAAATTAGATTTTATGTTATTGGTACACATATATATATATATATATATATATATATATATATTTATTTATATTTTTATATAATTTTAAAATTATAAAATAAATTAAAATTATATACTATATTTTTACATCGATATTTTTTTCTCGATATTTTTGTACTTACCTGTTTAAGGATAGGGAGTCGATATTTTGCATTCTATATTTTTGCATTGATATTTTTAACTTCTATATTTTTAACATCAATATTTTGTCAGTGAACCCTGAATGTGTATATCTAGCTACAGTGTCAGAGGAAGAAGAATCTGAGTCAGACATTTACCGCCCAATAAATCGTTGCCAATATTAACCCTGGGCGTAGTTCGCGTAGTCGCGCTACGCGAAGCTACGCGAAGACGTCGGAGCGCTACGCGAGCTTCGCGAGCATGCGTAGCTGCTTGGCGCGCCCGTTCGCGATGCGTTTTTCTTGCTCGGGAACGCGTTGTTCGTGTTCGGGACGCTGTTTGCGTGCTCGGGGGCGCGAACTTACCCATGCGGTCGCCTATGGGCGCGGCCATTTTGGTTTTCACTTGTCCCGCCCGTTCGCGATCGCTTATTTCCTGTTCTGGGTCGCGTATAGCGTGCTCGCGATGCGCATTCCATGTTCGGGAACGCGTTGTACGTGTTCGCGACGTTTTTTGCGTGCTCGGGGAGAAATATCGCGCGAACTTACCCATGCGGTCGCGACGGGCGCGGCCATCTTGTTTTACCACTCTATGCTATGGTTCTGGGCCTGCTTTTCTATCCTCCCTCAATCTATGCAATCCTTAGCTTTTTACACTGTTTTTCAATTTTTCTTTATTTCTTACCTATCTCTCTCTCTGCCTAAGTCTATATTTTGCATTTTTGTCTACTTTTTACTGTGTTTTTTTTACTTTTCAACTGTTTTATATAACTTTCTTCTTTAAGCTCCTACTTCTTCCCCTAACTTTATTTTTCCCTTCTAACTTTTCTTTTTCACCTCCTCCCACCCCAGAACCATGGCGAAGGGTAGCAGCAGCGGGTCAAAGGGCAAGGCGCGTGCGCCCAATCGCCGCCTGCCTTGCGGCAGACTGCGCCCCGCAGGGGTGCAAGCCCGCCAGCTGTTTACGGAGGAGGAGGTGGCCGCCCTTGTTTTTTTTATTCAGCGCCACCTCCCCTTGACCTTGGCAGCAGGCGGCAGGCCAGGCTCCGGTTACCCGACCCAGGAGCGTCACCGCCGGTGGGCGAAGGTGCGTCGGGCAGTGTTTCGCTGCTCCGCGGTCCGGCGCACCCATAACCAGCTGGCCCACCGGTGGTCAGACATTCTTGACCGGGAGCAGGACCTGTTGGACCTGCTAGGTGTCGAGGTCGTGGGGCTTGGTGAGTAGCCAATATATATAGTAGTATAAGTATTGTGATTTGTGTATACATTTTTTACAAATAACAAGAATAATGCTGCTTACATTGCAGGTAAATTACGTTTCAAAATCTTCTGTGATTGTAGGACACAGGTGCTGGGCGGTACTCTTACTTTTTTGCAACTTTGCGCTCGCTTGTCATTATTATGTAAGAGTTTACTTTAGAGAACTTCAGTTAGGTAATGCTATTGCTAGAGAGACTGTAGTCCTTCCTTTGTCCTCCTGTCAAATAGTGGTGGATGGATTTGATACTAGGTTTAGTTACTATTAGTTGATAATTTTTGAGCGGTCTGCGTGACGCATCCTCTGTCACTGAGTGCTGCTTACCCCAGTCCTTAGTAGAACCTTTTGTAGTTTGTTTAGTGAGTGGTACTGGTAAGCTTAGCTTAGCAGTGTCAGTCAGCTGCAGAACATCAGACGCAACCAACCAACAATTTGGTGTATGCATTATGCACTGACTTTATGCATGTGTCCTCCTTCTCATCTATGCATTTTTGATGGAAAAAAAAATGGAAATGCAGGCTTAATGAACAATTGGCCCGCCTGGAATAGGTGGGCTAGGTCAGGTGGTACTTAGGCTTAGTTAGTGTTCTGGATTTTATTTGAATCAATCAGAATGGAACACTGAATTAGTGTTCCCAAATAAGTAGACTGTCCGTGAATCCCGCAAGCCAGTAGTCGATCGGATTAGATAGGTCAATTTTATTGCAATTTTTGTTTCCTAAAACGTTTTTTGAGCGTTTTTTTTAGATAATTTATTTGTTTCACAGCAATCATTAATGTTTGTGTCTTTCTTTTTCTTTATTATATCTTACATGATCACTGATCTGCAGCACCCAGGGGCAAGAAGACGGGGTCCGAGTCGGCGGGACAACCACCAGAGGACCGCTCCTCTACCGAGGGCCCTGCTGCTGGTCCCAGTAAGTCCTCCAGTGGTTATATTAACAATTATATTGCCCTAACTTTTACTGGACCTTATTTTTTCAGAACTATTAATTCTGGCTCCACTCCCTAATTATATTTTTTACAAAAGATTCTTTGATCTTGACTTGACTATCTGTTTCTAAATTCTGGTTATCCCTGCCTCTAAGTTGTAACTGCCTCTGCTATGAATGTCTGTACTCTGTACTACTACTATTAGTCTGTCGCTAAGCTTGCCCAGTTTGCATTGCCACTCTTTATTGTACGGTTTTGAATAAAACTCAGATTGACCAATACTAATAGCTCTAGCCACTGAGTCCAGTCCTTTCGGTTGTCCTCTTCTAGGCTTCTTAATCTTGAGGCTTTGACAATTACCACAAACAAAATGCACAACCAGATATTTGACTATTTTTGATAGGATATAGTACATACTACTTGGATTCTGCACAGCCCCATGCAGAACTATGCACAATGAAATAGGATGTTGGTGATGCGAGTTTGGAACTTGGACGTTCCTCACACCTCAGTCAGAAGTGAACCCACAATCCCCTGAACGACTAGCTAGTGTCTCATTAGGTCCCCGAACCCCCACCCGAAGATACCCAATGATTATGATTCCACAACCCAGAACATAACACACTTTCGCTCACTCACTCGTGTAAGTCCACCACCACCACCACACCAAATACCACAGAGTCTATGTGTAAGTTCAAAAGGTTTATTTTCAAATAACAACCTCTGTATGTTGTTGTTCTATAAAATTCAGTGTACTCCAGCCAGCTCCAACAGCAAAATGCATAAGATTAAAACAATAAAAATTGTTGCAACAAGTGCATGATGATATAAGACAAAAGATCTGTGTGAATTCTGGGCGACTCCTCACCGTAGAACGTAGAATTACTGGTTACATGCATCATTCATAAGCTCTGCAAATCTCTGGTTCGTAGAAGGGAATCCTCTGCCTGAGAAAAATGGTGCGTGTTAATGCAAGCATTTGTCAGTCCTGCCAAAAAACTGTAACATGTTACCTATGGCTAAGTAATACGGACTAACGGAACTCCATAACAAAGTGGCTTGTTTTTCGACCTCTTGTACGCAACGCTCAGACAGTAGCTGTATGTGCTCATGTGGGCTCAAAAAGGCGTCTTACTGTTACTGCACAACAAGCTGCGAGGTAACATGCGCAAAAGACATGAAGCGAAAAATGGTTGCATGGCTCAGGCTAACTTTGCAAAGAGTAGAGTATAGTATAATAATGACCCTAGGGACCATAATAACACTACTAGTGTCTGTCTACTGACTGTACTCTAGTACCCGATTTGGACTATTGAATGTGATTTATAATAATAATATGTATGTATTAACTTTTTTTTCAATCTTGCTAGTGAAAAAGAATAAATAGGGGGAGGTGTACAGGCATCTAAAAATGTGTCATGTTTTTTCTAGGCGTACTACCGACCACCAGTGCCGGTGGGGCCAGCGGCGATGGCGTTGCGGCCATTCCGGAGGGGGCAGGAGATGCAGCACCTGCAGGAGATACAGGGGGTGAGCCAGCAGCAGTGGCGGGCGGTGGTAAGTTATATTCATGACTTATTGACATTGCACTAGCTGGAAGGGTGTGTGGAGTGGACTTCACTCACTGTACTGTTGTTGAGACTTATTAGGTATGAAGTTGTAGTGAACATTATACAACGGTTAATAAAGAAGACACCCTTTACTTAGCATGAGCAATGCAGTAGCAATAGCATTACCAGCGTGACTTCATTAACCAATGGCCTCTTATATCTGACTCCAACTCAGCTGTGAAAGTTTTATGGAGGAGACTAAAAGTCAGATCAGATGACCTTGATGGATGTGTTGAACAAAAAGGGAAAGAAGGGTGGAAGGAGGAAGGGCGGGCGAGATTTAATATGACGACTGGCAGAGAAGGATACGTTGGAAGCATGGATAGGTGGCTGATAGGAATCAGATGCATGTGTTGTTGAAGGATGGGTGGGAGGTGAAAGAAGAATGGATGCCTGCCTGGGTGGAAGACACAGTATGGGTGGATACTGTGGATAGCAAGAATCATCAGCGGTGTTTGGGTGAAACTCAAAGCCAAGGCAAGCAACGGAGTGAGTGGACGCATGCGTTGTTGTTGGTGAAACAAAGTAACGTTTGTGGAGAGATTAAGAAGAATGATTGACATTTACTTAGAATGGATGGATGCCTGTATGTATTCATCATAGACAGCATAGGTGGAGACTGTCACGGGATGCACAGTTTTAGGGAATGTTAAAGAAACCGCGCCAGCGTACCAAAGCCGATGTGGGGAGGGGCAGGGTGGGGGTAGTAGTAAACAATGTATTACGCGGGCAAATACAGGTAACTTTACTGTAACATACAAATAAATAAAGTGAATTTCATTGTGCGCACTGCACCGCCAAATGCAATGCAGTGTGCGCAACAAAATTAGTTTCATTTATTTATATGTTTACTTACCTGTAATTGGCCGTAATCCATAGTTTACTACCCCCATCCTGCCCCTACCCACGTCACCGCCCGGCCAAACTCCCCGAGTCCCACCACCGACCGCTACTGACCTTATGTCGTTGTCCCATATAAAAGCAACGATCATTGGATCAGATATATAATCTGCCTTTTTGTAGTAGCCAAGGCACTGTGAAATTGAGCAATTGCCCTCCATGTAACAGAGAGAGTATGGCCAGTGCCACCCGTAATAGAAAAATACGAGCTTCCCCACCTGCAAACAGTAGTAAATCAAACTAATGTGACTCTGCGTCATGACTCGTATGTTTGTCTTGGGTTCAAGCATAGATGACCGAGCTGGCAATGCCGGCTACAACCAGGTTATGTCATTTCGCTAAACTAGAGAT
Organism: Calotriton arnoldi; assembly: GCA_963921515.1. NCBI lineage: Eukaryota > Metazoa > Chordata > Amphibia > Caudata > Salamandridae > Calotriton > Calotriton arnoldi. The sequence goes on along the minus strand of CAWUFW010006839.1, from coordinate 333,013 downwards.
AAGAAGAACACTGGTGTACTGTGTACTGGTTGGAGTCCATAGTGCTAGTATAATGCCTGAAACTCCCACAAATGTTAGAGGCCGAGGAAGTGGGAGGATAGATAGATTATTACCACAAATGTTATGTACTGTGCTTCTTGCTAGTGCTACTGTGCCATTATGTGTTGAATTAATTTTGTGTTACTGTTTAGGTAAGAGTACTGGTTACAACAATATTTTTTTTCTTTCTTTTCCCAAGACAAACCATCGCGGAAGGAGTTGGCAGTCAGGGCCCGGCGCCGGAAACTGGAGGCCATATGCCGGGAGTACGGAGGAGGAGGAGGAGGCGGCAGCAGCTGCAGCCTCGTCCGATGCCCCGGGCCCCAGCCAGGCCCCAACTCCAGCGGTACGGCGCCGCGGTCTGATAGCCACCCGCCGCAATTCATTAGCAGCCAGCACTGCTGTCCCCCATTGTGGATGCCACTGCAGGGCATTCCGCAGGAAGATTCTCCTCCGGATGGCACGGCAAGAGGAGCAAATGGAGGAGCGGGTGAAAATCCTGGTGGACAAACACCTCAAAGCCCGCCGATTATAACATCGAGGACCCTGTTGCTTTGCCCCTTTTTATTCCTTGTTTTGGTGGGTGGGAATTGGGCGTTGGGGTTTCGGGACATTCTTTGGACTTTTTTCGTTTTGGACATTGGTTGGGGTTAGGGAGAGGGGTGGGTCAGGTGTGGGATAGTTTATTTTTGTTAGGGTAATAAATTATATTTATACTTAAACATACAATGTTAATGTTTTGTGGGGGGTTACTGTTTTACGAATTAACGTCACATTGGTTTCCTTGCTGCTGCAGGGCCGCAGCCAGTGTTTGATTTAAATAATCTGCCGATGGTGTATAACAAACAGATAGATGCGGTACCCCTCACTGAGTTATTTGTCCTACTAGTATTCTACCTCCCACCAAACTTATCTTACCTGTGATTGATGATGACTACGTTCGGCACAGCGATGGCTGCATGGTTTCCATAGAGAATGTAGAAGATGCCATGGTTGTGGTGGTAGTAGTAGAGTAGACACTGGCAGTAGCATTTGCTAAAAAATAGTAGTCACGTTTCACTTCTAATGGAGGCGGGACTGGTAAAGGCAACATTTCTTGTACTAATGTCTGGCTTGATGGAAATGTACTTGTGCGAGACAGGAAGATGAAGCAGGACTCTGAAGAGTGGACAGTTAAATGCACAGACGTGCAACTCCAATAGGGAAATAAAAAGAAGACGGTGGTGATGGTTTTGTTGTGATTTGATTTGAACCAGAAAGACAGATACACAGACACATAAAGGAAGGAAGAAAGCAACAATTTGAAAGCCTAGTTGTCAGGGAAGAGGAGCTTGTCCTCAAACTCTGGTGGTTCGGACAGAAGTAGGTCCTGTAACGCACTATTTACGTCATCCAAGTCGCTCTCCTCTTCCTGCTGTGATTCACGTATTTTGTAATCCGGTGGTATAAAGTGCTGATTCATTTTGATCATGGTTAACCTCTCCACGCTTTGGGCCGAGAGACTGGTCCTTTTCGAAGTTACAATGGCACCAGCAGCACTGAAAACACGCTCAGAAGAGACACTTGCGATAGGTGAAGCGAGATACTTTATCGCCAGCCTGCTGAGCACTGTCCATTGGCTTCTTTTCCCATACCAATACACCAATGGGTTTCCATCCATGAAGACCTCTGTTGGGTCATCCAGATAGGCCTGGACCATCCGCTCAATGTTAAGGGGTGCTCGGATGTGCTCGGCCGGTTTTGCCTTTGCATCAGCACTGGACTTACCATACCCCTGCTGTAGAAACCAATCAGTTGCACATTGTGCTGTGGATGATCCTGTTCTTGATGTTATTGTTGGTGTAGGTGACTGCTGGGAGGCAAATGCACTGCCCTCAGGCTCCGAAGTAGAACTTGACTCTGGATGCCCTGTAGTACTGGTTATGGCCTGGGGTGGGGGGCCTGTAATTAACAGCCGTTCGCTTTCGAAAATAGTTGCTTCCTTAGCTATCAAAGTTTTGTAGTTGGCAACATCCACTTCTGAAAAAGGAATTACTGCCTTGCTGTTCAGAAATACTTTGTACCGTGGATCCAAAATTGTGGCACTAATGTAATGTGGTTGTGACAAAATTTTATTTTTAATCCTTGTATTTTCCGATAAGCGAGCGGCTAAGGTCTCCGCCAAATGATATGCGTCTTGTTTGTCATCCACACCTGCGTACGTTTCAGACACATCGTTCAGCTGTTGCTCTAGCATGTGCAACAATGGGATAGCTTGGCCCATAGTACAGTCCTCCCTGCTGACTTCACGTGTGAAGATCTCAAAAGGAAGTAGCATCTCAGTCAGGCATTTAATGAGGTCCCATTGAGCCATCTCAACGGTCATGCCTCTCACAGTAGGTTCCCCTAATCTTTGCATGACATAAGCATTGAGTGGTATGTACAGTTCAAACAGACGATCAAGCATGTAATAAGTTGAGTTCCAACGTGTTGGCACCTCCTGGATGAGCGCTTTGACTGGCTGTTTATGCTCACGTTGAATGACCCTCAGCTGCTTCCGGGCTTTAAAAGAATGGCTGAAATGTGTGCATATTCTTCTGCAGGTGACCAGTAAGTTGCTGACTTTTGATTCATTTTTCAAAAAGTCTTGAACAACAATGTTAATGCAGTGTGCCAAACACGGGACCCTGAAATAGCCACCATTGCGCATGGCCAAAACTACATTACTGCCGTTGTCCGTGGCAACAAAACCAATCGTAAGCCCTCTTGGGCGCAGCCACTCAAAGACCTTGGTGTTAAACTCTTCCAAAATGTTTGCAGCAGTATGAGATTTCTCCATGGCAAACATGGCTACAGTTGCATGTTTGCGAGTGGCATGAAAAATCTCTGCAGTATCAACACCAGCAGATAGCTGTTCTCTAACACCCACAAAGCTGATCCAGTGTGCAGTGATGCACATGTAATCTGTGGCTTGGCAACTGGTCCACATGTCTGTAGTCAGGTGGATACTGTGAACAGCACTCTGCTTCAAGGCCTTTCCTAGCAATTCCAGCACGTCTTGATGTAGTGCTGGAACTGCAACTCTGGCAAAATAGTAGCGGCTGGGAACATGCCATTTTGGGCAGATGGTTGACACAAATTCCACAAAACCCAACCCTTCAACAAAAGAAAAAGGGAGAAGGTCCAGTGCTAACATTTTAGCCAGCTTCGCATTGTACAAACGTGCTATTGGGTGGTTGCGTTCGTACTGTCCCTCACCCCCAAACATGCTGATAATGGTAGGCTGCATGGTTTTCCTTTCTCTTAGGCTCAACGCACTTTTTGGTAGTGCGGACCTGGTACTTCTTGGTGTCTCCGGCTGACTCTTACTCTTGTGCCACTGAGATGTTGCTGAAGATGTGTGCAACGTTAAGACAGCACTGCTGGGGTCAGGGACACCTTGTGTACCACTACCAGAGAGAATGTCTCCCTGTCCTTCCTCTTCCACCGTGATCGGATCTTCTTCTTCTACTCCTTTATCCCCACCAAAACCAATGGTTGCAGTTTTTTTTCTGTCGCGAAGGTGGTCCTCCCAGCTGATCAAGTGGTGTTTTTTCAGATGGGTCATTTGGCCTCCGGTACCATAGTTTGTACCAAGCTTACCACGACTAACAGAGGTATTACAAATGGAGCATATAGCAATGTTCTCCTCCTTTTCGCTAACCGTAAAGAAGTCCCAAACTGGGGAGCTTAACTTTGGCCTCCTGCTGGAGGTGCCACTTCCAATGCCGGATGATCTGTAGGGTGTGTGTTGAATTTGACTCTGTGCTGCTGTACCACTACCTACTCCTACAGAGGTGGTGGTTGTGCTGGATGTAGGTCGCTGCCGGGCCTTTGCTAATGCAAATATGGAAGCTGTAGGTCGTGTTGGTGTTACCTGTGGAGGTATGCGTGCTACATCCCTCGCAGGGATTTTGGATAGAGTAAGAATGTTGGTCTCCATCTCCTCGGGGCCGGGAGTGATGTTCGTGATGACTGGCTCGTCGTCATCATCATCATCATCTTGCTGTTCTACATCGACCTCCATAAGTGTAAGGCTTTCTGGAACCTTCCTTTTCCCTAGCTTGGTCTTGGAACGTGGTTCCCTCTCAGACTCCGTTTGTGGCTTCCAAGTGGCATCTAGATCATCAGAAGGGGGGCTTGGCGAAGAACTTGATGGACTACCCCTCCTTTTCCTTGCTGGGGATTTGGAAGACAATGGATCTTCTGAATGAGTGGCTTCTTCTTCTACCTCTGCATGAGGCTCAATTTCCTGAACTGCCCCTACTTCAGGAGGAACAACAACTACTATTGCGGGCGGTGGTTGCGGCTGTTGTTGTTGACCACTTATCTGCTGTGTTTCCTCCTGCGTTGATTGGGTACTACTTTGAGATAGCGATAAGTTTATCTCCGGCTCAGCATCACTGCTTTCCACCATTAGGCTGGCTACCTCTTCCCCACTCATGTGCTTGGGCCTGGGTTGGTGGGTTGGGTCCACTGATGCGGAGGTGCTGCCCCCAGCTTGCCCCCGGACACCGCTGCTGCAGGCGCAATTTTTTTTCCCCAAAAAGGTATTGGCCGGCACACCAGACTTCAGTGTCACTTGCTTCTTCTGTTCCTTCTTCTTCTCAATAGCAACTTTCTTGGTACTGGAGGACCTGGTACCTGCTTTCTTTGGGCCCATCTTCTTCAGATGTCAGCAGCACTCAGTTGCAGAGATGTCTGGTCAGGTCACACATCACGTTGTGTGTACAGCAGCAGGATGTCTGTCTGGAAGTGCAACAGGCAATGATGAGAGACACACCTCCTCCTCAGTCTTTGTGCACCTAAAAGCAAAAAAGCCAGAACATCAGTCAAACAAAGCACAAATCAAACAAATAGAATATAGAACTTAGTGTGTGGTGGCCTCAATTATTAAATTTCAGAAACTCTGTCAACAACAACACACAGTGTAGCCATTTATGAGACGTTGACAACAAGGCCAGGGCTTTCCTGGCTACTGTGTAGTGCACACTCTGGAAGAATAAGAATAGTAAAGAACAAAAACTAAAATGTACTGGAGCATGTTTGGCCTAAATTTGTGCATCACGTGGGATGTATTATATAGCAGCATCAGGGAGCTGCAGCTGGCAATGGGGATGGATTTGGAAGCAGTAAGACAAGAGGAAAAATGGAAAGACACGCAGGCCTATGTGGCAAAAACAGCACACTAATAACTACCACAACAAAATGGCCCCCAGAAACATGGTGACTCACAGGTACAAGGCACGGCAAACAATGAACTCAAGCAGGCCTATATATGGGCAGACAAAGGATGCCTTATAAAACACACACAGCTTTAATGCAAAAACTAAAATCCACATGGCTAAAAACACTTCGGAAAGTTAGACAACCACTACAACAACACAATTATAATTACACAGTACACACGCAAAAAAGGCATTTATTTAACACACCAAAAAAGTGAAATAGTCAGACCCTCCAAAAAACCCCACATTTTGCAATTCAATTGAATCAATTCAATGCCATCCATGGCCTAAATGATGCCAACATTCCACAGACTACACAGAAACAGTTTTATGCACCCATGGTGACTACCTCTGGGCCTACTGGCATACTGGGCCGCAAGCTTGGAGACCTATGGCAAAAGCACAGTGGCTGGTTTAACAAAATGGCCGCCGCCCACATGGCCAGGCCACCAAAAATAACAAAAAAGTGAAGACAAAGGACAGGACCAGGCAGTTGGAGACTCTGGGCAACTTGCTACCTCTTGGAAAAAATTGTAAAACAAAAAAAAATGACTCCTTGCTCACCAAACTACATCTAAATGATAACCTGAGGAGTTTTTTGTGCAAAATGAACTAAATCAACATTTTCGAGAAGGTTTAATGATGCTCGAGAGATATTGTTCGCCAGATTGTAAATTCTGCGTGTTCGGCATCGCGATCGTCACAAAATGTCGTTATCGCGCGCGCAAAACGTACATTGAGCGCGCGAAGAAGATAAAAAGTGTAAGTCCGCGTTGTCGCGCAGTGCGGACTTGCCCAAAGTCCGCGAGCTGAACGCCCAGTGTTACTTACTGGCTGAAAAGGCATATTTATTTAACAAACACCCAAAAAAATAAAATACGCCCCAAAAGCCACATTTTGCAAATCAATCCAATGCCATCCATGGCCTAAATTATGTTACAATTCAACAGATAACACAGAAACAGTTTTTATGCACCCATGAGGATGACTACCTCCGGGCCTACTGGCACACTAGGCCGCAAGCTTGGAGGCCTATGGCAAAAGCACAGTGGCTGTTCACACAAAATGGCCGCCAACACATGGACAGGCCACCCAGAACAACAAGAAAAGGAACACAAGACAGACAATGCAGGCCTATGGCAAAAGCACAATGCCTGGCTTTACAAAATGGCCGCCACCCACATGGCCAGGCCACCCAAAATAACAAAAAAGTGAAGACAAAGGACAGGACCAGGCAGTTGGAGACTCTGAGAAACTTGCTACCTCTTGGAAAAAATTGTAAAACAAAAAAAAATGACTCCTTGATCACCAAACTACATCTAAATGACAACCTGAGGAGTTTTTTGTGCAAAATGAACTAAATCAACATTTTCGAGAAGGTTTAATGATGCTCGAGAGATATTGTTCGCCAGATTGTAAATTCTGCGTGTTCGGCATCGCGATCGTCACAAATTGTCGTTATCGTGCGCGCGAAAACGTACATTGAGCGCGCGAAGAAGATAAAAAGTGTAAGTCCGCGTTGTCGCGCAGTGCGGACTTGCCCAAAGTCTGCGAGCTGAACGCCCAGGGTTACCTACTGCTGAAAAGGCCTATTTATTTAACAAACACCCCAAAAAATAAAATACGCCCCAAAAACCACTTTTACCAATTCAAAAGAATGCCATCCATGGATGCCCGGCCTACATGATGTTTAAACTTTAAATTCAACAGACACCACAGAAACATGCACCCATGGGTACCTCTGGCTCTAGTCTGGGCCTACTGGCTGAAATTCCAATCAAAGAAAAACAACTAGGCCCCTGCCGAAACTACAGGCCACAACAATACATTTAAAAAAATATGGAAATCCCCCAAACAAATGTAGGTACAAACAAGCCCCAATCAAACAAACAAGTACACCAATTCTCCAACTTACTTGTAAAATCTCAAATCCAAGAGTCCTCAAATCCAATCCAATGATATGATGCAGCAGACAGACACAAAAAGTGATCCTTCCAGCTCCAAATCCAAATGAAAGTGAACAGCACATGGACAAAACACTGGGAGGAGCCTGCTGGACAGGAACAGGAAGTTTGAGAATCAGGGGCACTTCCTTCCTCTTGGAAAAAAAGAAAAAGGACTCCTTGCTCACCAAACTACATCTCTAAATGACAACCTGAGGAGTTTTTGTGCAAAATGAACTAATTCATCATTTTCGAGAAGGTTTTATGATGCTCGAGATATATTCTTCGCCAGATTGTAGTTTCTTCGTGTTTGGGATCGCGATCTTACCAACACTGCCGCCGGAAGTCAGATCGCGCGTCCGAATGACGTGTTCGCGTTCGCACACTCTCGCGGGATCGTGCGGCCGGATTCCAAATCTCGTGGCGCCCGCGAACGGATAGGAAGTCGCGTCGGCGAACGCAGAATCACGGTAGGTCGTTACCGCGCGCGCGAGAACTTATATTGAGCGCGCGAAGAAGAAAAACAGCTACGCTACGCCACAAATTGCGTAGTGCACGGTAACTTCGCGTTCTACGCGAATCGTGAAGTTACCGCAACTTCGCAAGCTCCGCGAGCGTAGCGTAGTTCACCGCCCAGGCTTAGCCAATATACCTTTGAAAGTGTACTTAAAAATGAATCAGAAGAGGAAAAAGAACCGCCTTGAAATGGTTCAAGGGCCTGTAAAGATCAAGTTAATGTGAACCTTCCTGTTGAAATAAAGAAAGAAGTATGTTTTTGAGGGCATGAACTCAAATGAACTTTTGAAAAAAGATTATTTTTGTTTTCATTATTGTGTTGAAAGAGAATAGAAGAAACCAATTATTGTTTTAAAGAAACTTGTTGTGATTTTCTAAATTTTGTGCCTTACAAATATTTTGTTTTAGTCTCAATAGAAGATGGAGTACAGCAAATGCTGTAAATTGTTAGCTTAATTTTCATTATTAATAATATAACTAATATTCTTAGTTGACCTGTTGTCATGCTTACCATCTCTAATGTGAATGACTCCAGAAGAGTTGAATTGCCTATAGTACATAATGAAGTATATAATGAAGTGAAGCATAAATCACTGATATATAGGGAAAGTTTAGGTAGTAGGCTTTAAGATAACATTTCTACTAAAATGATACAAGAATATTCTGATATTATTAAGATTAAAAATTGTTTTATTTGCACTTTCCTTCCCTCTTCTGTGAGTGCCACGTATATGCAGCTTCCTATCTCATATTGCCTATTCCCTATCGTGCCCCTCTCCCCAAGACATTTTCGGCCCGAGGACCCAGCCCCCCGGAGCCCAATGTGTTAATTAAGCAAAGGGGGACAATTCCCCAGAGTTGTAACTAAACTTTGAAGGGAGGGAGCCATGTGGCCCACCTACGTGAGCCTTTAATGGCCTGGGAACCAAATCTCCTGGGGCCGGCTCACATAATAGGAAGTCCACCCCAGGGACACAGTAGTTTCCCTGTATGCATCGGCACAGGCAGGAATATTTGTGTTTTCTCCGACCTAGCTGAAGCATTTTTAAATCTCCTGCCAAATGGGAGCAAACACAAAGGGGCCGATTCCGATGTCGTCCGGAAGCACACCTAACACTATTCGTCCGGAAAAAAACCAAGCCGAACGCGTGTTCTCCGACCGATTCGAATACCCCACCGAACGAACAAGTACGATGCGCACAACAGCCCAGATTCCGAGCGAGCCGTATTTACCCAATCCAGCTCCTGTTCCCCGCCCGAGCCGGATCCGCAAACGCCGATTCGAGCCGCATGGAAGCAAATACACAGCACCTTCCGGCCGGACTAGTACGATGCGCGCTCCGTACGCGCCGAACCCATCGCTACGTCCGGCACGTTTCAGCATCCGGGAGAGCCGCACATAAGCTCCGATTCGCGCCACAAGAAGAACCACGGCTACGAGACGAACAAGCCAGTGACGAGTACGAGTCGAAGACACGCGAAACCCGAACGAGACGACCCAACCATGAATCCCATCGCGCAGGTCCTACCTATACTCTACATCTATTACCGGGACCGGTTCGGACGCGTACGGCGCAGACGGTAAGTCAAACACCCACAACACAAACAAACGACACGTACACGAAATATGTCACACACACATAGGGATGCACAAATGACGTACACTAGCAACAGCACAATCATAGGGGTGGGATGGGCATCACCAATGCCATACACACCCATAGGGGCCTGGATGCCTGCCACCACCACCACCCCTACTCATGGGGGCCTGGATGCCCATCACTACTACCATCCCCACTCATGGGGGGCTGGATGCCTGCCACCACTACCATCCCCACTCATGGGGGGCAGGATGCCTATCACTACTACCATCCCCACTCATGGGGGGCAGGATGCCTATCACTACTACCATCCTCACTCATGGGGGGCAGGATGCCTGCCACCACTACCATCCCCACTCATGGGGGGCAGGATGCCTATCACTACTACCATCCCCACTCAAGGGTGGCTGGATGCCTATCACTACTACCATCCCCACTCATGGGGGGCCTGGATGCCTATCACTACTACCATCCCCACTCATGGGGGGCCTGGATGCCTATCACTACTACCATCCCCACTCATGGGGGGCTGGATGCCTATCACTACTACCATCCCCACTCATGGGGGGCAGGATGCCTATCACTACTACCATCCCCACTCATGGGGGGCTGGATGCCTATCACTACTACCATCCCCACTCATGGGGGCCTGGATGCCTATCACTACTACCATCCCCACTCATGGGGGGCAGGACGCCTGCCACCACTACCATCCCCACTCATGGGGGGCAGGATGCCTATCACTACTACCATCCTCACTCATGGGGGGCTGGATGCCTATCACTACTTCCATCCCCACTCATGGGGGCCTGGATGCCTATCACTACTACCATCCCCACTCATGGGGGGAGGATGCCTGCCACCACTACCATCCCCACTCATGGGGGGCAGGATGCCTATCACTACTACCATCCTCACTCATGGGGGGCTGGATGCCTATCACTACTACCATCCCCACTCATGGGGGGCCTGGATGCCTATCACTACTACCATCGCCACTCATGGGGGCCTGGATGCCTATCACTACTACCATCCCTACTCTTGGGGGCCTGGATGCCTATCACTACTACCATCCCCACTCATGGGGGCTGGATGCCTATCACTACAACCATCCCCACTTATGGGGGGCAGGATGCCCATCACTACTACCATCCCCACTCATGGGGGGCAGGATGCCTGCCACCACTACCATCCCCACTCATGGGGGGCAGGATGCCTATCACTACTACCATCCCCACTCATGGGGGGCTGGATGCCTATCACTACTACCATCCCCACTCATGGGGGCCTGGATGCCTATCACTACTACCATCCCCACTCATGGGGGGCTGGATGCCTATCACTACTACCATCCCCACTCATGGGGGGCAGGATGCCTATCACTACTACCATCCCACTCATGGGGGGCTGGATGCCTATCACTACTACCATCCCCACTCATGGGGGGCTGGATACCTATCACTACTACCATCCCCACTCATGGGGGGCAGGATGCCCATCACTACTACCATCCCCACTCATGGGGGGCAGGATGCCTGCCACCACTACCATCCCCACTCATGGGGGGCAGGATGCCTATCACTACTACCATCCCCACTCATGGGGGGCTGGATACCTATCACTACTACCTTCCCCACTCATGGGGGCCTGGATGCCTATCACTACTACCATCCCCACTCATGGGGGGCCTGGATGCCTATCACTACTACCATCCCCACTCATGGGGGGCTGGATGCCTATCACTACTACCATCCCCATTCATGGGGGCAGGATGCCTATCACTACTACCATCCCCACTCATGGGGGGCTGGATGCCTATCACTACTACCATCCCCACTCATGGGGGCCTGGATGCCTATCACTACTACCATCCCCACTCATGGGGGGCCTGGATGCCTATCACTACTACCATCCCCACTCATGGGGGGCAGGATGCCTGCCACCACTACTACCATCCCCACTCATGGGGGGCAGGATGCCTGCCACCACTACCATCCCCACTCATGGGGGGCAGGATGCCTATCACTACTACCATCCCCACTCATTGGGGGCCTGGATGCCTATCACTTCTACCATCCCCACTCATGGGGGGCTGGATGCCTATCACTACTACCATCCCCACTCATGGGGGGCAGGATGCCCATCACTACTACCATCCCCACTCATGGGGGCAGGATGCCTGCCACCACTACCATCCCCACTCATGGGGGGCAGGATGCCTATCACTACTACCATCCCCACTCATGGGGGCTGGATGCCTATCACTACTACCATCCCCACTCATGGGGGCCTGGATGCCTATCACTACTACCATCCCCACTCATGGGGGGCCTGGATGCCTATCACTACTACCATCCCCACTCATGGGGGGCTGGATGCCTATCACTACTACCATCCCCACTCATGGGGGGCAGGATGCCTATCACTACTACCATCCCCACTCATGGGGGGCTAGATGCCTATCACTACTACCATCCCCACTCATGGGGGGCTGGATGCCTATCACTACTACCATCCCCACTCATGGGGGGCAGGATGCCCATCACTACTACCATCCCCACTCATGGGGGGCAGGATGCCTGCCACCACTACCATCCCCACTCATGGGGGGCAGGATGCCTATCACTACTACCATCCCCACTCATGGGGGGCTGGATGCCTATCACTACTACCATCCCCACTCATGGGGGCCTGGATGCCTATCACTACTACCATCCCCACTCATGGGGGGCCTGGATGCCTATCACTACTTCCATCCCCACTCATGGGGGGCTGGATGCCTATCACTACTACCATCCCCACTCATGGGGGGCAGGATGCCTATCACTACTACCATCCCCACTCATGGGGGGCAGGATGCCTATCACTACTACCATCCCCACTCATGGGGGACTGGATGCCTATCACTACTACCATCCCCACTCATGGGGGCCTGGATGCCTATCACTACTACCATCCCCACTCGTGGGGGGCCTGGATGCCTATCACTACTACCAGCCCCACTCATGGGGGGCAGGATGCCTGCCACCACTACTACCATCCCCACTCATGGGGGGCAGGATGCCTGCCACCACTACCATCCCCACTCATGGGGGGCAGGATGCCTATCACTACTACCATCCCCACTCATGGGGGGCCTGGATGCCTATCACTACTACCATCCCCACTCATGGGGGGCTGGATGCCTATCACTACTACCATTCCCACTCATGGGGGGATTGATGCCTGCCACTACCACCACCCCTACTCATAGGACGGGTAATGCATGACACAACCAGCATACTCCCACATAATGAATCACAGAAAATTACATCCACCCAAACAACATGACAAGCGTGTGTAGTCCATGTCAAATGCCAACAACACAAAACATGACAATGAACATACAATGTGACCCACTATCACATGTGTGACACATAAAAGTGTGTGGCCTCCACAATACAAGCCGACCATGGCCACTGTGGCAATGGGGCCCAAAGCCCCATCACCACAGTCACCAAAAGGTAAGTGTGGGGTCCAAGGCTGATGCACCTTTTGATCAGTGTGGCAATGGGGCCTAAAGCACCATCACCACAGTCACCAAAAGGTAAGTGTGGGGTCCAAGGCTGATGCACCTTTTGATCAGTGTGGCAATGGGGCCCAAAGCACCATCACCACGGTGATCATAAGGTAAGTGTAGGCATGGTAAAAGCTGCCAAAGACAAACTGTATGGATGAATCCTGGTCACACAACAACTAAAACATCTGTGGCATAGTAGTGCTTGTGTCCCATTGCAACATAGATTGGGCGAGGCTAACAGTGCAGTGACACAGAAACATCGTTTTGGCCATGTGCATACAAACATCACACATGGGGGACCACATTGCCAACAATCAGCCATTTACACAATGACAGAAGTGACCATCATGATGCTGACCCACATATCTGCACCTATGGACACACAAATGTATATAACCTGTGGAGACTGTCGATGTCAGGTGAACAAATACCATACCATGGCAGCAATGGGACATACAAACCATGATCATTGTGCTGACTGATGACCCAGGAGTCCCAGGGAGAGCAGGGGAAAATCACCAAACAACATACAGCCAATGGCACACTACAGAAATGCCAATGCAGTGATGCAAGTGCACTAACACAAACATGCAGACTCACACTGCATATCAAACACAACAGGTGATGGGGGTGTGTGCCAGTGTCCCCAGGTGACCACACAACACATGAGGAGGCCTGAATCCCAATTACACAGATGTGTATACAGTGCCACACACAAGTAACTCATGGATTGGATTCCCCTATGTGGGCAATCTGGCATTGTTAGATGAGAGGGAGCCCAAATTACACATGTCACACAAGCTTGTAGGAACAGCAACTAACACAGCAAGAGACACACCCACCACAGCACTACCCCCAGGGACCCCACATTGTGCAGACACTAGCCTGCATAACAATTCCACTGTGATGACAAAGGTAGATGTTGATCACACTGTGAACCACAGCCATGTGTCCTCAGCTACAAACTACCATCACACCTACACAAGCTCCAATCAATCAGCAGGGAATGCCAGCCAAGGCCAATATGGAGGTAGTGGTCTAGCCGTGCAACAAGTCACATTTGCACACTCAACACCACACACCCTGATCTCCACCAATGTGCAGCAGTGAAGCTCACATGGACTGGTGACATTGCACATGCACCCATGACAATACCAGGGGTGGTGGGGGAACTAAGGTGCAGAAACCCATCACACATGCCCACTCAACATGACTCGTCTATGTATGACACACAGCACAGTACGCCGTACATGCGCATGATGTGAAATCCACCACAAACAATGGGATCCTGGCCATAGTCACACACCAACGAAGAAGCCAAGGTGAGACACAAAGAACACACGTACACAACTTCCAACATTGCAGCTCTGACCCTGAGGAGTGGCAGCAGTTACACACACAACGCGTCACAATCACTGAAAGCTACCACAAACTCAAAATCACATTACTTGTGTAAACAACAAGTGCCAAGGGGAATCCTGAATGTGTCCCATCAGCGTTTGCCCACATCCCCAGCCCTGACAACAAAGACAACCTGGGATGACAACCTCATGAACATCAGTTTGCCATGCACCCACATCACGGAGAAACCAGGTCCAAGATGCTGGATGAACACATACCAACTCTGCAAGCATCACAAACAGGAACATCCCTAGGGACACAGTCTGTGTATGAAAAGGGAAGGGAACATGCACAGACATGCTCACACAACACACAACACGGGCACACGCAATGTCACCAGATTACACACAGCCATGAGGGCACTCCACTCCTGTGGAAGGTCCACTGTGCCAAACCTTGTCTGTGCACGACTCAAACATATCAGCAGGACACTCCGTCAGTGAGTCAACAACTACAACACACAGAAGCCTCTGCTCACATCAGCCTGGGTACGGGAGTGTCACGTCAGTCATCTGCATACACCCAAAACACGTGGCAATCCAGTTGTACTGTATACACAGATGAGTCCTCCAAAATTGATGTGCAAAACTGCATGTCCAGTGGAGACGGGCACACAGTCAGGGTACTAGGAACATTGGACAGTGGTAAGCCCAACAGATGTGCAACAGTGTAGGACACAGATGGTAATCTACAAATGCTAAACGTACATCCCTGTGTCAAATGCTGAACCTTACACCCTCAGACTGCAGCAAGGGATGCTATAGATCCAGACTAGATTAGGACACATATCCCATGGATCACATGGAGCCCATCACAGAAAAACTTCATTTACCTGATCTGAACACAATTACAACAGCAAATGCATGATTCTACACATCTACATCATGTACCACCAAAGATTAACCACAAGTAAACAAAAAGAGGCTTTATTCAGCAAGTGTGCAACTGAAATCAAAAGTCCAAAATTAACTACGGCCAATGTCCAGTCCAAATACACAGTCCCAACAGGGTGGCAGTGGAACCTGTGGAGTGGTGGCCTGGGGGATGGAGGTGAGAGACTGGGTGGGTGACTTGCAGGGCGGTGGCGGGGTCTTGCTCTTCCGGGTCCGGGGGGACTTGCGGGTGGGGGGCTCACTCTGCCTGGGCCTGGGGGCGGGGGTCCGGGGGCGAGGGGCACTCCCCTCTCTGTGTGTGGACTTCCTCTTCCCCCGGTATGCTGGATCAGCGGGATTGGAGGGGAAGAGGCCGAGGTCAGAGAGGAAGAGCTGCTGTGTATGTGGGGTTGCAGGTGAGGCAAGGTAAGGGGTCTTGGAGGGAGAGGATCTTGAGGATTGCGGAGTGACTGTGGTTGCCTGTGTGTGTGTCAGTTCCCCATCCCCTGTGTGTGTGGAATCAGTCCCCTGAGGATGCTTGTGTGCACGTCTTGCCTTGGTTTTGGGTGTGTGTGTGCTGCTCGTGTCTGTGTGTTTGGGTGATTGTGCAGGTGTGCATGTGCTTTGGACAGGTAGGGTGGTAGGAAGTGTGGATGGGGCAGAGGTGGGAAGGGTGAGGGACTGTTGGAGGAGGGACACTGCTGCCGTCAGGGAGGAGTCCATGGACCTATTGCTCCTCTGTAGGGTAGACATACCCGTTGAGATGCCCTCCATGAACGACACCAGCTGTGTCAACAGAGTGGTGTGTGCATGGAGGACAGTCAGCATTGCTGTCTGCCCTACATGGAGCTGCCGAAGGAGGTACACAGACTCCTCACTCAGGGCAGCAGGGGACACAGGGGCAGGGGGTGCAGTGCCTGGCTTGAAGGAGACACGCTCCCGAGGCCGGGAGCCTCCACGGACCTCAGGAATGGGAGCCAATGGGAGGGCGGTGGTGGTGGTGGTGGTGGCAGGGTCAGACAGACTAGCTGGGGTGTTGTGGCTGCTGACACCCGCATCCACAAGGGTGTCATCCTCCGAGCTGCTGTGGTCCCCAGCTGAGGTGGATGGTGCTGAGGACTCCTCGGTGTGGCTCCCCTCGCCCTCCGTGCCACTGGGTCCCTCTGACCACTCGTCGGACGCTGACCCAGTCTGGCTCCGCTGCTCCTCCTGGTCCGTGGAGCTGTCCCCTCCTGTGGCTGTGGATGTATCTGCAAACAATTAGGGAAATTGTCAAACATCAGTCACCTGCACTGACCGCACAAACCACAGTAAGTACAGCACATCACAGAGCAAGCCCTGGCATCTCTAGTAGAACATTGCCAAAAGTCATCACACAGATTAGGAGAAGCCAATTGTCAGTCTGATGGTCAACCATGGAACAGACACCCCTCCTGCCCTTGCACCCATCTGTCTGGTGCCTGTCTGATGGTAAGACCCCAGTGTGGACACATGCACCACCTACACAGTAGTTGGACATTGCTGAGAACACGGTGAAGTATGTGAACATGCCCACGTCACATCTCTTGCCACTGAGTCAGTGCAGGTGTCTGTATAAATGGACGACCAGAGTCTAAATAGAAATGCATGTGATGCATACCAGCACCAGACCCCATGAAGCACCCATGTCAATGCCACAATGGGGTGCATGTTGCACATGTCACTCCCCTGCAGGATCACTCTTAGGAAGTTTGATGCCATGACACAGGCATGCCTGCAAAGTCATATATCACTGTCTCCAGTCACATGGCCATGGCAGCCAGCCAACAACAGTCTGCACTGTGTCACAATACTAGGACATGGGGAAGGCAAGTAATGTAACTGACAAGTGCACATGTCCATCCCCCAAAAACCACATAATCTGAACTACTATTTGTCCACATCATACCAATTGGACATATGGGGGACATGAAACACAACTCTCTGAACATGAGCACCTCACAGTGTGCTGAGAATGAAAAACAGCTGCCTGAAAGTCACAGTGGCATTCACCTGTCTGCACAGTCATGTGATCAAACACCTATAAGTCACAGAAGTCTTGTCTCACATGGTCCAATAGCAGATGGCATGCTGACCCCTAACCGTAAACATCACAGGAGTCCCGACAACGTAGTCACAGCACAACGACACAGAGGCAGACACCTGAGGGAACATTTCACTGAGCACAGCATGTCAGCTGATACACGGGAGTGGGAGTACAGAGTGTATTGTATGCCCTGGAGTAGGCATGACTGTCCGGCTCCACCTGCAAGATGGATGAGCCCTGGTCAGTAGGCAGGGGGCTAGGCATGTGTGACACACTTGACATACATACTCCTGAGGCCCAAACATTTTACCCACCCGCAGCATGGGGGTGTGGCAAATACCCCAGGGACATGTGGTGATTCTGATCTGCAAGTGGATCACATATCAAAGTTACACCCAGACTACATTGCACGACTCAGGCATTGTGTGAGCAATTGACCCACCCATGAAGGCTAACACAATATCACGGGAACAAAAGCTGTCACCCACCTTAAGCAAAGCAAAATGCAAGGACCCTGTACCCGAGTGACACAATTATCCTGAGCGTAAGGAGCACACCGGCCTATCAGATGGGTAGTGGCCATGTCACAATAGAGGGACATGGGTACTGGACAACAAGACTGATGTACTGGTGAAGTTTAACCACGCCACAGGAGGGCACATCGAATGTCAGACAGAGTTCACAGTGCAGTCTTTGACTCACCCCCTCCTTGCTGCTGTCTGCCCTTCAGCTGCCCATCCAGCTCCGGGAAGACCACCGGCAGGATCTGGAGCATGTGGGGGGTCAGGGTCCGGTGTCCGCCCCTCCTGCGAGGAGGCGACAGCTTCAGCTGGACCCTTGCAATCCTCCGGGTCCAGCCTCGAAGGTCCTGCCACCTCTTCTGGCAGCTGCGGATCCGGCGCTTGTAGACCCCCACGGATCTGACTGCCCGGACGATGGCCAGCCAGATATCCTGCTTCTGATGGGCATCAACCTGTTAGGATGACAAAGTGAAAAGGCAATTACTACACATGCAACATATCCGTGCATCACACAGTTGGAAATACATGTCTCAATCACAGGGGCATATGATGTACACAGGCAGTGCAACGAGGGCTATGGACAGTTTGCCAGCAGTTACTACATGGTATCATTGCATGGGAAGTGAACCTTGTTTGAATGCACTGTTACTCCACTGTACCTGTTCAGTGCATGTGACTACACACTTTGGGGGGTGAGGACTACTCAGTGAGCATGCTAGCCAGTGGTGTGCACACTGTAAATCCTGCTAGTCAGACAACATGCACAATTAGTAAGGCAGTGGACAGCACACTCACCTGCTCCCCTGGTGTCCCATACAGCTTGCTGTACTGTGGAAGGAGGTTGTCCAGCAGGGCCTGGTTCTCCTCATGGGTGAAGGCTGGGGCTCTCTCCACAGTACTGCATCCTCTGCAGTAGCCAGAGGATGCAGAGACAGCAGCAGTGTAGTGGCAGATGTCGTCCTGGAGCATGTAGTGCAGGCAAGTGAGCCCTCAGGGGAACAGCCAGCATTATATGTGTGCTGCAGAGGCAGATACTGTGCCATGTGTCCAAAGTGATAGGTCCAAGTCGTATGCATCTTATGAATCTGACCAATCCATGGAATTGCAGCACCAAGACACGCCCACAGCATCCTTCAAAAATTTCAACTTCATGACACCCATGAATTTGCAACATTGTTGTGGCTGGCCAACTGAATTCACTGCATCAGACTCGTTGAAGCTTCAAAAACGCGTCCGTTGCCATGCCAGGCCCCAGCCAATGCGTGCGCACCGATCGGACCATTGCTGTACAACGCGTACCCGCTCACATTGAATGCAATGGGCCGGCCAGGCACACCGATCGGTCCATTGCTGTACAACGCGTACCCGCTCACATTCAATGCAATGGGCCGGCCGGGCACACCGATCGGTCCATTGCTGTACAACGCGTACCCGCTCACATTCAATGAAATGGTCCATGCGGGCACACCGATCGGACCCTTGCTGTACAACGCATACCCGCTCACATTTAATGCAATGGGCCGGCCGGGCACACCGATCGGACCATTGCTGTACAACGCGTACCCACGATACAACGCGTACCCGCTCACATTCAATGCAATGGTCTGTGCGGGCACACCGATCGGACCATTGCTGTACAACGCGTACCCACGATACAACGCGTACCCGCTCACATTCAATGCAATGGTCCGTGCGGGCACACCGATCGGACCATTGCTGTACAACGCGTACCCGCTCACATTGAATGCAATGGGCCGGCCGGGCACACCGATCGGTCCATTGCTGTACAACGCGTACCCACTCACATTCAATGCAATGGTCCGTGCGGGCACACCGATCGGACCATTGCTGTACAACGCGTACCCGCTCACATTCAATGCAATGGGCCGGCCGGGCACACCGATCGGACCATTGCTGTACAACGCGTACCTGCTCACATTCAATGCAATGGGCCGGCCGGGCACACCGATCGGACCATTGCTGTGCAACGCGTACCAGGCATACAACGCGTACCCGCTCACATTCAATGCAATGGGCCGGCCGGGCACACCGATCGGACCATTGCTGTGCAATGCGTACCAGGCATACAACGCGTACCCGCTCACATTCAATGCAATGGTCCGTGCGGGCACACCGATCGGACCATTGCTGTACAACGCGTACCCGCTCACATTCAATGCAATGGGCCGGCCAGGCACACCGATCGGTCCATTGCTCTACAACGCGTACCAGGACAGGTCACACGCATATGTCACCATGCTGGTCACTGGTGAACCTATGCCAGCCACATTTACTATCCAGGGACTCAGGGGCACACCTACAACACCACACCCAGTCCACACTGTCTATGAGGCATGTGTGGCAGCATACCCTTATCTGTGTATGGGGGTGAACATGTGGATTTTGGGGTGGCACTTGGGGGCAGACACACCCAGGCTGTGCACGTGTTAATGGGGACAGGGTCCTTTGTGTGTTGTGCACATGACCACTGTGGTGTGCAACTTTTCATTTCTGAGCATGTGTCATGTTCACATTTCCAGGTTGTGTATGTGTATGACATGTCATATACCCCCAGGCTCACATGTGGGAAGGCATGTACGTCACAGGGTGGCCCATTCCAACAATAGTGATGTCCCTCCACAGTCTGTGTGCATGTTGTGTATCACATGTGTCTGACTCCATGTGCACAATGGGAGACAGTCTCCACATCCACGTGGTTTGTGCATGAACTTTGATGGTGTGTGTGTGTGTGTCACAGACATCCATGTCTGTCCTGCAGAGGCTACAGGGGCCACCACCTGTGGGTGTCATGTTTGTTTTTCTGACGTGTACATAATACGCCATGTCATGCCAGTGTCCATGTGGCAAGACAGGCTCCCTGGGAATCTACCTGTCAATGAGCTGTGATGCCTGTGGAGCATCTGTCCAGACATGTCACTGTGGTATGTGTGTGGAACGTGAGAGCAGTTAATGTGTGCTGTGACACAGCCTAATGGTGTCCCATAGCACAGCCTGGAACCAGTTGTCAACACTTGTTGAACAGAGAGATGTTAGATGATGTCCATGTAGGTGCCATATATGCCCAAGCGGGACGACACACACATCAAGTACTTGTGTATGTTGATGATGTGTCATGTGAAATTGAGTATGGTGAACGGCACATTGGTGGGGTGACTGACAATCTTGCTTTCTTCACCTATGCACTGCAGGGCTCCTGCTGTCCATCGACCATTCCCAGACCTGGCAACGATGGTGGAACGTGACAGCATCCGACGGTGCCGCTTCACCAGGCAGCTGATTGAGGATTTGGCAGTGCGGTTGGCCCCACATTTGCAGCCTGGCCGGCCATATCCTACAGCGCTGACCCCCAAGGTGAAGGTGATGACAGCCCTACACTTCTTTGCCACCGGTACCTTTCAACACACTGTGGCAACTACTGGTGGGATGTCACAGACTATGTTCAGCCGTGTGCTACGCGATGTTTTGGGGGCAATGTTGAAATACCTGAACCAGTACATCTATTTCCCAACACGTCAACGACTCACTGACGTCAAGAGTGACTTCTATGCCCTGGGGAGGATGCCACATGTAATTGGCTCAATTGATGGGACACATGTGGCTTTGATACCACCACAGGCACATGAGCAGGCATACCGGAACCGTAAACATTACCATTCGATCAATGCTCTGGTGGTATGTCTTGCAGATATGACCATCACACATGTGTGTGCCCGTTTCCCCGGTTCGGCACACGATGCCTACGTGATGAGGAGTAGTCGCATCCCGAGGATGATGTCACAGATGCCGAACCAGCGTGCCTGGCTTGTTGGTGTGTACTGACTTTGTACCATTGTGTGTGTTCTGCTATGTTGTTTTCCGCACACATTTTCAAATCGGCTAATGTGCAATTGTCTGTCTGTAGGTGACTCGGGATACCCCAACATGCCGTGGTTGCTGACACCCCTCAGGAACCCTGTGACACCAGCCCAGATGCGCTACAGTGAGGCACATGGTCGGACGAGGAGGGTGATTGAGCGGACCTTTGGTCTCCTGAAGAGCCGCTTCCGCTGCCTGGACAAGACAGGAGGGGCCCTCCCATATGCCCCAGCAAAGGTGTGCAAGATTGTCATCGTCTGCTGCATGCTACACAACCTGGCAGTGCGGAAGGAGTTGCCTCTCATCCTGGATGACGATGACCAACGTCCGCCACCTGTGGAAGATCCTGGCCTGGGTCACGATGCCAGTGATGATGATGATGGTGATGTCCGCACACAGCTCATCACCAACTTCTTCAGCTGAATGTGAGTCTCCAGAGGGTTGTAATGTCAATGATTTGAGTTTGCATGATATGTGTGTGTGGTGCTCTGGTGCTGTTTTAGTGTGGCCATGTGCTACTTGACTGGATGCGTGCAGCGATGTGTCCTTGCAGGTGGTCTGTACTGCCCAACAGTGTTGACATGCTAACTTGGTTTTGTGTAGTTATCTCGTGACATGTATTAGACATGAGTATTGCCGTTCTGTGCTGTTCTTCAGTGGTTTTGACTGTGTGTCATGTCTGTCCTTCACAGGGTGCTGCTGGAGTTGTCTGATCAACTTGGATCCCCCGAATCCATGATTCAACTTCCAAGGTGGAAGCAGTCGTTTCCCTACAGGTGATGTGCCACACACCCCTGGACTTTCTATCTTCTGCACTTTTTGACTTTGTGGCCACAGCCAGGTTGGATTATCTTGCATTTGTAGTGGAAACGACATGTTGGAAATGTGTAATAAACCTGTGCTTGACTTTGGGATGTGCGTTGTCACACATCTGACTGACATTTGCTTACTGCACCTGTTGTCTAGTTGGCAGTGACTGTGAATAGGTGGCGTGTCTGTACATTCCACTGTACTTCGTTGCAACATCAGTATAGGTGATGAGTCTGATGGCCCTGGTGTGTATGTGTTTTGTGGCCCTAGTGGTGTGTCTCCCTCATATGTGTCATGTTGCCATGACTGACATGACAGTGTTGGACTTGCTGTAGCAGTTAGCATGCACAGTGTAATTTAGAAGATCAACATCTACATGACAAAAACCACGTTGGAATCACAACAGAGGCAGATATGGTGTATTGGTGAGTTTATTTACATACAGGTGTGAGGATGGTGCACAGGATGGTGGGTGCTGTACATAGAAATTTGGATCCAAAGTTCCCATGTGAATTGGAAGTCTTGGTAGCTGAAAAGTCCAGAGTAAAGTCCACAGTCATCTGATACATTTGGTCAACTAGAGCTCCCCATGTCATGTGGGAGAGTTGGCTTGGCTTCAACAGGGCGTGCAGTATGCACACAGAGGAAAAGTTCCAGAACAGGTGTTGGCTTCCTGGGGGATGTAGATGGCCATCGGCCTCTCAGTTTGGCCTCCTCGGACGGCCCCTCTTCTTGGGGGGGACCCTCAGGTGCAGGCTGCGGCGGTGCAGGGGACTCTCTGCCAGAGTCCTCCTCCCTCCCTGTGGCATTTGCAGTTGTTTCAGCAGCAGATGTTGTGGGCACACAGGGAGGTGAGGCCATGTTGGTGCTGATCTGGCGGAGGCATGTCAGTATGTCCCTATGCACCGCTGTCATTTGTTCCAATGTGTCCCACTTGGACTCCATACCACACATGTGTGTCTCGACACGTGACATGTGTGTCTCGACACGGGACATGTGGGAGTCCAAGCAGGCATGATGGGCAGCCTGCTGCTGTTGTATGTCCTTGAGGATCCCCACTACCTGGCGGACCTCTCCGGTGCTAGTCTGGTACGCATCCAGGATGCGTGCCAGTTGTGGGTCATCATACAGTCCAGACCCCTCTGCAAGGAGAGACCTATGTCTCCCACCCCTCACACCACCCCTGGCGACACATGCAGGACCTGCAGTGGCATGCACAGGTGACCGTGGGCCCACTTGGGTGTTGTTCCTGGGCTCGTTGTCAGCAGCTCCAGTTTGGGCCTGGGTCCGTGCGCTGTTGTCATCTGTGGTCCTTGGTGTGTCCGTGTTGGCAGGGGTGGCCTGTGTGTTGGCAGTTGTTGGAGGGGTGGGTGCAGGGGGTGCAGATGTTGGTCCTGCTGGTGCTGCATGATGACTCACACCGGAGGGTCCAGCTGGTTCTTCGCCATCCGAGGAGTGCAGAGGCTGATCCACACCAGTGAGCTCAGTGTTCCCCGGAGCCTGGGACAGGGAGTCCTCCTGGTCTGCTGTTGTGTCCCCATCATCTCCTGTTTTGGGGAGAGACACAGATTGTATGTTATGTTTCTACTGGCATCAATTGTTCAAACACCTGACAGTTGTGACTGTACCTCTGGATGTGGGCCAGGACATTCGATTCTCCTAAATAGTGACAGTCAGTGAGTGATATTGGTGTAGCACATTGTCCTGCCAACCTGTGGCATGTCAATGTGAATGTTGAGGTGTGTGCATGACCAGCATTGGTGGTATTTGGTTACCATCCAGGCATCCTTCTCCCCCCAGCCCAGTTATCCCACCATGCAACGTGCTTGTATTGCAGGGAGTGCAAGTTTGCTTTCAGGATGTCAGGCAGTGGTGTTGTGCTGTTTGTTGGTGCACAGTTCCCAGCAGGGCCTTGTGCTCCCCACAGCAGTACCCAGTGTCAGCCATCTTGTGAGTCCTTATCCACTCCCTGTGATGTGAGCATGGTTGAGAGTGGTGTTGATGGGCCAATTGTGAGGGTGAGCAATATCTGTGCCTACAACTCCCATCATGCTATTGCCTCCACCCCCTTCCCAGCATGCCCATCCTTCCTTCCTTTTGACTCAGCTTCCCTGTGGGGTGGGGTGCCTGTGCTGACAGGATGGCTGGGAGTGTTGTCCTGGCAGTTGTTTGGCTACAAGTCCCAAGAGTGTCCCTGTGCTTCACACAGCATAACCCAGGGTGGTGGTTCTTTGTGGGATCTTCAGTTAGGCTGTGAGGCATTGCATTCTCCCATGTGGGTTATGTGGAGTTAGTGTTGAGGGGGTGTGTGAGGAGAGGTGCTTGTAACTATGGTCAGTGCTGTGAGTCCTCCTTCCCACCCAGCCAGATATCCCACCATGCAACGTCCTTGCATTGCAGGGAGTGCAAGTTTGCTTTCAGGATGTCGGCAGTGGTGTTGTGCTGTTTGTTGGTGCACAGTTCCCAGCAGGGCCTTGTGCTCCCCACAGCAGTACCCAGTGTCAGCCATCTTGTGAGTCCTTATCCACTCCCTGTGATGTGAGCATGGTTGAGAGTGGTGTTGATGGCCCAATTGTGGGTGTGAGCAATATCTGTGACTACCACTCCCATCATGCTATTGCCTCCACCCCCCTTCCCAGCATGCCCATCCTTCCTTCCTTTTGACTCTGCTTCCCTGTGGGGTGGGGTGCCTGTGCTGACAGGATGGCTGGGAGTGTTGTCCTGGCAGTTGTTTGGCTACAAGTCCCAAGAGTGTCCCTGTGCTTCACACAGCATGACCCAGGGTGGTGGTTCTTTGTGGGATCTTCAGTTAGGATGTGAGGCATTGCATTCTCCCAGGTGGGTTATGTGGAGTTAGTGTTGAGGGTGTGTGTGAGTGGAGGTGCTTGTAACTATGGTCAGTGCTGTGAGTCCTCCTTCCCACCCAGCCAGATATCCCACCATGCAACGTGCTTGCATTGCAGGGAGTGCAAGTTTGCTTTCAGGATGTCAGGCAGTGGTGTTGTGCTGTTTGTTGGTGCACAGTTCCCAGCAGGGCCTTGTGCTCCCCACAGCAGTACCCAATGTCAGCCATCTTGTGAGTCCTTATCCACTCCCTGTGATGTGAGCATGGTTGAGAGTGGTGTTGATGGGCCAATTGTGGGTGTGAGTAATATCTGTGACTACCACTCCCATCATGCTCTTGCCTCCACCCCCCTTCCCAGCATGCCCATCCTTCCTTCCTTTTGACTCTGCTTCCCTGTGGGGTGGGGTGCCTGTGCTGACAGGATGGCTGGGAGTGTTGTCCTGGCAGTTGTTTGGCTACAAGTCCCAAGAGTGTCCCTGTGCTTCACACAGCATAACCCAGGGTGGTGGTTCTTTGTGCGATCTTCAGTTAGGCTGTGAGGCATTGCATTCTCCCAGGTGGGTTATGTGGAGTTAGTGTTGAGGGGGTGTGTGAGGAGAGCTGCTTGTAACTATGGTCAGTGCTGTGAGTCCTCCTTCCCACCCAGCCAGATATCCCACCATGCAACGTGCTTGCATTGCAGGGAGTGCAAGTTGGCTTTCAGGATGTAAGGCAGTGGTGTTGTGCTGTTTGTTGGTGCACAGTTCCCAGCAGGGCCTTGTGCTCCCCACAGCAGTACACAGTGTCAGCCATCTTGTGAGTCCTTATCCACTCCCTGTGATGTGAGCATGGTTGAGAGTGGTGTTGATGGGCCAATTGTGGGTGTGACCAATATCTGTGACTACCACTCCCATCATGCTATTGGCTATACTGACTTGACCAGCATACACAGAATTCCTTCCTTTGAGTGAGCTTCCCTGTGAGGTGGTGTTCTAGTGGTGGGTAAATATCTGTGAGTGTTTGTTGGTTCTATTTGTGCCACTGCCTTGCTGTATTTGTTGTTAGGTTTGTAGATCTCATGACACAGTTACATATCACTATGAGATGGCAGGTATTGTGTTTGTCTGACTAGCATTCACATCTTGGGATGAATATCTTTTGGTTGCTGTGTATTTGCTAAGTGTGCATGGTTTGCCTATCCCCTTGACTGTGATGTGTGTGTTTTGTCACACCATATTGTATATATTAGTTGTGTACTCACCAGGCTCTGGGATGTCTGTTAGTCCGTATACGCTCACTGGTGGTAGGATGGCCCGCACCTTCTCCTCCCAGGGCCTGAGGTATACTGGTTTTGCAGGAGGGCCACTGCCGGTGTGCTGGCTGAGGAGGTAGTCCTTTTTGAGTAGTTCCCGGACCCTCCTACGCACATCATACCACCTGTTCTGGATGTCTTCCTTTGTGCGCAAACATGGTGATTGTGCGTTGACCCTGTCGACAATCCTCGCCGACATCTTGGTTTTCTGCGACATGGGGGTCTGTTGTACCAATGTACCAAACAACTGTGGCTCTACCCTGAGTATCTCGTCTACCAGGACTTCCAATTCACAATCTAGGTACTTATGGTTCTTCTTTGGGGGCATGGTGATGGGTGGTGGTGGTGATTGATGTGTGTGTGTGTGTGTGTGCAGGTGGGGGGTGTGAGTGTAGGTTTAGCTGGGTGTGTGTGAGGGTGCTATTTGTAGGTGTGGTAATGGTGTGTGGTTTGTGTGATGTATGAGCTGTGAGTGTGTCTGTGGTTGCTGTGTGATGGTGTTGTGTGCTGGCAGGTCAGTGGAATTTGCAAAGGATCATGGTAGGGATTTGTGGCCTTTATGTAGGTGGAGTTGGAGGTGTGTCCTTGTTCCATTTTTTTTCCCTCCCTGTATTTATTGGCTTGGTGGTTGCTTGTTTGGCCCTTTTTTTTCTAATTTTTCCTTGGTGTTTTTGGTGCATGTACGAGTCGTTCTTGTGTCCGAGTAGGACGCTGCAGTTGTCTGGTGCGATCTTGTCCGACTCGTTCCCCGTGTGTGTCAGCTAGGTTTCATATGCGGCGTACGAGTCGGTCGCGTAGTATTGGGTTTCTTCGGCTGGGTTTTGTATGCGTGTCGGTCGTACGGCTTGTGCTCCGGGCGAGTAGGTCATGTTTTGCACGCACAGCATCGTACTACGCGGGTCGGAGTTCGCGGGTACGTTTTGTTCGGGTTCAATCCGAGTGCGTGTAGGTCGGTTTGTTTCGCCTGATTTCCCGGCCGGATGGCTTGTTTCCGTCCGGCTCGGTCGGTCGTTTTGTATTCCGTCCGAGTCTGTCGGATTTCACATTCATTTCATCGTACTACCCGGGTCGTGTGGCGCCGGTCCGAGTCGGTCGGACTAAATTCCCGTACCGAGTCGGTCGGTACGTTTTCCGGCCCAAATCGGAATCGGCCCCAAAGTCTGTTCCCGCTGACTGGGAGCAGACATGAGATCTGTTTCTCCTAAAATAGGCCTCCTCTTTAAAAACTAAATGTGGCCCTTGGGGATGGGGTCCCTAGGGCCTAATGAGGCTCAGGGAGTGGGGACGCATGCCCCCTCCCCTTTAAAATAAATACGGCCCGGGGGGGTTGGAGTCCCCATGGCCTAATGAGGCTGAGGGAGAGCGGCCATGTGGCCCCTGTCCCCTTTAAAAAAACATGCAGCCCTAGAGGATGGGGTTCATGGGACCTGATAAGGCTCAGGGAAGGGGACAACTTGGTGCCTCTCCACTTTTAAAAGGCACAGACCTGGGGATGGGGTCCCTGGGGCCTAATAAGGCTCATAGGGGTCGATTACGATGGCGGGCGGACAAAGTCCGCAGTGGCAAAAGGGACCGCCCGCCATGGGTGCGGCGGTCCCGCTATACAAATTAGGATGCGCCCGCCACACTGGCGGGCGCATCCCGTATTTTTACATTGCGGCGGGCGGTGTTGCAAGCAGTACCCGCCGCAATGTAAAAATACATGTTGTGCATGTGCATGTACAACGTGGCAGGCACCGTGCGGTGCCTGCCACCTTGTACATGCAGATGCAGGGGGGTACCATAGGTACCCCCCATGTGCACCCCCCACCCCCCCAACACTCTGGGGGCCTGCAACGGGCCCCCGAAGGCATTCTCCGCCTGTCTTCTTGCGGCGGGATCTCCGCCACAGAAGACAGGCATCGTGATGCCTACGGCGGTGCCTGCATTGCACCGCGGCCATTGGCCCATTGTACCGTGTCCCGCAAGGCGGGCGGAAAAGGACCGCATTGCGGGACCACGGCGGGCAGTATTTCCGTCCGCCGCGGTACCATTCCCATTCCCACCGGGCCGGCGGTGACTACCGCCGGCCCGGCGGGGGCGATCCGCCCGCCATCGTGATCGGCCCCCAAGAGAGGGCCACGTGCCCCCTCCCCTTTTTTATAAAATTTGGCCTTGAGGAATGGGGTCCACAGGGCCTTGTAAGTCTTAGGGTGGGGGGCTGCATGCCTTCCTCTCTTGTTTAATTATTTTTAATGCTCCGGGGATGGGATCCTCAGGGCCCTTTAATGGTTGGGGAGGGGGCTGCATGCCCCCCTCCCCAAAATATATATCTTTTGGCCCCATGGGATGGGGTCCTTGGGGCCCGAAAGCCAACCCAATGCTGTGCATGCCAAAGTCTGTGCATGGTGTGGGGTTTGCAGTCTGCTCAGGGTTTTGCCACAGAGCCTGGCAGCAGCCTGTTAGACCTGGCCGTTTTGACAGGTTTATCCCCAAATATTTTGCCTTTTGACTGCTATTTTTCTGACCCTGTTTTTGTTGGCTATAGGATTCTGGGCACTATACCACTGTCGATCAGTGCTAAAGTATGCTCTCTGTTTAAAGTATGATATGATTGGTTATCCATGATTGCCATATTTGATTTACTGGTAAGTCCCTAGTAAAGGGCAACAGTGTCTGCCAGGGCCTGTAAATGTATCTCAGACTTACCACTGTAGTGTCTGCATGAGCAGTTGTAACCTGTCATGCTGTCCTGACAAGTGCACCCCCTTGCCAGGCCCAAACCATCCCTTTCCTTACATGTAAGGCACCCCTAAAGTAGGCCCAAGGTACCCCCATGGGCAGTGTGCAGTGTATGTGAAAAGTAGGATATGTACTTGTGTGCGTGACATGTCCTGAAAGTGAAATACTGTGTATTTCATTTTTCACTGTTGAAAGGCTATCTGTCCCATAGGTTTATTATTGGGGTTGCACTGTACCATGTTTACATGTGTAACTTGCATTAGGGACAAGATAGAAAAATGCAGTTTAGACTCTCTGAACTCAGAATTTATGAATGCACCTTTTTTTAAAGGTGGTTTTTAAATCCTGTGTTTGAAAATGCCACTTTTAGAAAGTGTTGTATCAATGATAGAGAGAGTTTGGGCCCTTAGCCACAAACTAAATTGGGCCTCCTTAAACTTTATAGACTAACAAAATATCTAGTTGCCAAATATTGATTATCTTTGCAAAATAAAAAGACCAATAGAATTATTTCATTAGCCCTTGTGTTTTATTTCACTTTTTGTCTGTATTAACTGCAAGATTTCATATGCTTCATCGCACAAGTCTTTTGGGAAGGGCAACCTTTTTTCGAGAAAACAAATTCATATGTACACTTCATAATACATTTAATATTGCAACAAATACAGACACCATAAATAGACGAAAACAATGAAATGAAAACAATAAAGTTGTCCCATCAAATTCAAAAACCACAATGTGAATGATCTATCTCAGACCAGTCCTTCATTTAACATATTGACACCTGGCGGAATATTACGTTTCTGTTTCTCTACACACTATATCCTGCCGGTGTAGGCTACCGGGCCGTTGCCTCAAAAATGTTTTTAGGGGGAGAGTGGATGTTCTGATAATCTCTCCCAAGTTTTGTTAATATAATTGTGGGTATTGTTCCCCTGGGAGCATAGGTCAGCGCTTTTCAAACCCTCAATGATTGTAGGGTTCTCCTCAGGACCAGGACTTGGTTGATTTCTATGAAAGGTAATGTGGGACAGTGTGTTAACATTCTAAACTGTAGCTTTTGCCTCTCAATTAGCTCCACACTAAGGGGCCTATTAGGATGGCGGGCGGACTTCAGTCCGCCCACCACCCTAGCGGTGCTGGGACTGGCTGCCAGAGGTGCGGCGGTACCGCACCACCAATTAGGATGCGACTGTCACCGTGGAGGTCGCATACCACATTGCCAACATTGTGGCGGGCGCTGCTGGATGCAGCACCCGCCGCAATGCCAGAGAGGCATGTTGTGCATTGCCATGCACAACGTGACAGGTACCGCGCGGTGCCTGTCACCTTGAGCATGGCAATGTAGGGGGGTACCCCCGCAACGGGCCCCCACAGAAATTCCCGCCAGCCCTTGGGAATTCCCGCCAGCCCTTTCATGGCGGCATTGCCGCCATGAAAAGGCCGGAACCGCTAGGCATCATGATATGGATGGTGGTGCCTTCCAGGCACTGCCACCATATTGTGCCCGAGTTCCGCCTGGCCGGCAATCGTGACGATTGCCGACCGGCGGAAAAGCGTCAGACGGACTTTCCGTCCGCCACGGTACCCCCGCCATAGTAATATGGCGGGGGTGAATTGTGTTGTGATGGCGATCCGCCCGCCATCATAATGACCCCCTAAGTATCATGGTAAACAAATATTACCTCCATTTTTCTTTGCGCTGAGTCGATATAATATTAACAGTTTCCTAGAGTGGTGGGTTCTGCCTGGCTTAGGTGTACTCCCTAGCCAACCAGAAACCCCATTTCTAACACAGGCCAAGCCCTCTGACCAACCCACTGTTGTGCACAGCCGAAGACTGTGCATAGGGTGGAGTTGGCTCCCTGCAGGGAGTTGGAAATAGGATCTGACTGGAACATGGGCCCTGCGGCTAGCACAATGCCATGCATGAGCAAAGGCTGTGCTTGGCTTGGGTTTGACTGCATCTGGGTAGCTGCCTGCGGAGAGTAGAAAGGCTGAAATCCAGGTCCTGTGGCTAAACCTATGCCGGGTGCGACAAAAGGCCATGTGCAGCGTGAGGTTGGCTGCCTCTGGGTGGGTTTGCCAAGGGCCTGGCCACATACCAGGCCCTGTGGCCAACCCCCTGCTGCGCACCACCAAAGACATGCACAGTGTCGTGTTTGCTGCCTGTGGAGGGTTTGCTGCAGGTCCTTTGCGAGGCCGTGTGCAGCTGGGATGGCTTTATGTATTGTAATAAACAATTACTGCATGTTAAAAAAAAACTGGAAATTCACTGAAAAAAGCAAAGGTTAAAGTAATGTTATAGTTAGGTGTGATCAAAAGTTCTGCTTTTGTTTAAAAAAAAAAACCTTCAAAATTCATTGAAAAAACCAAAGATAAAGTAACGGTATAGTTAGGTGAATATGTCAGTGACAACATTAATGTTTTGAACTAAATAAATACACAGAAACTCACCAGCTATAGTTAGCAGAGCTGCTTCATAACTAATGCCCTACTACGGACAGCCTTTATCTGTATCAAATCCTTCACAGTCAACAAACCAATGTTGAACAATGAAGTGGATATGAGTGGAAAAGGTGGTACTGTAAATAGTGTTTACTCTATGGAGAGAGTTTACTCTGTACCACACTGTTGGCAAATAGTGAAACTCTCATCTCATGAGAAATACAACACAGCATATTAAAAAGTATCTACTAAGAACAGGGTAAACTCTTTGCAGCACTTGTCAAAAAAGACACTACTCGCTTAAAATAACCAAGGTCTGAAGGTGCTATAGATCATACTACCTGCAGCCTTCATACTGTGGTGAAAATGTCACAGATATCCCATCTTCTGAAGCAAAAGAAGCACATATACATAGGCTAGTACCTGGTGCACATAGGGCCCGATTCCAATGTTGGACGGACCAGAGTCCGTCCGACATCGGTCAGGAACTGTAACCGACCGACCTCCTGTCGTCGGTTACAGACCTGCAAGTAGGATGCGACCGAACCCTGTTCGGTCGCAATCCTATACTTAACAATGGGAGCATGCATTCCGAACGGAATGCATGCTCGCACCGTTATGTGCAAAGGTGCAGTTCGCCCCTGCACCCCTTGGCAGGCACCCCAAGGTGCCTGCCACCGGGTGCAGGGATCAACAGGTGCCCCCTAAGCCGCCATTCGGCGGCCACGCACCCATGGGGGCCCTGCTGGGGGCCCCCAAATACAGTTACAGTTACCCACTACCTTTTTGTGCTGGAAAGACCGGCACAAAAAGGCAGTGGGAAAGTGCCATCGTACTCCCTCGGCCGGAAAGAGCCAGCCAGGGGAGTACTGAAGGCTTTCCGGATGGCGAACGGGCTCTCCGAGCCAGTCGGAAGCCATCCGGAAAACCGAGTCGGATTCCTTTCCGACCAAGGCCATCGGAATGGCTCGGTCGGAAAGGAATCCGTATGGGCAGGTCCGATGCGGTTAGGATGGCTCTGACCGAGGGTCGGAGCCATTCCTAACCGCATCAGAATCAGGCCTATAGTCTTCAATGTTATGTTGAAATTGTCATGCTGAGACAATTCTGTCTAATAACTCAAGGCTGCTTACAATACTTAGGGCCTTATTTAGATTTTAGCAGTAAAGGTCCCACCATCTCTTTTTTGACAGCTTCACTGCCCGCTGACTTGGCGGTGTGCCCGCCCTATTTAGATGTTGGCGGGGCCATTGACAAATGACTCCTAGAGTCTCGCCGCCTCCGCCAGGAATCTTCAACCGCGTTGACGGCGCCATAGCCAGAAGCAGCGAGCAGCGGGAGTCCAGCTAATGATTCCACTGAGCTAATTACGATGTGCCTTTCTGTCGAGGCAACCATGGCAGGAATACCTCCCACTTTGAGTTGGCAGAATCGAAGGAAATGAGGCCAAAACGTACCTTTTTCCCTGTTTTCCTCTTCTGTTTCCGTCTTGTACTCCATCGTCCAGGTCCCTACTTTGCTACTCCAACTCCACAATGATGCCAAATGACTCCCTTCTCACCGGGATCTAAGGTAAGCTACTTTTACAATTGTCCTTCTATGATTCATGTGTTGACAATTACTGTAGCCCGTGTATCCTTTGCATTGCTGTCACATGCAGTATTTTTCTTATGTGTAATGCAGTAGTGCTAATTTTATTACTTATCAAGGTTAAGTGAACACACCTATATTGGCACTTAAAAAAAAATGTTGTTGTTGTGGTGCTTGGGGGTGTGCATTCAATAGTGTGTGTATCTTGTTTGTGTGGCATGCAATATGTAACATGTATTGACATGAAAATAAGTTGTACTTGCCAGTCTCTACTCCACCAAGGACCCACTCTGTCATGAATCGGCCTCAGGACAACGCCAGTACAATGGTGACATCAAAATCGGCTCGGCGGATACCGCCGGCTTGACATGCTAAGCAGAACTTGCACCCATCTAAATACGGCAGGAGGGACTCCGTCAACTTGACGGTGTACTTGAAACCACTGCCACGGAGGGACGGGGGAGTACCGCCAAGATCTAAATCAGGCCCAAAGTGACTACTATTCAGAACCTTTACCCTGATGGAAACTTTTTCTGCCGAACCAAAAAACTTGTGTGAAAAGATTTATAATGCGTTCATTACCTATACACACCTATGATTCATTAGCAACACATGCGTTTTGTAAACACTTACACCCGCTAGCTGAACACAGGCAGTACAAAATTAGGTGGAGAAGTAATATGGTAGTTACCTACCACTAAGTAAACTATAAAATAAACTAGCACACTCATTGGATGATGTCATCAGAGATGTCATCAATGATGTTATTTGAGCTGTCATCAGTGAAGTCATAAATGATGTCATAGAACATGCCATTGCATGGCGGTTGGCACAAGTTATAGTAAGCTCTGCTTACTTTAACAGGTGAATTTCTGTGTTTTTTTTCAGTTCAAAACATTAATGTTGTCACTAACATATTGACCTAACTATAAAATTACTCTAACCATTGTTTTTTTGGGGAATTTCTAAGGCTTTTTAAATGAAGAGTAAAACATAATAACAATTCCTAACAAGAACATCATTTTAACCTTAGTTTTTGTTTTCTTTGAATTTCTAGTTTTATTTTTTACATAATATTTTCTTACCATATATAAAGCCAATGCCCCACCACTTATGGGCTTTGGTCATGTGCAGCGGGGGTCGGCAGCAGGGCCTGGTCTTTGGCCAGGCCCTGCAGCCAACCCCCACCAATGCAGCCAACCTCATGCCGTGCATGGCCTTTGGCTTTGCTCTGCGTGGGATTGGCCGCAGGGCCTGGCTTGTAGCCAGGACCTGCGCCCAACTCCCTGCAAGAAGCCAACCCCACGGTGCTTGCAGCAAGGCCCTGTGCCCAGCTCCTGGAGGCAGCCAACTGTATGCCGCTCACAGCCTTTAGACATTCGTACGGGGGTTGGGCACAGGGATTGGCCTGTGGCCAGGCCCTGTGCCCCCCCCCCGCAGGCATCCAAACACACACAGGCTGGTGTGGCATGCTTTTGGACTTTAGGCTGTGGGAACCCCATTCCTCAGGGCATACACACACACACACATATAATAATGTTAGC
Source organism: Calotriton arnoldi (assembly GCA_963921515.1). NCBI lineage: Eukaryota > Metazoa > Chordata > Amphibia > Caudata > Salamandridae > Calotriton > Calotriton arnoldi. The sequence goes on along the minus strand of CAWUFW010006839.1, from coordinate 298,125 downwards.
AGTTATATTCAATTGCAAATTATTTTATTAAATAAATACATAGATATTTACATTTTTGTAAAAAAAAATAATAACAAGATTAAACATTTCATAAAAAAATTAAATTAACATATGATTTTGTAAAATTTGCTAAATGCCAATACATATAAAAATATACTAATAGTGATACTTTTTTTATTATTTGAAATAATACTAATTATAAATGCAGTTAATATTGTTTATTTTTTATTATTTATTAAACATTCAGGGGCCGATTCCGATCTCGGCCGGTAGGGCTCCGAATCGGATTCGGCTTAACCGGATCCGATTCGGAGCCCTATTTCCCGACCGATTCGTACGCGCGTCCGGACGAGCGAGTACGATGCGAAATCGCCGACCGACTCGTTCGGGCGTCCCAACCGCTCCGACCGACTCGTTCCCGGGTCGAACCGCACCGACCGACTCGCTCGGATACGACTCGGACCGCGCAATGGAGACGTTCCCTGGCCGGGTAAGTACGATGCGCGCCACGAGCAGTCCGACCGACACGCGCCGTCCGGCTCAAATGAGCAGTCGGAGCCGCACTTTGGGGGTCCGTGTCGGACCCCCATGTACACGTAGCCGCGCGAGTCGCATACAGGGGGGACCCATGGGTCCCCCCTACCTGTGCGTGTACGGCGCGAGTCGCTTCGCCGCGTACCCGCTGTAGGGGGCGCCCTTGTTCGCCTCGCACCCATTGAGGCAATGGGAGCCCGCGTACGCGTTGTACGACCGGCTCCCATTGACTTCAATGGGAGTCCGACCGACTCGAGTACGATTGCATACAGACGCATCGTACTCGTTCGGTCGGGCTGCACGGGTCCGATTCGGTCGGAAATCTCTCCGGTTCCGGCTCGGTCGGAGAGATTTCCGGCCCGAATCGGAATTGGCCCCTTAATTTGAGTTAATATACTGTAACATTTCTGTTGTAGTTAATTTACATTTTTAGTCCATATTAAAATATTTACCAATTTTTTTTTAAATAATCTTTATTATTTTTCCCTATAGTTTACCATAGGTAGAGGAGAACTCTGCTTGCTTTGGAAAGTTACCAGTAGTAATTTTACACCCATAAATTCCTTTCTAGCAGGCTCATCCTCATTTTTGACAAGGTGCAGACATGTAAGTCTGCACCTAATAGTAAATTAGAGTGAAAATTATGAATATCACAAGAGAGTAAAGTTACTACTAGGCCCATTAGTAAGCATAAACGTGAACAAATCTAAACATGTAAATTTACCTTTGTGATTATTCGCCACAGTGCTTTAATGGGCTTTACTTGCATTTACCTTCCTCAAGATTTTTCATATCAAACCCCTGATTACTGACTTTCATGTGCACAAGCATATTCACTGATTTAGGACTATGATAAGTTGGCAGAAATATCTCGGGATTCATCACACATTGAACACGCCGATAAAGAGACAAAACAAAGATTTACTCTGTGCTTTGGGAAATTAACATTTTCTGCCTGGGGGAGTTGGTTGTAAATCTATATCCATATAAAAGTGAACCACAGTGTCCAAAACAGTCATAAGGATGTAAAAAATTCTTATACCGTATGTCAAGTCAATCAAAGCACATCAAAATGCAGTAATCATAGTCAATTTAAAGTCAATTTTGATTTTCTCAGGTATTTTCTGTTTTTTTTTAGTATTTCTGGCAGAAACTCAGCACAAGTAGAGGGTTTGCCAGGGTTAGACCATGTACCAGTGGCATGTTAGTATCATTTATTTGAGCCTGATGGTGTACATTTTGGGTGAATGGATGTGGATCAGCTTTAAATGCACCATCTATCATCCATCTATGATCCAAGAATCCTTCCTTTCTTATATAGGTAGGTTATGTTGGGTGATAAATATTAGCATGTGTATTTGAGGGTCTTGGTTATCTTGAATAATTAAGGGTTAATTTGTAAAGGTTACTTTCAGGTACCCAGGAATAATAATATGAGACTATGTTTTGGGTTCATGCAGAAGATTTCTACTTGCTTGCCTTTTTCTGTTAATATTTGTACATTTGGAATAACAGGTTTTTATCTGGCAAAAATTAAGAGCATATTTTGTGCAATCTTGTGCAGTATTGAAACTAAGGGCTCTCAAGAAGTGCTAGTGAATACCTTGAAATTTCCAACCATTTCCCGGATGCTACATCTAAGGCAGAGGCAGGAAGGCTACAGTCTTAGGTCCTCTACGCAAAGTTTTTCAGTGTACCCGCTCTGCCAATGCAAATACCATAAAATCAGTTCAACACTTCCAGTGAGTCTTGAGTTCTGAGTTTACTCAGGCATGATGTTTGTTATGTCCCCATAACCTTGCATAATCTCCCTCATTTCACATTACGGAAGGTTCACATATTGTCCGGGATTATGCTATTACACCACCTCACATAAACAAGACTTCTGTTTGATTAAAAAGGTATTGCAGGAGCATGGGAACAATGCAATCAAAACAAATGCAAGTAGGAGTTGTTTTAACACAGGAACCAAACAAATCAACTTGAAATTCTTCTTGAGTTTTTTTGTTTTACCCGAGGGGACCCTTTGTGCAACTTTTAGGCAGAAAATTAATCTTTTTCATTTTATTTACACATAAAATACCATTTACACACAATATAATTTTCCACTTCTTATCCTGCATTCTCCTCCTGCCGACTGTCCTTTGCTCAGTCATTTGTCATTTTTGCATTTGGAATCTGAAGAGAAAGTATCACTCTTCCTTGTCTGCAGTCTCTGCCTAACTATCCATCTTGAAAGTTTTTACTTAAAAAAAAAAAAAATCAAGTAAGTTCTATGCAGTACTTAGCAAAATGGTTGCTGTTTGGTGGAGAGCAGGCACCACTCCATTTTTTCCATTTTTTTTTCATTTGTTTTGTTTGTTGCTGGATGACCTGGAGCTTAGAGTAGAAGCTGCAGGCAAGCCCATGTGGGATTGGATAAGCGTTTAAGGGCAAGGAACATTTTGAGAAGGTGGACACATAGGATTATATATAACCTCCTTTTTCTTGTGTTTTTTGGAATCTTGTCCAGATTTTCCCTTTACTGTAGTATTTTACTGTTTGGGGCCTGGTCTGTTGTAGGCCATTGATGTATATTGAAAGTTCTTTTCACATTCTCACTTCTGCTGTGTTCAGTTTTTTATTATGTTAGGAGGCTGTGGGTGTATTTGAATTCATGTCAAATTTAGAGTAGTTTTTGGCAACATCTGCACGTTAGTAACTAAGGTGGGGGTGTCCCAATGAGTTTAATTCCATGTAGACAAACATTTTTCTTAGCTCTCAACCACCTTCTTTCCTGTGTTCTTGTCCTCAATTTTTTTTTTTTTTCTTTTTCTTGAACTTTTAAATGTTCTTTTCATAGGTTGACTGTGGCTGTTTGTGTCTAAGTTGTTTTTAAACATTTGTTTTAATATTTTCGGATAGTTCCATGTTGCCCTGCTGTGCTTATATTTGTAATCCTCTTTGATTTTTTACATTATTGTTGCTGCTTTACTGATGATGTACATAGGCCCATGAATGAGCTACACATACTTTAAAAAATAAATTTGGGGGAGTTTTACAGATTGCAGGAAGTAACCAAACTCAGCACAGCCACAGATTAGTTAAACAATTGCACAGTACCTCTCACACCTCACAGTACTATTAAAAATCTCATAAGCTTAGGAATGATAATATTGTTACGCTCTTCCATGCAAGACAAGATCACATCATCCACAACCAAAGTGATATGAGTGGCCAGCTCTGTATTTTAAATGAATATATTAAATAAAAACCAAAAAACACATATATTGTATACATTAGAATAGTTTAATAGCACAACCTTTAGTGTCCATAACTGCCGGGCGACACAACCGGTGTATCTGGAGTAAGAGAAAAGGCTTAGGTGCACACATTTAGTAAGTACTCATGCAGTGGGCTGAATATATCTTTAGGTAGGAAGGTATGCGGCTGCAGATCGGCGTATATTTCCCATTGCTCACTACAGCTCACCAAGTCTGAAAGTCACATTTCCTTTGTCAGTGCTCTTCGTCTGCTCCAGAGTTTAGATACTAAACTTTTAGCAAACAGAAGGGCAAACACTACCAGTTTCCTATAATGATAATGGCAAAGCAACTATTGACTTGAGGCAGGGCAAGATATTTTGGACATCCAAGAAGGTTGATCAACTGAATAATTGTAAACTACAAGCGGTTCTGTCAAGTGTCACAATTCTAGTAAGAATTGTGAAAAATACTATTCATTAAGCATTGATATTGAGGGTCAAAAAATGATCCCTTTTAGACAGAGTATGAGCGCTCCTATTAGAAATACATTAGGCGAAACTAATTCACAAAATAATTCTTATAGCCCACAAAACACGAATTGTAAGTTATTTATGTTTTCATGTTTGTATGTGTAAACCCTGTGAACTCTTGATTTTTCACTTGATATATGTTAGTATAATTTAATGTATTATATGTATTCTGTGTGTTATGGACAGCTGAACAATACATGTAATTGAGAAATTGCTTTTTGAATCGTGTTTTCTGAGCTATAAGAATTCTTTTGTGCAGCGGTTTTGCCTAAAAAGTAATCATCTTGAAGAAACTTTATTGATAGCAAAATATCTGTGAAAATAAATAATCTTATTTGCCTCAAATTTGTGGAATATTCCCCCTCTAGATATAAAGAAATTCAATCTTCCAGAAAAAAAGAAAAGGATTTGACTCCTCTTAAAAGGAAAAGTAGCTAATAAAAATTGGTTCAATTTGCAGTACTCAGCCTCCAATAAGAACTCAAAGTTATTTTGTAGTTTATTTACAGCGACTAGTGAAATCAAAAAAATCATATCTACGGTTTCTATTCCAGGCCCTGCTTGGATCAAATATATTTCAAATCTCCACAGGGAAAATTTGACTGCAGAAACTAACATAGGGTCCTTAAATTGTATTCAGAGCTCAAAAAACACCCTTGAGAAAATAATTCCTTCGACATGTAGCCAGATGGAAGCATATATAAAAACAGCAAGAGCTTCTTCCGCAATGGGCTCTGGTGAAATTCTGGTAACAGTCCTAAAAAGGATCGCACAGCTTGGGGAAAATTACTATCTCCACTCTTTGAGTACTGTTATCAGACTCAACAGATCCCTAATTCTTGGAAAGGCAGCATTATAACACCCCTTCATAAAAAAAGACTCACACACACTTCCTGGCAATTTTTGATAGATTGCTCTCCTCAATATTATTGCCCCTGTTCAAACGACGATTGATAAGTATGTTGTTGGAAAGTCACAGATTTTGTACACTGCCTTTATCTACTCTTCTACAGCTTTCGATAAAATGGGTAGGTCTATCTTATGGAGGAAATTACTTGAGCTGGAAATTCCCATTAATTTGTTAAGAGTGAAATAGCACTTCATTCTTCCACAGGGTGTAGAGTGCTGATGGGTGGAAACAAAGGGCTGACTCCCAAAATACATACAAAGAGCAGCTTAAAACAGGATTGCCTTTTGGCTCCTCTTCTCTTTCCTATCTTTTTAAATGATCTACCAGCGCAATTTGTGGACATATGAAACTTTCCGCTTTACATTGCAGCTCATAATTTACATCTGCTAATGTATGTAGATAATGTGATTTAATTTAACTTGACACCAATTGGCATCCAATGAAATTTGAGTGCCCTAAACACCTATGCAGAGGAGAATATTTTCAGAATCAATATATCTAAAACTAAAGTATTGTCTTTTAAGGGAAGGAAACACATCCATTCCTTTCCCTGGAATGTAGAAGGAAACTCTATGGAAACAGTAAAATCTTACACATATCATTGCACAGGCCAGTGCTTTAAAAAAATTGTACTCAGCTTCTGGAAACAGTTGCTTTACTCATTTACTAATGATTATAGTGTTGAAACTTCCCTGATCCTCTCATACACACTTGAATATATTCCTTTTGATAAATTGTCACTCATACATCAATATGAAGGGAAGGTCCTGTGTAAATTACCAACAGCTGGCCAAGCAACTCCAGTCCAGGTGTTACATCCACAACTTGGTTAACCAGTTCTGTTGCTGTTACTATGGCCAATATAGTACTTTGGACTTATAACCACCTGCATGCATTGGAAGACACTCTCCCTGATTTATTAAAACAAGAAACATTCACAATAATTAGGGAACGCTCTACTTTTAACAGCAATCTTAAGTATATATTAGGAAAACTGAATTGCAAGATAGAATACTTGCAATTGTGGAGTCTTGGACAAATTGGGCGTTCAAAAAGACAATGCAATTCCTGGATACAGTTTTACTGATGACAATAATTACTGTAGGAATTTAAAGAAGTATTCCATCTCGACCACTGAGTAAGATGAGTTACTCTTGCACTCAGGTATACAATAGTCATTGGGCTGCCTTTTAAAATTAGAAAACCCTCTGTGATCTATGCAACAGAGGGATTCAAGATTTGGAACATGTACTATTTGTATGTCCGTTGCTTGAAACACCCTGTAGTCAATTTCAAACCCCTTTATACTTCAAGTTTGCATAAAAAATGTATATGATTTGGTTGCTCTTATATTATCTCCGCCAAAAAAGTGTGTATGCTATAATGTTTTTAAATATTCTAGTACATTTCTGAAACTTTTTTAATTAACATTGGAGCTGTTCTATAGGAACGTGTTTTAAATTTTTATATTTGTTGATCTCTGTTTGAGGTCTTAATCAATAAGTTTGAATTTGAGTTTAAAATTTGAATTACTAGTTTCCTATGTGTTTTATTCACTTTGTGCACCCATCTCAGTAATGTCCTCTCAGGTTCTACCTGTATATGTCCACCGATCATTTTTGAGATAGTATTGCGAACACTGCTCCAAAAGTTATGAATACAAGTTCCAAGCTCAATGCAGAAAGTCCATGTTATCCAACCCACATCTCAGACAGTGTAATTGTATATTCTATCCCATTTTCTAAAGGACTAGTGGTGTGTAATACAGTGCATGCAGGTATTGAAAGTGTGTCATACAAAACCTATTGCTTGGAGTGAGCAATGGTGTCTGGGAGCAGCAATAGTGCCAGACTTTGTCTGATAGTGTGGTTTTTAAACTACTTTCCCACTTTCTTTTGAAATTGGATATGCCTATAGTGGCTAACTGTTGCCTTGTTGTATATAGGATTTCTACTACCCTACATCATGGTGCATGGTGTCTTGGCATTTATCAGTATATCTATTGGCCTAAACATAGGCAGTTCCTGTCGGAGGCAGGTTTGTGATAGCTCTGGAAGTGACACTTAGACGGTTGTATAAAAATATATCTAACGGTCTGCTGTCTAGCAGAGCAGTGAATTTGTTTATGTTTCAAAACCTTTCTTCTTGATATAGGATGCCCCATGTATAAATTTTCGCCCCATGTATACATTTTCAGTTTGTTGAGCTGCGTTTTGGCCTTTGGTTCATTAGTTAAAGGCTTATCAGGGTGATCTGCTGTTGCCGTGTTTTTTCGTGCTGGGCTCACCATTGGGCCGACTTTGGGGGCATCTCTGGCAGCTTGCCATCACCCTGGTGGGACCGAAGTCCCAGGGAGTACTGTCTGCCGCTGCCCGCATCCCTGCAATCCCGCACTCCACCCTGGTGGGACCACAAGTCTCAGGGTGCAACTGACACCTTCTCCCGCCGCCGCTCACGAGGGGGAGGCGCTACCATCGCGCTCAAAGCGCTGCCTCGCTCCCCGCGGCGCTTGACGCTGTTGCCGTGTTTTTCGTGCTGGGCTCACCATTGGGCTGACTTTGGGGGCATATCTGGCAGCTTGCCATCACCCTGGTGGGACCGAAGTCCCAGGGAGTACTGTCTGCCGCTGCCCGCATCCCTGCAATCCCGCACTCCACCCTGGTGGAACCACAGGTCCCGGGGTGCAACTGACACCTTCTCCCGCTGCCGCTCACAAGGGGGAGGCGCTACGATCGCCTCGCTCCCTGCAGCGCGGGACGCGCGCTGGCGGTGCCCGGGCAAAGTTCGGGCCAAGGGTGGGCCCGTCCTTGCCCTTCATTGTCAGGAAGAGGCAGGGCAGGGCCACCCCTCTTTCATTCAGTACTTGGGTGGAGGACACAGTGACTGGCGAACTTTCTTTGTAATAAGGTACTGTGATCGCGCCTAGCTCACGTTTCCCTTTTCAAACATAACATGTGTATGCGGATTGCCTAAAGAGTAATCTGTCTAAGTCTAAATCTGTTCTGGAGTAAGAACGCTGAGCCCCATTTTACTCTTATTTATATTAATTTGGTTTGTGTTATCTGGAATTAGGTAGGCTGTGACTTAACGGGGAGGGTCTGTTCACCCAATTTGTCATCAGTTTAACGCACTGGAAGATGGGGAAAAGAAAATGCATGGAGGGTAGTGGGAGTAGTGGGGGAAGTGGGGGAAGCCTTAATGGGAGGTCTGATAAAGGTAAAAAGGGCAGGAAGGCACAGAAACATCAAGGAAGTAACTGTGCCCTTGACCGCATAGATACCTTAATTAGCGAATGTGAAAACATTCTAGAGGCTGAACCACCTGTGCGCCCCAGCCCTGACAAAATACCAAACCAGCCCCCCCTTCCAACAAAGCTTAAAGCTCAAAATACCCCCATTTTCCCCACAATATTTCAGAATCCACCCAGAAAAGGGCCACCCACACCTATACCTAACACTGCGTCTAATCCGGACGGTGAGAGAAACCGTCATCTCCCTATTACTCCCCCAGATACTGACTTGAATCTGTTGGGCTCCGTAGTTCCATGCACCAATAGGTTTTAACCTTTATCTGATATGCAGGAAGTTGATAAGGAAAACATGTCGGAGCATTCCATGAAGTCGACTCCCGGCAGAGGGTTAGGCTCAGGGCCTAGATTAGAACCTGAGGACACCTATCAGCTTATTGACTCCCTCAGGCTCAAAATAGGGGCTATGAAACTGATGATCATGAATCTCACTTCCTTGGTTAACTGCCTGGTCCAAAAGGGCGACCCAGGGTTTGTGACCTCAACCATTAATAAAGCAACCCCCATTGTCCAACAGTCCCGGCAAGGCAATGATATTAGATCTGAGGTATCCTCGCAGGGCAAAAATACCTGCTCAAATGGCTCTAACTTACCATTTAATATGGCATTACCTTCCAAAGTAACATCTCCCCGTATGGAGGGCAAGAACCCAAAGAACCACAGTATTACTCAAAGGAACATTAACTCTAATAGGCCTTTGTCTCAGAGATATCCTTTACACCCTGGGCTTATCCATGCACCTTTTGTACCACATTTTCCCCGTACTACACAACATAGGCCCATCAGGCCAATAACTCCAAATCTGGTAGAAGCACCTAAAATCTATATGGTCAATGTACCAAAGCTCAACTCCCAGAATGGACCTGAAAATGTAGATTCCCTGATTAATAAGGTCACCCACTGGATTCGGAAAGTCCGGGGTTGTCGCTCGGTTATACGAGATGACATAATTGGGGCTCAGAGGTTTTCTTCACCAGTAGAAGCAGTGGATTACATCGAGATTTCCTTAACTGGAATAGACCTGGCAGAAAACCTCCTCGCCCTGGAATTTCGTACTGGTCCGCCCGGTAACTCCCCAATCCAGTTTAGATGATCTCCATTGGTCTGTCAGGGTAATCATGCTGAAAGGCAATTGTACATCCATTCGGAGGGCAGTGCCTCACTGGATGTAAACGACTGACTCCTGCCTGACCCCCACATTGTCCCAGAGACGGTCAGCGTCTCTACAATTCTTGATCCCCCAACCACCTTGGAGTCTGTCATCATCCCTGTAATCCCCATAGCCTTTACTCCCATTCACCATGTTTTGCCTAGTGGCACAGCCCGGACGAGTAGTACTTCTTTAGATAATCCAACTTCAGAGAAAGTAATGCAGAACTCTAGCGGCAGGGCACACAATACCGTAGTTAGGGATCTAGTAGTAGCATCTGATCTTGCTTCACAAAAGCTAGCTGTAATATCCTGGAATATTGCTGGGCTAAGGACTAAGATCAATTCCCCTGACTGGTTATCACTCATAGATAGGCATGGCATATGCCTTTTCCAGGAAACGTGGCTGCTGGAGCTCCTCTACCGGACAGGTTATCTAAATTACCACATTCCAGCTTTTAGCGGGGGGAAAGGCCGTCCATCAGGGGGACTGACAATTTGGGTTCACCAAGAGATAGGCTATAATATCCAGGTGCTTCCAACTCCGAGCAGGGACATCCTTGCGATTAGATTGAAAATGGGCGCAAAGGGACACCTTGATATCTATAATGTCTATGCACGAGGTACGAATAGGGGAAAAAGTCGGAAGTATTAGCGACTCTCGACGATCTCTTAGATTTGTATTCTAGAGATTCCCTAATCTTAATAGCAGGTGACCTTAACTCGACATTTGAGCCTCTCGTCACGGGTGAACATGACCCGGCCTGGGAGGAAGACGCCCAGTGGGGCATTCCAAAATTGGAACTAATTACCATAAAAAAGTGGTCAGAGGTAGCCATTTAAATCAATGCTATGTGTTTGGAAAATGGTCTCCGGGCTGCAAATGGGAGATCCGCCTCAGATAGACAGGGTGCATGCACATTTAATAATGGTCGTAGCATTAGTCGCATAGACTATCTTCTAATTCATTTACGTCTGTGGGATGCTTTTGAGGATATGACAGTGAAGGATCGGGTTGAGAGCGACCACAATCCTTTATGCGCAACTTTTGATTTGCTCCCAGAGAGGGCATCCATCCGACCATGTACTATGATGACCACCCTTGAAGTGGTCCCCACTAACGACATGCGAAGACTGAAGTGGGCACAGTTAACAAGAAAGCCTGATACCATAGCAGCCATTAATGCAGGCATAGACGGGACATTAGCTGAGATAGAGGCTTGTGTAGCTACCACTGAGGTTCCTGGGAACATTATCGAAATTCATAATAAATTCTTTGCCCACTTACGCTCGCACTTTATGAGGCACCATAAGAGTAATGATTCACAACGGACTAAAGGTACCTCTTGGTTCAATGAGGAATGCACTAAGGCCCGCAGGTTTCTATGGGATATGATTAAGGCTGGTGATCCGCCCATAGTTCGGGCAGCTAGAGCAAAATATAGAAGGGCCCAGGAACAGGCAAAGAAAGAGTGGGATGAAAGCAGATGGCAGGAACTCAGATTAGCTTGCGCCAGTAACAATTCCAGGCAGTTCTGGAACATAGTGAAGTGGGGTAGAGGAGGCCATCCGACCACACCACAGAATCATGTAACCCAGGAGCAATGGGTCAACCACTTCAAACCTCAATATGCGAGTAGTATAACTGAAGGTAACCAATCCGTTCTACCACATTTGTTTTACCAAGGCACACCGTTTGAGGAGGATGAGGTTATCACTGCTCTAGGCGCAGTAACGGGTGGAAGAGCTCCAGGCCCAGACAGTATCCCGGCCTATATATATCTTCATGATAAGCAAAAATGGAGCAGATATATAGTTATAGTAGCAAATGCAATTGCTCGAGGAGCCCCGGTGCCCGGTTCCTGGAAGGGGGCGGAGATCATCCCGGTTTTTAAAAAAGGTGACAAATTGCTCCCGGGCAATTACAGGCCCATCAGCCTGATAGACTCCCTACAAAAAATAATGGGGCGGTTAGTCTTAAATAAAGTCCAAGATTGGATTGAAGAGCGGTCCATCTTGTCCCCACTGAAGGCTGGGTTTAGATCGCACATCAGTACAATTGATCAGGTGTTTAGGTTCCAATTAATATACTGGAGATCGGTGGTCCTAGGCAAGGGCAGCTTATATGCTGCCTTTGTTGATCTCAAGTCAGCCTTTGACTTAGTGCCCCGCAGGAAATTATGGATAGTGCTGCAAGAGATGGGGATGTTACCTGAATTGCTTTCCCTCATTATTAAACTCCATGAGGATAACTTCGCCCACATTCGCTGGGGCGCGCAGGGCAATGTAACCAGCTGCTTTCCCGTAGAGAAAGGTGTGCAGCAAGGTTGTGTAATGGCCCCCACATTGTTTTCTTTGTACATTAATGGAATTGTAAAGTTTTTAGAGTCTACCCCAACTGATGCCCCAGTTCTAGCAGGTGTAAAAATCCCGATTTTAATGTTCGCTGACGATACATTAATTATTTCTAAAACGGCGAATAGTCTACAGCGAGCATTGAATCGTTTCGAGGAGTTTTTTTTACTACGGGGTTTGGAAGTCAATGTCTCCAAAACAAAATTTATGGTGTTCAACCCTCATAAGGGATTTAGAGGAGGCTTACTTATGAACGGCCGCCCCCTAGAACAAGTTAGTTCCTTTACATACTTGGGGGTCATATTACAGAACGACATGAGATGGGATCAACATCTTGACATGGCCACATTAAAGCACCAGCAGCTATCTGGAGTTTTACAATCTGAATACAACACCTCTACAACAAAACCAGTTAGCCCGGTGCTTCAAATATATAATATGAAAGTGGTCAGCTCTACCCTATATGGAGCGGAACTTTGGGGGTTCGAAAATATGCTAAATTTAACAGTTGCAGAAAATAAGTTTTTCCGAAATATCACGAACCTCCCGCAAAGCACCCCCTTACGCCCATTGTTATATGACCTAGGCAGGAAAGCACTGGCCGATGCAGCAAGACTCCGCCCTATACTATACTGGCGAAGAATCTGGTCAACCCCTGAACTGGCAACTTATGCTGCAGGTCTAAAAGACCTAATCAGCGCTGATTGCTTCCACAAAATCAAATGGCTCAGGGAGGTCAGAGCTATCCTAGTAAGTATGAGTTTGGAAACGCTCTGGGTGAATCCCTCAGTTGTGCCTTTTCCGCCAAAGGAGACCCTAAAAGAGAAATACTGGGCCACCATTATTTCTAACACACACAGAAATGCGGACATGTCATCTCTCACGGGGTGTTTTATGGACTTTAAACCATCCCCACACCTGGAGCAGTACTGAGACATAATAACAAAACCTCAGGAGCGGAAATTATATTTTCAGTTCAGGGTAGGCTCACTTCCCATTAGGTCCTACACAGCAAGATGGATCACAGAGGGCGACAGTTAGTCCCACGTGTATGGCCCAGACAGAGACAATGGCCCACTTGTTGTTCACCTGCCCCGCGTATGTAGGGCCGCGTCGTGCATGACTGGCACCAATCTGTAGGACAATGGGGACTAGAGTGAGTGGAGAGGCACTAAGAATATTGCGCACGAACACGTCAGCTCCCATCGTAATTGCAATGGCAAAATTTCTCGGATGGTCTTGGGTCATCAGATTGGAGGCACTATAGGCACTTTTGAAGGGTTCGTTAAGTCAATTCTATAAGGTCTGAATTACATCTAATAGTATGAAATGTATTTTAATTACTGTAATTCTTCTATATATCTCAGGCTCTAATGTTAGAAATGAACTCTTATTGATTATATGCCCTAGTACCTTATAGTAATTTTAAAATGTTTTATTCTTATATAGTAATTTTAATGTTTTATTCTTATATGGAATTTTCGACGTCACGAAGTTCCAATCTTTGGTTTTAAATATATATATATATTATATCATGGAGTTTTATTGTGTATGTATGTACTGTGCTTTTATGACTTGACGTCGAATAAAGCTTGTTGGATTGGATCTGCTAAAGGTATGGATGGTGAATATATTGCCTCCAGGCCCCTTCATTTGCACATGTTATGCCTGACCTGCACCATGCAGTGGATAGGATGTATGTCTGACTAGCATCTATGTGATGGTTGGCTCAGTATCGTACACAGGGGGGTCGGAGCGGCACAGTCCATCTCTACTGGAAGATGTGCCATATAAAGTTGTGGATGATACCAGGAAAAAGTATAATGCACCTGTGCATAATAGTACAGCTCCATATCAGGAGCACCAAACCTCCCATTACATATGGCAGATTTAGTATGTCCAATTTAGTCGCAATTGTTTATTCACCCAGACCAGTCTTACCAGCAATTAGCATAGCAAGTGCAAGAAGGCCTTTGAAAGAGGAATAGGAATATTGACAAAATAATAAAGCATTTGTGGAAGGATTATCATTTAACATAGTGAACTGAGACCTGTCATAGATGATGCTAGCTTTGTCTAATGGTCTATTTTCTGCTCCAGTTGGAGACTTAATTGCCATAACTTTCCTTTATCATGGTTTCTTTGTACCTATGAATCCATATGCCTAAATATGTAATTGAATTCTCCACCTTTTCGAAGGGTACTCTGGCACAAATTTCGACATGCTACCCCACAAAGGAAAAAATCACAGGCTTGCACCAATTTATGGTGATCCCAGAAAGGCCAGTAAATGATTTCTCTTAAAATGAGATTGAGATTTGACTCTGGATCTTGGATATATAAAGTCTTATAGTCGGTGTAAAGGGATATCAATACAGACCACACTATGTGTACTGTTGGTGTAGTTTGGATGTAAAGGAATCCAGCACAAGGACAAGAAAGGGAGGGGATATTGAGTAGTCTTGTTTTGTTCCCTACTCTATTTGTATGGGGCCCAAGACCACGCTATGCATTTCAATGCAAGTATAGGATCTTGACTAGGGGTGGGCTGACCTCACTGAGTTTTACTCCACGGAATTCCCTGAGTTACATAAAAACTCTGTGAGATTCTGCTCAGTTCTGCCCACCTCCCCAATTCAGCATCACTGGTGGTTTTGACTTGACAGTTTCTGCACTAGCCTTACCGACCTTGAAAGATGCCTGTAACATGTGAATGCCTTTCTTCCAAGCTAACTGCCCCTTCAGAGAGATGCCTGCTGTTCCTATGAAGCTACACTAAATACAGGGGTGACAGGGGTGAATACTGCTGCACCACTGTTGTGCCAGGATCCCTCTGTGCAGTCCACGTCAGAGTGCCAGACAGTGGCAGACGTCATAACCCCTTCACCCAGAAGGATACCAATAACAAGCCTGAGATGCACTATCATTAAATTAGTGAGATTGGGAGGATGTTGCATTGTTGTTGACAAGCAGTGAGTGGCACCAATTTCAGACAGCTACATGTAATTACATGGGCCCTCATTTTGGGCCACAGCTTTTATCTGTGACTGACTCTTCCCAACCCCTATCAACCCTACAAAGGCGTCTCGACTGATATTTCACTGACTGGCTCAGTGTGGGTCAATGTATCCCATCCCAATTAGGCTTTCAGAGCAAGCCCGGCAAGTGCTTGGCTTCAACTATTCTGCTGGTGTTCATCAGGAGTGGCGCATGCCAATTCATTTCCCGATTTCTGTTCACAGCGCTTAGAACAGCAGGAGTGCCCCACAGAGTGCTTCATAAGACACTGCCCCCTGCAAATCTGGCTGGCTACTGTACACAGCAAGAATGCAGAGATCCTTGCACATAGTCAGATGCTTAATTAGATGTCCAAAGAAGGTTTGGGAGGGATGGATACATCCTAGATTTTCAGAAAAACCACGAGTATCGTATACGCTCTTTGAAAGTAAACTGAACTCAATCACATAGGCAGTGAAATCCTGCAAAGACTGCATCCCTCCTTGACCTGCGTTGGACAAGACTTTTAATGCTTCCAGCCCCTGCCAAAGCAGGTCCGACCAGGCTGTGCAGAAAGTTGAAACCTGCTGGAGCCATCAGCCCACCTGTCACAGCAGCCCACCCAGATATATGTTTAGTTTGTAATCCAAGCCCCCAGCCCGAGCATGTGTGCTGGTGGGTGGGACATTCCTGCAGTCCACCATGCTCCTGACAATACAATAATGCCTCTTCATGGCTGTTCCTCCAGCACGTGCCTCTTCCTCATTCCCCCTTGACCTTCCATTATAGGCTATAATGCTCTTTGATCTGTAAGGTGGCCCCCTCTGGGCTCTGAGGGCCAGAGAAGCACGGGCAATAAAAATAAGTGTGAGAAAGAGACTAAATATATCTCACGCTGCCGACTCCAAGACAGCCAAGCATGGCAGCTGCGGATCTCACCTGCATGATTCGCTCGGTGTCCCCCCTCCCGGCAGTGAGATTCAGTAACTTGCCTCCAGAATGGGGAGGTCCTGCTTGAGTATGGTAAGGTTCACGGCAAACGATTTGGTCATGTTTACTATAATACCGGAAACCTGCTCAGAAGCTGTGACTCTTTGCGTCACAGCAGGAATGGAGGTCGCGGCCTAAGTGAGACTGAGCAGTAAATCATCTGTTAATGACTTATTTTGTGAGGATACCCACCAAAAGGAGTTCTCATGATGGACGCCGTCGGCCAGATAGTGATGACCAGAGGCTCCACTGCCAGAACAAACAGCAGGCGTGAAAGTAGACACCCCAGCCGGGTGTCTCTAGCTAGATCGATCAGGCTCATTTGTTGACCATTAACCCTAATGATGGCAGTCAGGGAGACATAAGATGCCATGATCCTATTAATCATGCCTGGGCCTAAGACAATTTTATGGAGGACCGCACTAAGAAAAATCCAGCTGACCCTGTAGAATGCTTTCCCTGCGTTGAGTGAAAGAAGACAACAGGGAATTTTGTGACGTTGGGATTTCTCTACTTGATGCATGATCCGGCAGATAATATTCATGCCTTGCCAGTTAGGTTGAAGCCCACCTGGTCAGGGTCTATGTGGCCAGGGAGGTACTGTTCCAGCCTGCTCACCAAGATCTCCGTAAAGATCTTGGTGTCCATATTAAGGAGGGCTATAGGATGGTAGGAGAAGCATAGGATAGGGCCCTTGCCCCGTTTGGGGATGAGGGTGATCTAGGCAGCCATGATAGTGGGGGTAAGTCACATGTCAGACCTAACTGAGTTGAATAGTGTCATCAAGCGTTCTTGGAGGGAGGGGAGGAATACTCTGCAGAAAGTGACAGGAAGCCCAACCGGGCCGGGTGTCTTTTCCATCGGGAGCTCCCACAGAGCGTGGCACAGCTCTGATATGGTGATAGGGCCATTCAAGACTTCCATGTGCTGTGGGTCAAGAGGGTCCATGTTGCAGGCACGTAAGTAGAAATCTATTAGATCCAGAGGGGTGTTGTCTCAGGTGTAGAGGGTTTGGTAATAGGTGTGGAATGCATGTTGCTTTGTCTGTTCAGTAGTTGCCCAAGTTGTCTCAGCTGTCTGGATCTTGGCTAATTGGGCCCTGGCATGCTGTTCACACAAGGAGATAACCGACTTTGTCCCCCCTTCATAGTACTTCTACTTCAGAGCCAGGAGGGATCGCTCAGCCTTGTGGGTCCTACAGGCCCTCACTGACCACCCAGTATCCCTAGCTGTTGCTTATTGCTCCTGGTGGTAGCAGACTAATCAAGGCACCCAGGACTGGGGTCTCAGCTGTCAGGCCTGTCTCCACCAGATGGGACTCTCTCGCTCGCGCAATAGCAATGGTAGAAATCACCCCCCTAATGGTGGCCTTGTAGCCATCCCAAAGTGTGTGGGCTGATACATCCGGGAGATCATTAAGGTCAAAGTAGTCGGTGATCTCCTTTTGAATCTCTGCAATATCTACCGGGTCCCTGAGTAGCTGTGGGAGGAATCGCCAGCATGGCGGACACCTTGCCCATACCAGTTCCACATGGCCATGGTCCGAGATGGACATGTCTGATTTGTCCAATGCTTCCAGATAGCAGAGAAGAGAATGAGAGAGAAAGAGATAATCGATGCGGGAGTATGAGGCATGAATGTGCGAATAAGAGGAATAATCTCATGTGTCAGGATGTCTGTAGTGCCACGCATCCACCAAACCCAGATCAGTAAGGTCACGCTTAAGTGAAGTGGACATCGCCCCTGTCCCCTGGAAGGATGCAGCACTATGATCAAGCTCGGGGTCCCACACCAGGTTAAGGACACCACCTACTATCAAGTCACCCTCCTCATTCATCAGGTCTTCCCGAAGAAGGTCCCTGCGGTAGGAATCGTGTGCCAGGTTGGCGGCATAAATGTTAAGAAGGGTTAGTGGGCATGAGCCCTGTAGGATGGTGAGTTTCATATAGAGGCTAACCATGTCTCTAATTATTTTCAGGACTGTGGAGCAAAAACCTGCCTTGCACATGATGGCCACCCCAAATATTTTGGTAGAGGCGTGTGCCCAAAATGATGCAGATATTTCAGATGTGGCATGCAGTGCATTCATCTTATAGGAGATGTGTCTCCATGAGGAAGACGACATCTTGGTCTTACATAAGAAGGTAACATCAGACCTACTTGCACTTATTAGATGAGCTCAGGCCCCAAATGATAAGCAAGGGCAATTTAGTTTGTTGTGTAGTGATCATAGCGTAAGCAAGAAGATGTAGCTGCTGTGCCGTCAAGTGTGCGCAGAGTGATGCAGAGAAGGGCACACCCAGAGTGTTGCTGGTGGGGGGTGTCCCCCTCCCAGGCAGAGGCAAACACCTGATGGAGTAGGCATAGTAATTTTCCTCCCCAACACCATCCAGCACCTTCCCTGAGGCAAACACCTGTCAGAGTAGGAATAGTAATTTTGCCCCCCACCACCATCCAGCACCTTCCCTGAGGCAAACACCTGTCAGAGTAAGAATATAATTTTGCCCCACCACCATCCAGTACCTTCCCAGAGGCAAACATCTGTTGGAATAGGAATAGTAATTTTGCCCCCACTACCATCCAGCACCTTCCATGAGGCAAACACCTGTCAGAGTAGGAATAGTCATTTTGCCCCCCACCAATTTCTAGCACATTCCCTGAGGCAAACACCTGTCGGAGTAGGAATAGTATTTTTGTCCCTCCATCACCATCCAGCACCTTCCCTAAGGCAAATACCTGTTGGAGTAGGAATAGTAGTTTTGTCCCCCATCACCATCCAGCACATTTCATGAGGCAAACTCCTATCTAACTAGGACTAGTTGTTTTAGCCCCTCACCACTTGTCGGAATTGGATTAGTAGTTTTGCTTGCCTCCACTTTCCAGCAGTTGCCCTGAGGTAAATTTTGGACACTAATTTTCTAAATGACAGCCCCTGACATACTACTATTAGAAATTTCAAATACCAGCTCAGTAATTTAGTTTATGTTTTTTTTAAACAAAAAAGTAATTGAAAATGTTTTTTTAATACCATTTGATTTCTATAACATACTCTTACTTTTGTGAGTGTCCTGTCGAGAGCCAGGTAAAAGTTTGTGGATTTAAAAAAAATATATCACTACCAAATGTTTAGGGGTTTTAGTGTATTATCTGTATGTGTGTTCGTTGTAACTGTTTTACTTACTTGATCTGTAGGTGGCAGTGTTCAAAAGCAATCTGTCTTTTTTGTCTCCGTGCTCTGATGTGTGTGGATACCAGGGAAGTCAGTGATCCACTGAGCACAACATGGTGGACGGCTCAATTTATACGTTTTTGTGTGTTGAATGGTAATCTAAAACAAAATATGACTTCGATTGCATTTTAATTGTGAACCTAGTTCTGACAGAAACTATATTCAATACATAGGGGCCGAATACGATGTCGGGCAGAAACCCTCCTCGACCGTGACGGATCCTTTCCGTCCGACTCAGTCGGTTTACATTGCGACCGCCCGATTACGTAGTTCGCGGTTGGAATGTAAACCACGCGGTCATTCCGAATCGGTTCTGAGTGACTCGCGTAGTATTCGTGTCAGTCGGAACCGCATCGTACACCCCTATGGACAGTGTTTCCGCAGTCGGGATTACGGTGTCGATTTCCAACAGCCTTTCCTTGTCGGCCTGTCTGATACTGAAAGGCTGTCGGAAAGTGACTTTGGGGGTCCCTGGCCTGGCACCCTAGCACCCATGGCCTACGGTTGGTGGCGGAGGGGGTACCTAAAGGACGCCCTGTAAAACCCTGCCCTGTATGGCAGGCACCATGGGGTGCCTGCAACAGGGTGCAGGGTTTTCTTCAAACACCCCATTTCCCCATAGCAGCCTGTGTTACGGCCGGTTGTTGGGCGTAACACGGCTCCCCATAGGAAACAATGGGAATCCAACCGAACAGTGTTCGAATGCATCGTAATCCTGCTGTCGGAACCACCGACCGCAAGTTGGTCGGACCCGATTCCAAGTCAGTGTCGGGAGGAGGCTTTCTGTCCGACATTGTAATCGGCCACATAATGTTTACAAATACGTTTTTTTTCTTTCATGGTTAGATTGGCAGCCCTTTTGATAGGTCACTGAATACAGGCGTTTAGTAAAAATAGAGAAAGGACACCTGGAAAATTCATTTTGTAATGCATTGGGTTCTTTTTCTATCAGCGTTAAATTGATTAGGTTTTTTTAACCTTGTTAAGTACAGTAAATGTTCATTCTCTAATTTGTTTTATTATCGCTATCTCAAAATGAAGTGTTATAGTTTTTTTTCAATTTTTGAGAAGCTGATAAACAGTATTTTTATGTTTACTTTAATTGCGTTGTAATGGTATGCATTGTAATGGTATGCGTTGTAATGGTATGTGTTGTAATGGTAGTTATAAAGTTACTCTATAGGACTGCGTTGTGATGGTCTTCATTGTAAAATCATGTGTTGTAGTGGTGTTTATATTGTAATGCCCGCGATGTAAAAACATGTGTTGTAATGGAATACATTGTAACATCATACAACCCTAAATGTCCTTTTGGGGCAGGATATTCCCCAACTTACTAACAGCATTTTGAGCTATTTTCTTAGCACAAAATACACCCTCATATCTAGGGCGCGATTACGATGGCAGACGAAAAACCCTTCCGTCCGCCGTGCTCGCGATAAAAAATCCTACCGCGGCGGACGGAATTCCCAAAAGACCGTCTGTAACAGTCAGAAAAGCTGTAAATCTGACTGTGGCGGATGGGGAAAGCTGTTCAATGGACTCAAAAGGCCACTACTGCCGTGGAATGACCGCATGGCCAATTACGATGAGATAGTGGAGCTGGCGTAACGATCATTGCTGTCCCGACCGCCGCGGTCGCGCTCAGGCAAAATGAATGGTGGTCGGAACAAACTTCACTACAATGCTCAAAGTGTGCCTGTACTCTCCGCAGCCCTCAATCACATCAGACACGCACCAATGATACACCACAAATGTATTCCTGAAATAAAAGCCATGGTCAGCATGGAAGAGACACCTGGTAGTCATCACTCATGTGGACACACCCACATACCACAGTATAAAACCAACCCCTTCCTGGACCAGCATCCTTTGCAAAGCAGGCGCTGAGACAGAGAGAGACAGGACACCATTTTGTCACACAGCACAACATCACACCCACCCAACTCCACACACCACCACTTCTCATCCACACACCTGACACACCTCACACATCTTCATCACCACTTTGCACCCTGCACCTTTCATTCATTTGCACCATGCCCAATCAAAAAATGCCCAAATTCTCAGACACAGAGTTGAAAGTGCTGGTAGACGAGATAATTAGGGTAGAACCCCATTTGTATGGGAACCTGGTCCAACAGACCCCACTTGTGCGCAAAAATCAGATGTGGGCAAGGATCTACAACAAAGGCAATGCAGTAGGGACCACCCTACGCACACTGCGTGACATCAAAAGGTGGTGGACCGACCACAAGGCCCGGGTCAAGGCTCGGGCCCAGAGGAACAACGAGGCGGGCCAAAGAACTGGTGGCTGCCCTCCCATTCCATCACTAACCTTCAATGAATGGGAGGAGAAGGTGCTTGCCATACTGCATCCAGAGAGTCTCACAGGAATCGAGGGGGGAGTGGAGGCTGGTAAGTACAAACAAAATTATCACATCCCACTGCAATGTACTGTTGTGTACAACAAGTGAGCCTCAATTGCCAGACCAAATCAAACTCATGTAGAATGCACGCTTTTAAGATGAATGTCCCACCAGGCTAGCATTTCCTTCCTCTGCTTCACCTCACAGGTAGGTAGTCAGCTCATGCACCCTGGCCTCCCTCCCAAACAGCATGGAGCACCCTCCCCACCCCAGAGCCATGTGGCAGCCATCACCGTCGACAGTGCTTCCTAACAGGTAGGTAGCCATCTTACTGGGGAGGGGGTTGTTGAGACCTGACAGCAAGACCACCACTCCCACTAGGCCTTCTGTACTCCCTCCCAAACAGCATGGCGCACCCTGCCCACCCCACAGCCATGTGGCAGCCATCACCGTCGACAGTGCTTCCTAACAGGTAGGTAGCCATCTTACTGGTTAGGGGGTTGTTGAGACCTGACAGCAAGACCACCACTCCCACTAGGCCCTCTATCTCCCTCCCAAACAGCATGGAGCACCCTCCCCACCCCAGAGCCATGTGGCAGCCATCACCGTCGACAGTGCTTCCTAACAGGTAGGTAGCCATCTTACTGGGGAGGGGGTTCTTGAGACCTGACAGCAAGACCACCACTCCCACAAGGCCCTCTGTACTCCCACCCAAACAGCATGGAGCACCCTCCCCACCCCACAGCCATGTGGCAGCCATCACCATCGACAGTGCTTCCTAACAGGTAGGTAGCCATCTTACTGGGGAGGGGGTTGTTGGAGACCTGACAGCAAGACCACCACTCCCACTAGGCCCTCTGTACTCCCTCCCAAACAGCATGGAGCTATATGACCACCACATCCCGCACTTGTTAGCCAACTCTGTAAAGCTCCATAAGTTGTAGCCAGTGCACACACAGCTAATCCCATTGAGAGGTCACATCAATCACAGTGTCATTGATGAAGTCACATGTAACTGCAAAGCAAAACCCAAGAACGCAATGGCCAAAATCCAATGTGCAAGTCCCATTGTCTCAAAGCATAAAGGCTCACATCAACACAACACATGCATGGAGACTCAGTCAAACATCACAAACCATAGGAGGTTAGTACAAAAGAGCACAACACAAATCATGAAGTTGCGGCATAGTAGACAGATACTCATAGAAAAGTCACAAATATCCTAGCATCAACTGAAGTGGATGAGCAACAAGTTGGTACCAGAGGACATGTCCTTGGAAATGCAATATCTGTACATATGAAATTGTTGCTTCAGCCATGTCACATCGCTAACGAGCAATGTATGTACCTCTACATCATGTTCGACTGCTGACAAACTGTTACGAATGCCAAGTAATGCCATTGTCAAAAGTCAGGTCATCTCTAATGAAATGTGCAAAACATGATCATCAAAGTTGTGCTGTGTACTGAACATGCTGACAATCTAACCTCTGTCCAACAGGTGACTCGCTAGCAACAGCAGGCGACCGTGACATGAATGAGCCAAGCCAGTCTCCCCCCCCCAGGAAAGTGAACTCGCGGATGCAGATTCCCTGGTTTTTTCGGATGAGGAGGACCGACCTGGCCCCTCCGGCGTGGCCAGGCAAGCTCGGTCCCAGGACCTCACAGTCCCCACCACCACCACCACGACTCCCACAACAACTGCAACAACAACGCTGACACCTGCAACAACGACCTGTGTGGCAGCCACCTTCACCATCACCACCACTGACTCCAACACTGTCCCTGTGGCAGCTGTCGCCAATACCACCAGGCAGCCTGGGGATTCTGGGGACAGTGTGCGGCGTTGGCGATAGGCAACGCCACAGGTCCGTGTCTTCAGGGCAGGTGGGAGGTCAACTGGGGGACAGTCACAGGAGGACACTGAGAGTGAGGCCCTGGCCACCGTGAACACAGTCCTTGGTGCATACCAACAAAACCAGGGACAGATGGGCCAGGTTGTGGAAGAACTGCGTGAACTCCGCCTGCTGCAAAGGTCCATGGACACACGTTTGGGACAACTTGTGGAGTACATGGGCCAGCTTGTGGGTGTTCTGAGGGACATCCATGCAGCTCAAATAGCGGCACCCCACCCAGTTGCCAGCCTGATGATACAACACCTCAGCAGTGGCCACAGGGAGGGATGAGGCAGAAGACACAGACTCCTCAGATACCTCTGAGCATGCAGCAGGTTCCCCCCCTGCCAAAAGGTAGAGGGGACGTCCGAGAAAGACCAGGGGAGGATCACGTGGCAAAGCACCTTGCAAAACCAGTTCTTGGAGCCACCGTTTATGTCACCAGTGTTCCACAGAGCATTGACTTTGTTGTACATCCGATCCCACATTGCCACAATGATGGGAGTGTTCTGTTGGACTGTGGAATTCCACCCTTGTGTGTACCACCCTAGGTATCCATGTACCAGCACTTTCGACTTCACCACTCACCTGTCACTCATGTCAAAATAAACACAATTCACACCCCTATGCCTTTGTGTCAGTAACATGTTTATCATAGTAAGTAGCATGTTAACTCACATTGCAATGTATCACAAGATTTGAATGCGACAATCCATTGAGAGAGCGGAGGAACCTAGAACGACACAAGAAAATAACAGTGAGCTAACATATGATGGCATGACAGCTAAAGCACACCACTAGGCAACACTCTACAAGATGCATTCCAGATAACACTGGCCAACACCATCAACATGGACAGAAGGGGGATGAGAGGACACTACGTCACCTACCAGCACAGTTCACCACTTAGCATCCTGGTAAAAGCACTTCTCTTTAAATGCTTACTTGAATTTCCGTTGAAGTGTTTCACCAAGTTTGTTGCAGGTTAGTGCTGTGAATCTCTAGTCACATGTGTACTTGGATATTATCCTTCATCAGTAGAGATAAAAAATGAAATTCTGTGTTTGCTGAGAAAGCTGCCACAATCCTCTCAGGTCTCTGTACCTTTCCCTGGCCAACTTTGGTGAAACACTTCAGCTACATTTCAAGTAAGCATTTGAACTGAACTGCATTTACCAGGATGCAAAGGGATGAACTGTGCTGGGAGGTGAAGCAGTGTCCTCCCATCCCCCTACTACCATCAACATGAACATGACGTAAGTTGTAAAACTCACACAGCGCTGCACAATGTACCCCTTAGCAGTGTGCCAACAAGAGCCAGCATCCAAACACATCCTGTTAAATGGCCGTTGGGGACATTCTCGCCTTCACTAACTCAAGTACAGTTACACAGGGCTTGTAATGTATCATGCAAGATTTTTGCATGTTTTAAAAAAGGAACACCAGTCCCTGCCAACGTTCCCATGCTAAAGCTCCTTTTTCACGGAAATTATCTTATCCTGAATAACCACAAACGCTGCGGTTTACTTGCAGGCGTCCTGTATATAGTAACAGTTTCACAATGTGTAACTTGCTGTAGCAATGTTCTTTTTACTCCCCCATATGGGATTGTAGATAGTTACTTGTGGCCTCACATTCCCTGTATGAAAGCAGACTTCAATGAGTTAAGCAGGCACAAAGCGCTTTTGTTTCAACAAGAAGTCGCTCTCACATAAGCCCGTTAGACCTTCGAATTGCAGGTGGCTCGAACGTCCAGTGAGTTTCAGTCACTGCTAAACACGACTCTCCCAATCCATTTTTGGGAATTGATACACCAAATATCAAAAGCGTCTGATACTGAAGGCCTTGCACATATTTTATTAACTTGTGGGCTATGGCCTTGTTACTTTGTTTCAGACTATTTTTGGAGTACTACCGGGTGTCATTCATTCAATTTTTCAAGTGCATCTGGCGGTTTACCATCACTCCTTTGGCTGTTCTGCAGAGTGCTGGTTCCCCTACTGCTCTTACGCAATGACTGCCCGTCCTGTGGTCCTGGCCAACCCCGGTCAGTTGCAACTGTACCGTGAACGAATGCAGCTCATTTTTGGATGTCTGCCATTAGCTGTGCTACGCATCAGTTATAGTCTAACCTTCCGCTATGCCTATTTCACCTGTGTGCAACCTGTGTTCTACTGTTGCCGATGCCCCTTTCAATGGGCCATGGATGTCTGCCTTTCAAACACATCTCTTGCTGATCTGGATTATGACCTGTGGGTGAGTCCTTTGTTGGCCCATGACCAGGACTGTTCCAGTGATTGCCGTTTATGGGATGCCTCACAACGTGGCAGACGGGCTGCCAGCTGCGCCTGTGCATTTGCGCAATGTCTCCTGTGCCATGCCTACATCGAACCTCTTCCAGGTTGCCCTGAAATGCTCCTTTCGTCCACCGAGTGCGAGGAGCACATCTGTTCCTTCATACTACTGGATTGGATGGTGGTCCTTTTTGCTGAAGCTGATTCTGATCGTCTTCTGGAACTGCTTGCCTTCAAAGCTGCAAGTGCTTTCTTGGATTCGTAACTACTTACCAGCATCTGCAACTGTTTGGATCTAATTCAATATTGTTTTACCTTTTCTCGCCTCCTTCAGAAATTTCATTTGATTTATCTAAAACCTTGGCCCTGTCCGCATTCGCTTTGACTCTGCTTACCTTTGCAGGCTGTTTCGCTTGGTACCACAGATCTGAGCAAGGGGAGGATGTTAAATGGCCGTCGTGGACATTGTCATCTAGTATGAGCCCGGCTTACATTATGCAGCTTTAGAGCATGTTGATACATGGCTTTGTTGTTTTGCAAGTAGCTTCGTTGATGTCTTTCACATGAGAACTGTCCGCAGAGCTTGTTCTCTGTGCAGTCCTGGTGTACAGCCTGTACATCATGTCCAAGATCGTAAAACAATGTCCCTTGTTATTCTGTTCTGGTCAGGCCCTAGCACCCAGACTCAACAAACTCTCGCAGCTGCTAAAGCCCACGGGTGCCTTTTTGATAATATAGGGAGGCAGGCTAGGTGCCCCACACCTGGAGAGGGATCCGTCCAGAGAGAAGAGCAACACAGCACATGTGATGTGCATATCACCATCTATAGGCTGAGGAATGGGGTCTGCTGACAAAGTCCTGAGATCTTGGGATACATAGTAAGACTTCTTCTAGCAAGGGGAGAGGGGATAGGCTCATAGGTCTTCCTCCTGAGGGATCATTAATATGACATCTCCCTTCATGGTATATGGACATGTTTCTATGCTGACTGTTTTTGTATTATGCATTATTCTGCTTGCTGTCGCACGTATACTGCATGTTGGGACACGTTAGTTGAAATAAACATTTGAAAACGTTTCTTGTCTTCAACTGATCTTATTGTGGACAAGTATAAGAGTGAGGGCGAAAGGGTATGTCTCGTTACCGCGATTCCTGAGAGATCTGAGAGCGTTGTGTCCTGGGGTGTATAAGCACTTCTTTCACTGTCAGTGAG
Organism: Calotriton arnoldi; assembly: GCA_963921515.1. Taxonomy (NCBI): domain Eukaryota; kingdom Metazoa; phylum Chordata; class Amphibia; order Caudata; family Salamandridae; genus Calotriton; species Calotriton arnoldi. The sequence goes on along the minus strand of CAWUFW010006839.1, from coordinate 271,108 downwards.
TAGGAGAGATAGTGAGTCACTATAGCTATTCAGTCCTGTGCTCATGGGTACTCAGGTGGTAGGATGACTCAGTCCCTGCCTGCCCAAGTCCTACGATCCTGCACAGAGTTCTGTCTGTGGGCAGAATCCCAGCAACAATCCTCCAAGTATGGCAGACAACAGCAAAGCGCACAAACACAATCATAGTTGCTCAATGCTAACTTACACTCAATGGAAGTAGTTGGTGATGAGCTGTTGACGCAGGTCAAGACCTTCTTCCTCACCACTATCATCATCACTGGGCATGTGTGGGTGTTCAGCGGGTGGCTCCTGCTGCTCATCATCGTCCTGAATCAGGGGTATCTCTTTGCACAAGGCCAGGTTGTGTAGCATGCAGCATGCGACTATGATCTGACACACCTTCTGAGGTGAGTAGAGAAGTGCACCACCACTCTTGTCCAGACACCTGAATCTAGACTTTAGAAGTCCAAAAGTGTACTCCACCACACGACGTGTCCTCCCATGGGCATCATTAAAGTGGACTTCCCCGGGCGTAGATGGATTCCTCAGTGGGGTCAGCAACCACGGACGATTGGGATACCCTGAGTCACCTAGTTGTAAGAAACACAGACAAACAATGTAATGGTAATATATGAGGAGAGCAGCATGTCACACATACATCACACTCATTGACACAGCCCACTCACCAACAAGCCAGGCACGCTCTGGGTGAAGATTTGCCATCAATTGTGGTATGCTGCTGTTTCGCAGAATGTATGAGTCATGTGCCGAACCTGGATACTTTGCACACACGTGTGATATTATCTGATCCACTTGGCATACCACTTGCACATTAATGGAGTGGTGATGTTTGCCGTTACGATAGATGTGTTCCCATGCCTGTGGTGGAACTAGGCCAATGTGGGTACCGTCAATGGCTCCCACAACATTTGGGATGCGTCCAAGATCATAAAAATCCCCCTTCACAGCTGCCAATTCATTTCTCCTTGGAAAGTGTATATAGCGGTCCTTGTAGGTCATCAATGCAGACAGGACATCATGCAACACCATGCTCAATATAGGCTATGACATCCCACCGGCGCTGGCCACGGTGTATTGGAAGGACCCAGTGGCAAAGTAATGCAGTGCAGCCATCACTTTTACTGTAGCAGACAATGCAGCCGGATAAGTTCTGTGGGGCTTCAAATGGGGCTCCAACTGAGCACATAGCTCTCGCAGTGTAAGGCGATCCAGACGGAATTTCTTTATGATTTCTATGTCCTCCATCTTCGCCAGGTCTGGGACAGGGCGATAGATAGGCGGTCTCCTCCTACGTACTCTGGCAGGGGACACATGCAAAAGATGAGTAAAAGATGAGATGTGGGAAACAGCTTAACCAAAGACTCTCACAACCACAACATTGACAGGACTCTTGAACACGTGAAATGCACAAGTGACATGCATACAGACCTTGATTTGCATCACTCAATCGACATACTAACTACTACAACATCAGAATAAGACGATGTGTATGACATATGGTACACTGCAACATCTTAGTGTGAGCAGCCCTGTGGGTAGATGGCACAGCACATGTGGTTAACAGCATCAATGCTGAGTTGCATGTATCTGCTGTCACTGCACGACCTCAAGCTTCAGTCCCACAATACACAACAACATTACGAAATGAGGCCAGTGAGTGTCAGCTGGATAACAATACATGAACATGCAGCACAGTGGACAGACAAATATGAACATTATGGGGTCAGTCCATCGTGACTGTGTGAGGATTTTGCGTGACAGACATTGCCATGCTCACCAAAATGAAACACAATAACATATGGATTGTGTATACATGTACACATGGCTGAAAATGACCGATGATGTTGGGCAGAGCGATGTTTGCTTGTTACACATGTGCACTCCTCTGATGTGTGTGAAAACATATGCAGGCAATGGCAGCTAGGCACACTGTATGCCACAGCAGTACGTGTGTTGAAAGTGCTAGAGCTTACAAGTAAGTCTGATTTCCGTACAATGGACACTTCTAAATGTCAGCCAACATCACTGGCCCTTCATGAGACAACCCATGGCCGATAGTCAAATAGCAAGGGATATTCAAACAGTGTTCACAGGTTGAATGTTTCAATACACAACATTAGTACAGTGCGAGAGGCCTTTGTCCTTTTTGACTCCTCAACTCATTTCATTTCATGCTGGCCACAAGACATGACAATGAATGTTATTTCACTCTCCTTTTCTTGGACATACTATGTGTGTGAAGAATTAACTCAAAGGTCACACCTATAACACCTTAACAGGGTGCACAAATCACTTTAGGCAAATGTGTTGGGATGAGTGATGTAATTAGCAAAGCGAGAATGGAAATGCAAAATGTGTTTACAGGCACGGTAGCTGGCATCCACAGCGGTGACACGCATTGGCCCCAATTGAATGATGCAGGATAGCGGTGGACGCTTCCTGACCTCCGCGGTGCGTCACCGCCTATGAGGAATAGCCATCAGCCAATGGGAACCGCCAGCGGCTTACATTTTTTAAACTCGTGGTAGGCGTGCTCCGCCACTGCGGGGCCCGGCATTGGCCCCAATTGAATGATGCAGGATAGCGGTGGACGCTTCCTGACCTCCGCAGTGCATCACCGCCTATGAGGAATAGCCTTCAGCCAATGGGAACCACCAGCGGCTTACATTTTTGAAACTCACGGTAGGCGTGCTCTGCCAATGCGGGGCTCGGCATTGGCCCCAATTGAATGTGGCAGGATAGCGATGGGCGCTTTCTGACCTCCGCGGTGCGTCACCGCCTATGAGGAATAGCCATCAGCCAATGGGAACCGCTAGCTGCTTACATTTTGTAAACACGCGGTAGGCGTGCGCCGCCACTGCGGAGCCCGGCATTGGCCCCAATTGAATGTGGCAGGATAGTGGTGGATGCTTCGTGACCTCTGCGGTGCATCACCACCTATGAGGAATAGCCATCAGCCAATGGGAACCTCCAGCGGCTTACATTTTTTAAACTCGCGGTAGGCGTGCTCTGCCACTGCGGGGCCCGGCATTGGCCCCAATTGAATGATGCAGGATAGCGGTGGACGCTTCCTGACCTCCTTGGTGCGTCACCGCCTATGAGGAATAGCCATCAGCCAATGGGAACCGCCAGCGGCTTACATTTTTGAAACTCTCGGTAGGCGTGCTCCGCCACTGCGGGGCCTGGCATTGGCCCCAATTGAATGTGGCAGGATAGCGGTGGATGCTTCCTGACCTCCACGGTGCTTCACCGCCTATGAGGAGTAACCATCAGCCAATGGGAACCGTCAGCGGCTTACATTTTTAAAACTCGCAGTAGGCGTGCTCCGCCACTGCGGGGCCCGGCATTGGCCCTAATTGAAGGATGCGAACCAGGCTGGCCAATGGTATCAGCAGAACAATACTGGAATGAGCCTAGGGCCCTATATATATGCCTGTGAAATGTCCACACCTGTCACTTGCCTAGAGACACTGTTGCCTGCCATTCCTCACCACGAACTGCTGCTGTACCTCATCTCTGGAACCAGTCATGGCTTGTACTGAGAACCTGAGGGCATGTCCCTTCACCACAGAGGAGCTGGAGATCCTGGTGGACGAGGTCTTTGGACAGTACGGCCGGCTCTATGGTGCTCCAGAGGTACTGGTAAGTGAATGCTAAACTTACTGAGGATGCTCCAAAAGCTCACAACATGTTACTGTACAGTGGTCTGTGCCTCAGACTGCAAGCCAATATTGGTGCTTTCTGATTTTGGCGTCTGCATTTCCCAAACATGACGTACTACTTGATGCACTTGAGTATGTGGGGAGGATGGCACACTCGTCAATTTTGCAGCTCCATAGGTGCAAAACCTCACACATGTGAATCTCAGAAAGGTTGATGTATACGTGTTGGAGTTTGTGTAGCCAAACAAGTTCAAGTGCATGGTGTTGAGCCTTGTTCCCCCTGAGCCCTGAGTGCATGCAATGATGATTTTGCCAGAACGTGGTTTATCAGTTGTACAGTTACAATGATGACTTCATGAAATCTCTTTTTGGATACACATTCCCTGTGCCATGTCCTCTATGAGTTCATTACGTGTACATATGTACATTAGTGAGATGGTAAGTGTCGATTGGGCAGAGGTTAGTGATTATGGGGTGTGCTCATTCTACAGGGATACTATGAAGATGAGCCCAGAATGCACAAGAGTACAGGGCCTGTTACTGTCTAGATTAGTGTGAAATTACCTCATGCATATGATAGATGTACAAAGGACATTCCATCCTTCTTTTGGTGTAATTATGAGTAGACTCTCTCATGTGTATGCACTGTGTACTGACACACAATGCACCACTACAAAGTGTTACAAATGTCTTCTCTTGTCTCCCATACCTACAGCTCAAGGTCCATCAGCGGAAGGCAATATGGAGGGCATCGCCCGGAAGGTGCGGACCCTAGGGCTCTCTAACCGTCGACACAACCACTGCCACAAGAGGTGGGATGACATCTGCCACCTTAGCAAAAACGTCACCGAAATGACGCTGGGACTGGTTCCTCGACTGGTCGGTTGGCGCGCCGGAGCATGACCCCACTATTGACCCGCATCCTGGCAGTGACACAGCCAGAGCTGAATGGACGCCTGAGGGCCCAGCAGTAGCAAGTTTGGGGTGAGTATAGTACAAAGTGTGATGTTGCTCATGAAAGACTGCACAAATCCCAGCCCAGAGCAAGGCTGTAGCCTATGAGTTGTCTCTAGTGTGGTGTAATTGCCTCTCAGTTGACTCAGTGGTGAGTGCAGATATTCTTGGCATGTACAACGTCTGGATTGTCATGTGTCCAGGTAACATCAACATAAGTGTCAGTCTCTGTGGCATCAACTGGAAGTGAACATCAGTGAGCATCATGTCAGGGTGATTTTAGAGATTGATGTTGTGCATTTCCATGTAATTGATACATCTACAGATTGCTTACCAATGTTCAACAGTAGTTGTGTTGCAGGACATGAATTAGTGGATGTAAGGATATCATGTCACTTAACAATAGTTTCCTTTAACTTACTATGTGTGGGGTTCTATCACCTCAAACTTCCAGTGTGACACACACAGTGAATTCAGATGTGTAGCTCTCTTAGCTGAAGGCATGTAGATGTGCCTACAGACAATAGGATGTGATGTTGAGATGCCAAAACATGCCTAGCAATTTGGCAGTATGAACGCAACATGGAGCATGACTGTCCAATAAGCATGTTGACATGCTTCAGATGATCATAGAAATATTTTGACTTATGCAGACAGTACATGGAGAGTCAAATGTGTGCCTTGAGTTCAAGCATTTCGGTTATTATTGCCTAACATGTTTGTGATCCGGCCTCTTCACTGAACAGTGTCTCTGTCTCCAGAATCTACCGAGGTCAGAGAAGGAGAGGGGCATGAAACCGTTGGTGAAGCTACTGGCAACACTGCTCCCCGGGAGTACAGCAACACTGAGGGGACCAGCGCATCGGAGTGGGACAGGAGTGCCCTGGAGGAGTCTGCTCCAGAAACGCCTACCTCTACTTCCTCACACTCCAGCGGTGACTCCTCTGTGTTGTCGGACAAAGGAGGATCGGCCTCTGCTTCATCGTCCGCCACACCCCGTCCTGTGTCCACCCTCCTTGATGCTCCCCCAACTGGTATCCGGGCCCGCTGCCCTAAGAAGGGTAGGGTATCTTTCCCCCCCAGGCACCACTGCCCCAGCCCCTGTGTCCCCTGCTGCCCTCAGTGTGGAGGCCATAGATATCTTGCGGCAGGTGTCTGTGGGGCAGACTTTGCTCCTGAATGCCCTCCAGGATCATGGTAACAAGTTGTCACAGGTTGTTGCGTTCATGGAGGGCAGTCATTCGGACGTCGGTGGCCTGCACAGGACTGTCCAGTCTTTGGCCTCCACACTGACGGCAGCCATTCTGCAGTCACGGGCTCACAATCCGGCTCCTGTCCCTTCCGCAACCACACTGCCAGTGACACCACCTGACCAGAGAGCACACACACCAGAGCATTCAGGCACCAAGTCGTCCCCACGCAGCACACGACAACAGCAGTCCAAGCGACAAAGACACGAGACATCATCCCCAAGGCACACAAGGAGCACACATGCCAGCCCCACCACAAGCACATCACAGGACACAGAGAAGCTGAAACACATTAAACATGCATCCACATTGCAGACCTCACATTCCTCGCCCTCCAAGAGCCCTCCAAGATCCAGAGCTGATCCTGAATCAGCACAGGAAGTTGCCCTGGCTGCCGTGGGCCTGTTGCCTGCCACAACTGCCCCCCCCCCAAGTTCAGAGGGCTGTTGTGCCCAAGACTTCCACTCCCACCCATCCCCTAGGAAGCATGGACAGAGAAGCAGTGAGGTAGTGGTAGCTCCAAAATAGGGGAGGCAGGGTAAAAGCCCACCCCCCCAAGCGTACAACAAGATCCAAAGGTTTTTCCCGGAAGGATCCACGAGCACCTGCTCCACTTTCTGGGAAGAAGGAAGCTGTTGTGCTCACCTCACCTATCCCTTGGCCCAAGACACTTGTGGGCTATCGTATCCCCAAGCAAGTGAGGCCCAGCCCTCCACATGCAACATCAGCCACTGAGCCTCCCCACTGCATTTCACCACCTCCCCGTGCGACGACTCCACCAGGTCCAGCCAGCCCTCAGGCTCCCACATCCTGGGATCCCTCTACCGCAACCAGTTCTCCCCCTCCCAAGTCCAGTCCTCCGACTACCCCAGACAGTCATCCCCCACCCAGTTCCAGTTCTCCACAAATTTGAGGCAGAGTCCCCCTTCTCACCCCATTCCTCCCTGAGCGGTGCCTGAGCTGCCCATTTGCTGGCCCTAGCCTGGTGATATTCCCAAAGCTGTGGACTGTGTCTCAATCATCTGTGTGGAATGTCGAAGCACACATGTGCAGACCTGAGTTTGGACTGGCCGTTGCCCTTAATGTTTTGCACTTTACATGCTGATACTGAGTTTATGTAATAAAAAATACATTTATGTTCTGAGCGTTGTCGCTGGCCTTACTAATGATGCTGTACAATGTATGTGTATATGTTCATCGGTTCCATGCTCTGAATTCACACTTTCCCATTGGCATGTACTGAAGTTGATATTGCAGGTGTTACCAGGGGTTCCGGCAACTAATGTCCAGTTTGGACTCTGAGGATTGATGGGGGCGAGCTGCTTGTCTGTGATGGTCCACTCTGGTCCTGTTCATTATGTTGGCTGAGCTCTACTTATTCACACATGTCAGATTTGTTTGCTTTCCATCATGATAATCTATTCCAATTTACATGATGACTTGAGGGGTGGACAGGGTACAAGATTTCTGTGTGATCTATCTTGATGTGTACACACCAGTGTAGATGTGTTGTCATCTTGGCCAGGTATGGCTTCGTAATCAAATGGATGGATGTACATATGCTTACTGGAGTCCTCAGATGGTGTGAGTGTCCTGTCATTTGCAGAGGTGTTCATGTGTATGTGCCCTTGAGCGTTGCCCTTTCACACGTGTATGATCCAGTTGATGAGTGCATGTTTGTTTCCATGATCAGACACCTTGTGGAGTGTTTGTGGACATGTTGGGGTTGTTGCCGGAGCAGTGTTCAGTGTGTCATTGTAATCTCGCAGTCCTAGTGTACACCTACATCTTATCCACAACATTTGTGAGTATGCAGAGTGTGTCACTGCAATGTCTGTGTTGTGAGTCTTGGGATCCGGCCTGGCTCTTGCTTACCTTTGTTCTCACTGTGCTGCATGTCTCTGGGATACAAGCATGATATGTGAGTTTTCACATGCATTGCTGTCACTTTCCACTTTATGGACTCCAATATGTGTTGGTCTGATTCATAACAGTCATACCATTGAGGCCTACACAATGTGAGATACTCCACTATGGCTTTTTGCTCTGTACACTCCTCACCTGTACAATTCTCATGTATACGCCACTTCAGTCAAAACATGTGCCACTGCATGCCCTGCACATGTTTTACCCTCCCCACCACTCCATGGTGTGACACTGTGCTGTGTGCAAATGATTTGTATCCAGAAGCATTGTGGCCCTCAGCACTGTTTCAGTAAATGATATGTGCTTTTTGAGCCTACTTGATTTCAGTCATGGTTGCTGATGTACAGTACAGATGGATTTCCAGCACAGTCCTCTTGTCTTGTACCAGCATGGATGTTTGCCTGGGTTGTGTAGCAGTAGGTGATAGCAATAGTGTGTAGCTGTTTGCTGCGGCACTGCTACCAATCCTGGGCCTGCATCTTCCTCACTTTGCAGTCTGCAGTGTGAAGGACGAGGCCCTTTATGGCCACGTGGGTACTTATGACCACCTGCTATGCCTTCCCAAATGAAGAGTCGGTCAGACAGTAGAGAATACACACAAGCCTTTATTACCGTTACTCTGCAGAGGAGCCCTTCATAACCTGCACCCTGAGATGGCTGGAGAGGGACTGACTCCCCAACCTTCGCTAATAGAAGATAAACCCTTCAGGAGACTTCGGCCACGCCTTCAGTGGAAAAATACCGGCCTGAGCCGGACACGAACAAAGAAGGCACAGAAAGATGGGCTAACACCTGCCAGATGGGTGCACTATCAGCAGTCCAAGGCCACTGTGCCGAGTCTCAACGGGGCATATTAGCAAGACCGGCGATAAAATTATCGCCGTTTTAGCGGCAGGAAACTGCCGCAAAAACGGCGATAATGGGCTTGCTAATATGCGTTAAAGAATTCCAATAGAAGCCCAGGTTAGATGTCCTGCACATCTAACCTGGGCTTCTATTGGAATTCTATAGCGCATATTAGCAAGCCCATTATCGCCGTTTTTGCGGCAGTTTCCTGCCGCTAAAACGGCGATAATTTTATCGCCGGTCTTGCTAATATGCCCCTACGTCTCTTAACGTGGGAGCAGAGTTACATGTATACAATGGAATGCAGAGCAAAATAATTATACTGTTAGCAAGTCGAGTTGCAGCCTTGAACATGAACAGAAAATATAACGAAATGCAATGTTCTGCTGAGGCAAGCGATTCTGAACTCTGAGGCCTAACATGAGCATGGCACAGGCAGTCTTATAAGGATTGCAAAAAAATAAAATGGCGGTACTCTGGTTAATGAGGCCTGCATACTGCGAAGAATACCTGACGGGCTACTGAATGCGTACATCAATGCATGTAATTTAGCCACACACTGCTAATATAAAAGAGCACGGCAGAGACATCATAGGTAAGGGAATTTTAAATCTAACAGACCCTCCTTTTAGCAGTGTTGGCTAAAACCTTTATTGCTATCCGGCAGGGTCTTTACAATTCTAAGGGAAGGAGATGGGACAGAATAAATGCATTGAGCAAGGTAGGATAATATGAAAGTGAACATCCATCATATTGCTATTTAATAATCAAAGAGAGCATCATCTATTAGCATAATTGACTGAATTTCTTGCATCATCATTTTGGAACTTCGTTTGTCATGTCTTGGAACATTTGGGGTAAGCCTAGTCACACAATAAGAACAACATGCTGGGAGACAATGGATGCAAAGGCAGCAAGTAAAAATAATACCTGCAATACCTAGTAGGACGAGCAGAATCTTCCAACCCCATGATGTTAGTAGACCCCAGAGCCACCCCGTGAGAGACCAAGAGCCATTATCTACATGGATCTCTGAAGCGAGCTTATGTCATTTCTGAATTACTAGGTTGACAGTCGGGGCAGTGTCTGGTATATATACACAACAGCTGCTCCCGATGACACAACATGCTCCACCCCTATCGGCTAAGATAACATCTAAAACCATCCTATTTTGGAGCGAGAAGAGTCTCATAGCCTGGAGCTCAACTGTGATATTCGTAAGTGTATCTGCTGTTGTGTTAATGACCCCCTCTACTACTCTTGCCAAACGCCTAATATTGCGGCTATTGAATATGGGACCCCAGAACGGTGTGAGACCCTTCATTATATCAGTAAACTACTGCAAGGAAGTATCTGTCTGATCAATATCATCTGCATTGACAACTCTCTTGACTCAGGAAATTATGACCTGCCTGCGCTGTAATCGGTGTGTCTTGTGGTAGTCGGAAGGGGCCACATATACTAGGGGAAGGAGGTAGGAGAGGTAGCATCTCCCTGACCACCCCTCAGGCAACCACACATAACCACTGTCACCACAGATAAAATAAATATTAGGGGGTGGGATCAATGGCGGGCTCTTAGGCATTTTCAGTATAGAGGTCGTGTTACAGGTACTGTTCTCTACTTCTACACTCCCTATTCCTTGGACGCAGAAGGATGACAGCACATTTACAACCGCCAGGGGCATGGGCTTATCATTAGTGACATTACGCATTTGAAAGGATTGATAATATTCGGTCACATTAAACTGCAAGAATCTGTCCTCTTCCGTTTTATTTATCTTTCTTCCTCTATTTACTGCTCTAAAGCAAGAAGTCAGGAATATCCGATCAAAACGTTCATCTCCAGGGGAAGTACCATATGGTGATTTATGTTGCGGGTACACTTTCATTGTTATTGATGAACGGGGCCCTTGTGTTCCAAGGAATCTGGTTGAGAAAAGGGGCGGATCAAACTAAGTAATGTAAACCAACCCTCACAACTGTTAACATAGGATAAAGGCATAGGCAGCAGTTTTTCACTCTTCTGTGTGGCTGAAGGCAGCAGTCCAACAGTTTGTCGTATTATAAACCGCATGTGTTTGATGCAGCGTCTGAATAAAAACATTATCTTTATAAGTCTAACGGTGTTCTTCTTTGTGGGGGGGCTAAAGTACCAATAATATGTTCAGAGGGTGCGGGGGTAGTACTTATCCAAGCATGAACAGGATATTTTTCTTCCAGGAAGAACAGTATTCCAAATAAAAAGATCAGAAAAAGCAAAATTATCACCACTAATACAATTTTAGTTTTAAGGGACCAGGTAGACCAAACAAGACCATGGGGATATGAGCGAGGAGCCGCAAAGGGCTGCTCCTCATCGGGGATGGGGTGACCAAAAGGATGCATTGCTGAAAAGTACTTGGGGAAATCGGAGCCGCTGTACAACCAGCCAGAGGGGTATTCTTCTTCCCTGTGTCCGTCTAGAGCCTCACAGGCAGGCTCCTATCATTCATCAAACTGTGTTTTCCCACGATGGAGCTGCTCAATTGCAACCCAGCAAAACAATCGCGGCCCTTGTTGAAAACAATCCTTCTTTCAGGATAGGGCAACCTCCCTCCTGGACAAATACCCTCAACGATCCTGTCCAGTGTTCAGGGCAGTGCACCTGTGTTCTTCACTCTATTTCTAAACAGGCACCAGAGGCGCTACGCCTGCACCCTAAGCTCAAGTCCTTCCCTAGCTCCTGTGTTGCCCTACTGGCGCACTGTCCTTCCGTCGGGGCCGCAGATTGTACCTAGAGTGCCCAGGCACTTCTTCATCAACAAACAAAGGCAAGGACTCAGAATCTGTTGGGGATCGGGACTCAGGACTTGGTGCTGTGGGGGCTGGAGTATCCGAGGCGGCCCTTATCTCAGGGGGAATCGCCTCGAACAAAACCTCGTCACTCTCCTTGTCGGTCTGTGCCCCTCTCAGTCGGGCATCAGAAAAGGGAACAAAGCGGGGAACCAGCTCCCCGTCCTGGTCGGCAATCCCGTTCTTCACCCAGGAATCATATGGGAGTGGGAGAGGCACCTTTTTTATATGAGAAGCATGCACCCAGTGCTTCCGGCCATCCACCTTCACAGCTGTCCGAGTGGCCAGGAGCACTTGGGTAGGGCCTCTCCACTGCGGCTCCAAACAGGACTTGCGTTGAAACTGGCGAAAAAGGACAAATTCCCCAGGCTGGATCCAATGTCCGGGACCCTCTGGCAATGGTTGTAGGGCGGCAGATATCTGTTGGTGAACAGAACGCAGATCTTTAGACAAGGCATACAAATAATCAATCAAAAGAGGGTATTCTATTTCTGAAAAACGTTTTGGTCTCGGGACACCCCAAACATTAGCAGGGCGCCCGAAAATCACCTCGTAAGGTGACAATCCTGTCCTAGAATGTGCCGTCACTCTTGCTGACAGTAGTGCTAGGGGCAATGCATCTGGCCATTTCAATTCTGTGCTCTCATGAATCTTGGCTAGTTTCAGTTTGAGGATACCGTTGTACTTCTCGACCAGGCCAGCCGATTAAGGATGGTTGGCCGCATGGAATTTCTGTGTGATTTGCAGACCCTTGCACACCAGCTCAATGACTCTAGCATTGAAGTGGCTCCCATTGTCACTCCAGATCACGCGTGGTAATCCGTAGCGTGGGAAGTATTCCTTTAAAAGTGCCTTGGCTGTCGCTATGGCCGTATTCTCCTAAGTTGGGTAGGCTTCCACCCACTTACTAAATGCACAAACTACCACTAGTACATACTTCAAGTTGTTTATTCGCTCCATTTCGATGAAATCCATTTGGATGACCTCGAAAGGGAAGGAAGGTGGGGCAAAGTTACCAACAGGTGTAGGGGTGCCCTTTCCAGGATTGTGCTTCAAACAAACAATACAGTGTCTCACTAACTGTGCTGCAACCTTAGGGATATTCTCATTCTGCCATACTGGATCTAGCAATTTGCAAATGCCTTTCGCACTAATGTGCGCTGGGCCATGGGCCATAGTGACTACAGGTAAGACATAGGCATTGGGCAACAACCATCTCCGTTTGTCTGACAAATCAGTCCAACACCCGTCCTCATCTAAGCATCCTGTTCTCCCCTCCCACATTGCCAATTTGTCTACAGTCGCTTCTGGTTGTATCTCCCTCACGCTCTCCACAGTATCCTCGAACATTGTATTGTCTGGAACCCATCTAGCAGGTCCCGCTACAAACATTTGTTCTGGCGGTCTCCTTGGCTGTTTGGTCCGCAAAGGCATTACCCCTCCCCACATCATCCACCACTGCTTTATGGGCGCTGCATTTTATTATAGCTAAATTGTCAGGAAGAGTCAATGCTGATAATAATCTGAGTATCAATGGACCGTGCTGTATCTTTTGACCATGGGATGTCAGAAACCCTCTCTCCGCCCAGAGGCGCCCAAAATTATGTGCTACCCCGAAGGCGTACTGACTGTCAGTGTAGACATTAACAGTCAGGCCTTCACTCAGTTCGCAAGCTCTCAGGAGGGCAACTAACTCGGCAGCTTGGGCAGACTGATATGGGATATGGGATGTCTCAACTACAGTATGTAATGTCGTTATTGCATAGGCGGCAGTAGTAGTGCCGTCCGGCAGTTTGAAACAAGAGCCATTGACATATAGTTCCCCTTGGGGGTCAGATAAGGGAACATCTGTCAGGTCTACCCGTCCCTTCGTTTCCTCTTCCATCCGAAACAAACAATCATGGACATCACTGTCCCTTTCTTCCGAAGGGAGGGGTAGTAACGTGGCTAGATTGAGTGTAGTGCATTGTTTAATGGTGATGTGCGGAGCAAATAGAGTCTGTTCATATCCAGTAAGACGTGCACTGGTGAGGTGCTGTGTCTTTGTTTTGTTCAAAAGCACGTCCACAGCATGTGGGACCATAACTGTGAGGTCAGTGTTAAGCACGAGCCCTGCCGATTGTCTAATAGAAACTGCCGCCGCCGCTGCAGCTCTTAGACAGCTCGGGATCGCTCTAGCGACAGTGTCAAGGATGGCAGAGAAGTAAGCGCAGGGTCTCTGCTTACCACCAAAACCCTGTGTTAAAACAGAAAGCGCGCAACCTTCTGCCTCATGTACATAGAGCACAAAAGGCTTCTGATAGTCAGGGGTGCCAAACGCGGGAGCAGAGCAAAGCGCAGTTTTCAATCGTTCAAAAGCTTGCTGGCATGCAGATGTCCACGGCAAGGGCTCATGCATATCTCTGGTGATCAGGTGAAGAAGGGGCTTTGTTAGTAGGGAGAAATTAGGGATCCACTGGCAACAGTACGATGGTATACCCAGAAACGCGCGTACCTCACGCTGGGTCTTAGGAACAGGTGCGTTAGTTATAGCCGCTATGCGTTCGGGTGTTAGTCTGTGACCCTCCTTCTACAGTAGGTGACCTTGGTAGGTGACCTCCTGTCGACAATATTGGAATTTCGATAAGGACACTTTGTGCCCATCGCGTTCCAGATGAAGCAGCAATTTAACTGTGGCCTCTTTACAGCCCTGTTCAGTGTCTGAAGCCACTAACAGATCATCAACGTACTGTAGCATCACATTACCAGTGGGAAGCTCCAATGAATCCAACTGTGTTTTCAAAGCCTGGCTGTAAATACTAGGACTCTCCGTATAACCTTGCGGAGCCCGACAAAATCTAAAACTCCGGCCAGCAATTGTAAATCCAAAAATGTGATGGCTGTCAGGGTGTATTGGGATACTAAAGAAAGCATTCTTTAAATCGATCACTGAGAAGAACTGAGCCGTCGGGGGCATCATGGTCAGTATTGTTGTGATGTCAGGGACCACAGGGTATTGGGGAACTACAATTTTATTGACCTCTCTCAGGTCAATTACGAAGCGGTAAACATCAGGGTGGTGGTCAGGGCAGTCCAAAGGTGCTTTCTTGAGGATAGGAATAATAGGGCTGTTACACACATTCGCTGCTGCCTCTTCAACTACACCAGACTTAATCATATTCCGTATTATTTGTAACAATGCCTTTTCTCCTGCCTGGGATATCTTGCACTGCGGAACTCGGGGCAACCTGCCATTATTCCTTATATGGATGGAGACAGGTGGGATCTGAAGCAGCCCTACATCCGTGTCACCCGCCGCCCATAGCGTACGCTTCACCTCATGGAACTCAGGAGGAAGAGGGTCATCTTTAGCGAAACATTGTTTGGCATGGGCAACTCGTGGACCAACAGTCATGTGGACACCGTCCGGGGAACAATACATTGTCGCATGTAATCTTTTCAGCAAATCCAGTCCCAGCAAATTCTCTCCACAATTTGATGTCAGCAAAAACGGGGAGTCGACTGTGAAGGGACCAATAGTCAAAGCAAGGGGTTTGGAAATGGGGCTAACAACCGGCCCGCCTGAGAAACCCACCGATATATTATTTTGGCCAGACAGAGCTGCCCCCGGGACCAGTGAACTGGAAACAGAGCTATTCATAGCCCCTGTATCAACTAAAAAATTTTTTAGTGGAGCCATGCAAATCCGCAGTGACTATGGGCCAGATTCACAGAACTAACTTAAGACAAAATCCTAAACTTACTACCATTTTGGTATTCACAGAAGGCACTTACTCATTTTGGTATTCACAGAAGGCACTTACTTACTCATTTTGTGTAACTTACTCATTTTCAGTAACTTACTCATTTTGTGTAACTTACTCATTTTGGTATTCACAGAAGGCACTTACTCATTGATGAGTAAGTGCCTTCTGTGAATACCAAAATGAGTAAGTTACACAAAATGAGTAAGTTACTCAAAATGAGTAAGTTACTCATTTTGGTATTCACAGAAGGCACTTACTCATCAATGAGTAAGTGCCTTCTTTGAATACCAAAATGAGTAAGTTACACAAAATGGGTAAGTTACTCAAAATGAGTAAGTTACACAAAATGAGTAAGTAAGTGCCTTCTGTGAATACCAAAATGGTAGTAAGTTTAGGATTTTGTCTTAAGTTAGTTCTGTGAATCGGGCTCATAGGGTCCGCACTGATCTACAGGCACCGGAACTGGTCCCTCGCCCTGCCCTCAGCTGTCCTAGCTGTGAGACAACCCCGTCACCTCATCCAGGTCACAGTCGTCATGATAGTACTGTCGTCCCCGAGGGTCGTCAAAATAGTTTCCGCTCTGCCTATTGTCTGTTGTATTGTCTGACTGTGTCCCCCCTCGACCTCCTGCTCCACGTCCTCTACCTCCAAAACCCCTGCCGCTCGGAGCCCCACCTCTCTGCAACAATTCTGGACACTCGTTCCGCCAATGTCCCTCCTTTTTACAATACACACATTGGTTGGGTCCCATGGGCGCACCCGAAGCTCTACCCCTGTTGGACCTGGGGCCCCGCGGACCCGAGCCCGAACCACGTCCTCTACCCCCTCCTCTTGCAACCTGCTGCATCAACACTCTCGTTTTCAAATCTTTCATCTTCTTCTCCATTCTGTCCTTGTCTTCATTCTCTCTATGCTCATAATACTGAGCCATGCTCAATATAACTGACGGGGAGGACGTCGTCCAAGTACTCTCTGAGGCCTGCAATTGAGCGGCAATCTCAGGGAGCAAATTAGTGACAAACCTATTCACAAACAATCGAACACCACCCTCCTGTGACAAGTCCTGGCCACTGAAATCTAGGAACACCCCTTCGAATATGGTAAAGAAGTCAGACACACTCTTGTTTTTCTTCTGACGACATGCAGTCAACTTATCCCAGTCCACTCTCTTCGGTGGGATAAGGGAGTGCATGTAGGCGATGATACGCCCTGGCAAGGCTAACAGCTCTGCTTTGGGCTTCTCACCGGGTTTGCGCTCCTTATCCCATGCTCTAATCTCCTCCCATGTGCCCCCCAATTCCGTTGCATGGTCTTGGGAATGGACCTGCCTCCATACATCTACTGGTACCAACAAACCAAAGAATAACTCTATGTCAGCCAGCGTCATGTCTGTCGAGGAGGCCGCTTCTGTCAATTCTTTATAATATGCCGTGGGATTTTTCCTCGGGTCTGGTAGCTGACCCTTTAGGGAAAGGACCTCACTCCTTTTCCAAGGGGTATAGATCCATTGTTCTTGAAACCGAGCGTCGACCCGCTGTCTTATTACAGTATCTGTAGAGTCGCGCAATTCTGGTATTTCAGGATGATAAATGGGATGGACCTCCCTCATGGGGTGCTATGTCCCTAATAGTGGAACGTTCTGGAGTAATCGGCCTCAGTAACCCACCAGTGTAGTCATATTACTAAAAACTTAGGGGCATATTAGCAAGACCGGCGATAAAATTATCGCCGTTTTAGCGGCAGGAAACTGCCGCTAAAGCTGCGATAATGGGCTTGCTAATATGCGTTATAGAATTCCAATAGAAGCCCAGGTTAGATGTCCTAAACATCTAACCTGGGCTTCTATTGGAATTCTATAACGCATATTAGCAAGCCCATTATCGCCGTTTTAGCGGCAGTTTCCTGCCGCTAAAACGGCGATAATTTTATCGCCGGTCTTGCTAATATGCCCCTCTATTCGGGGCCATGTCTGTAACATATACTCGGTCTTGTATGTCATAAATAATCTGTGGCGCGGTGCCCTGAAAGCACTGCTCCCACAACTGTATCAGAGTAGCCGACATGTGCTTAAGGGCATGCTGTTGTATGAAGGACTCATAGGGGCAGATTTACAAGCCCCTTGCGCCACTTTAGCGCCGCCGTTGCGTCACTTCTGTGACGCAACGGCGGCGTAAGCTCAGCGCCATGCTGCGGGGTATTTACAACGTGACGCATCTAGGGAGATGCGTCACGTAGTAAAGCTCCTGCGCCACATGAAACCTGCGTCAGGTTTCATGTGGGCGTTCCCGGAGCAGGGGGCGTTCCGGCGCAGGAACGCCTCGCAAAAGTGGCTGAGTGAAATCTACAAGATTTCACTCAGTCACTTTTCCGACGCCGCTGCGACGAATCCTTACGCCTGCTTCAAGCAGGCGTAAGGAGTGGCGCACCACGTTAGGTATGGGCGGCCCACGAGCATTGCTGGAGTTGCGTCGCGCTTGCGACACGACTCCAGCAATGCGCCGCCCTTGCGCCACAGGATGCGACACGCATCGGCCTTTCCTTGCGCCACGGTGCGCCGCATTGTAAATGCGGCGCTTCCGTGGTGGCGCAAGGAGAGAATTGCGTGTCGCAACTATTCTGGCGCATCCCTGCTGATTTGCAGGGATGCGCCAGAAGTTGTAAATCTGCCCCATAGTCTTTCATCACACTCCAGATATCTTCCACACTATAGATCGGATGTCGAACCCACTGAGCTGCCTGATTCGCTACCATCTGCTTCTCCTCCAGTCCCACAGCTGAGCGCACTAATGATTTCTTCATGCGATCCTGCGCTGCTGCCCAATTGGTGTCAGGGAGTCCATGTGCAGGAGTCTCGATGTGTAACGGCGTTTGAGGTGTGGCACTCACGGAGGAGAGAGCAGAGGCAGAGACAGGCACCATCATATAAGGGGTCAGTGTTGGGGGTGTAAGGGGAAGTGTAGCGGATGAGGCGGAACCAAAAGATGGGTCAGGAGAAGGGAGGGATAGTGTAGGGGAAGGGGCGGCGTCTATACCCACTGCTGGCGAGAGTACAGGAGAAGCAAGGGGGACTGGGGCTGATGCAACAGTGCCAGGAGTACCGGAGTGAGCAACCCCAGAAGTCGGGGCTGAGGAACTAGGGACCATAGGGTATATCCGCTTTGGGGCATAGGGCGGCGGGGGACGAGAATCCAGAAGCTCCTCAACTAGTTCGTCTCCTTCCTCCCTAACCACATAACTTTTATCAGCCTGTAGCCGGAACCTCCTGTCTTCGCGCTCTATGCCCTTCTCTATCTTATCCCTATCATAGGCTACTGCCTTCTGTGTAATCATTTGTGTCTCTTTCCTTCTATCTACCTTCTCTTCCCTCATGCGCCGCTGCTTCGCTTCCTTCTGCCACACCCTCAAAGAATCAAACATAGACTGTCTACTCCTTCTAGCAAACAATTTATCCTGCAGGAAATTAATTTTCTGTTCATCGAAAGAACCAGTAAGTGGCCATTGCAGCTCAGTATTGTCCCTCGTATATTCATTCCACAATGTGCTAAACATAATAGGGCCAATACCGTGTTTGACATAAATGTCAAAGTTCGGAGTACCCTCCGGAGGGGCAGGCTGGCTCTCTTCCAGCCGCGCACTCTTAGAACAGCATCGGCATTCAAAACATCCAAACTTACTGAAACAAGGCATCTTAACATAAGACACACACCCTGTCCCTTACGGACAGACAACACCCACAAATATAATAAAAATAAAAATAAAAGAACGAAAACCGTTTACAAATCAGGACCACTGTCCAGAAAGCACAGTCGTTACTCACTCAAGCAAGCATTTCACAAGCACCACCACCGATGTCGGTCCACAAACCTCATAACACTCAAATGCAACAATCAAAACACAAGTCAGTCCGGAACAAAACAGTCAAAAGACTGCACCAAGACAGGTAGACAGCACTGAGACTGTACTACGTTCAAGAAAACAGTCCGGAGACTGTACCAAGTTCAAGAAGACAGACTCTAGCCCCAGACCTTTTCAAGCATAGACTGAATTACCAATGGGCCTGGCAGATTGCCCGCAAACATTCCCAGTCCTTTTTTCTGCGCAAGCCAAATTTCCAGTTGGCCTGGCAGACTGTTCACAAACACTCTGGGGCATATTTACAAGCCCCTTGCGCCGCTGTTGCATCACGCATGTGACGCAGCGGCGACGCAAACCATGCGCCGCGTTGCGCTATATTTACAACGTGACGCATCTAGGGAGATGCGTCACGTAGTAAACCCCTGCGCCACATGAAACCTGCGTCAGGTTTCATGTGGGCGCTACCGGCGCAGGGGGGCGTTCCGGCGCAGGAACGCCTCGGAAAAGTGACGTAGTGAAATCTACAAGATTTCACGCAGTCACTTTCCGGCGCTGGTGCGTCAAATCCTTACGCCTGCTTCAAGCAGGCGTAAGGATTGACGCACCATGTTAGGGATAGGGAAGGTTGGAACAGTGCTGGAGTTGCGTCGCGCTTGCGACACAACTTCAGCACTGCGCCAACCTTCCGCCCGGCAGATGCGTCACGCATCTGCTTATCCTTGCGCCACGATGCGCCGCATTGTAAATGCGGCGCATCGGATGTGGCGCAAGGGTAAACTTGCGTGACGCATTTTCCCTGGCGCATCCCTGCTGATATGCAGGGATGCGCCAGGGAACGTAAATATGCCCCTCTGTGTCTTTCCCAAGGGTCCGCAGACCCGCCACGTACAAACCAAGACGGTATTAAACCGCACAGCCCGTCGACTCATGCCATTCAAGCGAGGCAGTTCACAAACTGCACCCAAGACAGTCCGGAGACTGCACCAATACAGGAGGACAGGCTTCAGCCCCAGACCAAGAGCAAATCCAATTTCCAGTTGGCCTGGCAGAGAACCTGTGAGCGGCCCGGACCTTTTACAAAGAGGCCAATTTCCAGTTGGCCCGGCAGGCCGTTCACAAGCGCTCTGTGTCCCTCAAGGTTCCGCAGACCCACCAAGTCCAAGACAACAAGACAGTCAGAGACTGTACCAGGACACAGCCCGCAGGCACGTGTCGACCGAGGATGGCGCCATTTTCCAACAACCAAATCGCTCACCTGGTGCACACAGGTCAAGAAAGTTATTCTCCACTGCCGACTCCTCGGACCAAACAGTCAGCTCCAAGGTTTCGCCTTTCCAGGACCCCAGCCAAGGGCCACTAGCTGAAGATCCGTCTGATCGGGAGGGCGGGGCAGCTGCGAGAACTAAGCTCGGTCTTGTACGTAAGGGGCGCCGATCCGCCCGACCGACCGGACACCACCCCGGCCCTTTCGTGGGGTCCCTGTTCGGGCGCCAACTGAAGGACAAGGCCCTCTAGGGCCACATGGGTACTTATGAACACCTGCTATGCCTTCCCAAATGAAGAGTCGGTCAGACAGTAGAGAATACAAACAAGCATTTATTACCATTACTCTGCAGAGGAGCCCGTCATAACCTGCACCCTGAGATGGCTGGAGAGGGACTGACTCCCCAACCTTCGCTAATAGAAGATAAACACTTCAGGAGACTTCGGCCACGCCTTCAGTGGAAAAATACCGGCCTGAGCCGGACACGAACAAAGAAGGCACAGAAAGATGGGCTAACACCTGCCAAATGGGTGCACTATCAGCAGTCCAAGGCCATTGTGCAGAGTCTCACCATCTCTTAACGTGGGAGCAGAGTTACATGTATACAATGGAATGCAGAGCAAAATAATTATACTGTTAGCAAGTCGAGTTGCAGCCTTGAAGATGAACAGAAAATATAACGAAATGCAATGTTCTGCTGAGGCCTAACATGAGCATGGCACAGGCAGTCTTATAAGGATTGCAAAAAAACAAAATGGCATTACTCTGGTTAATGAGGCCTGCATACTGCGAAGAATACCTGACGGACTGCTGAATGCATACATCAATGCATGTAATTTAGCCACACACTGCTAATCTAAAACAGCACGGCAGAAACATCATAGGAAAGGGAATTTTAAATCTTCCAAGTGTATACACTCCCAGCCCCCAGGCAAATCTGCCACCTTGTGCCCGATCAGAGCTGTGTGAATGGTGCTTGTAGGTGGGGGAGAGGGGAGCAGCATGCCAGTAGGACTCAGCACAAGGCAGCCTTTGGGAGCCCTGAGGGTGTCACTCAAATAAATTGAGGGAGCCTCACACATTGCATTTCGCATGTTTCACCAAACATCGTAGAGACGGCCCTGCCTGCACGCTTGCTGGGAGTTGTTGTTGTACTGTAGTTGCATGCGTGGAGATGTTTTGTACGTAGCTCTGCTGTTGAGCACGGCAGCGTCTTATCTGCTGGTGATGCATCAGGTAGAGCAGCGGAAAGGCCTGTAGAGCAGGATCCATGGCGGCTATGGTCGTATGCAGGTGTTCTGGTTCGACTTTTCCTCTCCGTAGTTGTGCTTCCGCCATCTGCGATGATGTGGTTTTTCCGCCGCGGTGGGATTGGCTGTTTGATACATCGTAATCTGGTTGGTGGATGGGACGTGATTCCGCAAGCAGTTCTTGCTCTATTGGCCTCCGTCTGCCACCCTTGCGTAACGAAAAAACGTGCGGAGCCTGAAACACTGCGATGGTCGGAATATGGCCTCTTGTAATATGGCGGTCGCAATGACCGCATCAGGAGCGGAAAAATCGACGCTTTCCTCCACTGCCACCACTGCGGATGCACTTCCGTCCGCCATCGTAATCAGCCCCCTAAAATGGACGTGACAAAGCATTTTTTGCTAAGAAAAAGTGCTAAATGCAGCAGAACATGAATAAAGAGCATCCCCTTGCTAAATGTGCTCTTGCTGTAGAATTTTTCCCGCCAAAATACTCTTAATACATGAGCAGGAGTAATCACCTAATTATCGGTCATTCTGTGTCAAAGAGTAACATGGAATTACTAAAATGACTCCAGCATATTCGGAATTCTGCCCAGGCCTAAAATCTACCCATGTGTTGTTTTTTACACAGGTATGCCGTTCAGTTATTTCAGCCTTCACTAACAGCTAAAAATGGGAATAGAAAGGTAGGCATAAAATGCATCTTGTTCTTTCAGAAAATGGAAGTCTTTATTCATGATTAAGAAGCTGTTGTTCTTTGCAAAATGTGTGATTGACCATTAGGTGAATAAGTTGTCATTCTTTGTCATAATTCAGTAATGAGGCTAAAATGACTGTGTCCCTGATTATCTGTCTGTGCCTTGCACACTAGTCCATTTTTGTTGTTTATATCTTTTGACACACCAAAAGTAATACCAATGAATTCTGTTAATTTTTTTATAGCGGACATTTTTTGTGATACTTATTAGGTTTTCTTGTGGTCTACTATATACAATTCATCTTCATATTCAGGGGCATTCTCTGATTGGTGATCGCTCACTATACTTGAGTTGTCTGAGAAGTTACTCTCATCCACCATTGTGACTCGTGTGTCTGATAATTTTTAGGGATGAAACGTCATTAATTTTTGTTCATCGTGGGACATTCATTGTTTTGAGTAGACATACTGGCCCTTCTAATCTTGACAATTGCCCCAGCTGCACTGAAAACTCTCTCCAGGGATAAAGCTGACTACAGGAAGAACAAAATATTATATTCTTAAACATACTTAGGATCAGAAGGGATCGGAGAAAAAGCCAGGGAGTACTAATCCCTCTATAGAACACTTGTTATCAGACAGAGTACAACCGGCTGCATGTGAGAGAGAGGAGGAAGGAAGGTAGGAATAATGTAATGTCGGAAGAAGGGGAGAAAAAGGGGAGAAAATTTCTTCAGGCCAAGAAACCTCACTCACCGTTAGGTAACATCCTTCATTATATGGGTTCTCTCCTCACGCCGAGGTGTGGGCTGCAACTCACTGAGGGAAGGAGCTGAGGTGTTTTCTCAAAGATGAGCGTATGGATAGTGGTGACTGAGGGGCAGAGTGCAGAAAGGTTTGTGAGTGATTAAAAAGTGTCTCTCTGGATCCACTAAATCTGTATTGGGTGGTCGCAGGGACACAGTTAAAAAGCAAGAGGACTAGGGATTTAGCCAATATATCCCTAGAGAAAGGTCAACATGTTTCTGCCACTGGTTGGTCCCCTAAAGAGATCTGGAGTCATTCATCAGGATCCTAAATTGATAGTCACTCTGCATACGTGAAAGTAATGTAAATATACTGGCCACCACAGGAACTGGGCGGTCAGGTGTTCAATGACCCAATTCACTTTAAAAGGGTTTGTCTACTGTGGAAAAATTAAACAACATTCAAAAAGATGCAAATACATTACACAGGCTGTGCTCAATTTACTTGGTATAGGTTACGCTTACCTAAAATGTGATATACCAAACCAACTCTCCATGCTCTTGACCCGTCTATAATGTGCCCAACTGTGAAGAACATAGAGCATAGTGTCTACTAGCGTGCATACAATATAATGAATTCTTAAATCATAACAACCCTTAAATATTTTGGGGAAAAAAAATTCTGTTCTTTCCTTTTTAGAAAAAACATGATGCATGGTTTGGTCTACAAGAGACCAGTGGGATAGTGTTACATACTCTTCCTGTTCAATCCTTTTTATGTGGGATTGTGTGTGTGTGTATATATCTGTCCCCACCCTCAAGTACTGATGAGTCCTACACATCTCTGTTCCCATGTCAAACCGCATGGCAGTTGTGTGGCTGCACAACCAGGTCCACATCTGAACACAAGGACACCCTACAAACCAGCGTGTCTCATGTGGTTCTGAAAATTAGAACCGTGTGCGGTTCAGAGACCTGCAGTGAAACTGACACATGGCCCAAAAGGTCTACAGATATGCCGCTGAACTTATGGGGTAGAATAAGGTGCTGGAGTAAGACTGTCATCGGTGTGCCTCCTGCATGTATAAGCAGGGCACCTCCTGTGAGGCTATCGTGTAGGCTCTGGCTACGTGGGGCGTTGTGGGCCAAGCCGTGTACCGGGATGACGAGACTGTCACACAAGCTCTCAGCGCAAGATCTAAAAGCGCACGGGTGTCAGAAAGACAACATTTCTGATGCGATCTGGGTTCGCCACGCTTGCGGGACAGCTGACTGTAGCGCATGCTATCAGCGTGAGTGCTAGCGTAAGTGCTACCAGACAGATTTACTGATGCAATCTGGGTCCGCCACACTTACGGGACAAGTAACAGGAGCGCATGGTGTCAGTGTTGGTGCTAGTGTTGTAGAAACTCCCAGAATTGGAGAGAGCAACCTGTGTGGGTGGGGAGCCCTTGGACCCTCTAACCGTGGATATCGGGCGGTCCTGTGAGTTGGTGCAGGGATCTGTAGCACGCTGAGTGCTGCAGTACAGATCAATAGCCACCTGGTGTAAGAGAGCCTGAAACAGCCATCAAAAACTCTCTCATGAGACTCACTGAGTCTGCCCTTAATGCTAATGCTTACCGTAGTAGTGTGGTGCACTGTCCGGAGGGACGTCCAGGCGAGAGTGAAGTGTCTGCTGCCTGGGAGTAAGAAATAGAGAGAACTGAATTGAAAGCATCAAGCACGTTGATGGACGTGCGCAGTGGTCACGTGGGCAACGCTGAGAATTCTGGGACCCGTAGTCCCGCTGGAAGGAAGGGGCTTTTCTGTGTGTCATAGGAGTGAGATACAGGGAGACGATGCTCCACAACTGGAATGCGTGAAATTAACTGCACTAAAGTAGGTCATTCTTGTGGCCTAGTTCTCTGGCCGGTCGACCTTGGTATCTGAGAACTTCACCCGAGGAGGGGACCTGCTGGAAACACAAGACCCGGAAACTGTATATAGTGGCTCATTGGGGTGCACACCTAAGGTATGAAGGAAAGTGCGCGTGGGCACTGGAGGTCATGCTCGGTGTGATGAACCGGGGAGGGGAGCTGATCATCCGGTTTAGGCGGTGTTTTGCACCTTGCTGAAAATGATTTAAGGAGAAAACAAGTCTGTGTAGGGGATTATTGTGGGTGGTAACAGGCGTGTGTACGTATGGGCCCAATGTGGTCCAATGCGTGTACCCCACCCATGCCATGCAATGTTAATGGACCCAGAGCCAGAGATGCAGACTCATCTACCTATTTGGACAGGCTGGTCCATTGTATCTTGTCATTTAGATCCATACTGTCACATTTCAATTTAAATACCCAATTTTGTTCTCTGTAGAAGAGTACTGACTCTAGTGACCCCATGCTTGCGGTGTAGTTGGGTTTATTCAGTACAAGCCAAAAGTTGTCATTGGCAGTGTGGCCACGGTCTTGAAAGTGTCTTGTCAATTTGGTATTCGTCTTCTGGCATCTAATTTAACTACGGTGCTCAGTGATCCTGGTTTTCACCTTGCGAGTCGTCATGCCCACGTACATTAAGTTACAGGGACATTTCAAAAGGTAGACCACCCTCTCAGTGTTACAGTTTGTGTGTCTGTTCAGTGCCCATGGTGTTGTTAGGCCTAACTCAATCTCATGTGTTGGTCTCGTATAGGGACAGACTGCACATGACTCACAGGGAAAGTGTCCTACAATAGAGGGTAGGGACCAACGGAGTTGTGATGTTGACCTCTTAGTTGTTGTGCGTGGTCTGGTTTGTACAATCATGTCTTTGGTATTCTTGCTTCTTTTAAATATTACATTGCCAGCCTGCTTCGTTTTCACCCCTGTTCATTTTCCAGTGCCAATAGCTCAATGGGTGTTGGTTTCCTGGGAATCTTGTTTGGATATTTGGTCATCCAAGTACTCCAGTAACAACTTCTCTATTGTGACAGTTCACATCTGCTACTCCAGAGTTTCCATCATATGTGAGTTTGAGGTAAGTTCTAGAACTTCCAAAAGCCAACCAAGATAAAAGGATGTTAGTAGTGATGCTGTTGGTTTTGGTTTTGTAGAAAAAGGTGTGGCTTCTAAAGGAGCTTCTGTTGGAGCTATCAGTGTGCTGTACAGAAGTTGGTGAAGATAACACTTCAGTTCTTGTTTTTCCTCAAAGTTGAGTTCAGCCATTTTCTTAACAGCTCATAATTTATTATAAATGGAGCCAAAAAGTGCTGAAAAGTATTAAAATTACTCATGTTTGTACCATAGGTCCAGAAGGATCCTCCATCTGCCATGCCATTGCTTTAAAAATGTTGTTTCCATTGTTAGTGGCTATGAATCTGATCCTGAAAACCCCAGGTTGAAGTCATTCATAGAGTATATTATTCAATTCTTGCAGGATGCTGGCAGATGTGGGTGCTTCTCCATTGAGGATGTTCCCTGAAACCCTGCATGGTGTACAGTGCGCATTGAGGCACCATACCCACAATCTGGTGCCTAAATGGCCAAATTGTGGATGGCATGGTATATTCTGGCTAAACATAAACATGGTAGTAAATGTTTTTGTGAAGGATCTGCAATGATCCCAGCACAAATGGCTTCCATGGAGGCAGGCCACTTACAAGGTTTGAGGTCAACACGATATTCCCAATTTCCTTGTGCTAAGCAGAGGCTTCTCCTTGTACTGAATGCACACTACGAGCAGCCTGGCTGTGCACCCTGCCAATGACATTTTCTTCTTCATAACCTTCATCACTTTAATCTATCAGTCTGGGTTCCTGTGTCTCAGAACACCAACCTTTACGGGTGGTATTCCCATAGGATTGGTTGTTTGTCTTTCATATTTCCTACCTGGCATCTGATTCACGGTGTCCACATAATGAATTGCTTTGCAGCAGACTGTGCAATATATTCCTTATTCGGTCTAAGTGTAAAGAAATTCCAAACTAGTGAGGACGACTTCCTTCTAGAGCCAAAACCATAAGAATGTATGGTGGATTTAGGTGGTGTTTGCTCTTGCTTATGGTGGGCTGAGACTACAATGGAGTGTGGGTATTTTGTGAAGGTGGAAACAGGTGGTGGTGGCACTGGAAAAGACAGAATACAATTATTTGCCCTGTCTCTGTGTCACTCTCCACATGAACAATCACTAGGCCATCTAGGCTTTCTGGACTCTTACATTTGCCTTGTCTCATGTGGTGGGACTCAGGTTACACTGTGATTTTCATCTGAACTGGGATGTGGAGAAGATGGAGTGGGATGGTTTTTCTTTTCTAAGGAATAAATTGTGAAGGCGATTTTTCAGATATCAGACCAGACCCAACATCCTGCTTCACAGAAAGCTGAGTTTCCTGCTTTAATCTTCCCTCCAGAAAAATAGGAATAGAAGGCTCTCGCTGAATTTGCTGAAAATATTTGGTTGCTGGACCAATTCTATTTCAGACTCATTGGTCTCAGCCATGGCTGCAGTCACTGGCGCTGTGAGAGATAACTGTTTAGGTTTTTGTGGTGGTAACAATACCATTGATGATTCTAAGGTGATCCCAGTGTTTTCATGCCCAGAAGAGAGTGGGTACAATGCTTTGCACACCTTAGTGGAAAAAGGAAGAGACTTGTGGATACTCTTTCCATTGTTGGCAACAGAATTCTTCTTCTCACTGGGCGCCTTATTGGGAAGAGCCTGTTTTCTAGGTGTCACCTTTTTCCACTTCTTGATGGTTAGCAGTAGCACTTACCTAATGGGTTCTGGCCACTAGTGACAGTGAAGTATTTTTCTAGTGCACATCCCTAAAGTGCGCAAAACTAAAAGTAGCAGATGCTCCATCTCTGTCATTGCAGCAGGCTTTGGAACGCCATCACAATAACGATAAGGAAAATCCCACTAGAGAGTCTCTTCAAAAAATACTGAAAACTTAACTCTTCAGTAATTCGTTTGTCATTCAGTTGCCTTGTATTTTTCCGAAGGTGTTGGGGCACCCCTTCAGAGACGAATGCTGCACTATACAAACAATATTTCATTTCATTCATTCATTCAATTCACAGACTTGTTTCTGTCTCAGTTTTGTCCCCCTCGAGGCACTAACTAAGGGAAAACAATCAGACTTGGACATTCTAGTTAATGCAATACATATTAACCTAATATATAACAATAATATTCTCATAGTTAGCTGCAGAAATATTAAAAAATAGTAAACACTTACTTGATACTGACAGTTGATACAACACCCAGAGAGGACTATATTAAAGAGAATAAGTATGTGAAATGACTGAAGGGCTCACAGGACCCATAAATGAGCAAGGGGGAGGCTGTCAAAAAACAAATAAATTAATTAAAAATAATAACCATGTCCCGGAGGTCTGAATCATTTAAATGAATTATAAATAATAATGATGGATGACACATAATACAACCAACCGACAAGCACACAAGTGGGAAACATATATACAAAATGTAAAAATAAGCAAAAATATCTGTGAGGTTAAAGGGCCATAACTACAAGCAGAAAGACTTTAAAGGCGAATAAAATAGTTAATAATCAAAAGAACGATGAGCACATGGCTTAGCATGGAAGAAAAAGTAATCAACAGTGGTTCCATGTGGTATTATTAAAATACCTTATAAGCATTCATTGAATGTGCAATCACGGTCATTTACAGCTTTTAGGGTGAATAATCAAAACTGTAACCAATGGTAATTGGGGAACTGGACTTTTTATGATTGAACCTCAGAATTCTCTTTGGATGCTCTGTTTTCATTGGATAGTCGTGATTTATTATTATTTATGTACATTGATAACCTTTTCTAGGGCCCATTGCCACTTTTGTATCATAGACACCTTTCTACCCTTTATAACTCTCCACACTGTGGGGCCGATTCACAGAACTAATCTGAGACAAAATCCTAAACTTACTACTTTTGGTATTCACAGAAGGCATTTCGTAGTAGTAAAGTTAGGATTCTTAACTTTACTACTACTAAATGCCTTTTGTGAATACCGACAGTCATAAAGTTAGGATTTTGTCTCAGATTACTTTTGTGAATCGGGCCCAGAGTGATCACTTGAGCCCTTCGCGTGATTTATTAATTACTTTGATTTAATATTTCCTATGTTTATTATCATTGTTTCAGTTTTTATTTCTGCCCCTAGGTGCTGCAAATGACTGAGAGTTTTTCAAGAATAGCGCACAGAACCACTACTATTCATTTGTTCGATTTACCATCTGTCCAGCTTCATAGTGGCAGACCCTGTTTCATACAGTGTCGGCAAGGAGGAAGGCAAAGATAAAATGGCGGCCAATGTGACACTCACTGGTTTAAAAAACTGATGAACTAGCAAACGGATATTAAGGTGGTGGCATGGCAAACAAATACAAAATTGCCTGTCTGCCAATGAGCCCTCTCTCACCCCCAAAATTGACAAACACCTGCAACCTCGCGAGGAAATAATTGAACAAAATATACTCAAAATGTGTTTAGTCACATTTGCAGACGTCTACATGCATCCACAATAAAGAAGCAACAATAATATAATAAATCAAGTAAGGTAAAAACCAATAAGAGCACAGCAAAATAAAAATGACAATAATTGATTAAAATAAACTTTATAAAGCCCCCAAACACAAACAGTCCTAGGCAACAAGTACCCAGTCAAAGACTTTAAAATGTTACAGAAGATACACATTAATCAACCACCTCACACACATACAAAATGCTGGACAAGCACATGAGGAAGAAGTGTTTAAGAACAGAGGAAAACGTCTGGCTGCCTAGGCTTGGATTCCTCAAGCGCCTTCTGCCCAGCCATATGGAGACAAAAAATAATCTATATTGGGCATGAATTCAAGGACATTCAGAGGCCTTTAAACTAGCTGTAGCACAGCAGCAAAGAGAAGGTGAAAATTCCATAAAAAATAACTGAGAAAAACATCATTGATGTATAGGAGGCAAGGCCCAAAAATCACAAAACACAACAGTATAATCAATTATCTGGACTAAAAAACAAGGATTATTTGGAAATACATCCTCCGCCTCCAGCAACCCAAATATCCATCGCTCTATACGTATACCTCAATCCTCACATGGGAACGAGCTGAATTCACTAGTCCAAGCTCTAGGACACTCCGCAACAAACAAACAAAATAATACAATACATACAAAGGAAAATAAAGCTGGTGCCTGCACTTCCGCCAACATCAAATATTTTAGAAAACACTGAAAAGAACATAGGGGCATATTAGCAATGCCTGGCGATAATTATCGCAAAGCGCAATTAGCGCTTGGATAATTATCGCCAGGCATCGCCGGTTTCTATCGCGGAGTTAGCGTGCAATCAGCAATGCTAATCTCCAAAGCGATAGAAACCTTGGAGAACAGTGTGAATATCGCCGGAAAACAGGCGATATTCACACTGTTCCCCAGTTCTGCTTGCTGTTAGTGCGAGGGGACTTAGCCATGTAATCCACCTCTCATTGGATTACATGGCTAAATCAGGGTGGGACCAGGTGTTAGCAAACCAGCGCTAAACGTGTTTAGCGCTGGTTCGCTAATCACCGCCCCTGCCTCGCTGATAGGCGTTAGCGACCTCAGCGACTGTTTCCAGTCGCTGTTAGGTGGGGAACGCCTACTTTGCATGCCATTAGCGATAAATATCGCTGGCATGCAAAGCGGCACCCAACCCGGTCGCTATCGCCTACAAGCTGTCGCTAACAGCAGTTAGTGACAGCTTGTTGATAAGGCGATAATATTATCGCCGCTTTAGCGGGAAAAAGTCCCGCTAAAGTGGCGATAATCGCCTTGCTAATATGCCCCATAGTTAATTTTCACAGCAACTGGCAAAACCCCAAAGGTGGATGATGCAGCATGCATTACAAACACCAGGCTCCCAATGCAAAACAAAAATAATACCTCAACAAAAGCAGGGAGAAGCGTTCAGGATAAGAAAAGAAAGGCACTACTGCATGTGCAGTAGCTTGACTCTGCAGGCACGGATTCTGTAATAAATAAATAAATAAATCGATTTCACACTAAAATCGTTGCCTGGACTGTCTGCTCACGTAAAAAAAACTCTCCTCAAAACGAAGTTTGCTCAAAAATTGGTGCCTGGCATGAAAATAGTAGCTGCTTGTGTTTGGTAAAGCTTCGTTCACGTCACCTTGCACGATGGTGTAATATCAAACATCACATCTGTAACACAAAATAGCAGAAATTACCCAAGATCACACTAGCATAAATGAAATTTCTTTATTTGAATTCTACTCGGTCTGCACTGTAATGATATAATCAGGTTTAGTTAGGAAACATGTGTTTTTGGGCATTCTCTTATGGCACAGGGCCTATGTTCATTTTTGCTTGTGGTTACAATCTCTGTAGTTCAGAAGGCTCACAATATTTTGTTGTTGCATTGCTTTTTTGGGTGGTCAAGGCACCTGCGCCCTGTGCATGCGTTCAACAGTAAAGAATATCCACAACCCCTTGTGTACCACAATAATGGAGAGCCAGGTCACCCAAAACAGCTCTTTTGATGAGCTTTTCATTCTCTCAGGGAGGCACAAAAACGTATTATGTTGTTGCACCGCGATCTTCTTTCACGTATGTATAATCTTTTATTCTTTCTTTCAGTTCTACAATTATTTTACAAAGATTTATAATCTCTTCTTCCCTTTCCTTGTCCTAGTACTTCCTGAGCGAGTGAATGCACCCGTTTGCTGCATGCGGTTCCCCACTTCCCAAGCTGTTTTCTATTTCTATTCGAAATATGGGAATTTACTCATAACCCCCCCACCTCAAATGTATTGCTGTTAATTTTTTGTATTCCCTTGTTGCTTCCTGATGGGTATTGGAAGTTTGTTAGGGCAACTTTCTTTTTTTCTAGGTGCTGAGGCACCTCTGGACTAAGAAAAATTCTTGATTAAATTTGGAGATGTATATTATTTAACATAAGTGTTCAAATGTCATGAAGAACTCCTGCCCCGTCTTGTAATGAACCATGTTATTCTACCCATGTTTTGTTTACCGTTCTTGAGGCTGCAGTCGGCGAAAGGTAAACAAAGGGGTGTGGCTGTTTTGGCGCAGTGTCCTTTTTTGGTTTTGCCTGCACAGCACTTGCCCTGTGCTTGAGAAATCTATTGTTTTTAATATAAACTTAAAAGGGGCTTACATCCTGCCTCCTCTCTTTTCTGGCTTCTCATTGGTTCCTGTGCGTGCCACTTAAATTTCCTCCATTTCTATTGGCTGTAGCATATTTTCCTGCATTTACCAATGCTTGTTCCTCATCTGCTTCTCTTATCAGTTTCCCACTGTTCAAATACTGTTAACATCTGCTTTGGTGGGACTTTAATTTCATAAAGATTTGACTTTTACTTTTGCAGCATATTTATATACCAATTTATCACCAGAAGATATTTGCATAGAATCAAAGGATGCTGCGCGGCGCTGCCAAGATTCGAACCTGGATCCCCACCTCTCGAGTCAGCAGCTCTGGCCCTTACGCCACATCCTCCCCACTCCTGTGTTATCTGTCAGGGAGCGCTTTCCTTCTGCCGGACGATGATTGAGGAAAACAGCTCTTTATTCATTGCATAGGTGAAACCGATGCATTACCAATGCTTGCTAAATATAGAGTTGTTTGGGATTTCAACAGTTCAAAGTTGTTTCCCTAACAGTGCTGCTGCAATTGGCGCTGCTTTAAATGTAAAAGAATGGGTTTAAGCAGCCCGTGCGGATGTTAGTTGTGCGCCTTTGTCTATATTAAATCCGCTGTTCCCATGTCTTTTTCTTTCCTGAATTTTACACCTCATTTACCTTCTGATACAAGCAGATTGCAGCAGGCACTGCTTATTAAGAGTTCAATCAAAAAGGTCAAGTTTCATTTTTTGTTGCAGCCAAGGGACCTCATTTTCTGCATTTATTTTTAAGCTGGTTAACTAAGAGTAGCCTATTCTAATAAATCACCAGATTTAGGCTCTAGTTTTGGCTGGTTACTCACTGTGGAAGTCCATCCCCCTTGGGGAACTTATAGAGGCCCTGTGTTATATTTCCTTTAAGCCCAGTTTCACTGTCTCAGTCTTTATCTGATCCTAGCGGTGTGAAGTCTGGAAATTGGAGGGCACCACAACTCAGGACCCAGTTGTTTACTTAAGTAACCTCTAGCTTTCTGGGAATTGTGATTGTTTGCTGTTAACATGGAAAACACACATTCCTTTCTGCCCTTGGAAGAATACAGAGGACATGGTTCAAAGTCTTCTCCAGTCTCTGATACAGATCTTCAGGAGATGTTGCAGTTACTTTCTGAAGTCTATACCTGTCTCTGCAGAAAAAACTCTCCCCCAGGTTCTCATGTACCCTGATGCAAGTCATGCTATTCTCCAGAATATGATGAGAAGGAGACAGAATTTCCACAGGACCCTGTTGCTCCACAAGGGAAATACATTTTGAAGGAGGACTTTAAACGTATTATGACATACCTCTCTTCTAATCTCGATTTACCTATGGAGGAAGACCAACCCATTACAAGTAGAGATTGGTTTAGGCAGTTTCAAAGACCATATGTCCTTAAGGTTCCAGTTATTCCCACTATTCAAAATCTCTTGAAGAGAAAACCGATGGATCCCAACAAAGTATCAGTTCCTAAATTCATAGAGAGGATTTATCCCTTGGC
Source organism: Calotriton arnoldi (assembly GCA_963921515.1). Classification (NCBI taxonomy): domain Eukaryota; kingdom Metazoa; phylum Chordata; class Amphibia; order Caudata; family Salamandridae; genus Calotriton; species Calotriton arnoldi. Next base: position 237,400 of record CAWUFW010006839.1, on the reverse strand, counting down.
AAAGAGAGAGAATGAATTGCCTCAATCGCTAGTAGTAGATGCTCTCCTAGTGAATGTAGTGGGGAAACCTTTCCTTTTTACTGAAAATATTGTCCTGTCAGACCGAGTAGACAAGATGCTGAGGGTGCCCTATAGGTAACTGTTGTAACTTTACCCATGAGTGAGGCCTGATTTCTCTGAAGTGATGCTCTCAAGATGCCCTCCTTCTGGCATCACAGACTCTGAGTTTTATATTTTACCAGAGTATCGATGTGGCCAAATGAAGGGAAGAGAAGTTAGGGTGGGTGCCACAGGGAAGGAGACCTGGAAGGAAAAAGATTAGTCAGCAATTCTTACTTCTACTTTCACAAAGAATTGTTTTTATATTTTACACAAGAAAATGCTGTTTGTTTCCACTAAGTGAGCAAAGTCCAGAATTTCAATTCCTTATGTTAAATAACACAAAGTTCTTGAAATTCCTGAATCAAAAGCTGAAACAGTTATTTTCAAGGTTTATTGTGAGTGCCCAAAACAAGCCTATATACCCACAGACAATTCTTTACTGAGTGGGAACTAGGAGTTAGTTCCCAATGTGTCTCTCATGCTATGGTTGGTTGATTGCCCTTTACCAACCATTAATGCAGACCTAAACATGTCCCCCAACACACCACCTTACCGGAGTGCTGTTTTTTTTCCCCAATTTGCCAGAAGAATTTCTGCTTGAGCGCCAGAAAGCGGTCATTCATCCGAACGTCTGAAGAAGGTGAGTGGATACTGAAAGCATGTAGTTAGAGAGCATGGTGTCAGGAAACATGTGCAGCCTTGATTGTAGAACAGCTCTCTGAAACTGAGAAAACATCTTGGGTGTTTGGATCTTCTATGTGGCAGCTCCCTTCAAAAACAAACATAAATAGTAAGCGCAGCTGAAATAACTCAGTTGTTTTAAATAGAGGTGACTTCTCAGAAGGCGGTGCCATAAAGCATGTTCCTGATCAGGGCCAGTAGGTCATTTGAGCATGTTCCAGATGAACGCCTGCTACTAAACAAGAATAGAGAAACCAGAGTCAGCACAAATAACTGAGTCATCAGGGTCAACAGGTCACTTGAGCATCTTCCAGAACCGACATCTGAAGCCAAAGGAGACAACAAATGAGTCATCAGAGTCAGCACAAACAAATAAGTCACATAGTGAAGCCCTTTAGTCGCATGATTGTTAAAGCATAAAAAACAATAACAATAAAGACATTACCGTAATACAACATAGGTTGTTGTTTAAGCCTTGGAACATAACTGGTACAAAGATGCTGATGAGATGGACTTTTAATACTTGTTTTTTTTGTTTAAATTTCTTTTATTGATTTCCAAAACAAAGGAACAGCGAACGAGCCAATATGCTCTATGGTTATCAGGGTGCAACCCGGCAATCGCATTACTATATTTGGCCAAAGAAATGACGAAAATAACGAAGGAGAGAACACCCACCCACCCACACCACCCTCCTCCCTCCAGATAGAAAATATACCTCCAGGAGATGGTAACAGTAAGGTCGAGCTAGGGAAGGCCCGGAAAAAGGAGTACACTAGGTAGCAGAAGTGTTTAAGGCTGGCAACCTGGGGGGGGTCCGCAAGTCTCAGGAGTCGCAGATATTTGGGACAAGTAAGCTCCATGAACTCCGACGTCAATAGTGTGAGGAAAGGCTCCCACAGGTCATGAAAGGAGGCCCCCGGATGAGTCAGAGAAAGTGAAATCCTTTCCATTCCCAAGATGCCCCACATTCTATGAAGCCATCCCAGCCGGGTTGGAACTGTCCTAGTACCCCACTGGGCAAGGATGTTCTGGACCGCCGCCCCCAGGGCAAGTGCCATCTGTTTACCCCTCCGAGATTTAAGGGGAAAGGTAATAGCGTTAGGAAGGCCCAGAAGAACATACACTGGGAATCGAGGGATCTGAGTGTCGAAGTGGGAATCCACGTCATCAAGGATCTGCTGCCAATATGCCCCCAAGGAAGGGCACTCCCACAGTAAATGAGTAAGGGTACCCAACTGGCCACAGGCTCTCCAACATTGTGGGCTACGTGAAGGGTTACCTCTATGAAGTCGTACAGAGGTGAGGTACCAATAGGTGGCCACTTTAGTAGCCGTCTCAACGGAGGACACATTGCGTGCTGTGCGTCGGGCCCTAAAATAGATGTCATTCCATTCTTTCTGCGTCAGGGCTCTACCTAACTCCCCTTCCCAACGCAACTGGCCAGGAGTCTTCACAGTGTCTGAGGTGCATCTAGTAAACTTATATAAGTCAGAGGTCAGATGTGCGTCATTATGGCGTGTGAGCAGCCACTTCTCGAACGGAGTGAGGTGTCTCTCGGCACCTCCCCGTACATCACCATGTAATACCCAGTGGCAAACCTGCATGTAGTGATAGCGCTCCATTTCCGGTATGGCCTGCGCATTGCGAAGATCAGTAAAGGATCGGGGTCTGGAAAGATCAAAAAGGTGACCTATAGAGCGACATGATTCCTTGGTCCAATGTCGGAAACTCTCTGAATCAAGACCCGGTGCAAAGTCGGGGTTATGGACTATAGGTGTGATCGGGGACGGAAAGGTCGTAAGCCCTTGAGGGGCAGCAACCTTGTCCCATGCCAACAGAGTAGGTCTAGTCACCTCAGAGAGGTATAGGTTTTGAGGCCGTCCCGCACGCGCAAGGAAGGGAACACCCCACAGGGGCTGACCAATGAGAGACCGATCCATAAATAACCAATGTTTCTCAGACTCCGGACGAGACCACTCTACCAGAGCTCTCATTTGGGCCATCCGCCAGTAAGCTTGGAGATCGGGGATCCCTAGACCTCCCTCAACAGGGTCTCTGTAAGTGAGCTCCCGACGTAACCGAGCCCTTTGGTTGCGCCAGACAAAATGTTCTATGTCCCGTTGCATTGAGCATATGACCCCTGTCGGAGGTACGAGTGGCAGTGTATGGAACAAATAAAGAAGCTGAAGCAGTATCACCATTTTCACAGCTGCTATATACAGCCCAGCCAGGAGAGAGAGTGTGGTCTCCACTTTTGGAGGGAATCTCGGACCTGTCTAGAGATTGCCGTATAATTTGTTACTCTAGTGTCTTTTATAGTAGCGGTGACTTCCAATCCTAGGTAAGGGATTGAGTCACGGGCCCACTGGACTGGATACGAACGCTGTAGGAGCCCCAGCGTCTCAGGCTGCAAGGAAAGGTCTAAGGCCTGAGACTTATGCACATTGATCTTAAACCCAGAGGCCAGTGCAAACCTGTCCAGTTCAGCCAAGAAAGCGGGCAGAGATTCCCTGGGGTGCTCCACCACATTCCCTGGGTGGTGGAGCACCTGGGGTGCTCCACCTGGGGTGTAGCCACCACATCATCTGCGTATAAGCAGAGTTTGTGTTCCGACCCCCCGAAACGTGCCCCCCTGATATCCGGATCGTCTCGAACCCTTTGAGCCATAGGTTCCATATACAGGGCAAATAGAAGCGGCGACAGGGGGCAGCCCTGTCTCGTCCTCCTGCATATGGGAAAGGCCGACGAAGCCATCCTATTCACCTGCACCGTGGCCGTAGGGCTTGCGTAGCTGCTAAATACCCAATCAATGAAGCGGCATGGGAGGCCAAAGTGAGTCAGAGTTGCCTTGAGATACGGCCAATGAACCCTGTCGAACGCTTTCTCAGCGTCAACAGAGAAAATCATGCGTTCCGCCGGGAAGCGTTCAGATCTGTCCACCAAATGCAGGAGCCGCTTGGTATTGTCAGAACTCTGACGTCCGGGAACGAACCCGGATTGGTCCGGGTCTATTAACCCGGGTAGGTGTCGAGAGAGCCTACACGCCAGGATCCCAGTAAAGATCTTTAGGTCCACATTCAGGAGGGATATAGGGCGAAAGGAACCACACAAGCGCCTATCCTTGCCTGGTTTACGTATTACCGTGATCAGTGCCTCCAGCATTGAAGGTGGAAGGGAGGCGGCAGGAGCAGCCCCGATCGAGTTAAAGACCCACACCAACAGCGGGGCCAGAAGTGCGCAGAACGTTTTATAAAAATTGGAGGAGAATCCGTCTGGGCCTGGTGACTTATGAAGTTTCAAACGAGAGATTGCAGAAATGACTTCCTCTAAGCGGATGGGAGCCGCAAGCTCCTCCGCCTGGCTTGGTAAGAGTTTAGACATGGTGACCTCCTGTAGATAGCGGGTCGGCTCCTCATCGGGCAGAGTCTGGGCCGTATATAGGGTCTCATAAAATTGCCGAAACGCATCCACAATCTCATAATCGGTATCGCACTCCCTCCCCTGCTGGATACCGGATCACAGTAACACAGGACGCCTGTCTCTGCGCGCGCAACCTATTAGCGAGAAGCCTCCCGCACCTGTCACCCTCCACATAAAAGGCATGTTTCAGGCGAAGAGCATCGTATTCGACCCGATCAACATCCAGCCCCGCTAGCTGCGCCCTGGCTGCCTTAAGCTGTTTCCAGACTCTAGGTGCCCCCGGCCGTTGGTGGATTCGTTCTAGTTCGGTTACCTACTTGGATAATCACTCCCTTTTCTCTCTTCTGTCTTTATTGTCTGCTGCCGCTATACCCAGGAATTCCCCTCTAACCACCGCCTTCAATGCTTCCCAAAGGGTCGTTGTAGAGATGGTAGGGGAGTCAGTGAGGTCTAGGTAGTTAGTTATGCACTGTTGGATTTGCTGTACCACTGAGGGGCGCTGCAGCATGGTTTCACGCAAGCGCCAGAACCTCCGTGAAGGCCAATGTTGATGCAAGGACAGAGAAATCTGCACCGCCGAGTGGTCAGATAAGGGGCAGGGAAGGATTTCAACGTCTCGTGTCTGTTGTGTCAGTATGTCAGAGGTGAGCACGTAGTCAATTCTGGCGTATGTCTTGTGGGGATGGGAGTTAAAGGTGTATTCCCTGGACCCTGGGTGACGCAGCCACCAAATGTCTGTGAGCCCAGCCTCTGCCAGAAGGCGTCTCCCATCCCCAGAAAGAGCCCCAGTCTGCCCCCACTGCTGCCCCGACCGGTCCATCGAGCCATCAAAGGCCAGGTTAAAATCCCCCCCTAGGAGCACAGTTTTGTCAGGGAGGCCCGAGATTTCATGTACTACATCCCGGATAAATCCCTCTTGGCCTCCGTTAGGAACATATACAGTGGCTACCGTAAGAGTGCGTGTGCCCAGGGTGAAGGTGTGTGCCAGAAATCTACCCTTGATCTCGGCCTGTTTACAACGTATCTTACCCGGGAACTTAGCAGAGACCAGGATCGCCAATCCCGCTGTTTTAGAAGTATGAGAAGAGAACAGTTGAAAGGGAAAGGCCTGGGACCTCAGCCTATGGGTATCAGTCGGTGTGTTTCTTGAAGCAGGCAGATATGGGCGTCGGAGTTTTCGAGGAAGGACAAGACTGCCCGCCTTTTGGTGGGGTTGTTAAGCCCCTTAATGTTAAGGGACAGGATCTTAATATCAGTCGGCATAAGGGGAGATCCTGGAGTATGCTACGGTAAGTTGCCCCTGGGCTTGTGGAGACGGATATAAGGGACCAATTGCAGAGACCATCAGCCCATCCTGGCTGGGGGGAGGAGGAATGAACCCTGAAACCCACAACAAAGAACTTACAACTGAAAACATTAATTTACGAAGTCCACAAATGTCCCGGGCAAACAGCCCTGTGGAGAGACGTGAGATGGAAAGCAGGAGCTCCCCGCCGCCCCCACCCCGCACAGAGCCCAGCCAGTCAAATCAATATGGATCCCAGAACATTACATCAATCGTTACCAAAGCCGGAGTGCTTCAGTCTGCAGCATTCAAGTCTTCTGACAAAGAGTGCAGCACAGCCGTGCGTTCCTTAGTGATTGTCTCCGGGTCTGGGCGGAGACGCCGTGGAGAGTTCCCAACATGTTGCCATCTTGCTGAATCGGTGCGGCGTCTAGCAGGGGCATCCCGCTCCGGCGTGCCGCGATCATCTCCTGGCAGGTGAAGAAGTGACGTGGCCTCATCAAGAGAGCGGACCTGGCGAAGCTTGCCCTCCCATTTAAAAATTAGCCGAAAGGGGAGACCCCATGAATAGGAGATGTCCTTGGAACGCAGAAACGCTGTTACGGGCCGGAACTCTTGTCGTTTCTGCAAGGTCGAGGCCGCCAGATCCTGAAATAGAAGGGGCCGGCAGGAGCGAAAGTCTATGGGATGTTTAGCCCGCGCCTCCCGCAGGATACGTTCTTTAAGTTGAAAATCATGTACACAGGTCAGGATATCGGGAGGAGGGGCCGTCCCGGGCCTCTTGGGCCCCACACGATGTGTTCGGTTCAACTTGATTCGTGATTCCGGAGAATCCCCCAGGATATGATGAAACAGTTCCACAACAAAGGCCTCAATGTCTTGCCCCTCCGACCCCTGAGGAACCGCCCGGATCCTGATGTTATTCCGGCGGGAGCGATTCTCGAGGTCCTCTGCGTGGGCCTGGAGATCCAAGTGCTGGTCCCGGAGTTGCAGGACCTCTTGTTGAAGCTGTGTCACCTCCTCGTCTCGCGCAGCTGTTTGGTTTTCCAGCTCATCAACTCTCTCTCCCACCGAGTCTAAGTCCCTGCGCATCTCCCGAATCTCCATGGTCAGGTCTTTTTTCATGGAATGGAATTCTCTCGTGAGGTCTGTGAAGAGGGATTCAAGGTCACTACGTGTGACCGGACCCTCTGGATCGTCCAGGCCTTGCCGCGCCAGGGGACCACCTTGCGTCGTCGATGCCTCAGCCCCTCCACTCCCAGCCTTGAGAAGGAGGTCCTTCACAGATCTGTCCTTCCGAGATTTGGCGGTGGCCATCGTGATGGGGCTAACTCCCTTTGTCTGCAAGTGGAAGACAGTGCTATACCCAGGCAAGAATGCAGGCACCAGGGACCGGACAGTCTTGCGTCCAAAGTACTCACATTGACTCCTCCGCCAGGTGTGCTCCGAGGGATCTGGAAAGCTATGCCCCAGCGCTCCGCTCCCTGTGTACAGTCCCCTCGGTCAGTCTGCTCACCTGGGCAATACCTTGGCAACTCCGTAGTTCTCCTCTGCCAGGCACTCTCCAATGGACGCGAAGGCGCCTCCGTGCTGTCTCCCTCAAATTCCGGGGCCCTGCTGAAGTAGCCGCGGTGTTAGGGCATCGGGTAATGTCACCCCTCAGTCGGATCGGCTTCTTACCCCCCTCTAAGTACAAGATGGCCCCCGCTCTGTTCTGTGCGCTGATCAGGGCCTCGCGCCCATGCAGATTGCAGCGCAGCACTCCACAGGGCATTAAACAGGGCACCCCACTGGCCAGAGGGGGGGCGCCCTTCAGGGAGTCCAGCTTGTAGCACCGCTACTGCCTCTGCAAGGCCACTTGTAGAAGTTCGTTGGCCCAGGCCTGGTCCACACAACTCCAGAGTCTTCCAGCAGGCAGAAAGGGTGGATCACAGCTTCCAGGAAGCTCCGGGGGGGCCCGCTGTCGCTGCGTGTGGGCTCACCTGCTTAGATTGGCGAGTTCAGCACCGCTAGCGACATCATCCGCAGGCCGCCATTTTCTTTCCCCACCGGCGGGGCTGCCTCGCTGGTGCGGTCGTGAATCCCGCCGGAGGCGGGTCGCGGTGTCTTCTCTCCCCCGCGGTGCCCGCCGCCGACTCCCAAGGGGCTTCTGGTAGGCTCCTCACCGAAGTGCGCAACCACTTGCGGCGTCTCTCCACCCGGCCGTGAGGTAGGCCGCAGATCGCACAGCGCCAAGCGAGGCGCCAGCCACCGAAATGCGTGCCGGTGCCGCACCGCTCCCAAAGTTACGACTCCGCAGCAATCACCAGACCAAGGTGAGGTGCGGGGCGGTGTCTGGGGATCCGCTATGTGCTGCTATGTGGCGTGGGCCCAGGGCAGGGGTCGGAGCGACGAACAGGCACGTCCTACTCGGTCGCCATCTTGGCCACGCCCCCCTTTAATACTTGTTTTAATACTTGCGGCAAGGAGCTCGTGAAATCACTCTCCCCCAAAAGTCCATCAATGAAAGGGAAACAGAGACTTTAACTAGTGGCGGCAAGCATGGAAGCGACGTAACAGTAGGGAAGCATGAATGGCAGTTGCAGGCCCCAAGGAATCTTCCTCTGGACCACACCCTTTCCAGGCAACCAGATACCATGGGTGACCATGGTGCATATTCATGTCCTTGATAGCACTAACTGCATACTCCCAGTGTTTATTTACTAACACCGGGGGTGGTCAGCAGTGAGATTTAAACAAAGCTGGTTTTAACACGGAAGTATGAAAAACAGGATGAATCTTCATAGACCGGGGCAGTTTAAGATTAAAGTTTGGAGGATTAAGCTGAGAGTTTACTTCAAATAGCCCAATGAACCATGGGTGAAAACGATGATGGTATTTGAAAGTTATGTTTTTTGTAGAGAGCCACACTATGTCTCCAGTCGAGTAAGTGGGACCAGGCTGTCAACGGTGGTCAGTGACCTGTTTGTACCGAGTCTTGCCTTCCTGACATAGCGATGCATTGTCTGTTCTACATGCACCAGATGTTTCAGGTGCAGGGCAAGAATTGCAAAAGAACTGTGACAAAAAGATTGTAATAAAGGTAGGTACCTAGGGTGCGATCCATAATTTGAATACAATGGTGACATGCAAAGGGCTGCATGGTACAAGTTATTGTAAGTGAACTCGTTTTCCCACAATAACTCTGCCGATGAGCAATTAGACCTGAAGGTGAAACAATAAAGGTATTTCTTTAACTCTTGGTTAACCCGCTCAGTTTGGCCACTTGTATCTGGATGGAAACTCGTGGAAAGATAAGATTGGATTTTCAAGACAATACACCGATTTTTCCAGAAAAGAGAAGTACATTGAGGGCCTCAGTCTGATGTTATAGTCTTGGGTAGCCCATGCAGATGGACAACTTGATTTAATACCAGGGTCACAGTGTCAATAACAAACAGAAGACCTTTGCAGGCTATAAACTGGGCCATCTCACAGAGTCTGTCGACAACTACCAGAATGGTAGATTTACCATGATCCACAGGGAGACCGGTGATGAAATCCAAGGAAATATCCTCCCAGATCTGGTTAGGAGTGGGTAAGGGCTGTAAAAGTGTTTTTTTTAGTGTCTCATTTGGCTTGCCTACAGATGTCACATTGCTGAATGTGGGTGAAAACATCTTGTTTCCAGCCTGGCCACTAAAAATTGGGGTTTACTAATTTCAAGGTTCTGGTAGGACCTGGGTCATGAACGGTCATGACACCATTGAAGTACCTTTGATTGTAAGGGCTTAACTGGTACATAAAGTTTGAGTAAAATCCTGTGATTTCCAGATTATTATTTTTTTTTTTAGCCATGTCTTTTTTGAACTGATCAAGGAAATTCTCTGTGTTAAGTTACTCCAATAATCTTATCTTGGGCAATCATGGGTGGTGGTTGATTGACAGTTTCTGTCTCCTCAAGGTAGTAATAAGGTGTCTGCCTTTTGGTTATCACTTTCAAGGTGAAAGGTGATAATGAAAACAAACTGCAAAGAACAAGGTCCTTCTTATTTGTCTGCTTGACAGTGCTTGGGCGTACCTGTGAAACTGGAGGTTACGGTGGTTGGTAAAAACAGTAACAGGAAATTTGGCACTGAGCAAATAATGTCTCAAATTCTTGAAAGCATGTCGAATACCCAGGATTTTTTTTTTAGTTATGGTGTAGTTTGCTTCAGCTGGTAACAATTTTTTAGACAGATAAGTGACAGAATGTAATTAGCCATTCTCAGAATCCCGCTGCGAAAGATTTGCTCTACTAGCTTCATCTGAGGCATCTGCCTCAGCTATCAATGGTTTAGACAAGTCTGGAAAATACAGAATTTGGGTGCTCGTGAAGGCCTTTTTCAAGTGGTTTTGCCCTTGTGTCCAAGAAAATGGTACCTTCTCTTTAAGCAATAATGGAGGTGGTTTTAGAATAAAAAATGATCAATTAACCTCCTAAAAAAATTTGCAAAACCCAAAACCTTTGGACAACCATTGGACATCTTTTAATATTTTGAGGTTGTGGCCAATCAGTAATGGCCTTAATCTTATGTTCAGCCATGGATATGCTTTGAGGAGTAAGGATGAATCCTAAGAAATCCACCTTGGTGGTGTGAAACTCACATTTGGTGAGTTTACAATAAAGGCCATGTTGTCTTAAAGTTGCTAGAGTAGTTTTCACATGGGTGATGTGCACATTTTGGGACTGTGAATAGATAAGAATGTCATTGATGTATACAATAACAAATTTATCTAGGAATTTGCGTAGTACATCATGGACAAAAATTGAAATGCTGCAGGAGGATTATATAGTCCAAATGACATCACACAATACTCAAATAGCCCGTAATGGGTACGAAAAACTGTCTTCAAATCATCTCTATGCCTAATGCAAACAAAATGGTATGCCTCCCCATAGATCAAGTTTATTATAGAAGTTAGTGTTTTAACTTGATCCAACAATGCTGAAATGAGTGGAAGAGGAAGCAGTTCTTTACAGTGATGTTATTGAAAGGCCTGTAATCAATGCAGGAAAGAACCTCCCCACTGCTTGTATGGGACAAAGAATAAGGGTGAGACTGCTCGAAATTTTGTTGGTCATATAAATCCATTCTGGAGATACTTATCTTGGTAACTCCGTAGGTATATGCTGTCTTGTTCTGTGAGAGCATAGATTGGACTACACAGTATTTTAGCACCGGGAACCAGATCAATTTGGCAATCATATGCCCAATGAGGAGGTAGTGTCAGCCTGACTTTCACTGAAGACATCATGAAAGTCTTCCTATTCTGTAGGCAAGGCTATATCTTGCTCTGTAGCTATTAATATGAAATATGTGATCTCTGGAACCCTGGTTGTCAAAAGTACCAGATTCAAACATAGTTTTAGACACGATTGGTGATACTAATTTGAGGGAAAAGTCACATTGCTTTTAGCCCAGTCTATGCTGGGATTATGAACCATTAGCCATGTATTCCTAAAATTATTCTAAATTGTGGTGGGTCAATTAATTCAAAATGTATTTTTTCCTCATGATTTTGAGATTCATGTACACAAGTTATGTGAACCTGTTGAGTATGGCGGGTGAATGGACCAGAAGTCAACAAAGAACCATCTACGGACCTGAATGTTTTGGGTCTCTTTTTCTTTATGGTAGGGATCCCAAAATGTGTGCAATTGGTATATCTGTGAAATTGCCTGTGGCCCCAGAGTCTAGCATGACCACTACAGTAACTTCTTTTTAGAGTGGGGTTCAAGATGAGATGTGGTACTGCAATCTGTAGAGTATTAGTTGCTGAATGATCCAGAGGTGTTTCAGTTAAGCTCGAAGGGTCCTCCTGCTTATTCTCCGAGCTGGTTAGTTTTCCACCTCTTTAGACACAGTGATGCTAACATTCTGCTTCGAGATTGCCCGAACCTGTGGCTTGGCTGATCACTCCCGAACAAAGTGAGCTTTCTTTCCACAATACAGACACTGGCCGTTCTTACATCATAAATCTTTTTCTTCCACAATAAGATATTCACGAACACCCCCTATTTCAATAGATTCCATATTTTAGTTATTGGATGAATCAGCAACCCTGTACCTGGAGCAAAGAAAGACTCAAGTTTCAGTACGCCTCCTCCCACCTTCCCGAATGGATAGTCTATGGTCCAAGCATAGGGCAAGGTCAGCCAAATCGCTAAAATTCTGAAGTTGAGGATCAATCTGAGGTATGATGCCTTTTTGCTCATCTATAAGTCTGCAATGGGCCACTGTGGATCTATTAGCTTCTGCCCAGTTGGTTTCAGCAATCAGGCAGTTAAACTGTGCAATATATCCCTTAAGGTCCTTACCTCCTTGTCTTAAATCTAACAACTCTCTGTCTGCTGATCCTCTGGAAATACCTCAATCAAACATTTTCTCAAATTGCCTTTTAAAATCTCTCTAGTTGTAAAGAAGAGGGGCATCAGAATTTACCAAGGGTACAGCCAAAGCAGCTACATCCCCACTCAGGTATGAAGGCTACACGTAACTGTGCATTCGGAAAGGCTGTTAATTGAAACATAAAATGGAGTTGTACCTGGGTAATGAAGGTTTGGGTTTGAATCGGGTCCCCTGAAAACCTCTCTGGTGGAGCCAAAGGCACTGCAGAGGGAAAGGTAAATGACACTGTATGGGGAGTTGATGTCACAGTTACTGCAGAGACTCTAGTCATGCACAGATGACCCCGGATTTGAGCCACTTGAGTTGCAAGAGCTGAGGTTTCTGTGCGGACCACCACCAGCATAAATAGATGAGTCTTCAGGGTCAGCAGGTCATCTGAGCATGTTCCAGAACTGACACATGCTGCCAAAGGGAAACAGCAAATGAGTCAGCAGAGTCAGCACAAACAAATACGTTGCATAGTGAAGCCCCTTACTGGCATGAGTGTTAAAGTGCACAAAACAATAATAATAAAGACATTATCGTAATACAACATATCTCGTTGTTTAAGCATTGGAACATTATTGGTACAAACATGCTGATGAGATGGACTTTTAATACTTGTTTTAATACTTGCGACAAAGAGTTCTTGTCACTTTGTCTTTCCTCGTTTCCTTGACACCCTCCTTTTTTATTTTTCCCATGGTTCAGTCCTCCTGAATAGAGTTAGAATGTTAGAGAATGTTGATGGTTGCTGAAGTGAAGCCTTTCCTGTGGGAGACATCTGAGCTATGTCTTCCTGAGTTTCTTCAATGGTGAAATTAAGAAGATTGCTTGATTTCAATTAATATTCTAATGTCTATTTTACACAACAAGAACACATGCTGGACTTAACCCAGCACTGAGAGCAGAGATCTTTGGAATGTATGTCTTTCAACATTTGGTCAAATATTTACATTATCTGTCCTCGTTCATTCAGGAAGGTGAGGATATTCTCAACTACTCAGCAGAGTGGATATACAAGCTCTATTTTTATCAGATATAATGCTTGAGAATCTAAAGCCATCAGCAAAGGCTTCTGCTGGTGCAGTTGCTACCAGGTGACATTTACGACTAAAAAACTGGAAGGTGGAGGCTGCCCCAAAAAATTATTTGTTCTTCTCATCTACTAAGCTCTTTGGTGAATATTGGAGGAGGTTTTGCATAAATCATATGAAAGTTAAAAGCATACGCAATCCCACACTCCCACAAACAAAAATCTTGGTAGGGTGACAAGAAGAAGTCATATCAGTCTATGAGGAAAATAACTTTTTACTGAGTAAGAGTCACTTTCAGCATAAAGGATCTCAGTCTGGTTCCACCTCCCATCAGCCATGTGGGAGGGGCAATTGAAAGCAAGGGTCCTGACTATCCTCGGACCTCTACTGATCCCGAGGGGCTTGTCTACAGCTTACTCCCAGATTTGGAGAGACTCAATTTCAGACAGATGGGTCCAGCCAATTGTTTTTCAAGGATATTTCATACAGATATCACCAGATTTTCTGAAACCGCATTTTGATCACACCTCATAGCCCAAGGACAATAGTATTTTCCAGTTCCAGATCATGGAAGCCATCCTTCCTGTTCCTTAGTATCAGATGGGTCTTTAATGCTACTCCAGGTTGTTCCTTGTGCAGAAGGCCTCAGGTGATTATCGAATGATTATAGACCTAACATTTTTTTTAAAAAAAGTGTATCCCCGTTATTAGTTTCAAAAAGAACAGTTTACAATAGGTCATCTCTTTCATCTGCACAAACCGTTAGCTCAATTACAACAGATATTCCTGATATTTGCTGTAGGGATCATCACTGACAATTCTAAGTGCTACCTTTTTGGGTTGAAGTCCTCCCTCAGATTGTTCACCAAAGGTCTGGCTCTGGTTGAGGCACTTTCCGTGCCCAGGTGGTAGCAGTCCATTCAAACTGTGACAATCTCCTGATCCAGTCTTCCTCTCACAGTCAATCCCTGGAAGATACAACAGTAGCAGAAGTAGCACTGCAGTCCATCTCAGAGGTTGGAATACATAGGGGGCATTTTTAACATGTCTCAGGGTTCAATATTACTTCCAAAGTCCAAGAAAAACGAAACTTAGAAGCCTCTTACTGTACCTATTGATGAAATCAGAAGTATCAGCAAGAGAATGTCTTCACATCAAAGGTAATATGGTAATTTTCAGCTTTTTTCAGAGTATTTGTCTGCATCTCTCACTCATAATCTAAGGAGATATGCCTATTGTTTTTTTTTTGTAGGCAGCAACTTTGAGTGTTGTCCCCTGGTTTTGGCTGCACTTGGGGGTGGTAGTGCTTGGCATTCTCAGTGGTTACCTCTTCAAGAGACCCATGAGGATCTGATCCCTGTGACTTTTACAATTCAGGAGAGTCTTGCCTGGTGAATGACCCCTCTGCTTTGAAAAGAGGGACCCTCTTTGCTTATCCCAATCCAATTGTTCTGACACTAGATGCCAGAAGCAGGATTAGGGTGCAGTACTAGCAGATCAGACTATGCATGGTGTCTGGAACTGATCGAAAAGGGGGAGTTCCTTCAACTGGAAGAAATTAATGATAATCTCCAGAGAGTTTTCTTGCAGGTGGTATGTATGTATGTATGTAAAGAATTTATAGAGCGCAGGAATCACCCCCAAAGGGGTATCTCCGCGCTAAGCATAGAGACAAGTCAGACAGGCACAAAATCCCATAGCTCAAGCCTTGAATAATTCCGTCTTCAGGAGTTTTCTGAAACGGGGAAGACTAGGACATTTACATAAATCCTCTGGCAGAGAATTCCAGTATAATGGCGCCAGATAGGCCACAGTTTTGCCTCCAGATCGTTTTTTCTTAAAACGAGGGACCACCAATAACATTTTGCCTTCAGATCTGAGACACCTATTCGGGCAGTAAACTTTAAACTTCTCCACCATATAACTCGGGCTAGTGCCATAAAGAGCTCTGTGAGCAAAGCAACAGAGCTTAAACTTTACTCTCCGGCGAATTGGGAGCCAATGGAGAGTGTTCAATAAAAGCCCGGGAGAGGTGCGGGGAGATTTGTAAGAGTTAGGCGTGCAGCCACATTCTGGACGATCTGCAGTCTGCTAAGAGAAGACTCGTTCGCCGATACCAATAAAGCATTACAATAATCCAGGCGACCTATAATCAAAGCCTGAATTAAAGTTCTGCGTACAGTTTGAGGTAGCCACCTGAACACTCTGCGCAGCAGGCTCAAGGTATGATAACAGGCCCCGACGGTGGTCATAACTTGATCCTTCATCGATAGATGTGCATCCAACCTGACCCCCAAATTTTTGCCACCGAAGTAGGTAGAGGGGCGGGGCCTAGCACTGTTGGCCACCACTCAGGGGACCAGGACGTTGATGCAGCACCAAACAGAAGGATCTCAGTTTTGGCCGCATTTAACTGAAAAAAATGTTCAGTCATCCATTCTGCTATGGCAGACATGCCATTAGAAAAGCGCTGATCGACAAACTCCGTGTCCTTATCAAAGGACAGGAGTAATTGGGTGTCGTCAGCATAGGAGAACGGTGTAAAGCCATACTTTCGGATGACTTTTGCAAGGGGGGCCACATAGATGTTAAACAAAGTAGGGCTCAGACAGGAGCCCTGGGGCACCACCTTATTAATCTTCATAGTTTGGGATCGAAAAGGGCCTAGATTGATGGATTGCGTGCGATGATCAAGAAAGCTGATCAACCAATCGAGAGCTATTCCCTGCAGACCGGCCTCTCTCAGTCGAAGTATCAGTTTCTGATGAGAGACCGTGTCAAGAGCTGCTGTTAAATCCAACAAAACCAACATCACTCCTTTGTTATCATCCACGGCCATTTTTATATAATCCGTGACCCCAATGAGAGTTGTCTCGGTGGAATAGTTGGATCTAAACCCTGACTGTGAAGGGTCAAAGATACCGTTGGCCTCAAGATAGTCCATTAATTGAGTATTAACATATCTCTCCGCCAATTTGCCCATAAGCGGAAGGAGCGAGATGGGACGGTAATTGGAGAGCACTTCGGCCGGTACCTGATCTTTCTTCTTGATAGGCAATACTTGGGCGACTTTCCAATCTAGAGGCACACTGCCTTCAATCAATGATGAATTTAAGATCTCTGCAATTGGGGCGGCCAAAAAGGGGCAAGGAGAGCAAATTTGTGGGCGGGCATTATATCCAAAGGAGATGCTGACTTAGCCTTTTTCAACATAGCTTCCATTTTAGAGACCTCAATAGCCTTAAAATATGCCAGACCTTCATCTGAGCCTACAAGGGGTATTAATTCAGGTGTAATAGATGGCACCAGGCAAACGTCTTGAGGGAATTGTTGATAAATCTGGTTGATTTTATCGTCGAAGTATACGGCAATATTGTCACATAGTCCCTGAGAGGGGTGACCACCAATGCACAAGCTTTAGGTTTGGTAAAGGAATTCAAAATTTTGTAGAGATCTTTTGCCGAGTTTCCAGCCCGGTTGAGTTTAATTATTACATGATCTTTACGTGCCTTTTTAGATTTTTATGATAAGTAGTGAGGGCCAGTTTAAATTTAAATTTTTCCGTTTCCCCCTGGGATTTACGCCAGGATTTTTCTAGTTGTTTACAGCTAGATTTTTCACTACGTAGGTCATCTGTGTACCATTCTTCACTTTTTTTACGGGAGTTGCTGAGTTGATATGTTAAGGGAGCCAACCTGTGAATCATATCACACATGGTGTCATTGAAGAACCTCAGCTTTGTGGTACTATCCATATGCTCATTAAATGCGGGGGGTACATATATTTTACCAAATGATTCGGATGTGATTCTATGCCACCGCCTTTTGAGACCAAACGAAGGGCGTCCCGCCGGTAGGGGTCTAGTGCTGCAGTTGATCCCAAAAGGAATCATAAAATGATCCGACCATGTCAATGGGCAAGCAGGGTCAGCAACAATATAAGGGGATGAGGAAAATATGATATCCAAAGTGTGGCCAGCTGAGTGTGTGGGTCCAAAATTAATCTTATTTAAGCCTAAGGTGGCCATGTCAGCTAAAAGCTCACAGCCTCTACATTCTCACTATCTTCGCCATGGACATTAAAATCTCCAAGTAACAAAAAATGCTTAGATGTAATTATGTAAGGGCTAATTTTTTCCATAAGTTTTAGATTAAAATCTTTTAATGGCCCTGGCGAGTCGATAAATAAGAGCGCCCTTTAAAGTTTCTTGGGGTGTCAGCTCAATTTTAAATATGCAGATTTCCATGGTATTATCCGAGGTAGAATCAATCACTGTGACTTTCGCCGCCTCTCTGTATATAATGGCAACCCCGCCACCCGTTTTTCCAACTCTGTCCAGTCTAAGAATCCGATAATTCTCTGGGAGAGCGAGGGCAATATCAGGCAGGGAGGAAGGTTTAAGCCAAGTTTCTGTTAGAAAAACGAGGTCTCGGCATTCCGAGCTCAGCAGATCCCAGAGTTCCATAGCATGTTTTGGTAACGAACGCACATTTGCCAAAAGACCCTTCCAGGAACAAACCTGATTAGAAGAGTAGGGCCAAGCAAGACTAAAGCTCGTCTCATCCCTCTCTGTCATATTCTTCTTGCTAGCATTGTTGCCCGGTGGGCCCGATGAGGTGACCGTACAAGTAAACTGACAATGTGAGCAGGCAAAAGGACCTTCCAAATTAACAATTGTATGCTCATACAGACATGATAACTGATCATGTCTTGCCTGAAAAAGTTGGGAAGACGTATAGATTAGCCTAGGAGCAATATCAGCCTGAAAACTAGCCAAGCCTCTGGCTCCTGGCGACATACCGGCGCGGACGGGCGCAGACGGGCTTGCCTTTAGCGCGCCCGCTGCGTGCGTCCGCTGCGCGGCCGTGTAAGCATGTAGATTAAATACCCCCACTCACGCCGGAAGTAGAGGATCAGGGGGAGGAGCCACGTCCCTCCACAACAATCGGCACCAAAAAGCCGCGGTGGACCAGGGATCGGCGCCCAAGTAAAGTGCGAGTGCTAAGTAAGTTTCAGTTGTTTTTAAAAATAATGTCTCCAAGGACCACTAAATAAAAAGTGAGAATCAACAATTCATTATAAAAGGAAGGACTTTAGTAGTATGTACCGACAACATGGTAACAATGTCTTACCTAAATTATCAGTTCGGAACTGGCTCCACCTATCTGAATCACACTGTCCTACAGATTTGTTCTTGAGCCAAAATCAATCTATTGAAATTCAGGGCTATTTACATCATGGGGTCCCAGAACACTCTGGTGGACTCTCTCAGCTGGGCTTTTCCAAGTTTCTAGGACTTTGTCCTTAGTCCAGCAATCGTTTGGGAGATATGAAGGCCCCAAGTTCCACGATTAGTAAGCTCTAGGGATAGATGCTCTGACCAGTCTTTGAACCGAAGGGCTTCTTTACACCTTTGGCCCCATTTGCAATTACACCAAGGATTCTGACAATGCTCCAGAGAGGCAGCAGAAATGATCCGTATCCCTCTTTAATGGACAAGGAGACCATGGTTTGCGGTCATTAGATTTTTACATTAAAACGGGAATGGATTCAACCATTGTCTCCTTCTCTCATATTGCAGCCCCTTCTAATTCTAGACTCAGTGGTGCCCAAGTCATTGCAGGCTTCCAGAAGGGAATCCACAAATAAAGCTTATAGCCAGGGGTGGGAAGAGCTTGCGGAGTTTCACTCTGCAGAATTCCGCGGAGTGACTGGAAAAATCAGCAAAATTCTGCAGTGTTCCGTGAGTGGGTGGAGTCGGACCCACTCTTTAAAAGGTGTGGCATTTTTCACTAGTAAATGCACACAGTATGTGGGATTCTCTCTAGTGCACCCTCAGGCACACTGTGTCCCCTCTTCAAGAAATTTATACTCCTCATCATGAGCCCTCACACCTAGCATCGTGCTATTCACCGCCTCCCTGAGCATGTCCTCATTCTCAGCAAACTTCTACTGTCTTTCATGTCACACACACTGTTCTCACATGCTTTTCCCTCTTCATAGAACACTTGCTCGACTTCAGGTGTAAGGGAATGGCTTTCAGCAGCAGTAAATTGGGTTTCTGCTCAAATGTTACTTACTTTACGAGAATTAAAATACAATATATTTGCTTTGGGGTACAGAACTCAGCTGGTACATGGGATTTGCATGATGACTAACCTGTTTATGATTATGAAACGCCATCATGCAGTACGAATGGCGCTGGCTGGTTTTACGTTTATTACCTTCAGGGGTCTTGGCTCTACCCTCAGGCTCCCTTCTCGACTTGGTCTCTGCACTGCTGCGACTCGGTCTCTGCACTGCTGTAACGCCTCCTCAGCTTAGCTCCAATGGAGGGTCCGGCTGCGGCTTTCTCACTTGGCAGGCAGTAGAAACACATGGGCTGCCCTGAGACACTCAAGTTGTGCCTCTGTAAAGTGGAGTTATCAGGTGAGCTGCAGAGGTGCTGCTGGTATGGTGCTCACTGCTCACACAGCCTCGGAATTGTGTCCTGATGCCTGACTCCTGGAATGGCTGCTGAGCTGCCGCAGCTGCTCTCCCCGACATGAGCTGTCTGTGCAGCAGAAGCCTCCAGTTCGGGCGCTTTATCATTTATTTTTAGTGGAGTACTCGTCAGAGCTCCTCTCGTGCCCACCCTCTACCTGTCACCGGAGCCGGGGCAAGGCTTGGATGAAACTTCTGAATGCTCGTACTGACTGTGACTACGTAACGTTCCCGTGCATTGTCATGCACAGGAGAGAAACACATCTCTAGTTTCTGCCATCTGATTGGTTGAGTGAGGGGCCTCGGCCCCCCCTGAGTCACTTGTTGTTATTGGTGAAGGTGTTCTAGGCAGTTACATCTTGTTGCTCCTGAGGAAGGAGCTATCTGTGCAGTTTAGCGCTTGATAATGATTCTGAACAGATTGTGGAATGTGGACGTGCCTGTAAACTCTGCTCCACCACGGTTAGCAGAATTTTTTACTGCACTACGGTCTTCAAGCAGATCACGGACTGGGTAAAACTCCGCAAACTCTGCCAGTGGAGTAGAGTTTACCACCCACCCTTACTTATAGCCTCCATTGGACTCTGATTATTGATGCAGAGAGAATTCCTTCTCTCCAAACCAGACCTCAGTCTCTAATATTTTCCAATTTTTGCAGGAGGTCTTTGATAAGCAGCTATATATTTCCACCCTTAGGCTTCAGTTCTCGGCAATAAATGAATTCAGATCCCCGTGAACCAAATTATCCTCAGTTTAACCCCTGATATCAAAACTGTTTAGGGCTTTTGACCGCATAAGACCTAGAGTTTTTAACCCATTTCCAGCCTGTGATCTTCCATTGGTCTGGTCCTTTCTTCCAAATGCAACTTTTGAATATCTGGAGTAATATTCCGAGAAGTTCCTTACTCTTAAAGCCATTTTTCTAGACACCATCACGTTGACTAGATGTTCGGGTGAGTTGAGAGCTTTAGTGTGTGGAAATCCATACCCTAGGAATTTTGAAGATTGTGTAGTCCTATCCTTAGATCCCAAATGTTTTCCTAAGGTCAATACTGACATCCATAAGAGTCAAGTAATTGTTCTTCCTTCTTTACCTCCAGATGACACTGTAAAAAAACCTTTAACCCATTTTCTTAATGTGGTTAGTTATGTTATGCTATGTTATCGATACTTGATATAGCGCACAAATCACCCTGGGGCCTCACGGCGCTGTCAGGGAAACAAGTGCAGAAGGAGGGGGAAAGGATTAGAAAAGATCAGCTTTAAGTAGCTTTCTGAATTTGCCGTTATTTGCACAGGTGCGAACGTAAAGCGGAAGCTTGTTCCAGTAGAAGGGAGCGAGGTAAGAGAAAGCCTTTCCCCCGCTGTGAGTCAGGCGAATGCGAGGGATGCACAGTGGGGCTTTGTCGGCAGACCTTAGGTTGCATCCAGGTAAGTATGCTTTTATTTTTTTTTGCAGATAAAGTGGGCCATTCCCTTTTAGGGCATTGAATGTAAGCAGCAGAACTTGAAACTGGAGCGTTTCTTCACTGACAGCCAGTGTAGTTCCTTCAGCAAAGGGTCTGAAGGAGTGCCAGGCGGGCAATTGAGAACGAGCCTGGCTGCAGTATTTTGAACAACCTGGAGTTTGTCAACTAAAGTCTTATTGGCATCTGCCAAAATAGCATTGCCATAATCCAGCCTGCTAATTACTAAGGCTTGGACAAGAGGTCTTTGGGCAGAGATTGGAAGGTGGAGGAATGTCCTGCGCAGGAGGCGCATATTGTGATAGCATATTCCAGTGATTGCCAAGATGTGCTCTTTCATCATTAAGGCTTAACCGCTTAACCGCGGCGGCAATTCCGCCGCGGTGCGGCAGTTTAGCGGAGTGGGCGGGGCCGCGTCGACCAACGGACGTTCGCAGCACTACAGAGGTAGTGCTCGCGACGGCCGTTGGCCGACGGACGCACGCAACGGGTTAATCTATTTTCATGCCAAGATTCTTTACCACTTGTTTGGGCACAGGAGTGTGCCCCAGTTGATGGGGCCACCAATCGTCGGTACAGATAGAGGGGGCTTTTCCAAACAGCATGATCTCCGTCTTATCTGCGTTCAGTTGGAGATAGTTCTTATTCATCCAGTCAGAGATGGCTAACATGCCGAAGGCAAAGTGTTTTTTTTTATGCTGTCAGATCAGGGCTGAAAGTAAACATCAGCTGGGTGTCATCTGCATATGTGATTATTTCAAAACCAAAACGTTCTGCAATACTAGCAAGGGGAGCCGTATAAATATTGAACAAGGTGGGGCTCAAGCAGGAGCCCTGCGGGAGAACCTTGTCTAAGATTGTCTTACAAGAGGAGTGAGGGCCAAGAATGACAGTTTGATGTCTATCTGTCTGAAAATTGTGGAGCTATTTAAGTGCAGTGCCCTGTATACCTATCTCTTGCAGCCTTTGCAGCATCCTTGGGTGGGAGATAGTATCAAAGGCTGAAGAGAGATCTAATAACACAAGCATGATTGAGTTACCTGCGTCCAGGCCTAAGCGGAGGGAGTCTGTTATGGCCAGAAGAGACGTTTATGTGCTATGACCTGGACGAAAGCCGGATTGGGAGGGTTTGTGCTGGTGCACTTAGAATACACCTTAAGAGGTTGACAGATTATTGAGTATCAGATGCTCTGTTTGTCAATTTCAGCCCGGTCAAGAGAGGGGGAAAAACCTACTTCTTCCACTCTAGCAAGATGGATAAAGACTGTAATCTCCTCTGCCTATCCAAGTGGTGGAATAGAAATTCCTGAGACAACAAAAGCCCATTCTAGTAGAGAAATGGCAGCTTCTTGGGCTGAATCTTCAGAAGTTTATATAAGAGAAATTTTAGGGCTGCTACATGGGCCTCTGCTTCTACATTGGTTTTGCATTACAGATTAAATGTAGCTCAGGACTCTGAATTAGCCTTTGGCTAAAAGTTTATTTTGAGCTCCACGTCAATTTAAAAGTATTGTTCCTTTCTTTGCTTTTTCTGGAATTAATTCAGGTGGAAAATAGGGCTTGATACAATATCATACATGAATGCTTCAAGGATAGGTGTTGAATGTAAAATAAAAAATCCTGCTTGATACAATATCATATATGAATGCTTCAAGGAAAGGTGTTGAATGTAAAATTAAAAATCCTGCTTGATACAATATCATATCTGAATGCTTCAAGGATAGGTGTTGAATGTAAAATTAAAAATCCTGCTCAGATTACTTAACAGTAATCTCCGTTACTCCAATTTCTCCTTACTCGTCCCAGTACTTAGGACATCCCCACCCTGTTACTTCAACAGTCTCTAGCTATTAGCTAAGGGTTTGGTAGAGAACAGAACGTGCTGTGAGTAGAGATGGAATTTAGGAGTAAATCACCATACTACAGATAGAAATAGAAAACAGTGGTTAGCAGTATGTAATGAAGGGGGACATTCACTCATTTAGTAAGTACTGGGATAAGTAGGGAAATATTGGAGTAATGAAGATTGCCAGTAAGTAATCCAAACAATAGTGGCTGTCTTGCACTTGAGGTCTGCTACCCTTCCTGCCAGGTTATATTGGTCTCTTCATCACAAATTGACTTTAATCGCTATGGTATCTATTTTGTTTTCCATAGCAGCTCTGATGTCTTTGATAACTTGAAGTGTAAGATCAAACTTAACCTCAGTGTTCAATGACAGAGCAGCATCATTTTGGGTTTCATGTGTGATCCGCAATGGTAACTGCATGTTAGACGACTAATGTTATTTTTCTTTAGTATGATTGCCCCGCTGTTTCCCATTCCAATTGTCACTGTCACTAGCGGGGTGTTTCATGTTGAGAATGAGAGCCTTTAAATATTCGCCTACCCATGCAATCCAGTGAGTCTTCTTTCACAGCTGGGGATGGTACTGATGTACACTACCATGCACAATAGGACAGTCGAAATTACAGGCCAGCCACTGCTCCCCTCCGACTCACCTTTACTTTATGATAGAACCTCACCCTGTGCCTAACCGTTAATCCATAGGGTGAAAAATTCAGGTCAGGTCTGAATCACGGCAAACACAAGGAGATGATGGACAGGGCGCTGAAACTTTTCAGACACTCACCCCCAGTCACAGATCTGGGTTGAATACATCATCGTTCTTTAGCTCTCTTCCCCACCTCAGTTCAGACCCAGCTATATGCAAATCAGTCTTGACCCTGTGTCTCATGGGAACAGTCCAGCCCGAACTGCCAAGCCAGGTCTTCTCTGAACCGGAAACAAGCATCCTGGGACTGGTTTTGGGGTAACACCCCTCATCAGCCAAGCTAGCTTGAATCCAGTGGCAAAGTGAGCAAGGGACCCACGTCTGGGCATAGCCTGCCAACTTAGAGCGAACAAAGCAAATACAACAAGATGATGGACGGAGCGCTGAAACTTTTCAGACACTCAACCACAGTCACAGATCTGGGTTGAATGCATCACTGTTCTTTAGCTCACTTCGCCACCTCAGTTCAGACCCAGCTATATGCAAATCAGTCTTGACCCTGTGCCTCATGGGAACAGTCCAGCCCGAACTGCCAAACAAGGTCTTCCCTGAGCCGGAAACAAGCATCCTGGGACCGGTTTCGGGGTAACACCCCTCATCAGCCAGGCTAGCTTGGTCCGAATCACCCCTTAGTGATGCACTAAATTTATGCTTAATATTAACCTAATGCGTGATAGGCAACAACATGTGGTCGTTATTTCACATCTTGTGAGCTACCAGACCTTCAGTAGTCATTTAATTCTCCAATAATAAAAGGTTATTTCCCGTTCATTTCTTCCTGCTGGACGTGGCAGTCTTAGGGGCTTCAGATTCCGAGGGTGGAGATTTCCCTCAGGCCCATCTCCTTCAGCCACCTTTTGGGCAGCTGCTGGGAATGCGGTAAATAAGGCCAAGTTCCTGACTCCTCAATGAAGGTACAGTTGTACTTACTGCTGAGGAACTATTTCACGTATGTCTCTGCTACAGCAGCCTTCACATCTGGGCTCAATAACACCTCTTGCAGGAAAGGGGGGTACCTCCAGGCACATGCACAGGTATTTTGTTAGTGCATTTGTGGAAGAACGCCAGCAGGATGTCCTTGAAGGCTGTTATGGGAGTACGTGCGGATCAAAATGTAGTAGAGCAAGAACACTCTTTCTTTTTATCTCGTATTTTCTTCTGGATCTGTTTCTTTGTTGTCTTTCTCATCTTTAACAATATTGCGGCACTATTTTATTAATTAATGTGTAGCACTTTGGAAAAAGCACCTTAAAAATAATAAATCAATAATATGTTCTCTAGCCATGTTTGTGGTGAAACTTTGAATCTCCTTCAGTTTCTCTCTCAAATCCGAAATATACATACAGAGAACTAAAGATGCTAAAACATAGACATACTTATCCTGCATGAGAAAATACTCAGGAGGGAGTGTCCTTCCAGCGCCAATCTCATAAAGACAAGTGTGAAAGCCAAAAATAGAAACTTCTACCAAGGATGTCACAGGGCAGTCCTATTGAATGTAGTTATGGAATCCGAAAACGAAGAATCGAGTGGGCATCCCCCCTCTTTACTGATTTACTTGTCATAATAGCTAGGGAAACATTGTTCCATGTAGCTGTTTGCTCTCTGAGCTCTGCTTGGGATTGTGAACGCTCTTGGTATAACACAGGAGTCTGCAATCTGTTCATTAACAAGAGCTACTTGTGTTCAATGAAAATCATCCTGAACTACTTATAATATTAGTGTTGTACATATAAGGAGTGGCCGGTCCATTGGGGCTGAGGGGCCACGCCCCTCCACCTTTCGCCCCTCATGAACAGTGTCTGTCTGGCTGCACAAAGGTCAGCCTGACAGACACTGTTCACTTTCAGTTCAAGCAGCCAGGAGCCAGACATGCGCATTTAGCGCAGGCTCCTGGCTGCCTGAACTGAATTTTGCTGGGCTGAGGAAGTCACAGCTCCTGTGGGTGTGACGTCCTCAGCTAAACAAAGGTCCCTGAGGCCCTCCCCTCAGTGACGAGGTGTAGCGTCACTGATTGCCTCGCACCTGGGTGCTTCAGTTTTAAGCCCTGAAGAGGCCAGGGTTGAATGTCAGTCTGTGACACTTCATCACAGAGTGGGGTGGGGTAAGCAGTCTCACTGACCCCATCCCACTCTGTGATGACATTGGGACTGCTGCCTTCCCTCATTGGCTGACCTATGGAAGGCAGCAGTCCCAAGCCTTCTGGAACCTCCGAGGCAGAGCTGGCTGCAGGTAAGTGTTTGTTTTTCTTTTAAACTGTTTGGTGCGTGCGTGTATGTATGAATGTTTGGTGAAGAGTGTTGTGAATGGATGTGTTTGTGTGCGTGCGTGTGTGTGAATACATTGCTTTGAGTGTTATGTGTATGTGTGCGTGTTCCTGAGAGTGTGTCCCATCCGCCCCCTCCCTCCAAAACTTACCGGCTGCCACTGGTACATATACATCAGACAAGATCACATTAGGGGCCAGCCTATGCAAGATCACTAGCCGTGGTCACCTCGGTGCAAGATTGCCAGTAGTTATGTAAAAAAGGCTCAGTCAATTTAGAATATCTCGTGTATTACAAAACAGCTACAGCTGCAAAGCCCCATGGCCCCCAAGTAATATTAGTAATAAGTCTCCCAATGCTGCATGATTTATCATTCAAATATCCGCTTTAAACATATTTTAGAAAGGATGGGCTCTGAAAACACATGTTCATATCAAATCCACATTTTTCAATTTTGATATACATACATTTTTTCAACCAAACAAAAGCCTTCTAATTTAGTAGGCTGTGCCGCACACAGTAGTGCTACTCACAGGTAGCTAGAGAGCTGCCAGTAGCTCACGAGCTACTCTTTGGAGAAGCCTGCTATAACACATCTGGAGGTGCTCTTAGACTCTCCTAGCCAAGACCTTGCCATTCTTGTTGTGTGAATCGGGGACACTTTGCAGCATTCTAAGACTGTCTAGGACAACCCAGGCAGCTGTTGTACACGAGGTCTTTGTGATCACTTGCACGGGGCTCTGCTGTACAGCACGACACAGTCCAGGGGAAAACCGACGTTTGGTGATGGCTCACTCAATGTCATTATTAGTGAAGGTCAGATGCCACATCGCACAAATGAATAGGCGTAAATTGTGCATACTGGGAGGTGAGGTCAAACCAGCCAAACCCACATAAAGATGTTTTGATTTGCAAATCTGGTTCAGATTGTTACTTTTAACTTCCAGAAATCAACTTTTCGAGAGTCCTTAAAGCAATATTACTCTGCACAATACCCGATTGAATAAAGTCGGGGTCAGACTTCATACAGTTATATTTTTTTTCTGAACCATTCCTGAGCCAACTCGTTGCAGCAGTATTCACATAAGTCCTTATGCTCTTGAAGTCGTGTTGTCTTTTTCCACTCATTCTCTAATTTCTGCATCAGCCCCTTTATATTTTAGATGCCAACAGGTTTCTGAAGTGTATTGTTGAAAATAATGAAAGCAGCTCGCTCCTGAATAAAGTACAAGCTGTCTTCCAGAGTATGCAGAGCCAGATGTATTCATCTATTCAGCTTCATAACATAAGATGCTGGAGGATACAGCATCTGCAAAAACAGGCTTAAAATTATACAAATTATATGGCCTTGCTTTCTGTGCTGTATAAAAAGTGTAGCAAAATGCAGAGAAGCCACAACTGTTTATTCATAATCTAAAAACAAATATTTTACTTATCAAAAACTCATGGATGGTGTCTCAGAATCCAGTGTTCAAGGGAAAAGTAAAATACATAATAAAAATGCTGACCACTAGGCTCTCTTTACGAGTGACCCATAACTTGGGAGGTGATACTACAACCCTTAAATACTTGTAGAGAATGGTGCGATATTACAATTGGATTCAGAATGACGGCCCAAGGGGCTCTTTTAGGGGCCAATTTGCTAAAGTAAATCTAACCCTGTAGATTTAATAGTAGTACACTTTTGACTAACTTTACTACTGTAGGCTAGTCACAAATTCATATATGTAAAGCTGCTCAAAAACGTTTTCTTATATGTATTCATCCCCTGAAACAGAGGATGGAGGCAAATGTGGACGAGTGTAACCCTACTACTGCCAAAGAGGAGCATTAGTAAGTCCAGCATGACACATGGCCAACAGTACCCTCGCATAGAAAGTAATGGAGGTAGGAACCTAAAATAAAGCCTCATTCAATGTAGTGGAACATTTCATAATATTAAATTATTTAAAATAGTTAAAAAATATAAATATTTGAATTTAAATTAAAAAAATATCTCAAAAAATAATACTTATTTTTCATTTTGTTTGTGTATGTATGTCTCTACCTACACCTCACTATCCCTTCCTTAAGCCCTCCTTACTCTGCCCTAAACCCTTGCCCATTAGTTGTAAATCTTCCACATTTTTTAGCCACTCCAGTCCCTCCCACATTTACTACTAAAAGATATATCTACGTGGGCAGAATATCTGCTATAGGGGCTGAGACCTCCACACAGAAAAACACAGGAAAGGTTGAGGCTTAGGCCTCCTCACGCAGTTTGTGAATAGCATTTTGTGGTATGATTGCTGTATTGTTGTAGTACTAAGTGTAGATTGTGAATAGGGGACTTAGAGTCCGTCGTTATATCCGGGAGGTATATTGGCAAGAATGTTACCTCAAAGGATTTGCCATCAGGGGCAGCATTAAGTAAAATAGCACACATTCACTCTGCGCCAGGAACCCCCTCAATGTATTGCTACACATTTATTACATTTGTAAAGTGTGTAATGCAGTTTAAAGTATATGGAGTGGGAGGGAATGGAAGATTGCAGATAGGAGTACTTCTTATGAATGAAGGATTCTGAAGAAACGTCTCCCACTTTAGATACAATGATAACCAATTATGAGTTTCTGTGCTTCAAAACTGAAAAAAAACAATAGTTTATCTTTTCTTGGGAAATGTGACTTAGCCCCACTTGTTGTTGTTATTGTTATTGTTAACCAGATTTATATAGCGCGCAGCTGCCCCAGCGAAGAGGCGTCCCGGCGCTGCCAGCCACAGAGAGTAGCAGGGTAAAGGAGAAACTGGTAAGCAACAGGAAAAAAGAGCAGGCGGCCTAAGCTGGCGGAAAGAGGAAGGTTTTAATTGCTTTCCTGAAAGCCAACAAGTGATTTAAGCAGCGAATCTGAGGGGCAGAGAATTCCATAGCTTAGCGGCCATGTAGTGGAAAGATCGACCACCGGCCCGGACACGCTTCACCCGGGGGACAGTGACTAAGCACTGCCCCGAGGATCGCAGCTCGCGCGTGGATTCGTAGGGGGTTAACATATTGGCAAGGAGGCTGGGTGAGGCTAGTTTCAAGATCTTAAAGGATAGGCAAAGTGCCTTGAATTGGATCCGTTTGGCCACCGGAAGCCAGTGAAGCCGCCGAACGGCGTCAGTGGCGGAACAGTGACGTGGGAGCCCTAAGAGGGCTCTGGCAGCCGCATTCTGCACACGCTGTAATCGCATTACCTCAGCCTGATTGGCTCCTAAGAGGAGCGAGTTAGCGTAGTCCAGTCTGGATAGAATAGCAGACTGGACAATCAGCTGGCGTGTAGGCGGGTTGAAAAACCTCAGCAACGGCTTGAGACCCCGCAGGAGGCCAAAACAAGTGCCCGCGACTTTTTTTGTATGTTCTTGGAAGCTGAAGGTGGAATCCATCCAAACCCCTAAGTTCTTGACCGCCATCTTAGGGGTGGGGGTGTTTCCAAGCACATTTGGCCACCATTGCTCATTCCAGAGGTTCCTATCCTTCCCTACCAACAATACCTCCGTTTTGGTGGCGTTCAACTGAAGGCAATTAGAGGTCATCCACTCTACCACGGCGGCCAGGCCGCTCCTAAACCTGAGGGCGTCCAGAGGGGAACCATCAGATAGGGCCACTTAAAATAAGATAAGATAAGGAAAACAATGAAATATTCATCACAATAATTCAAATACTTACACTGATGGACATTTACCAAATTAACCTTTACAGGTCACGTGATTCACAAAAGGCAGTAAATGCAAGGTGACAGCCTCAGAGAGTAAGAAGCAACATTAGGTGCGTACAGGGCATCATAGTCTGTACAAAATATTCAATAGCTTAGCTTAGTAAATAATTACATTTTCTCCACTATTGCCGAGTGTTGCGTACATTGACTTTGTATCAGGGACTTCACTGACCTATTTACAGATCTTCAACGCAAACTCAACCTGTTCCATTTGTCTTTCTACAAACTAGTCTTCCTACAATCTTTTTAATCTTACTTGCATGACAATTGTTTCAAGTACTTGCTCGACCAGTGCGGGAAAACTCCTAACGAAAACTCCTAACACGTGTTACACAGTTCTTGACACAACACAGAAGAGTATTCCTTAACAATGGGGGTTGCTTGCAAGCTCTTTAGTGGCTTCCTTGAAGTGCTACACAAACAGAGCTGCAGTCTCATTGGTCAGGCATCCAACAGAAACATTTTTTATACACCTGTGAACAACACTTCACATGCCTTGGGTGTTACAAGCTACTGTGAATTGCACCCCAAGTTTCTGGAACTTTTGCCACAACTTCAACGATATATTCTTCCTAGACCTAGTTCTACTGAAGCTAATGTGCTGACGATTACATTTTGCTTCGTGGCTCTTGTTTTCCTATAAAGGGTATTTTCCAAGCATCTGATTCAACTGTACTTAAGTTAAACATTCGTAATTTGGTTTTGTTTCTTTTGAAATATTCGTTGAATCTGATATGGTCCATTTTACAGTTTCGTGTGCCAGCCTGCGCCATAAGATCCTCTGAAGCTTTGGGATGTTGTTGATTGCATATATTTGGTTGATACAGCCAGCTCCTAAACTCGCCCTATTTGCAGACATTAAACGTCCTCTTTAGAGGCTAAGCGTAATACTTTGAAAGATGGTAAGCGGCTAAATTATTTCTATGTAGTATTTTTCAAGCTTCCTGGGGGTACATTATGTAACATATTTGCATAACCAATTTCGAAAAGTGCACAGTGTAGTGTGGGTGTACGAACAGCTATGTACTTTAAATAAGCGCTTTTGTTTATCTTTACTGTCACCTGATGTCAAATATATCACATTAAAACAGGTTTTAACATTGTGAATACCTTTATGTAAGGCAATGATCTTAAAACATTTTTATACTAACTCTCTTCTTGCATAACATAAATTGCCGAGCCTCCCCTTTTACACCATAATAGTATCGTGACATATTTTTTAATCAAAAATGTTAATTATTATCAAGCAAACTAAAACATGTTCAGGCTCGTGAGCATTTCCCATAAGTCATGAAGAAAATAATGACTAATCACTAGTGAGGTTAGCATTTCTAAAATCAAGAATGCCGTATAACAGCACATCGCAAGTCACAATACAGGGCAACGTCTTGAAGAAAAGGTCAAAAAGATGTTCTATGCCCCTTTTAGCTGTTGCCATAAATCCAATATTTGAACATTAAACCATTTAGTGAATGAGCAAGCTTGCATTTCTCAGGGTCTTTTGATATCAGGGCAGGGTGCAGAATGGTTTAACATCATGCAAAGAACTTTCACAAAGGTCGATGTTCATTGTTACCTTTACTTCTCTCAAATTAACATTTTTAACGTTTTAAACAATTACATACTGATATTTTTTCCCTTTAAAGGTACATTTTAGCAAGTATCTTGCAAACCACTTTTGATTTTCAGTCTAACATAGCCTAATACCAGGACCGCAAGTGGCTTTGTTTGTAACAACAGTGTTTCATGGTCGCTCTCAGAGTTCTTGGATCTGTTATTGTGTGTTAAAATATTTCCTTCTTTCTCTTATATCATTGAAGAGAGAGCTCAAGGTCCCTGCTGTGACCTCAACAAATGCTCAATATCACAATATCACTGACACCAAAATATGTTTTTATATAGAACTGTTTTAAAAAAATGTAAAGGCACAATTTTTGAGCGCAGAATGAAGACTAGATTTAATCACCTAGCTTCGATCCTGTTACTTTAAGTGAGAAAGCGGTGTCATTAGGAGCCCTTAGCTTACTAAACTATTTCTCGCCTGGACACAGCAGGGCGTCAATCAATTTTCACCAATAAGCATAGATGAGTCATCAGCAGGAGGCAAAAGATTCTTACCCAGGTTTCCTGTCAATCAAAAGAAATATATTGCCATCATTTTGTTACTTTTCAATAAACACAATTTTCTTCCCTGGACTAATTACGTGCAGAATTTCTGAGGTAAAATTGATGACAGCGTGCCAAGAAATGTTTGCAAAGAGAGGGAAGAAAAAGTCCGTCCTTATTCAGTTGATCAGAGAGACACAACATCCACTTTTGCATTACTTAAATCAACTATTATTGAATTCCATTGCACTGATGTCTCTGCCAGAATAAAGTGCAGTACAAACAGTTTATTGATTGGCCTTGCTTTACAAATTGTCCGCATTAGTGGCATATAATTGCTTCCTCTTCCTAATTGTGCTCTACCAGCAGCATGTTTTAAATCTATAAAAGTGCACTAAGTGCAGTAGGGAAGACAGCTAGCTTCATACAAATTGTATATCGTGGTTGCTATAACTGCCTACACCAGTAATTACATTTCAATATTTATTAGCATAAAAGGACTGATTCAGAGACTGTTGGAATGTAAAGAATCAATCATAACAATCCGCAAGACAAGGTTGTAGGCGAAATCATGAATTGATAGGGTTATTGGGTCAAAACTTGTTGAATATGGTTGAATTAAGTAAATAACAAAACCATTTTTTTCAAATATAAAGTTAGGGCTGTGTGAGCGACCATACCATATATTTTTGGGAACACTTGAGGTCCAACTTATAAAGGTTTTTTCAGAACTAAGGAAACACTTTAATGTTTGACTGATGGGCGGTACTCCACCAAGGACATTGCACCTGCCATTCTGAGGGATATCTGCCTGCCGAATCTAGAGTTCTCCACCAGCCTCCGAGACGACTCTTAACAGTAACAGAAACTGCCATCACGGCGGTTCCTGTTAAATCTGTAAAAGTTTTATGTCCAGCTCAATCATACAGGTTGTCTGCCTTCAAACTAAACTTTTACTTAGTTTTTCATTTTTCAAAAACATACCTCAAAAGTGGGGTTGTTTTTGAAATGTGAAAATGTAATGATTACCACACCACGGGAGTCTCCTCCTGTGGTGTGGGGTCATTATTTATTTACTGTCTCTCACCACCAGGTATTACCTGGCGGTGATATACAGCAGAAAAAAGCCATCCAATTGCTCCCTCTAAATTGGGCAGGTGGTCAGATAGCTAACCTCCCATTACCCGTGCTCTGTCATGCTGTCAGAGAAGTAAGTCGGGGATGCAGTGGGAGTAGGCTCCACCATCGACATACTTTCTAATTTAGAGAAGGGCGGACCATGTATTTGTCAAAGGGGGTACTCCCTCACTCAGTGGCGGCGGGTAATATGAGCAGTCAAGGGAATGGGTGGACCACACATACACCCATACATTTAAAAGCATGCGCATATACACTCACCATTCACAAGCAGTAGCGGCCCGTGGTGGGAGTGCTGCCGGGCGGTGACGTGGAGAGGGGCAGGGTGGGGGGTAGTAAAGTACGGAATACGGCTGAATAGACGTAAGTAAACATATAAATAAATAAAACAAATTTCGTTGCGCGCACTGCATCGCCAAATGCGATGCAGCACGCGCAACGAAATTCATTTTATTTATTTATATGTTTACTTACTACTATTCAGCCGTATTCCATACTTTACTACCCCCCACCCTGCCCCTCCCCCGCCCCACGTCACCGCCCGGCAGCACTCCCAACACGGGCCGCTACTGTTCACAAGCACATACACACGCGCACACCCATCCACAGTATGCATGCAGTAATACACATACATACACACAAACATATACAAAATATTAAAAAAAGCAAAACTTACAGGGCCACAGCGGTGATCTCGGGTGGTGGGAGAGAAACCTCGGTGGGTCCTGGAGTGTTGTGACTGCAGACTCCTCTTGTTGGCTGACCTTGGGTCAGCCATGGGAGGAGACAGCAGTCCCTTACTCATCATAGAGTGAGATGGGGTCAGTGAGAGTTGGTGACTTCTCTGGGCTGAGGAGGTCACACCCACAGAGCTGTGAAATCCTCAGCCCGGCAAGATTCACCTTGGGCAGCCAGGCGCCTGCTCATTTAATGCATTTATAGTGCATTGACCTGAACATAAAGAGTGTCTGTGAGGCTGACTTTTTGCTCAGCCTGACAGACACACTTCATGTCTGCAGAGCGGTGTGGGTGCGGAGCCCCTCCACCCTCTAAGAATGGCCCTCACCTTTCTTCACCACTGCAACAGAGTACCCACGGCCAAACTTTATATCAGCCCCTCTGTGTAACTTCAGTTTGCAAAATAATGTTTGAAGCTTGAGAAACCTAATGGAATTTACTCACTCATAATTAGTGGATCTTGTTAGCACAAAGAGCATATATGAGAGTGATAAATCCTCCATTATGATACATTTACCACAGTTGAAGGGTTAAGGAAAATAAAGGGACATTTAAAGGGATGATTGCCTGAGGAAATGGAGACTCCTTCCAGTAGCCACAGTACTACTCTGCAAAGGAATAATAATACATCTAGTAGGTATATTTGGTCTCCTTAAGAGCGTCCCAATTAGGAGTAAAATAGCATAAATGGATGAAAAGTACTTTTACAATCTTGACTGAAAATGAACATATAAGTGGAGTAATCAGCAAAGCACCAATGTCCTCCTGACATCAAGAAAGAGAAAAGACCCAAGCACAATCAGAAGTAGAATATAGAAGTAAATGAGCCTAACTGTTAGAGGTGAAAATCATGAACAGAAATAGTAGTAAAGATCGCAGTGAAAAACATAAGAATGAGGTTCACTGTGAAGCATCACCCTCTAGTAATACCTCCTTTGCGTATGTTTCATACAAGAAGCAAAATCACATAGAAAAGCTTTACAGCATCTTGAATTGTGAACCTCAGACATTCTACAAAACACTGGCTACATCTTGGAAAGGACTATTTATATTTTAGTTCCTATCCATTTTCAGGTACTCATCGCATTTGATCGACAACCTAGAAGCCAAAGTTTATCATCCTCATCCCATTCTGCATGCCAAAGTCCTGCCACTGCCCTTTGTAATCTACGCTTCAAAAGACTCACGGATAACCACTCTGGATTACCACGAGCATGAAGTGCTGGAACAATCATGGCAGTACTTAATGTAGCCATTTCCGTGGGGCAGTACCCCACCACTTGGAAGACTGCAGTGGTTAAACTGTTATATGGGGTTATATGGCCCTAAGACACATTGTCGACATTGCTAAGTTAGCATGAGTTTTGCTTGCCCTATGCTGCTGCTTTTGCGCATGCCTCTGCTAAGCGTTTGTTTTCGCGACACTTTGCCTCTGCCCTGTACATGATAACAGATTGTTTTTCACGTTCTCAGCCTTCCCTTCAATTCTGTCTGAACATAATGTGCAAGGTCGGTCAACAATGTCTCTCGTTATTCTGTTCTGGTCAGTCCCTATTACCTAGACAAAACATGTAACCAACAGCTGCAATGCGGAAGAATAGTGCTTTGATATAACGTTGTTGCATGTTTTTGAAACACACACTCGAAGAAAGCCGTTCCATGGAGCTGAGTGCTGCTGTTCCTATGATGTAAACCCTTGGGTTTAGGCTTTCAGGTAGGGGTCTGCTAATAATGCCTAGAGATCTTCTGTTATATAAAGTAACTTTTTACTGCCTTGGGGAGGGTGATTAGGCCCAGTTATTTAGCCTTTTTCACAGTCTTTATAAAATGACGACTCCTTTTATATTCTATGGTATTGTAACAATGCTAATGATTCTTGCTTTATGCATTTTGCTGCTAGTTGTGGTTCGCATACTGTATCATGGATCACTATAGTCAAATTAAACATTTTGAACTTATTTAGTGACTGATTATTTTTATTGTGGACAAGTACGTGAGAGCGAAAGAGTGTCTTGTTTAACCCTGGGCGTAGTTCGCGAAGTAACGCTTTGCGAAGCTACGCAAAGTGCAGTTCGCACTACGCGAGCTACGCGTAGCACTACGCGAACTGCGTAGTGCGTGTTCGCAATGATTGCACAGTGCCGGATGCTTGTCCGCACTGTGCAATCATTGAACGGCATCTTGCACAGTGCGAGCTGTCTTTTACTGCCGCTCGAGTAGATTTTTACTCGGCGGCAGCTTCTCAACGCGGACTGGTAGTTTCTCATCGCGGCGGTCGCGAGCATACGCGACTCACTCGCAATGAGAAACCTGACCTCCCGCGTTGAGAATCTCGCCGGGAGGTTTATTTTCCACGCTCGCGATCGGCAACTTGATGTTGCTGATCGCGAACGAGAAAAAGTCTCGCCGGGATGTCATTTTGCTTGCTCGCGGTCGCCAACTTGACGTTGAGGACCGCGAGCAAGCAAAATGACCGCTGCACTACGCTACGCTACGCGTGTTTGCACTGTGCTACGTGCAATTCGCGTAGTGCGAAGTAGCGCAAACTTCGCAAACTACGCGAGCGTAGCATAGTTTTCCGCCCAGGCCTAGTCTTGTTCCCGCGACTCTGAGGTGAGTCGGGAGTGCTCGTGTTCTGGGTTGTCTAAACATTTGTAGCTTCTTGATATTTGTAGGAGACCGAATGAGACACTATTGCTAGTCGGTTGGGATTTTGGGTACTAAGGTGATAGGAGGTACACCCCTATTTACTGAGCTCCTGTTTTCTTATGCATAGTTCTGTGTATGAGCAGAATCCCCACCAAAAAAACGCTTTTAAAAAAGCCTGCTTTGGACCCAATGGAACTAAAGAATTATCGCCCTATTTCCCTGTTGCCAGTCCCAGCCAAAATTCTGGAGAAACACTTAAATTCTCACCTTAGCGTTTATCTAAAGGATTATCAGTTGCTGGATGGTTCACAACATGGCTTTAGAAGCTATCATAGTACGGAGACAGCGCTAACTGCGGTATTTAATAACATCCGGGTTCAGGTCGACGCAGGGCATACCACACTGCTGATTCTTCTTGACCTCACCGCAGCCTTTGATACCCTGTCTCCATTGAGGTTAGTGGAACGGCTCAAGGAGATAGGGATCGGGGGCACGGCCCTTAAGCTACTTACCTCCTTCCTCAGTGATGGGGTACAGATAGTGAAAATTGGCCAATTCCATTTGGCTCCTAGCCCTCTGTTATGTGGAGTCTCGCAGGGCTCCTCGTTGAGCCCGAACCTTTTTAATATTTATGTTGCCCCGCTGGCTAAGGTTGTAAGGTCCTTTGGATTTGAGGTGTTGTCTTATGCTGACGACACACAAATTATGGTGTCCATCACACATAGTATCAGGGAATCTGCTGCAAATTTTAAAAGCTGTATGCAGGCAGTCTCCTCCTGGATGGTCAAAAACTATCTTAGACTCAATGGGGAAAAGACAGAGGTCCTGATCTTCGGAAATCAACAGAACATCTGGTCCAAACACTGGTGGCCAGATACGCTTGGCTGCTGTCCCTGCCCTGTAGTCCATGTCAAAAATTTAGGGGTCATAGTGGACAATTCTCTTTTTCTAAATCTGCAGATTAGCAGAACAGTGTCCACCTGCTTTGGGATTATCAGGATCCTCAGGAAAATTTCACAGTTTCTTTCCTTTGCAGCACGAAAGTAGGCAGTTATTGCCTTAGTGATGTCCAGACTGGACTATTGTAATGCCCTCTATTTGGGCATTAACAAGAGTATGGTGCGACGCTTGCAGTTGGTGCAGAATGCCGCTGCCAGGTTGGTGATGGACCTTCCAAAATATCACTCAGTCTCGGCCTCTCTCATTACCTTGCATTGGCTTCCTTTGGATCGAAGAATTTTGTTTAAGACCCTATGCCTGACCCATAATGCCTTCTACGGCCTAGGCCCTGACTCTATCAAAAGGCTGTTCCAGCGCTATCTTCCCACAAAGCAGCTTAGATCGGCGAGTAAAAATCTGCTGATAGTCTCAAGGTTCAAGAAGGCTAGATGGGGAGGCAGGGCCTTTTCCATTTCCTCTGCTAGGCTGTGGAATTCCCTCCCTAATGATCTGTCGGGACAAGCGTCCCATTTCCTTTTCCGCAGAGCTCTGAAGACCTGGCTTTTTACACAGATATCAGTCTGAGCATATTTTCTTAACTCTGTAACAGTGTCTCTCCTGCAGCGCCTTGACGCCCTGGGGCTAAGTTTGCGCTCTATAAATCCAATATTCATTCATTCAGGGAGAAGTTCCAGCCTTAGACAGAGCGTGGCGTCTGACATTATGCTGATGAAAGTATGTAGAATGCACCTTCTCCCTCTGAAATCAAGCAGTCTCTGCAAATTCTTGGTTCTGTGCTTAGACTTTATTTTGGTTCAGATGTAATAGCACATAAAAAAACTGGAGCCCTACTCAGACATGTGGGCCAATACTCCTATTCAGAAAAAACGCACAAGGATTTTTGTTGTATAACCTTGCTGCTACCTGTGACTTACACCGAGCACTGTATAGTCTACACAAAATGATGAGGCATAGGAGTTGGAGGGGTTCTTTAGAGGTTATAAATACCTGTCTGGTAGGAAATCTTTGTTTTATTTCGTCCTCCTGACGGTATGATTAAAACAGGGAAGAACAGTAGAAAGTGTGTTTGGATTTAATGATCCTACTTTCTAAATGGTCTACATGTTTCAAGCTACCCTTTCCTGTGGCTTTCGTCAGGACCAAATAATACACTCCCTGAGACCAGTCGTAGCTCAAACTTATTAGGAAATGCAGTGTTATGACTTCACACACTCTGCATATGCAAATAAACCTTACACCTACTTGGTGTTACGTTCTGTGTTGTCTGAAACATATAACAGAGAATTAGCCTGCCATGGTAAATGGCACATTCCGAGAGATTATGCGCTCTGCCACAGCATGGCTGACATGGAGTGTCACGCATATTATGAAAAAAAAACCTTGATGTGGTTACGGCTCGCACTTCTACTCAATATAGTGTTATAGTGAACATACCTATTAAATCAGTGGTAAACCCCTGTGATCGGGCAATCAAGTACAACAGATATACTACACAATACAATACATAAAAAGTTGGCACTACATATTAATTGTCTATTAAGTTTCTTCGATAGGAGAGAATGTTTATTTTTTTATTTTTTCATTTTTCTACCTTGTTCATGAACCTCAAATTCACCCAGATTTTGAGTATAATTTGTGGCAGCCATGAATTAAGTTCCTTCTCAGTACAACAGCTTGGGAATTGCACAGCACATCTTTTATACATTAGTAGTGGGCAACATTAGAATATCCAATCTTTTCTATGCACCTGCCATGCAAGTTGTTTCAAGTAATCATTAGAATGGAACCAGGAAATGGTTCCATTCATCACCCCCATTTGTGCTGGGTGCATGGTCTAGTTCACCAGTACCCAGAAGCCTGAGCAAGCCCCACACACTACATGCGCTCACTCTTACACAAAACATTAAAAAAAAAACAGCAAAAGGGGCTAAACTGGTAATGTTCAGGCACTGGTGATGCAATCTCAGGTTACTAGACCAGACGAGACCTTGATGCAGTAAATACTGCATAGCCGAAGCAATTTCTCATAGCAGGATTACATTCTCTCACACTTTACAACTTATTTGCCTTTATTTGTACACGCAGAGTGTGACTACAGGCTCGCCTTGCCACTGGAGGACCTATAAAGCAATAGTATTGCTTTTTATATGTATGTAGAGTCTATTTTTATGTATCGTGTTGTGTAGTATGCCTTTTTTATATTGAGTGCCCGACCACAGGGATTTACTACTGATTTAATAGATGTGTTCACTTTAACGCTATGGGCCTCATTACGATGTCGGTCAGAGTTGTCTTCGACTGACACTGTCGCGGTCTCGGGACCGACTGACCTCTGGTTGGCGGTACCAACACCGCAATTACAATGCGACCGCACCATGTAAACTGTTCATAGCACAAGCTCCCATAGACAAATGGGAGGATCTGTTCATCCATACACCGCGTGGCAGGTGCCTCAGGGTGCCTGCCACACGGTGCAGGGATTAACAGGGGGGCACCATAGGTGCCCCCTCGGCCTCCAAACAGAGGCTGCAGGTGAAGAGGGCCCTGCTAGGGGCCCCCAATATTTGTTTCTGACAGGCAGTCCTTGTCAGAAAGCCCAAAAAGGAAAGCCTGTCGGAAACCGGCATCGTAATCCCCACAGTGGAAACGCCGTTGTTAGACCTGGCACTGTTGGCGTGGGTCTCCCTTCCATTTTTTTGCTGTTGCCTCATGTGTTTTTGCTGGTTATAGATGCTTTGGGCACTGTGCCACTGCTATTCAGTGCCACAGTGCAAGTGCTCCCTATGGTAAATGGTGTATGGATTAGTGATTCCATGATTGGTTGGTTTGGTTTACTTGTCAGACCCTAGTACAGTGCACTGAGTGTTCCCAGGGCTTGTAAACCAAATGCTGCTTGTGGGCTTTCAGCACTGGTTGTGCCACCCACAGAAGCAGCCTGTAAAAGTGTGTCTCAGGTCTGCCATTGCAGAGCCTGTGTGCAGTCTGATACTGCCATGTTGACTGGGCAAGTGCACCCACTTGCCAGTCCCTAAACCTTCCCTTTTATGCATATTAGTCACCCCTATGGTAGGCCCAAGGGCAGGGTGCATTGTAAGTATAAGGTAGGACATGGTGTGTGTGGCATGTCCTAATAGTGAATTACAGCCATTTTCGTTTTTCACTATTGCAAGGCTACCTGTTCCCCATAGGCCAGAATTGGCAGTTTGATTATTACATCTTATAATCCTAACTGACCCAGGGAACATGGTAGAAAAACGAATTTAGTATGCCTGAACTCAGAATGATAAAATACATCTTTTAGTGAAGTTGGTTTTAACATTCTGTGTTTGAAAATACCACTTTTAGAAAGTAGGTATTTTCTTGCCTAACTATCCAAGCCTGCCTCTGCTAGGTTGTGTATTCCTTGTCTGGAGTTTGAGTGACAGGGGCTGGGGGATTCCAGGGGACAGGGTGAGTCAGCACAGGGCTGAATAGAGAGATCTGCATGGAGATGGGTGGGAGAAGTTGCACCTGGGACCTGAATAGGGCTGTGCCTTCCCTCCACAATGCTGGCTCCACCTCCTGTGGTGCGTCTGATGTCCCTGGCCTACACTGTGAAAGGAAAGAAGGAGTCTTGTCAACAAAGTGCTCCAGGACTGACCAGAACTGGTTTGGACTAGGCAAAGGCCTCACTGCCTTCAGAGAACAAAGGGAAAATGAGTATAAAAGAGGGGACCCAAACCCCAGAACTTTAGATCACTTTGGGAAACAAGAAGAACCTTTGCTGAGGAGAGGAACCAGAGAAACTGAGGAGGAGACTATCCCTAAGCTGAGTGCTGTTTGTGGGGATTGGCCTGCAGTGGTTGCCTGACTGCCAAAGAAAGGAGAAAGGAACTTTGTGTGTACTTTCATCAACTTGTAAAAGATCTCCAAGCCTTGAGATAGAGTTTGCCTCCTGCTGAAGTCTCAGGGTTAACAGACTTCACCAACCAGCTCCCCTGCCTTCCCTTGCTGGGAATTGAAGTGCCTGCTGTTGAGCTGGGCCTTCTGAGAGACTGCATGTCGCTGGGAGCTGGAAGCGCGACTCAAGACGAAGAAGCGTGACGCCGCCGCAGCCG
Source organism: Calotriton arnoldi (assembly GCA_963921515.1). Taxonomy (NCBI): domain Eukaryota; kingdom Metazoa; phylum Chordata; class Amphibia; order Caudata; family Salamandridae; genus Calotriton; species Calotriton arnoldi. Next base: position 196,267 of record CAWUFW010006839.1, on the reverse strand, counting down.
TTGTCATCGCATCCCCGGAGAAGAGTGTCGCCGTCGCAGCAGACGCCGTCGCATCACCGGAGAAGCGTGCTGCCGCTGTCGCCCTCGCATCACCCGAAGCACCTCGCATCACCGGAGAAGAGTGTCGCCGTCGCAGCAGACGCTGTCGCATCACCGGAGAAGAGTGTCGCTGCTGTAGCCGCTGTCGTCGCATCGCTGAGAAAGCGTGCCGCCGCTGTCGCATCGCATCACCGAGGCGCCCCGCATCCCTGGAGAAGAGTGTTGCCATCGCAGCAGACGCAATCGCATCACCAGAGAAGCGTGTCACAGGGCCTGTCGCGGCTCAGAAGAATCGTTGAATCGCCGCACAGTCGTCGGGCGTGCACGCATCGTTGTTGCATCAAGAAGAAGACACCATTTTGTTTCATTGCACCGGAGCTTCATCGCATCATGGCGCTGCTGGTCGCATCGCCACGAAAGTGCAGTAAGAAACTGACGCATCACCTCCCCACGCTGAGAAGAACCGACGCATCCCCTACGCAGCAGTAGGGACCTGACGCATCACCGTTCTTGCGTGTAAGGAACCGACGCATCACCTTCCCTGCAACACTTTTGTTGTATAGCATTATGCATCCAAAGGTACATTGAACTCAAAGTGTCGCTTTTACCATCTAAAGAGAACTGAGCTAATTCTACCATTTTTGAAGTACAGTATTGTGGATTTTTGTCGTTTGTGGTATTGTGTTAAATCTATATAAAAGATACTTATTTTTAATATATAACTGGTGTGGTGTCCATCTGTAGTGTTGTCACTTGATTACTGTATGTGTTCACAAATGCTTTACACACTGCCTCTGAGATAAGCCTGTCTGCTCGTGCCAAGCTACCAAGGGGGTGAGCAGGGGTTATTTTAGGAGTGTACCCCCTTACCCTGACTAGACGCAAGGGTCCCTATATGGTCAAAGGTACCTACCTCTGCCAACTAGAGACCCCCAAATCTAACATTGGTGGTCAGCGGTGGGGATTCTGGACTTGCATTTGTGACTCATGTACAGTGATTGGTGAACGCTACTAGTGAGTGCAGACCAAAACGCGACCACATACTTTTGGTAGATTGTTTTTTCTGGGATTTTCTATTTTTGCCAAGAACTGCCAAGTTTAACCACCATGGATAAAGCAGCATCCATAGCATCTGTTGATTTTGATTGGGAAGAGGATAAACTAGAATGCTACAATGTGAAACAGCTAAAGCATTTCTGCAGAAGATTTAAAGTTGCTATGACCGGTCTCTCCAAGAAGGAGGAGTTCCAAAAGGCGCTGAGGGCCTGGGTTGAAGCAAGGAATACCCCTGAGAATGAGGAAGGGGCTGAGAATGCAGATGAGCAGCTGGAGGGGCCATTGGGTCCAGAGGGAAGGAGAGCAACTTCCCCAGTAGGTAGCAGTGTTTCTGCCAAAGGCCTGTCCCCAGAAGAGTTGGCGGACAGGAAGGAAAACAGGATGCACGAATTGGAGCTTGCCAAGCTCAAATTGGGTAGGCAACTGGAGTTAGAAAATAAGAGATTGGCCCTGGAAGAAAAGAGAATGCAGTTGGAGCATGAGAAAAGTTTGAGGGAGTTGGAGTTGAAAGCTAGAAGCTTAGAGATTACTCCCTCTGGTGGCAGCACACCGTCCATGCCTGTTGAAGCAAGGGTGTATATTCCTAAAGATGTGGTGAGAGAGTTTTATAAGAATGATGATATTGGGCAGTGGTTCAAAGCCTATGAGGTAGCCATGTCTTCCCACCGGGTCCCTGAGAAGGATTGGGGAGCGGGGTTGTGGGGGCGGTTCCTTAGTGAGGGGCGGGACACACTGTTAGACTTGCCTTCTGAAGTCCATAATTCTTATAGCCACATGAAAGATTCATTGATGTCCAGGTATGGGTTGACTCCTGAATTGTATAGACAGAGGTTTAGAAATTGCAAGAAGGTGGAGTCAGGTACATGGGTAGAGTATGTAACTTTCTTTTGCAGAGCATTGGATGGTTGGGTGAAGGGTAGCAAAGTGAATGATTTTGAGGGGCTCTTTGATTTAATTGCATGGGAGCACTTGTCAAGTAATTGTTTTCCAGAGCTACGCCAGCACCTGATTGATAACAGGCTGACTAACCCTAGGAAGCTTGCTGAGGAGGCGGACCGCTGGGTGAGCACCCGGGTCCACAAGGGTCATGTGGGAGACTCCACCAAGAGTGGGCAGGGTCCCCAGCAGAAGAGTGGGGGGGACAAGGGTAAACAGAGGGAGTTCCAGAAAGGGCCCCAAAGTAATCCCCAAGGGAACCAAGGGAAGGGTTCCCAGCATCCCCCTGAGAAGAAGCACAGGGCCCCGACAGGTAGGCCTGTTCCCAGGGGACTCCTGAGGTGCTACAAGTGTGGTGAAGTGGGTCATAAGTCGGTTGATCCCCAGTGCCCACAGTTTGGAAAGACAGCACCCACTGGTGCTCCACCCCGGCAGATGGCAAGTGTAGCCCTGGGGGAGGAGATGGGTATCCAAGGTGGGTGGGGTCCCGCAGAGATGTCCCTTGTCTCTTTAGGAGACTGTGAGGTGGTCCCCAGGACCCAACTGCCTGATAACACTAAGAAGTACAGGCAGTGGGTGACCATCAATGGCCATAGAGTGGAGGCTCTTCGAGACACAGGAGCCAGTGTGACAGCTGTCAAGTGTCACCTGGTGTCTGAAGAGCAGGTTGTCCCCAATGCATTTTACCCAGTTGTTGCAGCTGACAACACAGAGAGCCACTACAAGGTGGCTCAGGTTCCCTTTTTAGTGGGGAGGGGGTCTCTGGTACTCTTCAAGTAGCTGTGAGGCCAGCCATGCCTGTTGACTGTTTGTTGGGGAACGATTTGGAGAGCTCACCTTGGGCTAAGGTGGAGCGAAGTGCTCATTTGGAGATGTTGGGTCTGCCTGACTGGGTGTGTGTGACCACACAGTCCATGGCAGCCAGTAAGGGTGTTCAAGAGGACCTGGAGCCTGAGAGGGGGGCCCAGGTGCCTGCCTTAAAGAGAAGAGGCAGGGGGCGTGGAAACCGGCCCCTGAAGTTCCCACGGTCCAGGAGGAGGTGGACCCTGAGGAGGATGCCCTGGAGCCTACAGGGGAACAGGTAGCTGAACTGGGGGACCTGCCTGAGCTGACCCATTGGCAGCAGGAAGGAGGACCCTCCAGGGAAGAGTTCTGCGTGGAGCAGAAGAAGTGCCCTTCTCTTGTGGGTTTGTGGCAGCAGGCTGCAGACCAGGCAGCAGGTGATCAGTCTGGATCACATTGGATCTACTGGGAGAATGATCTCCTGTATACTGAGCCTAAGGTTGCTGAGCCTGGGTCAGCCCGTGTGCTGGTGGTACCCCAGCGCTTCAGAGCCTTCCTACTGGGGCTGCCTCATGATGTGCCATTAGCAGGACATTTGGGGCAGGACAAGACCTTTGAGAGGCTTGTCACCCACTTTTATTGGCCCCAAATGCGCAGAAGTTCAGATACTCACTGCAGGACCTGTCAGACTTGCCAGGCAAGTGGAAAGAGTGGGAAGAAGCAGAAGGCTCCTCTCCAGCCATTCCCTGTGGTCAGCACCCCCTTTGAACGGGTGGGTATTGGCATTGTGGGGCCATGGGCAACAGGTTCATCCTGGTCTTGGTGGACCATGCCACCCGGTACCCGGAAGCGCTACCTCTGAGGACAGTGACGGCCCCCGTGGTGGGACGGGCACTGATGGGAATTTTCTCCAGAGTGGGATTCCCTAGAGAGGTAGTGTCTGACCGAGGTACAAACTTCATTTCCACGTATATGAAGTCCCTGTGGCAGGAGTGTGGGGTAACTTATAAGTTCACCACTCCTTACCACCCCCAAGGAAATGGGTTGGTTGAGAGATTCAACCGGACCCTAAAAGGCATGATTATGGGTCTTGAGGAACCTATGAGGCGTAAGTGGGACGTCCTCTTACCATGCCTGCTAATTGCATACCGTGAGGTGCCACAGAAATCTCTAGGGTTCAGTCCCTTTGAGCTTTTCTATGGTCACCCAGTGAGAGGACCTCTGAGTCTGGTCAAGGAAGGCTGGGAGCAATCTCCCAGCAAACCTCCCCAGGATGTATATAGCTACATGCTGGCCTTCAGGAACCAGACTAGGCGTTTCAGGCAACTCGCTGAGGCGAATCTGGAAGCCAGCCAGGAGGAGATGAAGTGGTGGTACGACCAGAATGCCACTCTGGTAGAGCTTCAGCCTGGTCAGAAAGTGTGGGTCATGGCCCCAGTGGAGCCTTGTGCGCTCCAGGATAAGTGGACCGGACCATTTGAGGTGGTGGAGCGCAAGAGTCCTGTTACCTACTTGGTGGACTTGCGGTCTCCCAGGAACCCCTTGCGGGTCCTGCATGTCAACCGCCTGAAGCCCCACTTGGAGAGGTCTGAAGTGGGCATGCTCTAAGCGACAGATGCTGGAATGGAGGAGGAGACTGAGCCTCTTCCTGAACTCCTGTCGGCGACAGAGCGAGATGGGTCAGTGGATGGTGTGAACCTCTCTTCCACCCTGACCCCTGAGCAACAGAATGACTGTCACCAGTTGCTGGGACAGTTTTCTGATTTGTTCTCCCTGATTCCCAGTGTCACTGATTGGTGCGTCCATGATGTGGACACTGGAGATAGTCCTCCTGTGAAGCACAAAACTTACAGGGTGACTGGCAGGGTGAGAGCTTGCATCAAGGAGGAGGTCTCCAAGATGCTTGCGTTAGGGGTGATTGAGTCCTCTAACAGTCCTTGCGCCAGCTCAGTGGTCTTGGTCCCAAAGGCTGCCACACCGGGTGCCACGCCAGAACTTCGGTTCTGTGTGGACTACCGAGGGCTCAATTCAGTCACGAGGACTGACGTGCACCCCATCCCCAGAGCTGATGAGCTCATCGATCGGTTAGGCGCTGCCCGGTACCTCAGCACGTTTGATCTAACGTCTGGGTACTGGCAGATCACCTTGACTGATGAGGCAAGAGAGAGGTCAGCATTCTCCACACCAGAGGGGAACTACCAGTTCCGGGTTATGCCCTTTGGGATGAAGAATGCCCCTGCCACCTTTCAGAGGTTGGTCAACCAGGTGTTGGCTGGACTGGAAGAGTTCAGTGCCGCCTACCTGGATGACATTGCAGTGTTCAGCGCCAGTTGGGAAGAACATCTGCGCCACCTCTGGGAAGTGTTGATGGTGCTGCAGAGGGCAGGCCTCATGATCAAGGCAAGTAAGTGCCAGATCGGGCTGGGTTCTGTGGTGTACTTGGGACACCAGGTTGGGAGCGGCCAGGTGGCGCCCCTACAGCCCAAGATTGAGACCATCCTGGCTTGGGAACCCCCCCAAGACCCAGACAGAGGTGAGAGCCTTTTTAGGACTCACTGGGTATTACAGGAGGTTTGTCAAGGGGTATGGCAGCATCGTTGCACCCTTGACAGAGCTGACTTCCAGGAAGCCGCCCAAGAAAGTGATTTGGACTGACACCTGTCAGAAAGCTTTGGAGGCCCTGAAAACTGCCATGTGCACGGCACCCGTGCTCCTGGCACCCAACTTCTCAAGAGAGTTTATCGTTCAAACAGACGCTTCAGAGCATGGTGTGGGGGCTGTTTTGTCACAGATAAATGAGGAGGGCCTAGATCAACCCGTAGCCTTCATCAGAAAGAGGTTACTTCCATGGGAACAGAGGTGGAGTGCGATTGAGCGTGAGGCATTTGCTGTGGTCTGGGCACTGAAGAAGCTGAGACCATACCTGTTTGGGACTCACTTCCGGGTTCAGACAGACCACAGGCCCCTCAGATGGTTGATGCAGATGAGGGCTGAGAATCCAAAGCTGTTGAGGTGGTCCATTTCCCTACAGGGGATGGACTTCACGGTGGAACACCGCCCTGGTACAGAACACGCCAATGCTGATGGTCTGTCCATATTTTTCCACCTTAGTGAAGAGAACTCCCAGGAGGTAGGGTAGTTCTCCCCACATTTCAGCTGGAGGGGACTCGTGTTAGACCTGGCACTGTTGGCGTGGGTCTCCCTTCCATTGTTTTGCTGTTTTTGCTGGTTATAGATGCTTTGGGCACTGTGCCACTGCTATTCAGTGCCACAGTGCAAGTGCTCCCTATGGTAAATGGTGTATGGATTAGTGATTCCATGATTGGTTGGTTTGGTTTACTTGTCAGACCCTAGTACAGTGCACTGAGTGTGCCCAGGGCTTGTAAACCAAATGCTGCTGGTGGGCTTGCAGCACTGGTTGTGCCACCCACAGAAGCAGCCTGTAAAGACGAAGAAGCGTGACGCCACCGCAGCCGTTGTCGTCGCATCCCCGGAGAAGAGTGTCGCCGTCTCAGCAGACGCGACACCCCCTTACCCTGACTAGACGCAAGGGTCCCTATTTGGTCAAAGGTACCTACCTCTGCCAACTAGAGACCCCCAAATCTAACAGCCGTCCATAGGAATTACGGTCCGGTCTCTGACTGGCCGATGGGCTCCTTGAGCCCATTGGAATCCAGCCGGAATGACCGTCCGGTTTGAATTTTGACTGCTGTATTCATAATACGGCGGTCGGAATTCAAAAAGCAGATGTCGGTCTGTAATCCTCCGACCGGCTGACATCCAAATTGGCCCCTATATTGAGTAAAACTCCTTTCTTGAAACAAGGGCCATAACTACAGGGTGTATTTTAATAATATGCATGATGCTTCATGTCAGCTATTCTGTTGCGGAGCGCATAATCTCTTGGAATGTGCCATTTACCATGGCAGGCTAATTCTCTGTTTATATGTACCAAATAACACAGAGTAGGTGTAAGGTTAACCCAAATCACACCAAGTAGGTGTAAGGTTTATTTGCGCATGAAGAGCATGTGAAGTCGTAACACTTTGCATTTTCTAATAGGTTTGAAGTAGCAGTGGACTCAGAGAGTGTATTTCTTGGTCCTAATTAAAGTAGGGTGGCTTGAAACATGTAGACAGTTTAGAAAGTAGGATCATTAAATCCAAATACTCTTTCTACTGTTTCTCCCCGTTTCTTTATATAAATCAGATGCAACAGTAACCACCAAGATTTGATGCAAAAAAAGTCCAGGATTTTTCTCTGCCATCCATCTCACAATCATAGCAGCCATCTTTACTGTGTATTGCATTCTATTTGTCTATGTAGTCATGCACAGCAAGGTACCCAGGCTGAATCGCATTGTTGGGGCAAAATCTCTTGCTATGGTTCAATTCTATCTTCCAGCTTGATGGTTAAATATCCAGAAAGTAATGAACTCCCTTTAGCACTTTGGAATGACATTTCTTGCTTAGTGCTACAATAGCTGGACCACTGAATATTGAGGATACAAATTTTGTGGGAACAGAATGTTGTGTCAAAAATTTCAAGGATCAAAATATTGAGAAGTTAAGCGCAAATAGGTAAGTTTAGGTTTACTATTCTTAACTCCACATCTACATAGCTTGAAGATAAATATATATTTTGCCAAGGTGCATATATGTGGAGTTAAGAATAGTAAAAATTTGCATACGCATACAAACTTACCTTCATGATATTCTTGTCCTTGATATTCTTGACACAATATTTTGGACTCAATATCTTGTGCAAACACCACAATAACTATCCTTGAACTTGCTTGACATACTCATATGTACGAGTGATGGATCTACCCAAAATTTCCCTGCATCCTATCTTATTTAATGTTCTCCTTACATGGACTACTCATTGGCTGTGCTTCTTAATTTAGTTAAAATAACAAAGGATACACAATGAGGATTGGATTTACTAAGAGTTTGTCTAGGACAAAGTCATGCAAAGTCATGCAAAGTGGGAACATTAGTTTAACTTTTCTTGAGATTATAATTAGGTAAACTCTATTCAATCTGAGTAGCATTTATATTTGACATTGGCACTTTGACTACAATACATTTTATTTGAATGCACTTTTAGCATATGTAGTCTAATATTATTCTGTAATGTAATGATGAATTATTTTATAGACAAGTTCTGAAAATTATGTTGAGTGTGATAAAATCAGTTAATTTACAAGTGGATGATATACACATATATCTCATTTTAACAGTTCGCCACTAATGTGCTCACGATAATTTCAGTTAAGCATGCTTAGAAATGGAAGAAAATATTTTGCTGGAGAAAATGATTTAAGAGTGAGTATTTTCCAGTAGGAATGTAGGTCTGATGTTGAGTATAGAAATATTCAAATTTTGTAATCTGTGTGACGCAATTCTTGCTCGCTTTAGGAATTTGAAAAATATAAGTGTGCTCCCTACCTTTGTGATGTTGATACCAAAAAATATTACCATTATCTATTGCCCAAACAAGCTCCAAAAAAGTTTGAAAATAAATTTGAAAAAACATTTTCTTAATGATATATTGATACAAATGTGAAAGAAATTGGTCAATAAGTACAGACTTTGCAATGATAAATATACCCTTTTGATTTTAATACAGGCTGTTTTGTGTAACTCTTGCTGACCATCATGGCAATGTTAACAGTTCACGTCATAGCTACTGCTAAAAAGCAAGGAGCTCAATCATAGAAGAAGAATCTTTCTGAGGTAAAGAAATTGTAAAGAAATTGTTCCATTGGACGTTGAGCGAGCCAGGTTGTTAGGTCATTTGAGGACACCCCACTTGCATTGTAGCCCTTCTGCGTATGTGTGGCAGTGACCCATTTCTTCTTTTGAGAGAGTGAGCACTGCTGTTCAGAGTTGTTGGCTCATCAAAGGTAGACCCTATATAATATGTTCACATGTCTCATCCTAGCAACGGCCACTGAGATGATTTGTCCTGTCCTGCAAATGTTAGTGCTCCTCTCTCTCAAACATGTAAGCGATGAAATCATACCACAGTGAAAGTTATGCACTATTAAGAAAGGTCCTCTGAATGAACAACTAATCTGTCACTATGATGTGTCAAATATGCATTTCCCTTGTCCAGCACAATGTTGCCTCATGAAAAAAATAGAAATAGAGATTTGAATAACAAATAACGGTAGGGCTGTGATTTTGTTTATCTCAAGCTTCTGAGAAGATCAACAACAAATGATCATTGAGCATATGGAAATTGTAGATATCATATCTTAAGAATATTATGGTTGGTGACTAATATTCACAAGATATTACCTTATTCAGGTGTGGTAAAACAATGAGGCTCCTTTTGACTTTGAAGACCTCTCGCACAGAGTACTGCAAAAGGACTTCTAAAATCCAAAAAGACCACCAGCCACTATTGAAAACATATTGCTGTATTTATGTTGAACAAACAAAAATCTGCTGACCTTGAAGATAGTCAGTTTTGTGCTTTGTACTCTTGAATATAGGAGACGTTTGCAGAAAGCATTAAAAGGAAGCCATGAATTCTGTTATGAGACACCACTTACTTCTGTTTGCAACATGGCAATCTTATGAAAAATTCCTATGATATTTACACTAATAAGGGGGCCCTATTTTGTTTAGTAAGTGAGGGACCACCTGTATTACCTTTCACTTAATTGAGAACTTTGGATGTGAAGGGATGGGATTGGTTATTAGAGCTTACGCTGAAGCACAGTGGGGCAGCGTAGGGGGAGCTGTGAGTTGGAGAGCTGATATTTGGGTTAATTGGCAGACTATCATAGTTAGAAATATAGTCTGAATCAAGTGTTGTGGCCTAAATATATTTAACAAAAATATCTCAGCATTGGGTGTAGATGTTCCATTGCTAGCTCCAGTGGGGTGACATTTATGTAAATAATATTTAGGACACAATATTTATGTCAATGATATTCTCACTGCAAACGTTTGATACCACACTGATGCTAGATAACACAAAACAAGAACAGAAACAAGAACAGAATGAAATGTGGACTAAGTGAAGAGAGAGTTCAACTAGAATTACTCATCACTGCTCCTCCAGGCTGTCACATCCGCAGCCTCGATGCATTAAGAATTGAGGTGTGTGGTCTGGTCTACAACACTAAGATATTTCCTAGTTCCTCTTACCAAACTGTGCATATGTCGTAAATTGTACATTTTTTGCAACAGTTCTGCTATCATCTCTCTTTTATTAGTACTGGAATCTCAGTTGTTGCAACTACAGACCTTCCTCTTCCTTGTCACCCTTGCTACTGCAGCTTTACAATCTATGACATTTCTTCCTGTAGTTCGTCTTCACCCATTGACTGTTCTCTAGTAGCTTTTTCTTCCCCCTTTCACTTGTAAACCCTTCTCCTATTTGCCTGACTCTTTTAATTCCCCCATCACCTCTCTTGCTTCAACATTCTATTTTACTGGCACTTCCTTTTTTGCAGCTGGTGCAGCGCAAAGTTGTCCACTCTTTACTCGTCACAAAATACAACAGAAAATGTCAACAGATACATGACATGAACATGTACTTGGCACTTGTTTCTTACTTGATACAATGATTAATGAAGATATTTTACATGACATTACTATTAAAGACTGCATTCATTGTAGAATTAGAGAATCTACTTATATGTATGTGTTTAACCATGCTGGTTAAGTTGTTTTAATGAAGCTTAAGTGATATAAAACCATCCTTGTTTAATAAAGAATGTACTTGCATTAAAGAAGAAACCTGACTTTCCTAAACGTGTGCTATAATGTGTGATTAGATTAACGCATAATGATTTGAAACTGTGATCGAAACCATCCACATATATGTGATCCTATTAGACACAATAGGGTTTATGCAATTTGTGCATTAATGTTACACATTTATGCTTTTAAATGTAGTTCTTAGCCATAATTACACTGATTTATTCTAAGGGTTACTGCACGTTACACATAGGGGCCGATTACAATCTCGTCCGGAAAGCATTCCAACCGATTCGGTTCCTGAATGCTTTCTGAACAACTCCGATCGGGGGAGTCCGACCGAGCGATTTTGATGCATCCAGATGCTTTTGATACGATTCAGTCAGACTCTTATTGACTTCAATGGGAGCCTGTGTTCCGAACAAGAACACAGGCTCCCACTGACAAAATGGGTGGTTGGGGAAAACCTTGCACCCTGTGGCGGGCACCCATGGTACCTGCCACACTGTGCATGCATTGGTACCGGGGTCCCATGGGGACCCCCACAGGCCCGATTCAGAGGGCCCCGGGTGAAGGAGGGCCTGCAACGGGCCCCCAAAGTCAGATTCCAAAAACCGATTCGTTTCGGAACAACTGATTAGGAAATCTTGTCAAAATATGACATCTTAATTGCTCGGCTGGAAACACGGTCCGTAGACTGCTATGATTCAGCTCCGAACAACTGGGTTACTCCCAATGCCTTTCGGAACCGAGTCGGACAGTTCGCTATCCTGCCATCGTCATCGCTCATTGGGAAACGTGTCCGAGTCGGTCCGAAAGGGGGTTCCGAATCGGATTCGGACGAATCGAATGCCGTTCGGAGCCTTTCCGGATGACATCGAAATCGACCCCATAGTATCAATTCAATAACACGTACTAGAAATGTTGATTTATTTGTGTTTAAATGTGCACACACATTTAAATGTGCACCATTAAATTCATGTATAACTTGACTTAATAGTGTATGCCTGTATTTCATCATGCTGCATTTCATAAAATACTTTTTTCCATTTTCTGCTAACACCACATTTCTCACAGGTATTCACATGCGTTGTTAGTTTAGAACAGATACATTACTGTACTAGAGATGGGAAAAGAGCCTGAGAAGAAGACCTTAACGAAGGTACATGGAGAAACAGAGCATCAACTGAAAGGCCCATTGAGTAATTGTTAAAACCTATGTGTTTTTTGAGAAAGAGGTGTCATTACCATGTTCAGTTTGAGACAATCCAGGGATGATGCAGTCTGCAACTTTGGGATTTGACAAGGACAAAGGACCACTGATGGTGTTGCCTAGTGGACTTTGCATGTTAAAATATACTGTTCACCTTGGACTAACTTCAGATCCTTCCTGAGCCACTTTTCGAGAGTCCTTCCTGACTCTTGCCAGACTTTCTTGCTGAACCCCCTTTTCTACAGACTCTAGGCAGATCTCTCATGCAGAATCCCTGCAGGCATCTTTCCTGATTCCCCACTATCGGAATGAAATGGATAGGTTCAGACCTCAATGCTTCCACTTTTTATTATTGCTTAAGTGTGGTTTAGGCTAACACTTATTCCTGACCCATAGAAGACTATTGACCAAGCTTCTGAGATGGTAACGCTTCCCTACTTGATTCAATCTTTTTCTGACCTAACTTCCTTCATTGAAATTCCCTGATTTGTGAACCTTTTATTCTTAATCATCCTCTGGACTTTGTATTTCTAGATTACTAATGTATAGGAGAGAGAATCTTAGACAATTTTCTGAGCACCAGATTTTGATGCTATTATCCTGTACTGTTGTCACAGAATTGCTTGTTTGTTTAATAATAGTTTGCCTCAATTTCTTCAGGCGTCTGGGAATTCCAGTTGTTATTTTGTATCTCTACAGCATGGTCTTAAGAGTTGTGTATGTGAACTTGATTAATAATTTGTAATAAATCCTATTGATCCTGTCCTGACTACCTATTACTGGCCCTCATTGTGGGCCTGATTACAATGTCGGCCGGACTTGCATCCGACAGACACCGCTGCAGACTGGAACCACACGACCATAGGTCAGCGCTTCAGAGCGCAGAATTTGGATGCGACCACCCTGCGGGTGGTCAGAAACATCCATTTTTCAATGGCAGCTAGTGCAGCGGGCAGAAAAGGCTTGCATCACAAGCTGCCATCTAAAAATGGATATCTGTAAACATCCCTGCACCATTTGGCGGGCACCATGCAGTGCCAGCCACACGGTGCAGGAATGTTTAGGGGGTACCATAGGTGCCCCCTAGGCCCTATAGTGGAGGGCCAGGAGGGAAAGGTGGCCCAGCTAGAGGCCCACAAAGTCACTTTCCGACAGCTTTCCATGTCAGAAAGGCCGTGGGAAAGTGCCATCATAATCCCGATGGCGGAGCTGAGGCTGGATCTGCCGTCATTATAGGATTATGTTGCCTTCCGACGCTCGACATAACAGCAGCATCGTAATGTGGTGGGCAGACAGCAGGGGCAAATGTCGGGCGGACCACAACCGATTTTCAGTCAATTGCGGTCCACCTGACATCATAAACAGGCCCTGTGTAGGCAAATGGGTTGCACTGTTAATTGAACTGTTAATTGAATGCAAATGGTAACTCCTAACACAGCTCTGTTGGATCTAAAAGATCTGTCGGAGGACCAATGGTAAGCAAGTGGGCCCAAAAATGCTGTATCACAGCTACCATTCTCCCGCAGACCTCTCCATTTGAAGTTCTTCTCTATGATCAGTGGTCATCTCTCCTTGAAACTCTTTTCCTTTGTCTTTATTACATTTCTCACAGTACCTGTCTTAAATCTTCCAGATTCCCCCTTTCACTGTGAAATTAGGCTGTAAAATGCATTATTTTACCTCATTTAAAATTAAGAGCAAGAGGAACACCTGAGTCCCGTTGAGGAAGGCAGGCTCTCTTGCTTAACTTTCTGCACTCTAGCTTTTGAAACTGTCCAAATGGGCAGTGGGTGACGTCAGTGGTGAAGTGGTTAGCACCAGTGATGTAACTTGATGGCAGCCCCCAAAGAGATGTTCTATGTTTTGGGTGCCTACACTTATTGTTTTCTCAATTTAAGTACTAGGTGCCTCCTCTCACATAGACAACAGGGAGGTATTTGGAATCCTTAGGAAGAGTGGCTCCTTCTGAAGCAAACAAATCCACCAGTATTAACAGTGACACAGTTAATGTCCCTAAACTGCCTACCCAAGTTTTACTAGTGTGATAGACATTGCACAGAAGACATGTTAAAGGGCATTTGCTAATATTGCAACAGTTTTGGGAATGGAGATATTGTTATATGCTTTCATAAACAAAAATATTTTAAGGGCTGTTGTCAAGTGCCTTTCACTACATAGAAATCCCAGGATGAAATTAATTTGCCTGCAAATATGTGCCTTAGATTTTCAAGCATGTTATGTTTATAATTGGAAACGGACAAGATATTTCTGAGACATACCAACCAGTACTCAAACACCAACTACATTACCTACATATTGGGCAACCATCACTCTCCTGTCAGTAAAAATGTGTTTTACACCTTGTGACAGGAACTGCAAAAAGATGCATATTTGTTGAAAAACAATCAAATTAAAGTATGTAAGAAATGAATGCCTAGAGCTAGAAACAACAGATATGTAGGAGAATGCAATGGAAAGGATGGAATAGAGGCTGCAGGAAATACAGTTAGGGCCGATTACGATGCCGGCAGGAAGGACTCCGACCGTCGATCGGAGCCCTCCAGTTCTCATTGTAATCACTGATTCAGATTCCCTTCCAACCGAGCCATTTCGATGGGCTCGGTTGGAAGGGAATCCGAACTAGTCTTCCGAATGGCTTACAACGGGCTAGCCCGTCCGCCATTCGGAAGGCCCACAGTAATCCCCCGGCCGGCTCTTTCCGGCTGAGGGATTACGATGGCAGTTTCCCACTGCCTTTTTGTGCCAGTCTTTCCAGCACAAAAAGGCATTGGGAAACAGTTTGGGGGTCCCCATGGGTGCAAGGCTGCCGAATAGCAGCCTAGGGCGCACCTACAGTGCCCCCCTGTTGATCCCTGCATCCGGTGGCAGGCACCTTGTGGTGCCTGCCATGGAGTGCAGGGATGAACTGCATCCCTGCTGTTTGCTATGAGAGCATGCATTCCATTTGGAATGCATGCTCTCATAGCAAAGTATAGGACTGCGACCAAACAGGGTTGGGTCGCATCCTAATTCCTGGGCTAGAACCGACGACTGGAGGTCGTTCGGTTCCAGTTCCAGAACGATGCCGGACGGACTTGGGTCTGTCCGGCATTGTAATCGGCCCCTTAGAAGTAGGTCCTACGGTAACATAAAATCTCTAATTTGATCTTGGCATCTTGCAGAATTAATGTTTGCCACCAGGTGACATGACATATCCCTTTTCTCTTACAGTTGTAGTTCTCCATAGCATTTGTGGACATCCTCAACTCCACTACTGGGAGCAATAGAGACATATTACTGGAATTCAGTCATACATTTTCTTGTAGTACCTCACAGTCATAATTTCAGTCCCGAAAGTGATTAAAAAACTAACTGACCATTGTCACTTTCCCACCTAGTGAACAAATTCCATAGAATAGCAACTGTACATTAAAATTGAAAAATGTATTCTGCATGCTTTGCTTCTTTTCCAGAATTAACCACAACACAGCTCATTTAAACAGCCCCATTTCACATATTTATCTCCTCATCTTTCAACCTAAGTCAGGGCATAATTTCTATTACTTAAACATAATAGGTATACTAAGAGAAAAAACAAAAAGATATTGTTAACAGAGTCAACATTTAATCTATGTGGCTTTCGCTACTGATCAAGGGCAAATTAGTTCGACACTGAGCCCTCACTCACCCTAGGTTGCATGCTTCATGATATGGCCCACTCTTCACTCATGTTGTCAGTGTTTGGCACAAGAAGCTCTACCTCCAATGAGGGTGCTCTTCAAGATGAAAGGGTGTGGCTGTGTAAACACTATTACTATGCTCACCCTATTACTGGGAAGGGTATGTGGGATAAAAAGCAGAAATACCTAAAATTACCTAAAAGCTGTCGATAGACTTTATTGTCATAGTCACTTGGTAAGGTTAACATAAAAACAAACTGGGGATCTAATCTACCCTATCATTCAGGCCAAAATGTTTCCCATACAGGTTCGGATGTTTCTTTAGGGCCAGCCTTCTCCTCCAGTTTGCCTCCAGGAATTACAGATAGCATTTCTATAATCAATCAGTGTAAAAGTGATGAGAAAACTACAGAATTATTTATGAAAAATTAAGCCTTATAAGTCCTTAGTAAAGTGGTATACCATATTCCCGATGGCTAGTACATTAAATGCTAATGGTATACATGCAGCACCTATTGTGCCACTCACTTAAGTAGCCCCTTAAAACAGTGGTTCTCAACCTTTTGACTTCTGGGTACCCCCACTTAATCATTACTGGAACCCGGGGACCCCACTGAATCATTATTGGAATCCAGGACCCCCCCTCTGAGTCCTTACTGGAAGACCGGGACCTCAGCCTAAGCATTGTTTATGATTTGAACCGCAAAACAATACAAAAAAAAATGCAGAAAAAAAGCTTTTATCAATCAAGTACTCAAATGACACATTTTATTTAATTCATAAACATATATAAGTAATTTTTTTAAGTTAAATAGAAAGGTTGGAGCTTTTCTAAATTCAACGGAGGCCACTCATCATCCATACTATATTCTGTGCAATGCACCTGCACTGCCCCCACGAATGGATCTGAGGATAATAATTACATTTTTAGCCTCCAATTTCAAATTCCTTTACATTTACAGTACATTTAAAAATTTTCAGCTGTACATTAAGGGTCTAATTACGATGTCGGGTGGACACTGTTGTGGTCTCGGGACCGACCGACCTCTGGTCGACGGTCCCGACACCGCAAATAAAATGCGACCGCACATGGAGCGGCAGCATACTCCCATTTGTCTATTGGAGCTTGTGCTATAGCCGTAAGCCAGCCTTAGCACAAGCTCCCATAGGCAAATGTGAGAATATATTAATCCCTACACAGCGTGGCAGGCACCTCAAGGTGCCTGTCACACAGTGCAGGGATTAGAAGGGGGGCACTATGCCCCCTCAGCCCCCAACCGGAGGCCGCAGAATGAAAGTGGCCTTGCTAGGGGCCACCAATGTCGCTTCAAACATGACGGAAAGCCCGACATGGAAAGCCTGTCAGAATCCGACATCGTAATCCCTACGGCGGAAACGCTGTCCATAGGGATTACGTGCCGGTCTCCGACTGGCTGATGTCGGAATCCAGCCGCAATGACCGGCCAGCTTCAGTTTGAACCACCTGCATTGTAATGCGGCAGACGAAACTGAAACCGCGATTAGGCACTGAAAGTCTGCGGTTGGAGGCTTTCCGACCCTCATCTTAATGAGGGCCTTAGCTTCTTTATTTAAATGCACTTTATTAATCTGTTAAAATTATTTCAGTTTCAAAGTAGTTGCAGACCCCTCGAAGAGGCTTTGCAGACCCCCAGAGGTCCCCAGACCACAGGTTGGCAACCTGTGCATTAAAACATGTCCCAGGCCTTCCATTTCAGCCTGTGTGCAGTTTTAAACTGCCAATTTGACCTAGGAAAATAAACTCCTTGCCTTGCCCAAAACTCCCTTTTTAATAAATATAGGTCACCACTAACATAAGCCCTAAATAGCCCATAGGGCTGAGTGCATTGTATTTAAGAAGTTGGACATGTACTTTAAGTTTTACATGTCCTTGTAGAATAGTCGTTTTCAACTTCTGTGATACCTACCCTTCCAATAGGATAAAACTGGGCTAACTTATTATATTTAAAAAGTGATAGCTTTTGTTTGGAAAAAGATACAAATGCCAGGTCTGATGTCTAAGGAATTGCCATTTAAAATCCTCTTTAAGTCACAATTCTGAAAAAGCCACTTTTAAAAAGTTGGCATTTTCTTATCCTAACCATTCAGTTAATGCAGTCTGTTACCTGGCTCACATGACTAGGTATAGTTGGCAGTTGGCTTTTGTGTATTCCTCCCAGACAGCCATACAAACCAGGGACTGGGTGTAAGTGAGATGGGCCATCTGGAAAGGATGGAGTGGGGCGGAGTTGTGCACAGGCCCACTTGCACTTCAAAGCAACTGCCTCAACCCACACACAAAGAATTGCACTCTAGCCTTTTGAGTAGGGGCGGGTGGAAATCACAGGTTTTCACTCATCGGAATTCCACGGAGTTACATAAAATCTCTGCGATATTCCATGGAGTTCCATCAACGGGCGGAAATATGCATGTTGCCCTGCTCGCGGTGCAATTGAGCGCCAGAAATGGGTACTGCACAATGCAAACGTTTTGGTCCCTCTGAGGCCATAGGTCACAAAGGAAGTGCCAGGAGTAGCAGGGAGCAAGCTAGAGGTCACAGCTGCGACCCCTGACTGTGGTGTTTCCATTTCAGTGATATCATTTCTTGTGACATCATGAGGGTTACATGTCACATAAGATGACTTCCTGTTAGGGTGAAATTTCAGCTGATGTTACTTCCTATGATAGTTTGGGAGCTCAAAGGGAATGTGATGTCACTTCCGCTACCCCACGCATTTTGATGTATTGACGTCCAGGGACCAACATTCCACCATTTACTTTGAAACTGTTTCAGCTATTTTATTTTCACGGTGACTCCTTGAAAAATTTTAAGGAAGGTCAGGAGCATTGCTTACTATTAAACCTGTGAGCCATGATGATGGCAAAAGACGCCAATGTTCATCTTTTGTGTCAGCATCCAGATATGGCTTTGGGGGGATTTCTGGCTTTGGGCTATCTGTTATGTTACATATTCACCCACTTTGCAGGACCAGGTAAACCCTCAGACATGCATGTGAAGGAGCTGTGAATATAGCATGAACATATGCACACGCTGCGTAGCAATATGTTTTCAGTACCCGGAGCATTTGCTATAGAAGTGAGCCTATTACTCTAGTAGAAGTAAACCTACCACAGAATCTACATGTCTGTCATTCCTTGCAAAGTTATCCATTCTAAAAAGGAAACAACAGCATTTCTCATTAGTTGTAAGGAAATTAGATTTAAGGGAAGGCTTTTTGACAGGTTTGACACTTTATTTCCGTTTTCACCCAAAGATATTAAAGAATGCAAATTAATCCAATTCTCCTGTGGCGGAATTTCTCATAAATATGCAATTCCATTATGTTAGAAAGTCATATAATTGTTTTAGTTCCCCGGTGGCTATTCATTAATGGTTTAATTGGCTTTGGATTTTCGACCTTGTGTCTAAATAAACTTCATCTAATTTGAAATGATATCTTGAGACACTGAGACAGTTTACAGTTTGTGTGCTTTTCGAATGTTGTCCTCTGCTTAGGAAGGAGCTGTGAAGCATCCACCAAATGAAAGTCATAGGAACTTTTGAAAGAAGGGCACGTTCTCATATTTTAATCCTGCGATTAGAGGATATGCTGTGCAGCCACAGACTATTATGGGTGCAACCGAGCAAAACAGATGTGGGCACATGCTAACCTTTTGGTGCTCTTGTGTAAATAACTACAACCAAATACAGAATGTTCAGTGGCATAATATCGAGAACACAAATATCGTGATACATATATATTGTGCCAAAAATATTGATCACAAAAATATAGTTTTCCAATACATATTAAGGTTAGGACAAAAATATAAAAAAATATATAAGTTCACACTAATATCATTAGAAAAAGACCAAAATATTGATCTTCAATAGAAATATATAGGCTGAAATAGTAAATATTAAATATTTTAATATATAACATACCTATAATGTAAAATACATAAATGTAAGTAACATTTAATATTATACATAAATATATAACATACACGGATAAATATATATTTACATTTGTATATTTATAAGCATATATATATAACATACCACTATTATTACAAAATGTATTTCACATTATATTACATTTTGTATGTGTTTTTAAATTTACAAATATAAAATGCATATATATATATATATATATATATAAACATAAAATAATTAACAAAATAAAGCTAGAAATACATTTACCAAAAATAATGTAAAAATATATTAAAAATGATATATATGTATATACAAATAATATAAAATATAACATACATTTAAACAAATATTAGCATTACATATATTTAAACAATATTAAAAAAGGAGTGACATCTGTGAAAAATAGATATACTAATTCTACTGCAATGTATACAACAGCAGGGAAAACATTGGACTCCAGAGCGGTAATATTTACTATTCCCACTCATGTCTGTGCAGCAGTGGAGAAAGGACTGGACACCGAAGTGGTAAAGTTTACTATTCCCACTACAGTCTGTGCAGCAGTAGGGAAAGCGTTGGACTCGGGAGGAGTAAAATGTACTATTCCCACTCAGGTCTGTGCAACAGTAAGGAAAGCGTTGGACACCGGAGAGGTAAAATGTACTATTCCTACTCCAATCTGTGCAACAGTATGGACAGCATTAGACTCCGAAGTTGTACGATTTACTATTCCCACTCCAGTCTGTGCAACAGTGCACAAAGGATTGGATACCGAAGGGGTAAAATTTACTATTTCTACTACAGTCTGTGCAACAGCAGGGAAAGCGTTGGATTCAGGAGGGGTAAAATTGACTATTCCCACTCCAGTCTGTGCAACAGTAAAACATGCATTGAACACCGGAGGGGTAACATTTACCATTCCCACTCACTCTGTGCAACAGTAGAGAGAGAGTAGTTCACTTCAAACAAATAACATATTTTAACAACTGTATTCATTGACCAAAAATTTAAAAATTCTTAATATAAAAATTATATGTCTACATTTAAAAACGATATTATACAAACTACATAATTATTACAATCTTTACTAAAGCAATATTATTAATTTAATTAAAATACCACACTAAACATGACGATGAATGATGCTTTGGATCGTACACCCGCACGTCCCCAGCACCGCCCTAGCACACCCCTAACGGAATTTCTAGAAGCACATGGTCTATTGGACGTGTGGCGATTCCAGAATCCGCACCAGAGACAATACACTTTCCACTCAGGGGCACATAATAGCCTTTCACGTATAGATTACATAATAACGGCCCTAGATAACATGGGAAGGATGGGGACGGCCACGCATCTGCCCAGGGGAATCTCTGACCACTCCCCACTGATGGCTGAAATTCGTGCACACGGCCCCACCCAGTGCCGCATGTACCCCATATTCCCCGGATTCCTACTTAACTCTAAGATCAAGAAAGGCTTACTGACCGCCACAACGCAATACTTCCGAGAAAACGAGACATCGGTCACTTCCCCGTTAACCCTGTGGGAGGCATACAAACCAGTTATACGTGGGCAGGCCATCTCACTTATTGAAGGGCACAAAAGAGAAAAGAAAGTGGATATAGAAACCCTGGAACAAGAGCTACAGCTTTTGGAGTCCCAACATGCTAGAGACCCCTCAGACACTAACGCGCACAAGCTGCGCGTTAAAAGACAAGAATACTGAGAATACCTCTGGGCAGATGCTAAAACTTGTATGGGGGCAGTTCAACACAAGATATACGAAACAGGGGATAAAGCAGGCAAACTGCTTGCATGGTTAGACAAGAGGGAGCGGGCAACTAGATGGATAGCACAGATTCAATCGACAAATGGGGACACAACATCAGACCCACAGGAAATAGTGAATGCGTTATCACGACACTATGAACGGATATATACATCCACAAATACAACTACAGCCCAGGAAGCACTTGCACTCCTTCATGACATCCGGATGCCCAGGCTCACGCCTGAAGAGGCGGATGAGCTTGAAGTAGACATTACGGTAGAGGAGATTAAGGTGGCCATCTCCAAGATACAAAGCGATACCAAAGGGGATGATGGACGGAGCGTTAGAGCAAATCAAACACTCACCCCCAGTCAACTGATATGGGTTTAATCCATCATCATTCTTTAGCTCACTCCACCACCCCAGTTCAGACATGGCCATATGCAAATCAGTCTGACCCTGTGCCTCATGGGAACTGTCCAGCCCGAACTGCCAAGCCATGTCTTCCCTGGACCGGAAACAAGCATCCTGGGACCGGTTTCGGGTTCATAACCCTCATCAGCCAGGCTATCTTGAATCCAGTGGCAAAGTGAGCAAGGGACCCACGTCTGGGCATACCCTGCCAACTTAGGGCGAACAAAGCGATACCAAAGGGGATGATGGACGGAGCGTTAGAGCAAATCAAACACTCACCCCCAGTAAACTGATCTGGGTTTAATCCATCATCATTCTTTAGCTCACTCCACCACCCCAGTTCAGACATGGCCATATGCAAATCAGTCTGACCCTGTGCCTCATGGGAACAGTCCAGCCCGAACTGCCAAGCCAGGTCTTCCCTGGACCGGAAACAAGCATCCTGGGACCGGTTTCGGGTTCATAACCCTCATCAGCCAGGCTATCTTGAATCCAGTGGCAAAGTGAGCAAGGGGCCCACGTCTGGGCATACCCTGCCAACTTAGGGCGAACAAAGCGATACCAAAGGGGATGATGGACGGAGCATTAGAGCAAATCAAACACTCACCCCCAGTCAACTGATCTGGGTTTAATCCATCATCATTCTTTAGCTCACTCCACCACCCCAGTTCAGACATGGCCATATGCTAATCAGTCTGACCCTGTACCTCATGGGAACAGTCCAGCCCGAACTGCCAAGCCACGTCTTCCCTGGACCGGAAACAAGCATCCTGGGACCGGTTTTAGGTTCATAACCCTCATCAGCCAGGCTATCTTGAATCCAGTGGCAAAGTGAGCAAGGGACCCACATCTGGGCATACCCTGCCAACTTAGGGCGAACAAAGCCATACCAAAGGGGATGATGGATGGAGCGTTAGAGCAAATCTTTGGGATCGCTGTGTTCGCCCTAAGTTGGCAGGGTATGCCCAGACGTGGGTCCCTTGCTCACTTTGCCACTGGATTCAAGATAGCCTGGCTGATGAGGGTTATGAACCCATCCCCTTTGGTATCGCTTTGTTCGCCCTAAGTTGGCAGGGTATGCCCAGACGTGGGTCCTTTGCTCACTTTGCCACTGGATTCAAGATTGCCTGGCTGATGAGGGTTATGAACCCGAAACCGGTCCCAGGATGCTTGTTTCCGGTCCAGGGAAGACATGGCTTGGCAGTTCGGGCTGGACTGTTCCCATGAGGCACAGGGTCAGACTGATTTGCATATGGCCATGTCTGAACTGGGGTGGTGGAGTGAGCTAAAGAATGATGATGGATTAAACCCAGATCAGTTGACTGGGGGTGAGTGTTTGATTTGCTCTAACGCTCCGTCCATCATCCCCTTTGGTATCGCTGTGTTCGCCCTAAGTTGGCAGGGTATGCCCAGACGTGGGTCCCTTGCTCACTTTGCCACTGGATTCAAGATAGCCTGGCTGATGAGGGTTATGAACCCGAAACCGGTCCCAGGATGCTTGTTTCCGGTCCAGGGAAGACATGGCTTGGCAGTTCGGGCTGGACTGTTCCCATGAGGCACAGGGTCAGACTGATTTGCATATGGCCATGTCTGAACAGGGGTGGTGGAGTGAGCTAAAGAATGATGATGGATTAAACCCAGATCAGTTGACTGGAGGTGAGTGTTTGATTTGTTCTAACGCTCCGTCCATCATCACCTTTGGTATCGCTTTGTTCGCCCTAAGTTGGCAGGGTATGCCCAGACGTGGGTCCCTTGCTCACTTTGCCACTGGATTCAAGATAGCCTGGCTGATGAGGGTTATGAACCCAAAACCGGTCCCAGGATGCTTGTTTCCGGTCCAGGGAAGACATGGCTTGGCAGTTCGGGCTGGACTGTTCCCATGAGGCACAGGGCCAGACTGATTTACATATGGCCATGTCTGAACTGGGGTTATGGAGTGAGCTAAAGAATGATGAAGGATTAAACCCAGATCAGTTCACTGGGGGTGAGTGTTTCATTTGCTCTAACGCTCTGTCCATCATCCCCTTTGGTATCGCTTTGTTCGCCCTAAGTTGGCAGGGTATGCCCAGACGTGGGTCCCTTGCTTACTTTGCCACTGGATTCAAGATAGCCTGGCTGATGAGGGTTATGAACCCGAAACCGGTCCCAGGATGCTTGTTTCCGGTCCAGGGAAGACATGGCTTGGCAGTTCGGGCTGGACTGTTCCCATGAGGCACAGGGTCAGACTGATTTGCGTATGGCCATGTCTGAACTGGGGTGGTGGAGTGAGCTAAAGAATGATGATGGATTAAACCCAGATCAGTTGACTGGGGGTGAGTGTTTGATTTGCTCTAACGCTCCGTCCATCATCCCCTTTGGTATCGCTTTGTTCGCCCTAAGTTGGCAGGGTATGCCCAGACGTGGGTCCCTTGCTCACTTTGCCACTGGATTCAATATAGCCTGGCTGATGAGGGTTATGAACCCGAAACCGGTCCCAGGATGCTTGTTTCCGGTCCAGGGAAGACATGGCTTGGCAGTTCGGGTTGGACTGTTCCCATGAGGCACAGGGTCAGACTGATTTGCATATGGCCATGTCTGAACTGGGGTGGTGGTGTGAGCTAAAGAATGATGATGGATTAAACCCAGATCAGTTGACTGGGGGTGAGTGTTTGATTTGCTCTAACGCTCCGTCCCTCATCCCCTTTGGTATCGCTTTATCTCCAAGACACAGTCAGGCAAAGCTAGCGGCCCCAATGGTATCCCAATAGAATTATACAAACGCACAGCAGAAACAATCGCCCCCTATATGTTGAGAATGTATGAGGCAAGCAAAGTCCAAGGAATGCTCCCCAGAGACCAGCGACTAGCCACTATAGTGGCCATCCACAAACCAGGCAAACCCGCAGGGGAGTGCACATCCTACCGGCCAATTTCACTGATTAATGCGGAGGGCAAGATCTTAGCCAAAATATTAGCGCTCAGACTGACACCTCATCTCACTAAATTGGTTCATCCGGACCAATCGGGATTCATGCCTTGTAGAAACACGGCTCTGAATCTCAGACGCCTACATGGAGTCCTGGGTCGGAAACATACAATAAGGGAAGACGCAGCGATCCTATCACTTGACGCCAAAATGGCCTTTGACTCAGTGGAATGGACGTTCCTGTTTTCAGTCCTCCAACACCTAGGGTTCGGACCGAAATATTGCTCCTGGATACGCTTATTATATACTGACCCTATTGCACATGTAGTGACCAATGGGCACATATCGCGTGAGTTCGCCTTGAACAGAGGAACACAGCAGGGCTGCCTGCTGTCACCCCTACTGTTTGCATTAGTCCTGGAGCCACTGGCGGCATGGATTAGATGGAGTCCAGTAATCAGAGGTTTAAAATGGAGGGAGGACTGTGAAGATCGGATCTCCCTCTATGCCGATGATGTCTTAATATATATAGCTTCACCCACACAGTCCTTACATGCCCTACTTAATATTTGTGAAGTATATGGGTCAGTGTCAGGATACGCAATCAACTGGGACAAATCAGTGCTCTACATTCTAAATGGCCCGTTCCCATGGCTACCCAGAGGGTGTATGATCCAGATAACAACACACAGTTTCAAGTATCTCGGAATCAATGTAACGTCCGATCAGGACGAATTCCTAGCACTTAATTTGCAACCACCACTGCAGCGATTGAAGCGAGACATCAAACACTGGAGAGCGTTACCACTCACCCTCCTGGGCAGAGCAGCCCTCTTTAAAATGATGGCCCTGCCCAGATTTCTATATGCCCTACACAACACGCCCTATCGAGTTCCCGATACATACTTTAAGGCAGTGAATTCGGAGGTGACAGCCCTCCTTTGGGATGGCAAACCAGCAAGAGTGGCAGCAAATAAGCTAACCAGAAGCTGGTACGAGGGAGGAATAGCCCTACCCGACATCCGGGCATATTACTGGGCCTCACAGCTCACAGTCATTAATCAATGGGTCCATAGGCCCGACACGGATCCGGCCTACCGACTGGACAGAGTGACTCTGGGCGCAGGAGGGGTTCATAGGGCACTTTATAACACACAAAAGATACCTGCCCCAGTAGAGCCGACAGCACACACGATTCGTATCTGGCATACAGTAACAAGGCACCTAGGCTGGGCAAACAAACTAACGCATCACACTCCTCTATGGGATACAGGTAAACTGGGTACCCTGGGGAAGAGCAAAGGGTTCCTGAAGTGGGACCTGATAGGAATCTCCCGACTAGGGGACCTCTGGCAAGATGGTAAAGTGATCAGCGTTACCCACCTGCAGGAGCAATACAACATGGCTCCTGGAGAAAAGTTCCGATACATGCAGATTAAGCACGCAATAGATGCAGCCCTCCCACCAGCAGCAACACTTCCTGAATCATCCCCCCTAGAGGACCGATTACTAACCGACTACTTAGAGAAAAAAGCAACATCACTCACTTATAAGAAAATCATCAATAATCAGGTGGACCCCCATGCCCGACTTAGGACACGTTGGCAGACAGAGGTCGGAGATATGGAAGACACTGACTGGCAGGACGCAACAGCATCTCCTAGAGAGGTAGCAATCTCCTCTAGACTACGGCTGGTGCAGCTGAAAATACTACACCGGGTCTATTACACACGGGTAACATTGCATAAAATAGGGAAAACCCCAGTCCCAGACTGCCTCCATCTATGTGGGGAACTAGGTACATTCTACCACACCTTATGGGACTGCACCCTAATTACACCCTACTGGGAAGCAGTGATGAGCACCATCACTGCGGTCAGTGAGAAGTCAGTCCCACGCGACCCTAAGTGCTGCCTCCTAAACGTGTGGGAACCAACAGACCTTAACCACGCTGAACGTCAGTGGGCAATGACCGGAATGATGTTAGCCAAACGGAATATAGCGCGGAAGTGGGGGTCAGTACACGTCCCAACAATACTTGAATGGTGCAGAGACATGGATATGACCATGGTGGCCGAGAAGGCTACCTTCATACATAGAGGCTGCCCTAAGAAGTGGGGAAAAGTATGGGGCAAATGGAATATGGCAATGGCCGTCAGGGACGCGGAGCATTTGGCAGGCAGTCATCGAGATTATCAGGCATCCTCCTGAATTATCTTATTTATTCAGCATTTTTTGAACATTTGATGGTGTTTGCCATTCGTGGTCTAGGCATACTATGCCTTTACTATTAGTCTGACAATAGAGTGAGAGATAAATAAAACAATCGAAAACTATTGGTGGACTTCCCTCCCCGCTAAGGTTCTGGAAAATATTTATACAGACCAGTTGTGAGCTTTTGCTCATTCCTAGTGATCTAAGTAACTACTACCATCGCTTATCACCTATTTCATCGTCCCGGTCCAAATTAATGGAACTTCTTTCTGAAAATTGTTCCCTAACTAATTTTGTCTGAATGTCACTGTGTTCGCCTTGGACTAGGTCCTGAGGAAGGTGGTTCACGTCCTGTTTTAACCCACCGAAACGCGCGTCGACCTCGTGTGTCCAGACCTTACATATTTTTCATCTTGCTGGAAATTATTTACATTCTTTTTTTCTGTTTATTCCAGATGTGCATAAGTGTCTTGTATGTGTGTGGACGTATGTGAAGTATGTATGAGTAGAAAGAGTTTTGATAATTAGGGAACTTTTCATGTTGTACATATTTTTATATTATTGGTTGAATGTATGAATATGAAAAAAGAATATTGATTGAAAAAGACAAAAAAAGTTTCTATCTATTTACAATTATGACACTTTTGCATTTAGAAAAATGAAATAAGAAACTCATGATCATAATGAATAAAAAAAAATTATATAAAAAATTATTTTGATTTAATGTCATAAATATTGAGGTTGTTTATTTCGTTTACCCATGCTAGATTCAATCGTTAGTTAAAGAAATATAGGTCTAAGGGAAGTGTTTTTTGGTCTCTTTTTTGGTCGCTTAGTTCCCCTCTTACTCCCAGACCTCTATTGTTTTCTAGAGGGGATCCCTTGCTCTTCTATTGCAAATGGAATATATACAGAGGGAATGTATGTGCACCCCGATAGTAGACCATAGCTCAGAAGTATAATGCTAATAAAGATCTGTAGAGAATTAGGTGCAACAGTGAACAATGTCAAATGATAGAATGTTTGAACTGTTAAGTCAATCATATGGAATGTATACGCAGATTGTGAATTCATGTTAATAAACTGTTTAATAAAAAATAAAAAAATAAAAATACCACACTATATTCCCACAAACCTAACGGCCAACAATTAAAATGCAATTGAAATAAAAAAGTATAACACAATTAACGTATTACGTAATAAATAAAACAATTATTGATAAATGAATAAATATTTTTTAAGTTATTAGTGCTTAAATAACTTCCCACTCTATTCTCCTACAAACAGAACAAAACACACCTAATATATAACATAAAAGATTAAATGATGAAATAATTTCAAAATTAACTATACATTAAATATTTCAATAAAAATTAAGAATTAATTAGTAAATATTTATTAACTTCCCACCCTATTCCTCTACAAACTAAACAACCCACACCTAAAATGTATTTAAAAATGTGAAAATTACACACTTCACATAGTTAATTATTGATTAAATAATTACTATTAAAGTAAGAATTAGATACCAATAAATTACTTCTCAATTAATTTCCCACCCTTTATCCATAAAAACCCAAAAGTCCACACCTAAAATATTACTTAAAAATATAATTGCAAAATTCACATAATTAATTATCAATTAAACAATTAATAATACATTAATAATTAATTATTAGTTAATTAAACTTCATTAACTTCCCACCCTTTAGCCTACAAACCCAATAACCCACACCCAAAATATATCTTGAAAAATATCATTGCACAATTTGCATAAGTATCAATTAAACAATTAATTATACATCAATAATTCATTATTAATTAACTATACTTAATTAACTTTCCACCATTTACCCCTACAAACCAAACAACCTGCATCTAAAGTATGACTTAAAAAATATATTAATGATACAATTTGCATAATTAATTATCAATTAAATAATTATTAACTAACTTCTCACCCTATACACCTACAAACCTCACAACCCACTATAACACTGTAAATTACAATTAACAATTAGATTAATTTAATATTTTTAAAAATAACTAAAAATTACAAACTTTATTTAAAAACAATTCAAATATACACTAAAATACATTAAGGAAATTAAAAAATGATATTTTTACAGCTATATTTTTGTAAATGATATTAACAATACAGATATTTTTGACAATGATATTTCTTACATTAAAAAATTTATATTTTTGTAAACAATATTTCTGCATCACAATATTTATGTATAACGATATCAAACATTCAATATTTGTGTGACTCAATAATTTTGACTCGATATTTTGTCCAAATACCAATACAGAAACGTAGGGCCTCATTTATGAGGAATTGGCATAGTGCAGCGCCACAAGTTTTCTTGCTAACAAATAACAATGTCTCAACAGACAAAAACAATTATATTTGAACAAAAAAGGCTATATTGGGATTTCACAATGATAAATTCTGAACTTTTTATCAGCCCTTTATAATGTATATAAATGCAATCTAGAAAATGTGTGTGCACAATGTGCTTGTGCAGAAGGTGAATGGCGCAGGTGAACCTGTGAAAAAGTGAAGAAACAGCGAAAAAATGGCGCAACAAATAATGACTTTAGAAAATGGTTACAGAATATGTAAGTCAATGATACAACTTGATTAGAAGCATGTTGAGAACCATAAAAACACCTAAAAATTGCATTGTTGGGTCAATGGCGTTTTAACCTGTTTACATTTCAGGTCGTCATCAGGACCGGATTATAATTGGCTCTTGTATGTCCTGTATTGATGAAAATTCAATTAAAGGTAAGAATGAATGAAAGGAGTGTGAAGGAATTCAGAGAGGGGAAGAGGCGGGGGGCTTGCTACCTGGAATGCAGTTTGATCCTGTCCTGCGTAGAGGGCAAGATGTGGTATCGAGGGCTAATCCAGGTAAATGGATTATACTTTGTAGTTGTGAAATCTCAATACTGACCGCTTTGATCAAATATAATTGTTTTTGTCTCCCAACTGTCTTTGCGTCAAAATTATTTTTGTCTATTTGTCCATAAATAGTACCTGTTGAGATGTTGTTTGTTACACATAAGTCACCCAGGTGTCAACTGGGATTAAGGGTGTCCTCCTGTGGTTTTTTCTGCAAGTGTTCTTGCGGAACTGCCCTCTGCCAATGTGAAAGGGCAGGAATGCACTGCATTTATGAAATGCAGTGCATTCCTGTCCTTTCCCTCTGTGCTGGTGCACAAATTTTCTGCCTAGCGGCAACAAAGGTGCCCTTGCTCCATAGTGCAAATGTGCCTCCGTTGCAGGCAGGATTGTTTTTGTGCAGGAAGGGGGCACCTTCCTGCACAAAAACAATCCAGAGAGGCGTTTTTCTCTTCATGTGTGTGCTGCAGAATGAAGCACACATACAAAGCGCAAAAAACAAGAAGAAATAAAAATACTTCTCCTCGTTAGACCTGCTCTGGGGAGCTGTAAGGTTTTGGTGCTGCCCCAGGTTTACATGCTTAAGTAAATCTGGGGCAGCATCAGAATTCATGGGTGTTGCTCCGGATCACCCACCGGAACATCAATGGAATGCCTCCTTGATGCAGAGTAAGGCAAAGCAGCAACTTGCACTGCTTTGCCTACTCCATATCTATGAGGCCATGCAAAGCCATGTAGGGTGGCTTTGCATCGCATCGCATCATAGATATGATTGAGAGGCTTGCGCCACTGGAGCGTCACATAAGGAGACACACCAGGGGTGCAAGCCTCTCATAAATAAGCCACGAAGTCTATGCAGATATGTCGAAGCAAGCACATCAAAAAAATAACCATTAATAAAACAGTTCATATAAAAATAATGCATACAATTGTTGTATTATTTAGCTTGCTTGCTATATGTTAAATTGCATGCTTTTTCTTCTTTTGGTAAAACGCTATTTTCAGTTTTGAATTTTACTGCTTGTTTAATTCCACTCTAGCAGAAATTATTTTCTTTGCAAACTAATTACATTTTTACCTAATGGTTGAAGTGTGGACAATTGGAATAATAGGACACTGGCAATCTTCACGAGTGGCCTGTTAATTCATATGGGACTGGAACAACCTCCCCTTGCACATCAGAGCCATCTTCTCAGGCCTTAAATTTTGCAAGAAAATGAAGACATGGCTCTTTAACTAGAGCTAAGACTAGGACATCTTAGTTCTCTCCTTTCTAGCACCTGGATACCCTCCTGGGTGAGATGAGTGCCCTGCAAACAGTCATAATATAACATAACATAACACTCTGCTTGAGCACTTTTGCCATTGTCTCAAAATCATCTAGGCTGCAAGAACATACATACAGAGACCAAGGCCAAACGTGTGCTTGTCCTGACACATGGGACTCACCTGGTCACCCTACTTACAGTGCTGACACCTCCGATGATTTCTCACCTCACATTTATTACATTGTGCAACTCCAATGTTCACTCAAGGTCAAAATATACTGGACTGCCCAGGTGAGCTATGGCCCACACTCACAGCCAATTCAGCACATCACCCATCTCCTGTCACACCTCCACCTCCTTTCCAATCAGCTCACTGGAATAGAGGCCCACAACTGCAGGGAAGTTTGGCTTGGTACTGTCTTGCACTCTTGGAGAAAGATTTTTGAAATGAGTTCAGTGCAATCTAGTCTTTCAAACATTGATCAGCGCACACCATGAATAAACAACCAGCCTAATCAACACGTCCCAGAAACTCTTCTGTCATCTCATACTGGATCAATTGCTCGACTGGGACAAGGACAACTCTGTTTTCTCAGAGCTCCAGGTGGGGTTCAGGAATAGGGTCAGTACGGTGGATCAAATCCTCAGTTTCTGCACCCTACATTGGAAAACAGTCTCGCTGGACAAGGGCCACCTGTATGTGGTCTTCGTTGACCTGAAGACAGCTTTTGATTCCATTCCTAGGGCTAAGCTGTGGGAAGTTCTGGAAAAGATGGGTGTTCCCTGTAATATTTTGTCTGTCCTTATTAGGTTGCGAGCTCACAGACCCCTTTAGGTTTAAAACTGGTGTCTGGCATGTTTGTGTGTTGGCTCCGACACTGTTTACTCTTTATATTATTGATTTGGTGCATGCACTTGATTTCCCGGGAAATGATGCACCCAAACTTGGCCCTCATAAAATTGTGATGCTACTTTTCACAAACAACATGCTTTTTTATTTCTAAAACTCTGCATGGTTTGCGGGCACTACTTGATCGCTTTTCAATTTTCTGCAGCGATCGTGGTCTTGAACTAAATATTATAAAACAAAATTCATGGCTTTTAATCCTTATAAATTTGTTAGAGCAAATATCATGGTGCTCTAGAACAAGTGCAGGAGTTTGTGTATTTGGGGGTCAGTTTGAGTAACAAATTGAGTTGGTCCACACACATCAAGAGATGCTCACTAAAACTCCAACAAGAAGCTGGCGCTGTAGCCAAACTGCACAAACAGGCCAATGTGTACTCCTTAGAACCAGTGGTGGCGATTTACAATAATAAAGCAAAAGGTACAAGCATGTATGGAGTAGAATTGTGGGACCATGCCAAGAGTGATGGACTTGGCAAAACCAAAAATAGGCTTGTAAGGAGCATTTTTAACCTCCCGCAGAGAGTTACTCCCCTCCCCCAACTCCTGGATTTAGGGATTGTCTCTATAAATCAACTTATTATGTGTCGCCCTATTTTGTACTGGCACAGACTTTGCTCCACAGATGAGCTAGAATCCTACAGAGTTGTGATCAGGGTTCTTCTTAATTCTCCGGGTTGAGAGAGGATTGCTTGGTTTGCCTATATTAAAGCCACACTGTATGAGATAGGCTTGCCTTTGCTCTGGGATACCCCTGTCATGGCAAAACAAGTCCCTCGCTCCATGGTCAAAGAACAACTAAAGGAGTATCTGTGGTTGAGGGATCAGAAATGTGTAAAAGCGGGTAGTCTCACTGATCATTTTTTAGATATCAAGCTCTCCCCCGGTTATGAATCATACTTTGACATCATTCCAGGTCCCATCCCTCTGCAACTTATTTTAAAATGGAGGTACGGGATTCTGCCATTAAATAGTCTCTTTATAAAATGGGGCATGCAGTATTGCAGCGTCCCTAATGTAATTCAATCAATCAATCAATCAATCATGTCACTTATAAAGCGCACTACATACCCGCGAGGGTCTCAAGGCGCTGGGGGAAGAGGGGGTGGTGCTGCTACTGATCGAAGAGCCAGGTCTTGAGGAGTCTTCTGAAGGCCAGTAGGTCTTGGGTCTGTCGGAGGTTGGTGGGGAGGGTGTTCCAGGTCTTGGCGGTGAGGTGGGAGAAGGATCTGCTGCCGGCGGTCGTTTTCCGGATGCGGGGGACTGTGGCGAGGGCGAGGCTGGTCGAGCGGAGCTGGCGGGTGGGGGTGTAGAAGCTGAGTCGTCTGTTGAGGTAGGCTGGTCCGGAGTTGTGGAGTGCTTTGTGTGCGTGGGTGAGGAGCTTGAAGGTTATCCTCTTGTTGACAGGGAGCCAGTGCAGGTCTCTCAGGTGGGGTGTGATGTGGCTGCGTCGGGGGATGTCGAGGATAAGACGTGCAGAGGCGTTCTGGATGCGTTGCAGCCGTCTCAGGAGCTTAGCCGTCGTTCCTGCGTAGAGGGCGTTTCCATAGTCCAGCCTGCTGGTGACGAGGGCCTGGGTGACTGTTTTTCTTGTTTCGGTGGGGATCCACTTGAAGATCCTGCGGAGCATTCGGAGGATGTTGAAGCAGGATGAGGAAACGGCGTTGACCTGCTTAGTCATGGAGAGGGTGGGGTCAAGGATGACCCCTAGGTTGCGTACGTGGTCGGTGGGTGGCGGGGCTGTTCCCAGTGATGTTGGCCACCAGGAGTCGTCCCAGGCTGAAGGGTTGGAACCAAGGATGAGGACCTCCCTCTTGTCCGAGTTCAGCTTCAGGCGGCTGGTCCTCATCCATTCGGCGACGGCCTTCATTCCTTCGTGGAGGTGGGCTTTGGCGGTGTGAGGGTCTTTGGTGAGGGAGAGGATCAGCTGGGTGTCGTCGGTGTAGGAGATGATGTTGAGGTTGTGCTGTCGGGCGACGTGGGCGAGGGGTGCCATGTAGATGTTGAACAGCGTTGGGCTGAGGGAGGAGCCTTGGGGTACGCCGCAGATGATCTTGGTGGCCTTGGATCGGAAGGGGGCGAGGCGGACGCTTTGTGTTCTGCCGGAAAGGAAGGATGTGGTCCAGTCCAGGGCCTTCTCTTGGATCCCGGCGTCATGAAGGCGTGTTCGTAGTGTGTGGTGGCAGACCGTGTCGAAGGCGGCTGATAGGTCCAGGAGGATGAGGGCTGCTGTTTCTCCATTGTCTAGCAGGGTCCTGATGTCATCGGTGGCGGCGATGAGGGCGGTTTTGGTGCTGTGGTTGCTGCGGAAGCCGGACTGGGAAGGGTCCAGGATGTTGTTCTCCTCGAGGTAGCGGGTCAGTTGTTTGTTGACGATTTTCTCGGTGACCTTCGCGGGGAACGGGAGCAGAGAGATGGGTCGGACGTTCTTGAGGTCCTTGGGGTCTGCCTTGGGTTTCTTGAGTAAGGCGGTGATCTCGGCGTGCTTACAGCTTTCCGGGAAGGTTGCTGTCTCGAAGGAGATGTTGATTATTTTCCGGAGATGGGGCGCGATGGCTGTACTGGCTTTGTTGAAGATGTGGTGAGGGCACGGGTCTAGCGGTGAGCCGGAGTGGATGGTGTTCATGATCTCGCTGGTGTCCTCGTCGTTGATGTTGGTCCAGGAGAGCAGGCGGTTGGTGGTTGTGGGGGCAGTGGTCTCAGTGGTTGCCGGGGCGGTCGTGGTGTTGAAGCTGTCGTGGATGTCGGCGATTTTGCGGTGGAAGAAGGTGGCCAGTGAGTCGCACAGGTCTCGCGACGGCTGGATGTCGTTGGTGTTGGAGCTGGGGTTGGAGAGTTCCTTCACGATGTTGAAGAGCTCTTTGCTGTTGTGTGCGTTGTTGTCTAGGCGGTCTTTGAGTGAGGCCCTTTTGGCGGATCTGATGAGGTGATGGTGACTGCGGGTGGCGCTCTTGTGGGCGGCGTAGCTGTCCGCTGTCCGTTCGTGGAGCCAGATCTTCTCCAGTTTTCGGCATGTTCGTTTGGAGGCCTGGAGGTCTTCGGTGAACCAGGTGGCTTTCTTGCTGGTGTGGCTGTTGGGCGGATTCTTGAGCGGGGCGAGGGTGTTGGCGCAGTCGTCGATCCACTGTCTGAGGTTGCGGGCGGCGGTGTCGGGGTCGGAGGGTTCGGCGGGTGGGCTCAGGGCGAGGGTTGTGGTTAGCTGGTCTTCCGTGACTCTGCTACAGCAGCGGTGAGGCATTTGTTCGGTGTGGTGGTGCGTGGTGGGCTTCCTGTAGGTGAAGTGGATGCAGTGGTGGTCAGTCCAGTGGGGTTCGGAGGTGTGGTTGAAGGAGATGTGTGGGCTTGCGGAAAAGATGGAGTCGAGCGTGTGGCCGGCGGCGTGGGTGGGTGTAGTCACGAGCTGTCTGAGTCCGAGGGTGGCGAGGTTGTCGATCAGGGTGGTGGAGTTGATGTCCTTGTTGTTCTCGAGGTGGAAGTTCAGGTCCCCGAGGAGAATGTAGTCCGTGGAGGCGATGGCGTGTGTGCTGATGAAGTCAGCGATGGAATCGCTGAACTGTGGTCGGGGTCCGGGGGGTCTGTAGATGAGGGTTCCTCTGAGGGTGGTGTTGGGATCGGTGTGGATCTGGAAGTGCATGTGTTCGGCGGTGCTGAGGGTGTCGTCGGTGTTGGTTGAGACTCTGAGGGTGTTCCTGTGGACGATGGCGATGCCTCCTCCGACTCCGTTGGTGCGGTCCCTGCGGGTGAACTTGTATCCGTCCGGGATGGCAATGGCGATGTCGGGGGCTGAAGCGGGATTCAGCCAGGTCTCCGTCAGGAATGCGGCGTCTGGGGAGGTTGAGTCGAGAAGGTCCCAGAGTTCGATGGCGTGTTTGCGGGCGGAGCGGGTGTTGAGGAGGATGCATCTGAGGTAGTTGGGTTCTTTCCTGGGCGGTGGTTTGGCGGGGCGGGTGCTGGCGAAGCTGCAGTTCCGGCAGGTGAAGGGCCCTTGGGTGCGCTCGGGGTGGCCTGGTAGCAGGCGTGATCTTTTCCGGGGTTGAGTGCGTGGAGGGTGCTGGCGTCGTATCGGCGTCTGTTGATGTGGCGGGCGCGGGGGATGCCCGGACCAGGGGGTCTGGCGCTGGGCGCGGTCACGGCACAGACGGGCGCAGACGGGCTTGCCTTAGGCGCGCCTTCGGCCGCGCAGCGGCCGCCATAAATGGGGATGTGGGAGGGAGGAGCAGGGAATGGGGCAGCGAATGGGCAGTGAGGGGGCGGGGCCGCAGGGTCGCAGCGGCGGGAAACAGGCACAGAAGGGAAAACGAGCACAATCAGGGCATCAAGGGGGCACAGAAAGGAAAAAAAAACGAACACAATCAGGGGCAGCAAGGGGGCACAGAAAGGAAAATGGTGCAGAAGAAACTCTGCACCATTTTGCCTTTTTCTGTCCAGCCGATGTTAGACCACGAAAACTATGGCTGAGGCCAGTACGTAATCTTTTAAGCTTTCGTCATTATGTTCATGCACTATGCACTTTGCATTCAGACACGAGAGAGGTAATTGTTGTTGGGATGACAAACCTTTTGTATGCTGCCTTGATTATCTGCATACACAGTGTCAAAGTGTTGAAGCAATGTTTTAAAAGTGCACTTTTAAAAAAAAAGAATCTTGTAGATGCTCCTCCATCTCCACTGAATTCACCTCACTTTATTATCATTTTTTCTCTCCTATCTTATTGTGAGATTGACGTTTATACAAGATTTTTTTTATTGTCTTTTATTTATTTGTTTTTAGCTGGTTACTTGCTGTACCATGTTTTATGGATCTTTGTATCCAAAATAAACATTTTATATGACCAGAAACATGTTCCTGAAAGAAATATTACTGTTGCACTTGGACATCTTAAATTAGTGGGGCACAGAACATCAGGTGTCATAATGAGATCCTGCAGCCGCTTCACTCCCTAATGGATTGACTTCTGGTAATACCTGCAGGATCCCGTCAAGTCCATGGAACTTTGGCCACCCAAGCTTAGCATACGGCAGCCCCTTTTCAGTCCTTGCCATATTCCAGGTGTTATAAAAGGTCGCAATCCTTATTCCAGACCAGTCTATGTAGCCACGTATGTGGTCAATTCCCACAGTACCTTGAAACCAACTACCACTTAATCGTATGTCACATAACAATTTGACACACAACCTTCATACACATGCCTTGCAACTAGGGTATCTGAACAGATCGTAAAATGTGCTACTGTACACTTATGCTACCACACTGTATGTATCCTAAACACTTACTTACACTGCAAACATCCTTGACTGTGGTGTGTCCTACTGTGCATAATATATTGGCATACCCCTCATCAATGACAAACAATAAGTTGTGTGGTAAACAATATAGATTTATTGACAATTATAACAAGGGTCACAAGGTAAAAAGGTTATCAAAAAGTGTCTTTGAAGAGGGAGAAGGTTTTTATATTTTTAATAAATGTCAAAAGCTAACAGAAAAATACCATGATTTCGGGGATGATGTATAACTTAGAGGAGGCAGGGGGGGATTTAACATATAGTCCAAAGTTGTCATCTACAAAAGAAAGTCCAAGACCAAAACAAATGTTGTAAAAGATGTAACCAAAATCAGTCCACAAAGAAAAGTAAATGACAAAAATCAAAGTTCAAATCAAAGTCCAAACGAAAAAGTACTCCTAAGTAAATATATAGTAACTGATCATAAAGTATTCCCCAAGACAGAGATGACTGGTTTGAGAAAACTGTGTCTTATCATCAGCCAGAACCTACAGTCAAAGAAACCACATCCTTTGGCTCAAGCATGTTGGCTGGCTGAGCAGGGCAAGCACATCTGGAGGGGGCCCAGACACAAGGATAGGGAAAGGGGTCATTGAATGGAATTGGCTGACATCACAAAATGTTGGAATGTATGCCGTTTAAGAGAAGGCATGGAGACAGTCAAGGATCGAATGAGCACTCTATGTCTCTCTGTGCTAGACCGGCTTTGACTTCTGTAGGTTAGATATCCTTCTCTATATCCTGGGTAAGCTGCACGGAGGCCCCTGACAGTTCCTGCTACCTTGCCACTATTGGCATCCAGATTTTTACAAGCGCTTCTAGGATTGGAATGGATTGGTCTGGTGTAGGAGGGAGACATGGATGCTCAGGGACATCAAGGGAAATGCATACCCTCAGTCGATAACCTTATGTTCAGTGGGCACTGCTTGGAGGGAGGAGTGACAGGAGAGGTTTCAACAGGATGAGGTTTTCCTGGAGCCTAATCCCTTGACTCCAAAGGCTCTTCTTGGCCAAGATAACTACCAGCCCCACTGTCCTCCTGGACATTGGTAGTTTTAAAGTTCAATAACTCTCCCTTACGCCCATCACCAGGAGCCATAGAGAGGATGATCTAGTTTCCCTCTAGGGGACACATCTAATCTCCCAACTCCTCCTTCTGCTTATTGATGTTATGTTAATGTGAATATTAGCGCGTCCCAGGCACCCTGGGGAACCCCTGTCTCGAGGAGGGATCGGGATAGTGTGAACTGCAGCGGGGTGGAGCCGCTCGAGAGACGGAGGACGACTCTGATTCGAGCCGCCGGCCCCCCGCTCGCATTGCTGGTGACTCGTGTGCCGGGACGGCGCTGGGAAGCACCGACGGGAGCAGGAATAGGCAGCCAGGGGCCGCGCAAATTGTCCAGACACCACCAACAGGTTGTCGGTTCCAAACAGGGGGCCGCAAAACTGCCGCGGGCAGCATCGGGCGATGCTCAAGAGAGCCCCTGCATCATTCTGAGAAAGAGGGCGAAATTTAATAACAATGTCATTATTGGACCGATCCTTGGGCTGAGTGATCACATTGCCTTCTCGTGAGTTTAGCAATACTGTGGCTGGCCGGCCGGCCAAATGGAACAACAGGGGCGGAATTTCTCTTGCCTGACCCCAAGATGGCCGCCACAGTGGTCTTTTACCATGACGATCTTCAACTCTCACACTAGTGAGATGACCCACAGAGTTACTCCGGAGAAGTTTATAGAGAAGCGTGTCAAGGAAAGGAAACCTGGGCTGGGCAACCCCGATGCGTAGAGGAATCAGGGAACCTCTGGTAGAGGGTTGAGACCTAGGGCTGAGTCTTAGCTTCCCAGTTACTCCGGGATGGGTGCTGACTATGGTTCTATGACGATGCCCCCCGGACTGAAACCTTGAACTTTGTACACACCATGGAGCCGGATCCACATGGCCCATGATGGAACTTTCGATTGACCTTTGGCGATACCCCATGGGCGGATACTAAAACTGTTCGTTCTTACCTCGGTGCACGAGCAACATTGGCCGATGCCCGGTGGAGCTGTCATATGCAGCTATAGAGGAGTCTGGCCCTGGTTTCACCCCCTCAGCCGTCACCTACCCAGCAGGTCATCTGACATTGTTTTCCTCGTTTCCCCGCTATGTTTCCTTCCCTCACCCTCCTCCTCCCTCTGTGATTCTTTGATTTAATTGATGTAACTATGTAACCTGTAACTCGTTGATCCTCATGTAAAGCGCTCTGATACCTCCGGTTCTAGCCAGCGCTATATAAAACTCTTCAAATAAAATGGTATGTTCACAATCTGTGACTGAGATTCTTCACTGCTCCTCAGGTGTCTGTTGGCCTTCCTTTGCATGGCTGTTGGCCATTGTAGAATAATAGAGATTAAATTATCAGTTTAGATACGAAGGACAAAAAATGATGTAACAAAAGTAGTTAAAACATGAGGACATATATACACAACATTACACTCGACCAAGTGCATTAAAGTGTGAAACACATTCCCTTCTGTCATAGGTGTAATGTCATGTCAACAAGATACATTGTTCTATTTAAATATTTGTGAACAATGACAATATGAGTAAATAACACAGAAGTCACATGCATGATGCTTTATGGTAAAAATTGCATATATTAAAAATTGTCATGCAATGTTATGTTATGTTAAGTTGATTTGCACAGTGAAATAATCACCCGAGATGATATCCAGGGGCTTGGGCAGGTGTGTAGGTGTTCAGTCCCCAAGATGCTTATATGAAGACCCAGCCAGGTCTTCAGCTTCTTGCGGAACTCAAAACGTGAAGAGGATGCTCTGGTGTGACGAGGGAGGTTGTTTCAAAGCTTGGGTTTAATGAAAAAGAATGAGCAACCTCCTGTTTTGCTTTTGCGCATGCGGAAAGTCTGTGCAAGTAAGAGTGAGGCAGAGCGTAGATGTTTGGTGGGTTGTTGAAAGTGTATGCGGCTGTTCAGGTAGTCTGTTCCTGTGTTGTTTAGGGATTTGTATGCGTGCGCGAGAAGTTCGAATTGGCTGCACTTATGAATGGGGAGCCAGTTAAGCTTACTGAGATGTGCTGTGACATGGATGCGGCGTGGAAGGTCGAGTATGAGTCTTACATCTGTGTTCTAGATGGTCTAGAATCTGTGTGGGAGTTGTTTGATGATTCTGGTGTAGAAAGTGTTGCCGCAGTCCAGCCTGTTGGTGATGAGTGCTTATGTGTTGGTCCGTCTGGTGGTCTGAAGCAGATATTTTAAGATCTTTCGCAGCATGGTTGGGATGTGGAAGCAAGAGGTGCACACTTCTTTGACTTGAGCCCTCATGCTGAGCTTGTCATCTAGGAAGATCCCTAGATTCTTGACTGGTCTCTGGGTCCTAGCTCCAATGACCACCAGGTGGAGTCCCATAGGGAGGTCTTGATGCCAAAGACCAGTACTTCCGTCTTGTTGGAGTTGAGCTTTAGGCATTTGGTTTACATGCTGTCTGCTACCATGGTCTTGCAGTTGTTGGAGTTGGCTCTGGTGGTGGTTGTCTTGATCATCAGGGATAGGATGAGTTGGATGGAATCTGCATAGGAGATGATGATGATATCTTGTGCTCAGACGATGTCGGCAAGCAGTGTCATGTATATGTTCAAAAGGTTGGGGCTGAGGAACGATCCCTGTGGGACTCCGAATATCAGTTACTTGGTCTCTGATGTGAAGGGTGGCAGCTTGACCCTTTGAGTTCTTCCCATGAAGAAGAACAGATCCATTTGAGAGCAGATCCTTGTATGCCAATATCTTGGAGTCTTCTGATGAAGGTGTTGTGGGAGACAGTGTCAAAGGCTTCAAAGAGGTCAAACAGGATGAGGGCTGGTGTTTCTCCTCAGCCCAGAATGGTTCATATGTCATCAGTGGCCGTGATAAGTTTTCTGGGGTTGGTTTGGAGTCAGAGGTTGCTGTAGATGTTTGCGATGTTGCTGTGGAAGAAGTTGGATAAGTTGCTGCAGAGTTGTTGTGAGGCAGTGATGTTGTTGAGAGTGGCTGCTGATGAGGTGAAAACCTTGATGATCGAGAAGATCTTCTTGCAGCTGTTCGAGCTTCCTTTGATACGGTCCACTAGTGCTTTTTTCTTGGTGTCTCTCATTTGCTGATAATATCGTCTGAGTGAGGCGTTGTAGGTAGTTCTGTCGGTGGTGTTGTGGCTGGCTCTCAATTTCCTTTGTAGCTGTTTAGAGTGTTGTTTGGTGTCTCAGAGTTCTTCTGTGTACTAGCTGGCCTGCTTGTTTGATCTCTTATGAATGTCATGCCAGCAGAGAGCAGTACTACATACATTTTTGACCCTTGTTCAGTCCTTCCATGATACATATTTATTCATTCCTAAAAAATATATATCCAGTAGTTTAATAATGATGGGATATTTTATATTGTGAACTTATCTTCAGTGTTGCATGATTCTTGGATACAGAGCCAGGCAAATATGAGGTTGATGCTGCCTTATGTTGTTTATAAGAACATAGCATAATATCCAATGAGGTTAAATGCACACAGATTATGTCTATGGAAATGCAGACTTTATAGCACCTAGTCAATATGAAAACACAACTACTTATGTAACATTTTGTAGCTTCAATCTAGCATTAGCTTTGCATTTAATAAGTTAGAAAGGGTAACGCTCAAAACCAGAATTAGCTGTGCATGACATTAGGGATTGTACATAGACCATGGTAGATCAAATGTGCTCCTAACTGTGCTGCTGTTGCTGGTCCAGTAGCAAAACATGTAGGCCCAGTCAGGTAATTGCCAGGACCCACTGCTGCCAGAAGCAGCTCTTACTCTTCAGCCAATGTGCACCTCCCAAGTATATCCAGCGTCCTCATCCTGGCCCAATACTGGGGGTCCTCCGAGAGCTTGGAAGCATCTTGGCCAGTCCTTTTGGCTACCTCCCAAAACAGGGAATTTACTGGTGAAGGCCTTCCAGATTGCAGGTTGGACTTGTTGCTTAGGTATTAGTTAGGACCCTTTTACACCTGTGTTTATCTTTCAAGGGCTCCCCCCCACACTATTTCAGCTTACTCCTGGGTGAAATTGGGGGAGCTATGTGTCGTTCTCTCAGACATTTTAGGGACAAGATTGGGACACAGAGGAGCATTTTATTGAAAGCTGCGCAATTTTACAAATTATAGGATCTGGAAAACAGCTTCAAATGGGTGATGAAAAGGAGGGAAAGTTAAACATCACTTATTCATGAATCAGCAGACCAGTTTCAGTTTCATTTGCACTTCCAAGCCATTTAAATTTGTGAAAACGTAGAATGAAAATGACTTTGGAATATTACATCATTTAAGTGTGAATGTATGCTTATGTCAGAATATTCTGGCCAGATGGTGGAGAAATGTGTTTCAAATATATTAGTGCATACATTTCGGTGGACAATTGTCAGCTTTTACATGTACGGTTTTTGAAAATATTTGGGCTGTTACATTGGCATGTCCATAATATGCATCAGTGTCCAATACATAACAACATATCAGGATGTATATGTGGAATGAGTTATGTTCCATCTTTCAGTACTGGAACAATACAGTCTATACAGTATGGTTCAAAAACATGACATGGAATAAGAGAAGTGTGAAACCGGCAGTTGTTTACAAATGTGAGGATCTTGACCATTGTGCCCAGCTATGGTGTGGGGAGCTGGTTTGGGTCAAAGTGCAAGGTCAAGGAGCAAAAGCAATCTTGCACATGTCTGGGGCTTATGGTAATATCCTCTTGTCTGATCAAGACGTCCTAAGCACAATTTCCGAATAATACCACATGGCCTCACAGTTCTGCATGTGTGGTCTATTATACACTTCAGTCGAGGAACAGTGGTGGAACTTCAGAAGGTAGTAAGATGATTGTCATAATGGAATGCCACAAGTGAATGCGCATGTGTCATATGTGTTTCCATTACTCAGCAACAGCCACCATTCTCTATACACCCTGGCATTCATTTAAACAGCAATCACTGACTGACTGTCATGTGGTGCACTAGGTATACTCTCATACAGATGCGTTACAAGGGATATGCATTGTGGAATTGCAAAACATGTGCCCGATGTGACTTTAATGTCACATGTGCAGTCATGGTTCCAAACACTTACGGGAAATGAGCTGTGACATAAAACTGCACCCCAACCATTGACTTTACTGCTATTACTACATCATGGTGATGTACTACTGCACACATTTGTTAATGTTTCATAATACCTGGTACAAGTACCTGTATTGGCTTGGCTATGAGATACCAGCTGTGAAAGCCCCTGGCCCTCTGGAATGATTCAGTGTCACCTTGAAATGCCACCAATTAACTTTCCTTCAGATGCTGAGATTCCATCATGGTGATGCACTG
Organism: Calotriton arnoldi; assembly: GCA_963921515.1. NCBI lineage: Eukaryota > Metazoa > Chordata > Amphibia > Caudata > Salamandridae > Calotriton > Calotriton arnoldi. The sequence continues at coordinate 152,832 of CAWUFW010006839.1, read as the reverse complement.
CTGCACATATTTGTTGATGTATCTTAATACCTGGTATTAGTACCTGTAGTGGCTTGGCTATGAGACTACAGCTGTGATGTTGCTGGTCCTATGGAATATTTCAGTGATTATTAAGTGCAGGTGGAGGAAATTGGGTTATTAGCTGTGCAGAATCTGAGGCCTGCACAAGTAATAAGTCCAGAATTTCCCCTTACTGGGAACCAAGCATCCCATTGTATCACTTGACTCTCAGGGTAGCGAAGCGGAGAAGTCCAATGCCTACTCAGAGGAGGTGATGTGGGCTAGTAATGACCATTCGCTAGCTAGCAATAATACTCTGTGAATGATTGCCCAATCAGTGTTTTTTCTTTATAAAAGGAAAAGTACATTTATTACACACACACACACTACCAAATACTATGCAATAATCTGCAAATATATACATCAGGCAGATAGAAATACCTCTGGGGATATTCTGAAATCACATTTGACCCATAATGAGCCATGACCCCCAAAGTCACAGTAACCCCATGTGTACCATAGAGAACATCTCAAAATAGGGGTGGCACTGCGTAAAATGAAGCAGGCATATTGTATTGTGAAGGGATGCAAGAAATTGAGTAGTTGGTAGACTGGGGTGTAAGCCCTGGTCTAGCAGCAACCGCAATTTTTGCCAGGGTAAGGCACAAGCAAACCCCAAATGAAGCTTTGCTCACCCCCTTGGTAGCTTGGCACAGAGCAGTCAGGCTTAACTCAGAGGCAATGTGTAAAGTATTTGTGCAACACTTCAAACAGTAAAACAGTGAATGTACACCGGAAAAGGAGCCCATAACAGAATTAGAAAAACAGAGTAATTGTTAATAAATATAACAAGACCAAAACAACAAAAATCGAATTACGGAACCGGAGATATTGAATGTTAAAGTTTTCAGTGAAAATAGCACCACAAATCACAAAGTGCCAACTGGGGATATCTGGTGGCACCAGACTGGGACACAGCCACAAGTTCAGGATGACCGCAATAGAGCACCGGCCGGCTACTGGGACCTAGTTAGGTCTGCTGAACAGAGTACTTTAAATACTGGTTGTGGAGCTTTGTGTAGATTTGCGTAGAATATAGAATATGCCTTGCAAAACCGAAGCAATGTGTGGGTTCCGAGAGGCGCAAGGCTGTATGGCGAAGTCCTGTTGTATTGTCGTCGAGAGTCCCATCGATGGGGCTTGCGATGTGAAGTACGGCATTAGGGATGTGGCGTGCAGTGGGCAATGCTCAGTTCCGAGGAGCTGCAAGACTGCAATGTGGAGTCCAGAGTCAATATTGAGGCTGTTGTTGATGAGAGATGCGACGACCTGGGCTGTGAATGCACCGTGCCGTCGAAGCAATGCGTCGGTTCCAAGGACTGCAGAGGCGATGCAGGTCTTTGTGAGGGATCCAATCCATGCAGCTTAGGCGATGCATCATTTCTGCTCATGGATGTGCGCTCAGCAGAGGAGATGCGTTGGATCTACTCAGGGGTGCATTGCTCAGCAGAGAAGATGTGTTGTTCCTCTGGCAAGCACCTTAGGCCCACTTCCAAGGGTCCAGGACTGGGGTCACACCACTTGGCAGGGCAGACTCACAGATGGCAGAGTCCAGGTGCAGGTGCAAGGTTGTTGGCAGCCTGTTATGTGCCAGGGCTTCAGCTCAGGAGGCCAGCCAACTAACCCTCTGAGTCACTCTGGCTTCTGCATTCAAGAGATGCAGGTCCGATCCTTCTCACCCAGGCAAGAGGACAGCAGGGCAGCAGTTCCTTCATAGCAGAAGTCCAGCACAGGGTCAGCCCTTCAGTAGCATAGCAGTCCTTCGTCCTGGCAGAGTAACCACAGGTCCAGAAGTGTACTGAAGAGTTGGTGTCTGACGTCCCCTTTTTATACCTTGGTGCACTGGTTCTGGAAGGTGGAAGAAGCTTCTAGACAGTGTCTTTCAAGTGCAGGGAATTCCCTTCCTCCCCTGCCTTGGCTCCAAGTTGGCTGAAGTCACAATGCAGGGTAGTTAGACCCTTTGTGTGGAGACAGTACACAGCCTATTCAGGTGTTAGTACCAGCTCCATTTATCCTGCCACCGATGGACCACCCAGTCACACCTAAGCTCCCATTTGGTGTGTGGCTGTCTAGAAGGAATACACAAAAGGCCAACTGCCAAATACACCCAGTCATATGACCAGAGACAGGCTGCAGGCATTGAAAGGCTAAAGCAAGAAAATGCTAACTTTCTAAAAGTACAAAAACTGGGGGGATAGGCCCAAAGGACCAGAACCAGGTAGGGCCGTACTAAATTGAATACAAAAAGGAGAACCTGGCTCCATTTGACGTTATGCTCTTATTATTTTTGAGCCACAAACAGACCACTATCTTTTCTGTTTGAATGGAATTTTTATTAAACAATTCCTTTCTTTGCAATTGTTTATATTTACCAAAAGAATTTTAGTTGCATGAGAAGTGAAGAGACACACATTTTTCAAATTAACACACAAAACATGAAAAATACTTATGACAATTCACAATAGACAGTGCATGAAATACTTATATACAAACACATTTATATACAAAAACGTTGGACTTTTGCATCATCACATCAGAAACTAGAATACTCTTATCGCTATCTTGTTTTTGGGGCCAAACATGTGCCTAACACGGGAAAATATTTAGAGTGTGTGCGTGGGGCATACTATTCAATACAAATCCCTCACGTCACAACAGGTTTATTCAAATTCCTCCGTGTTGAAAAAAAGTGCTGACGCGTTTCAAGACCCAGTCCTCTGGTACCGGGACTCTCATCAGGGCTTCATGTTAATGGTCAGCGATTTCTAAAAACATAAATGAATGATGCAAGCTCCACATCAGTGAAAACGAAAAATAAACACTACTCTCCTTAAAAATGCTTAATTCAAATTTCTGTACCTGATTGCCTGATTCTCGGACAGAGCTGCTGCTCTGACTCCTATTTGCGTGGTAACGAGAATTTCTCAACGGAATTTACTGCAGTGCGCTTCGTAATTTATGCCGGGGGGAATTTCTACAAAACATTAAAATGATTGTGTCTATTTTAGTAATTTTAATTGCATGGACATTGGGCAACTCGACGGGACAAGGTTAAAAAGTACCTTTCAAACGTTCCCAGGTTGCTCAGAGGCAGGCATCTATTTCTGTATTCATTCCATCCCTACAAACAAATGTGGGACATATTACTGAAGCCATCAACTTGGTAACGATATTATAAACATGCTAGATTAAAGCATGAAGCGCACTTACTGTTTTTAAGTCTGAGCACATCCATATTCTAAATCCGATATGAACCAGCAACTTCACTGTCAGCTAGGCATTTCCCGTGTGAACACTTCCTGTATTTTTACCCTATGGATCATGGGAAAATGTTTTGGACCAATCACATTGAAGTTCAGGTCCCATTGTGGTTAAGACCGGAATAGTGCATTCTGGGACATGCAGTTCTGAGCTATACTCTTGAAAGTTCTGTCATCCCATTCAACCCAGTGACTGCACTGTTGAACTTTAGAATTAGGTAAGCTTCTTTTTGTAGCAACGCATTGTCGATGTCTATCAGACGTTTGGTTGTATCCAGACCTGACAAGACTGTCCACTTGAAGTCTCTTTCACTGTGCACGTTATCCATGAAGTGTTGTACCATTGGTGCAGTAACCACCTTCTTTTTGATCCTGGAACGATGTTGCGTGATGCGCTGGTTGATCTGCTGATTTGTCTTGCCAATATATAATTTCTCACAGGGGCAAAGTATCGCATAGATAATATTCTTGGATTTGCAATTCGTGAATTCAGAATGACGCCATTTAATGTCTTTGTGTGAGAACTCAATCCCCTCTATTGTGGAGTCACATGCAGCACAAGTTCCACATTTGTGATGCCCCTCAACTGGTTTTAATTGCCATTGTGTCCTTATTTTGTTTGCTTAGCGATGGAAAAATGTCAGCTCTCACAATCTGCTGGCCAATGCTCCTGTTTTTCTTCATGGCAAAGAGTGGTTTCGGGAATGGACACTCCAGGTTTTCCAACAGGTGCCAATTTTTTAACACAATTTGTCTGAATTTGTTGGTATCTGGACTGAAAGTTGTAACACAAACCAATCTTTCCAATGGTGGTTTGATTTTCTTTTGTAGCAAATCATCTCTAGGCGTGTACCACGCTCTTTTTATTGCATGCTTGAGTAGTATCTTAGGATATCCTCGCAAGATCATCTATTCCTTGAAGATTTCTGCATGCTGTTCATAATCAGATTTTCTTGAGCAGTTTCTCCGTATCCGCAACAGTTGCCCATACGGCAAGTTTTCTTTCAGGCTCCTTGGGTGAGCACTTCTGTGATGTAGAATAGTATTCTTATCAGTAGACTTTCTGTGTAAAGTGGTTGTCAATCTTTTCTCATTGGGGGACACCTCCACGTCAAGGAATGTCAGGCTTGTCCTGCTGGTGTTCAAGCTGAATTTAATATCCTCATGGCGCGTTTAAGCCAACCATAAAAGCTTTCTAACTCTTCCTTGGAGCCACTCCATAGACACCAAATATCATCTATGTAGGGCAACCATTGCGCAATTTTTTTCTCTAAATGGGTTGTTGTTGAAGATGAATCTATCTTCATATTTCGCCATAAAGAGGACTGCCATCTCTGGAGCGAAGGGACAACCCATGGCAGTACCCTTCACCTGGATGAAGGATGAATCTTCGAACTTAAAATTGTTCTTCCTTAAGGCCACCTCCGCAAGTTGTAGAATGAATGCTGTTGGTACCTGATGGGGACGTGGTCTTTCCTCCAAGCATGCCTCTATTACATGGAGGGCCTCATCTTGGGGTATCTGTGTATACAAGGAGGTTACATCAAAGGAAACCATCCAATGTGAAGAATCATCAAACTCTTGGCCTTCAACCTTGTTGATGAAATCAGCGGTGTCTCGCAAGTATGATGGCACATCCACCAAAAACCGCTTGAGGAAAAAATCAACATATTTCGAAATTGGTTCTAAAAGGGAATCACTTCCTGAGACGATAGGTCTCCCGGGAGGGTCATCAAGTCGCTTGTGTATTTTAGGTAAAAAGTAAATTACCGGGATCCTGGGAAATTTTTTAGATAGATAATCAAATTCTTTGGGACCCACTATCCAGTCCTGCCTTCAATATTCCTGAAATGAATTCCTGTGTGGACCTAGTTGGATCTTCTTTGACCTTCCGGTACCATTCCTGATTGTATACCTGGTTCCTTCCTTCTGATATATACATCTCCCTGGGCCAAATAACTAAGGCCCGCCCTTATCGGCTTGCTTTATCACTACAGTTGTGTCTTGTTTCAGATTGTTGATGGCCATCTGTTGTTTTCGGGTGATGTTGCGTTTCATGTAGGATTTCTTTGTCTCCAATTGGCTAATCCCAGACAGGACAACCTCTTCATAAGCCATAATTTCTTTGGGAACAGTATGGATTGGAGGAATACATTTTGATTTATTCGAAAGACCAGATACCTCTTTAGTGTTGGAGTATTCCTTCCCTGAAAAAAATGCCTTTAGACGAATTTTGCGGCAAAACTCTAACGCTTCCAATTTGAGTTTTGTGAAGTCGGTGGATCTATTGGGGACAAATTTTAGGCCCAATTCCAGCACTGAAGCCTCCTCTTGGGTTAAAAGCCTCTGAGATAAATTGATAATGGTAGAGGGCTTCATGACTTGTAGAACTGCCATCTCGTTGTCATCTCCCAGGGTTGTGGTTTGATTCTGCCTCTTTGCTTCGGTTTGCCTTTGTCTAAAAAAGCAACCTGCTTTCTTGAGGGACCTCCTCTTGAATCCGAATCACTGGAAGTATCTGAAGACGATGTTTCAGAAAATGTAAGAAAGCGATTCCTGGAGCGTCCTTGGAAGTTCAACAGGGCTCTCCGAGATTCAGCAGTTGTGTAAAATTCGTCTTTCAGAAAGGGGTACACTTGATCTATATTGAAGGACTTTGTGTCTCTCTCAAACTTCGCTGCTTTGAAGCTGATCTTATTGTCTTTAAAGGTTAGTATCTCTTTTTCAATTTTGTTTAAAAGGCTTTTGGCTCCTGGAACAGTATGGTTGTCTTTTATTGCTTGAGTTAATTTTTCAAGTTCATCTGCTTCTTTCTGACACAATCTTCGGGCAGTTTCGATAGTATGCCCCATTAGGTCACGGCTGCATTTAGTATTTATGTAACTGAAGCCCTTCCTATACTCAGGATCATTGGTAAATATAACAGGTATGTCCTTAACCTGAAGGACCCAGGGAATGGTGCCCGCTCTCAAGTGTTCTAACAGGAAATGCCCGTGAAGTTCAGTGCGGATGTGTTTTTTGTGTAAGCGGGTCAATTTTTCAGCCTCGTTTTGTTGTTGGGCTGAGGTACTTAATGTAACTGAAGCAAAAGGAGAGGGAGTTGATATCAAGTTTTGAATATGTGCTTCTGAAAAGGATAGTGTCTCCTTCTCAGACATTATTTAACAGGAAGGCCTGTCTAGATTTAAGCAATCTAATTTTGTTAGTAGGGCACCAGCGCCCTGGTGTCCAAACCTTCGCGAGTAAAAACCCGCTCTTAACTACAAAAACTGGGGGGGATAGGCCCAAAGGACCAGAACCAGGTAGGGCCGTACTAAATTGAATACAAAAAGGAGAACCTGGCTCCGTTTGACGTTATGCTCTTATTAGTTTTGAGCCACAAACAGACCACTATCTTTTCTGTTTGAATGGAATTTTTATTAAACCATTCCTTTCTTTGCAATTGTTTATATTTACCAAAAGAATTTTAGTTGCATTGAGAAGTGAAGAGACACACATTTTTCAAATTAACACACAAAACATGAAAAATACTTATGACAATTCACAATAGACAGTGCATGAAATACTTATATACAAACACTTTTATATACAAAAACGTTGGACTTTTGCATCATCACATCAGAAACTAGAATACTCTTATCGCTATCTTGTTTCTGGGGCCAAACATGTGCCTAACACGGGAAAATTTAGAGTGTGTGCGTGGGGCATACTATTCAATACAAATCCCTCACGTCACAACAGGTTTATTCAAATTCCTCCGTGTTGAAAAAAAGTGCAGACGCGTTTCAAGACCCAGTCCTCTGGTACCGGGACTCTCATCAGGGCTTCATGTTAATGGTCAGCGATTTCTAAAAAACATAAATGAATGATGCAAGCTCCACATCAGTGAAAACGAAAAATAAACACTACTCTCCTTAAAAATGCTTAATTCAATTTTCTGTACCTGATTGCCTGATTCTCGGACAGAGCTGCTGCTCTGACTCCTATTTGCGTGGTAACCAGAATTTCTCAACGGAAATTACTGCAGTGCGCTTCGTAATTTATGCCGGGGGAATTTCTACAAAACATTAAAATGATTGTGTCTATTTTAGTAATTTTAATTACATGGACATTGCGCAACTCGACGGGACAAGGTTAAAAAGTACCTTTCAAACGTTCCCGGGTTGCTCAGAGGCAGGCATCTATTTCTGTATTCATTCCATCCCTACAAACAAATGTGGGACATATTACTGAAGCCATCAACTTGGTAACGATATTATAAACATGCTAGATTCCAGCATGAAGCGCACTTACTGTTTTAAGTCTGAGCACATCCATATTCTAAATCCGATATGAACCAGCAACTTCACTGTCAGCTAGGCATTCCCCCTGTGAACACTTCCTGTATTTTTACCCTATGGATCATGGGAAAATGTTTTGGACCAATCACATTGAAGTTCAGGTCCCATTGTGGTTAAGACCGGAATAGTGCATTCTGGGACATGCAGTTCTGAGCTATACTATTGAAAGTTCTGTCATCCCATTCAACCCAGTGACTGCACTGTTGAACTTTAGAATTAGGTAAGCTTCTTTTTGTAGCAACGCATTGTCGATGTCTATCAGACATTTGGTTGTATCCAGACCTGACAAGACTGTCCACTTGAAGTCTCTTTCACTGTGCAAGTTATCCATGAAGTGTTGTACCATTGGTGCAGTAACCACCTTCTTTTTGATCCTGGAACGATGTTGCGTGATGCGCTGGTTGATCTGCTGATTTGTCTTGCCAATATATAATTTCTCACAGGGGCAAAGTATCGCATAGATAATATTCTTGGATTTGCAATTCGTGAATTCAGAATGACGCCATTTAATGTCTTTGTGTGAGAACTCAATCCCCTCTATTGTGGAGTCACATGCAGCACAAGTTCCACATTTGTGATGCCCCTCAACTGGTTTTAATTGCCATTGTGTCCTTATTTTGTTTGCTTAGCGATGGAAAAATGTCAGCTCTCACAATCTGCTGGCCAATGCTCCTGTTTTTCTTCATGGCAAAGAGTGGTTTCGGGAATGGACACTCCAGGTTTTCCAACAGGTGCCAATTTTTTAACACAATTTGTCTGAATTTGTTGGTATCTGGACTGAAAGTTGTAACACAAACCAATCTTTCCAATGGTGGTTTGATTTTCTTTTGTAGCAAATCATCTCTAGGCGTGTACCACGCTCTTTTATTGCATGCTTGAGTAGTTTCTTAGGATATCCTCGCAAGATCATATGTTCCTTGAAGATTTCTGCATGCTGTTCATAATCAGATTTTCTTGAGCAGTTTCTCCGTATCCGCAACAGTTGCCCATACGGCAAGTCTCCTTTCAGGCTCCTTGGGTGAGCACTTCTGTGATGTAGAATAGTATTCTTATCAGTAGACTTTCTGTGTAAAGTGGTTGTCAATCTTTTCTCATTGGGGGACACCTCCACGTCAAGGAACGTCAGGCTCGTCCTGCTCGTGTTCAAGCTGAATTTAATGTCCTCATGGCGCGTGTTAAGCCAACCATAAAAGCTTTCTAACTCTTCCTTGGACCCACTCCATAGACACCAAATATCATCTATGTAGCGCAACCATTGCACAATTTTTTCTCTAAATGGGTTGTTGTTGAAGATGAATCTATCTTCATATTTCGCCATAAAGAGGACCGCCATCTCTGGAGCGAAGGGACAACCCATGGCAGTACCCTTCACCTGGATGAAGAATGAATCTTCAAACTTAAAATAGTTCTTCCTTAAAGCCACCTCCGCAAGTTGTAGAATGAATGCTGTTGGTACTGATGGGGACGTGGTCTTTCCTCCAAACATGCCTCTATTACTTGGAGGGCCTCATCTTGGGGTATCTGTGTATACAAGGAGGTTACATCAAAGGAAACCATCCATTGTGAAGAATCATCAAACTCTTGGCCTTCAACCTTGTTGATGAAATCAGCGGTGTCTCGCAAGTATGATGGCACATCCACCAAAAACCGCTTGAGGAAAAAATCAACATATTTCGAAATTGGTTCTAAAAGGGAATCACTTCCTGAGACGATAGGTCTCCCGGGAGGGTCATCAAGTTGCTTGTGTATTTTAGAAAAAAAGTAAATTACCGGGATCCTGGGAAATTTTTTAGATAGATAATCAAATTCTTGGGGACCCAAAAACCCACTATCCAGTCCTGCCTTCAATATTCCTTAAATGAATTCCTGTGTGGACCTAGTTGGATCTTCTTAACCTTCTGGTACCATTCCTGATTGTATACCTGGTTCCTTCCTTCTGATATATACATCTCCCTGGGCCAAATAACTGAGGCCCCGCCCTTATCGGCTTGCTTTATCACTATAGATGTGTCTTGTTTCAGAAAGGGGTATACTTGATCTATATTGAAGGACTTTGTGTCTCTCTCAAACCTCGCTGTTTTGAAGCTGATCGTATTGTCTTTAAAGGTTAGTATCTCTTTTTCAATTTTGTCTAATAGGCTTTTGGCTTCTGGAACAGTATGGTTGTCTTTTATTGCTTGAGTTAATTTTTCAAGTTCATCGGCTTCTTTCTGACACAATCTTCAGGCAGTTTCGATAGTATGCACCATTAGGTCACGGCTGCATTTAGTATTTATATAGCACATGTTTGGCCCCAAAAACAAGATAGCGATAAGAGTTTTCTAGTTTCTGATGTGATGATGCAAAAGTCCAACGTTTTTGTATATAAATGTGTTTGTATATAAGTATTTCATGCACTGTCTATTGTGAATTGTCATAAGTATTTTTCATGTTTTGTGTGTTAATTTGAAAAATGTGTGTCTCTTCACTTCTCATAAAATTCTTTTGGTAAATATAAACAATTGCAAAGAAAGGAATGGTTTAATAAAAATTCCATTCAAACAGAAAAGATAGTGGTCTGTTTGTGGCTCAAAAATAATAAGAGCATAACGTCAAACGGAGCCAGGTTCTCCTTTTTGTATTCAACTTTCTAAAAGTGGCATTTTCAGAATTTCAATTTGAAATCCAACTTCACCATGAATTAGGATTTTAGAATTAAATCATTTTATTGACGAAAGCTCACTATAAAGGCTACACACAGCAAGCCGCCTACAACCCATCGGACCGGCCACGATAATGACTCAAACAAAGTAAGTGCAAAGAACAAATCAGTATGGATGTGGGAATAACTGCGAGTTACACAGCAAGCCGCCTACAACCCTTCTAGGGCCGGCCGTGTCTTCTAGGGATCATGGGAGGCAGACATATATACAAGGACAATTTTGTCGAATGGTGCCAAGAGATTACAGGACCACCTCCAATAAACCTCCGCGTGTAAAAAAAAAATGGCTGGTAGCCGTTGCTGAATAATGTTTCAAAACTGTAAACAACAAGGAAAAAGAACCCCCCCTGACAATAAAAACACAAAGCCACAAAACTTCCCACCCCTCCCTGTTTCCCTCTCAGCGAGCTAAATACCTAAGTCGTAGTACACCCAGAAGTTGGACTGCCTAGCAACACACATCAAACACCATTTACAGATTCTTCCCCTTCTTGTTCAGACGGGATCAGCCTCAATATACGCAAATATTTAGGGCAAGTCAATTCCCTGAATTCCCATGAAAGAAAGGAAATGAAAGGAGTCCAAACTCTAGTGTAGTCGGATTTGTCCCCTAAGGTTGCCATGGACAGACGCTCCATACCCAGCAAGCTCCACAACTGATAAAGCCACTGTTGATGATCTGGAACCATGTCTGTGTTCCAGTTGGACAAAAGTACTCGGTGAGCGGCGTTAAGTGCCAGGGCTATCTGTCTGCCTTTTATAGACCGAAGCGGGAATGTTAGGGCGTTAGGCAGACCCAGGAGTGTATATGCGGGGAATCTAGGGATATTAGTATCAAATTCCCGGTCAACCTCGTCCAAGATCCGCTCCCAATATCTAGTGAGTTTCGGGCAGTGCCATAGTAGATGAAGTAATGTACCGGGCTGCCACAGCCTCGCCAACACAGACCGTCGCATTGGGGGTTCCATTTCTGCATTCAGGCTGGAGTATAGTACCAATAGGAAATTATTTTCTAAGAAGTCTCTGTGTGCCCCATGGTGTATGCCGCAAGATGTGTTCCATAATAGATGTCACTCCATTCCTTTTCGGACAGAGTACGCCCCAGCTCCTCCTCCCACCGGACCTGGCTTGGCAATTTACCTTTATGTAACTGCCGTGAAAGATGAGAATACATTTCTGAAATGATACCTTTATCATCTTTCTTGAGGAACAACCATTTCTCAAAAGGGGACATAGGCCTGCCTGGGGTCTTGTAGTCGCGCTAAGCACCCAGAGTAACATCTGCGTGTGGAGATATTGGTCCCGCTCTAGCAAGCCATAATCCTCTCAAAGTTGGGCGAAGGGGATTGGGCCTTTGTGATAGAAGAGGCATCTGAGCCATTTACTCCCCTCTTCGTTCAACGCCTATCTGCTCCCTTAGCCATACCAGGAGGGAAGTCCGGGTTCAAGAATATGTGGGCCATGGGAGAGGGGAACGTAGTGAGGCTAGCGGAGATTGCCACCCTGTCCCAGACCCGGAATGTCGAGCAGGTGAGGGGGGAGGAATACAGCCCCCAGGCTCAAGAAAACTTAGGTAGCCACATTTCTCTCCAAATGTGTCTTCCTGCCACAGTCTGGTCCATGAAGACCCAATGCTTCTCCGTGAGTGGTCGATTCCACTCTACTAAAAAAAGCAACTGAGCGGCCTGAAAGTATCGAGTCACATTGGGTATTGCGAGTCCACCGTCTCGTTTTGATCGCTGCAGGAGGTTTTTCTGCTACCTCCGCTTAATGGTCCCCCAAATAAAGCACTCAATCTCTCTCTGAAGCTTATGGAGCATGCCCCGAGGTGGTGTTAGCGGCAGTGTCTGAAAAATGTATAAAACGCTAGGGAGGATGTTCATTTTTACCGCGGCAAGCCTGCCGAACCACGACAGTGGGAGACGCTGCCAATAGAGCAAGTCCTTGCAAACAAGGTCATATAATTTGGAGTAGGTCGTATCAGCTGTTTTCGTCAAGTCACTACTGAGCACCAAGCCGAGGTAAGAGAGGTCTTTCTCGACCCAATCAAAGTCAAACTGGGAGTGCAGCGCCCTCTCCGTTTGTATGCTGGAGATCAGGTTCAGAATTTTAGATTTTTGTAAGTTAACCCCGAAGCCAGAAAACTGGCCAAATGTTTGGAGATCCGCTACTATGGCCGGAAGGGAGGTAACCGGGTGGGTAATGGAAAAGATGACATCATCTGCGTATAAGCTAATCAGATGCTGCTCAGCCCCAAAAGGAATACCCGTAGTCCAAGGGTTATTGCGAAGTCATTGGGCAAGAGGGGTGAGAGAGGGCACCCTTGTCTCGTACCCCGAGCTATAAGAAAATCAGTAGGTCTGACCCCGTTTACTCTAACCGAGGCACAGGGCGAGCTATAAATGCTCGCAATCCAGTTCCGAAAGCGCTCGCCCATGCCAAAGCGTTTAAGAGTTGCAAACAGGTAGGGACAATGCTCCCTGTCAAAAGGTTTCTCCGTGTCCACAGCGAGGGGCAAAGCCTCCTTGCGGGAGCGTTGAACTTTATCCATCAGGTGGCAGAGGTGCTTGGCATTATCCCCGCACTGACGGCCCTGGATAAATCCCACTTGATCTGGGTCTATCAGGCCAGGCACCAGGGGGTTAAGTCGCTGAGCTAAAACACTAGCAAACAACTTGGCGTCAATGTTCAATAGGGAGATCGGGCGATAAGAACCACAGAGTTCAGGATCTTTCCCGGGTTTCGATATGACTGTGATCACGGCCTGAAGCATTGTCTCAGTAAGCATGCCCGTCTCAGCGAAAAAGTTGAACAGCTGGGTGAGCATGGGAGCTAGCTCCAGACAGAAGGCAGCACTGAACCCGTCTAGGCCGGGCACCTTAAGGGGTTTCAGACGTGCAATCGCTGAGATAACTTCCTCCAGTCAGATAGGCTTGTCCAGGGCAGCAGCGTCATCAGCTGGTAGAGGGGTAACCGCTGCTCTATCTAGGTAGGCCAGCGGGTCATTAGCGAGGGAAGCATGGTGTGCGTACAAGACCGAATAATAAGCTCGAAAACTATCTGCGATGTTGGTAGCCTCAGTGGCTTCTGCTCCCGCTGGGATGCCGATTTAATCACCTGTGCATGTTGTTTACTGCACAGGCAATGCGCTGACATGCGACCCCCCATTGGTACCAACATAGTATTTATGCTTCAGACGTACTTTCGCGTGTTCAGCCCTATCCAAATCCAGACGCTTAAGATGAAGACGCTCTTTTTCCAGCTGTCTCCAGATCCGCGGGGCACCAGAGCGTTTATGGATAGCCTTCAGTTCTCTTACATTTAGCTCCAGCTCCACCCTCTTATCCTTCCTCAATTTATTGTCATACGCAGCCCTGCCAATCAGAGCTCCCCGGGCTACTAACTTCAGCACTTCCCACACCGAGCATAAAGTGGTGGAACCGTCATCATTCAGCAAAAGGTAGTCACGTATGGTATTCCTAATAGCAGTCGTAGTTGCCGGAGACAGCAACTTAGTATCTCGGAGGCGCCACTGGGGAGCCCTATTGCGGATAGAAGAGGTGTATAGCTATAATGTAATAAGCGCGTGGTCGGAGAGCGAGCGAGCCTCAATAGTAGAGGATCGAACACGCTCCCAGGCAGAGGGGGAGGCTAGGAAATTATCTACCTGGCATAGGTCTTATGGGCCGCGGAGAAGTAGGTGTAGTCCCAATCCCCAGGGTGCAAACCTTGCCACACATCCCGCAGACCACATTCTTCCAACCATTCACGGCCGCACACGGACAGTGCGCCCGCTCCACCCATCCTCTGACCAGATCGGTCCAACTCCCCATCCATTACCACATTCAGATCTCCTCCCACCACAACAGCCACGTCAGGGGAGTGAAGTACTTTAGCTAAAGCATCCAAGAGGAAGGCTTCCTGATGTTCATTGGGGGTGTAGATGGAAGCCACCGTTAAATGGAAGGTGCCTATTCGCACCCTAAGGGCCAGTAAATGGCCCTTGATGTCAGCCACTGACCCCAAGACCGTACCAGGAAAGTGATTGGAAAAGAGGATGGCCACCCCCCCTCTCTTGCCTTTCCCGGAAGACCAGAATTGCTGCGGGAACACTCTAGCATGCATTCAATGTGTATCTTTAGGGAGTAAGTGGGTCTCTTGAAGCAGGCAAATCCCCCCTGAGGAGTGCTCGAGCATTGATAAAATTGCTTCCTCTTGGTGTGATTGTTGAGGCCCCCTATGTTCAAGCTAACTATCTTAATTTCATCTGCCATCTAAACAAAGACATTTCTAGAAAAGCCAAGATTGTGCTAAACAAATCCTGTGGGAGGTGGAAGGGGCGGTGTGAAGAGTCAGACAATCTGATCGCAATAGGTCAAACTAGAAAGTGTAGAGACACCGGCTCGCTGGAGGGGAACCCCAAACAACCCAATGACAGCCCAACATTACAAAAAAGTAAATGAATAAATGAAGTAACAGAGAGAGTTCAAAGTCCATTGATGACAGGAAGTCCACACGCGTGGAGGCAGCCAAAAAGGCAAGAGGCACTCACCAGTATTGAGATTTAGCCGTACCTGTCCCCACTGGGCCATCGCTGCGGAGATCCCAGTTGCTCAGGGATCTTTATCTAGGGGGGTTAGCACTGTCACCCTCAGTGCCCGAGAGTGAGCGGATCACCGCCGATCTTTCTTTGATGATGGTAGCTGGATCCGGGGGCAGACGTTCCAGCCTGAGACCAGCCCTGGACCCACGGCGGCGGCCAGATATGCCTCCTCCTCCAGGGGGGGAGCTCTGCGATGCTTGGTCTTCAAGGGTGAGGTGAGAAGTTTGCAAGTTTCCGCGAGGGAGCGGAGCTGGTGAAGTTTGCCCTCGTATCAAAAAATGAGGCGATATGGGTAACCCCAAGATTAAGCTATTCCGGCGGAGCGCAGGTGATTGGTCACAGGTCGAAAGTCTCTCCTGTTCTGAAGTGTACTAGCTGCCAAGTCCTGATATAATTGCGGAGAGTGGTCTCTAAATTGTACCGATGGAGCAGAACGTGCTGCTTCAAGATGGCTTCCTTCAATTTAAAGTCCTGTACGCAAACTAAAATATCTGCAGAGGGCGATTGGGCTGGCAAGGGGGGCCCACCCGTTGACAGCGATCCAATTTGATCGTATCTTACCCTAGGGAGCCTGTACGTAACCTTCTAGGTCAGCTGAGCTCCCTCGGCGCCAGTAGGGACCGCTCGAATATGGATGTTGTTCCGCCGTGACCTATTCTCTAGGTCCTCTGCATGCGATTAGAGGTCAATTGGTGCTCTCGCAGACGGATCACTTGGAGCAATGTAAATTCCTCTTCCCTAGTCACCGAACTGTCCTCCAGCGCAGCCACCCTTTTTCCGGCTGCATCGACATCACGTCTGACTTCTCTCAGATCAGCCTGCAGATCCGTCTCACCGTCAGGATATCTTCTCGAAGAGAAGTAAACAAGGACTCCAAGAATTCATGGGTCACCGCGGCTCCTGCGCCGTCGCCACCGCCAGACTGCTCTGAGCCTTGCTGGTCCCCGGAACTCTTCAGTAGCAGGTCGCGCACAGAGCGCTACTTTTTCGCCTTGGCCGTCGCCATGATCCAGCGCCAGCGGAACAAATGCCAATCTGAGGTAAGGAAGCCAGCAAGGAAAGCGGCCCTACAGAAGAGCACGCGGTACAGCGGGGAGCTTCATGGCAAAATGTGTCAGAGTCACTATCAATGGCGGAGCTTTATAGACCTTGACACACGGTGCAGCTCCTAGCGCTGACAGGAATAGTACAGCAGGATCGGCTCCGGGGCCTCAGAAAGCAAAGTAGTAGGACACTAGTGGCCGGTATCCCAAAGTATCAAGGCCACGATTTCAAGGCAATGGTGGTGGTGCTCCGGCCTCAGAACGCAATGGGGCAACACCAAGCAGGTAGGGGCTGTAGAATTTCCTGGGCCCGCCACCTAGGTCCGAAGCCTCACCCTACTCTCCCGCTCCTAGCAAGCAGACTGGCCCACAGTCGCATAAAGTCCTCTGCTTTCATGCTCCTGGCCCCCCTCATGCTCTCGGTCACAGGCAGCGTTCCCCAGGGAGGCAGGCGTAGGCAGGCGACCCACCAGAGCCCCTTCTGTAGGGGTCTGAAACGCAGCCACGAGGGGCTAGCCGCAATGTGATTCTCTGTTGACCTCCACGGGCCCTCAGATGTATCCCCTCACTAGGCGGGTTGGTCCTCCGAGGGTCAGCCCCTCAGCGTGAGCGAACCTTGGGGGTATATCGCAGGACTAGCCTCGAACCTTAACTGCTGCAGGCCCCAGTTCAACTTACATCGAGGCCCTGGATCTCCGCAGCCACGCGCGCAGATCAGTGTTTCAGCCAGGAGCCGCCGGGCCGCAGTGATGACTCTGTACCACCCGGGCAGTGTGGCTGGGATCAGGGAGGAAGGTTTTCTCGGGCGCTGGAGCAGGCCCCGGAGTCCGCTGATGGAGCTTGGCCTGTGCAGTGGAAGGCCGTCAGTGCTGGCGCTCACTCCGATTTTTGGTGCAGGCTAGTGCCTCCGAAGCACCCCGCCGAGGCAGCCCCCTCTCGTCACACCTCCGGACCTGCACCTCCAGGACGGTGCTGGCAGAATCAGGGCAGGAGCTCCACCGGGTCGTCAGCACTTGCCTCCAGTTCCGCTAGTGGTGCTCGTCCCGTTTGCTCCTCAAGATGGCAGCCAGCGAAAGACCTGGGCTCCGATCCTCGCCCTGAAGGAAAGCCCTGGGTCGCCGTGGCGGGCACCTCTTCCTTGCGCTCAACAGCCCTCACCTCCGTGTAGCCTCCAGTGTCCTGAGAAAGGGGATATGGGTGCTGTTCAAGTGCTATTAGGCCCGGCGGAGACGGAGCTCGAGCAGAGAGCGTCCGATCACTCCGCCATCTTGGCCACGCCCCCTGAATTAGAATTTTAAATTGGGATTCCAGAGACCAAAAAAACTTAAACCAGTTATATCTTCCCATTTGAAAATTACACTCATTAAATGTAATATGGTATGGCCAAAGTTATACGATGGGAGAGATAGGCCTTTCAGTAATGAAAAATGGATTTAAGAGTTTTCCACTATCAGGACATGTAAAATTTAAAGGTACATGTCCAACTTTTTAAATACATTGTACCCTCCCCTCTGGGCTATCCAAGGTCTAAACTAGGGGTGACTTATATGTATTAAAGAGCAATGTTTGGGCCTGGCAAAAGGTTTATGTTGCCAGGTCGAAATGGTAGTTTAAACTGCACACACAGGCTCTGCAATGGCAGGCTTGAGACATGTTCAAAAAGGCTACTTCAGTGGGTGGCTCAATCAGTACTCCAGGCCCACTAGTAGCATTTAATTGACAGGTCCTGGGCACTTAGAGTTCCAATTTAAACAAAAGCAAAGGTGCACCACCAAAGTACAGACAAGGAAAACGTAAATTAGATCCGTGTCCGGAGATAAATTCTTCAAAGTTCTTCTTTTATTTATACGCTGCCTGATAGGAGACGCTTCGACCGTGACTGCCGACTTACTAAGGTTGGCTGATGGCATTTTGCCATTAATATTGGGCCCACCTGATCTTGGTTGGACCGAGGTTCCCTTTGACTTGATCTTTGCCTATGTCTGCTTTCATAAATTTAAAGAAGGGTTCCTGCATACTCGATTAAATAGCCAGTGGATGTGTACTATAATACCCTTTACCACACAGACGTCTTGGATAAAATTGACCACAGACCCTTGCGTTCAATTTATGGGAAGGGTTGTTTGTTAGCTTGACCGATAAAATATATAAACGGACGGGAATACATAATTTCCCCTGCTGCTCTAAGTTCTGAGACAGTTTTAAGTCATTCACTACGTGCAAATCAATCATGCCTTGAAGAAGTCCATGTTTATGGACGAAACGCGTCGGCTGTTTTTTAATCCTGTATAAATAAAAGAAGAACTTTGAAGAATTTATCTCCGGACATGGATCTAATTTACTTTTTCCTTGTCTGTACTTTGGTGGTGCACCTTTGCTTTTGTTTAAATTGTGATATTCCCGTTGTGGGATTGCATTGTGACAGTGGGTGCGTCAACAGTGTGCACACGGATTTCAAGGTACTGCCAGTATATAGATATTACATAGGGATAGCGGGTCAGGTGCAGTGTTTTATAGGGTTCCACTGTCTTGGTCTATCTTTCTCGCACTTATAGTACCACTTTACTAGGGACTACTCATAAGTAAATTAAATATGTCAATTGGGTATGAGCCAGCATTACTATGTTTAGTGGTTTTGGATTGGTTTGGATTTGTAGTTGGAATTTAAACCTACATTTTAGTATTAAAAGTGGGAGGGACAGGGGGAGTGGCTGGAAATAGGGAATATTTACTATGAAATCAAAAGGGTCTACTGTGGAGTAAGGAGGGGTGTAGGAACGCCTAAGGAGTGGTTTAGGGAGGAACAGAAACCGAACTACAAAAGAATAAATCAATTGATATTCACTCCCTGCTCTTCTAAAACTATTGCATCCAAAAAGGTTCCAAAACTGTTGTAAATGTATGAAGCTCAGACCACAAATAAGTTCAGCACCACACACGACCAGTATATATATTTAAAATTAACCTAGTGTATATATTTACTTTTATTTAGTGGTACTTTTATTTACTTTTAAACTAGACATAGGTAGGCTAAGCATTCTATTATGAATTATCATAAACTTCTTTGTGACTCATGCCCTTTGTTTTTTGACCTCCCACCTTTTTCTTTAGTATAGGGAATATGCAGCTCTTTTGATCTGAGGGACTAGCACTACTGGGAGTTCAAGTGCAATTTTGAGTGAAAAAACACATGCATTTGATAATAAAAAATGCACATGCATTATACATTGCATTATGTGTGTTTAGTGTTAGGCAAACTTTTTTATTTTTGAAAAATAATTCTTTGCAGTTTATAACATGGTCATTAAAGTTTTTCTCTGTAATAAAAACAACCCTAAAACCCTTTGCTTATCAGTACCCTTCCCAACTCTTTCTGTAGTACATACGTATGAACCTTTCAGATGTAAGTTAAAATGTCTATAAAGTATGTGAAATACATTTGCGTTTGATTTTACATGTTCACCAAGTTGGACTAAAGACATTGTTCAAAACATGTGAATAGTGTTTTCCTGACCACGGCTCTGTTATAAACTTGGGAACACACAAAATCATATTAACTTACGATTACATCACCGTTATCCCATTGCACGTTATATGTCAAACAACATATTAAATCGTTTATTGAGAATATTAATGTGAGTGTTTTTCATAAAGGTCCATAAAAATCAAATAAAACAAGTGGACACTTGATAAAACTTGCAGCAATGGAACTAAAGCAAAAATCACCTTTTTCTACAAGAGAAGCAGCTAAATGTATTTAAGAGATTGATACTGAAAAAATCACTTTAATTTTAAAATGTGATTTACGTATAATAAATAAAAAGATTTACCCAGCTTTAAATTGTATATCGTCAGCTTTTAAGCTTGTGAAAGAAATATTAGAGACATAAGAGAGAGCAAGAACAGTACAAAGCAATACAGTAGTTCACCTACTTTACAGGTGCTGAAGTCTAATTGGGTACGATGAAAACTTTTAAATGACTCGATTCTGTTTCAACCTCATGAGATCAATCCGAAATAATGGGCTATAGTTAGATGAGAGCCAATGTAGTCTATTGTTTCAGTTCAGAGTTTTAAATTGTCCGCATTTTTATCATATGAGAGACCATATATCACCCGGCTTATTTATGGGATGATCATTACCAAGAAATCCCTTAAGATTTAAAGGTTGTTCAGAAAGAAAATAAATCTGGGTGGTATAATACATTGAGAAATGCAAATATGTATTTTGATGATAAATTACATATACTCTGCATTGTTTGCTTGATGATCAGACAATGCTATCGATTGCAGCTGAATGCATGATTAGACCGCAGAGAACATCATTGATTTGTAAACAAGTTGCATTAAACTCACAATATCACTCATCAGTCTTGGAGAGTAAATGTTCATTGTGTTGCCCAAATAAACTATTTCTAAAGTTTGTTGACTTTTGGAAAATAGGGCCAATTTAATGTGGTTGCTCAAAAAACATGTATTTAATGGAGGGTATAGTTACATAGTAACTGTGAAATAAAGAGTTGAATATCACAGTTAAGAATTTCTACCACCATCACAAAAAACAACTGCGTTACTATATTGGCCAATAGCTACCATTCTCACATCTCATCAGGGGTGGCTCTTCCATGAGAGCGGGGCAGCACCACCCCAGTTAAATGACCCCCCAAACCCCAGAGATGAAAAATAAAATGGTGATTCATTATCTTTTTATTTTTCATCATCCCTCCTGAACCGAGTGTCAAGACGGGGTGGGGCCTGCTGAGTGGCAGCAGGGAGGAGTGGTAGGCAGGGGGCTATCTTTGCACTGTTTAAAGTGCGCATGTTTCTTTGGCCAGCTGTCTTAAGACAGCTGGGTAGAGAGCAAGTGCAGGCCTCCAGTGTACTGGGGAGTGCGTTAACAGCATGTTAGCAGTGCCAGGATTGGGCAAGGAAGTTTGCTGGTACCTGCACTGCAGTTGACGGAAGAAGAGATCCGAAGTGCGGAGTTTATGTTCCATTTGCCCGCCCCCTTATAGATGCCAGCCGCCACTGCATCTCATAGCACAGAGCACAACATGAGACACACAGATATTGCACACAGCGTATCTATGTGACTTCACTGAAATGGTTTTGCACATTTGTAATACAACAAGGATAACAACTCATTTGAAGTCAGAAAGTACAGTATGGCTGAAAGATTTTCATCACATCTGCGATCAGTTAAACAAGAGCTTCAGCATTTTTTACATCTATATTTTTTCTGAGATAGCTGCAATACCTCTTACTGGTGTAAAACATTATTTTGGATATTGCTCTTTCTAAAATACCTTTGGAGGAATATGGCTAACTAGTCAAGCCCAGCAGACCGAAGCTGCTTAAGTGTGACCCAGAAATTATGTGAAATGTATTTGGTGATGTACATAATTGGAACTGAGGTGATGCTCTGAAAATGATGACTTGAAACAAAATACTGGGTATCGTCTTTCTTTGAATGAAACTTTTTAACCTGCTCATGGACGTTTGTGTGGAAAGTTGCTGTTTCACAGAAGCAAGAAGAAATGTAGGTTTGCAAGCAGAACATATCTCAGAATTCAAATTAGTGATTGAAGAATTGCATAAAAAATTGCAATGCACATATTCATCTGCATCGTGTAGAGAGAAGCCAAGTTCCTACATTTTAGTTGTATTCGCTTGCACAATACATATAAATTAGTGAATATTAACGATAATTTTGCCAAATGTCATTTTACATGCAAGACCACAAAAAAGTGTCAGGTACCAATTATCACACACAACGGGTGAGATGAGCAGGCATTCCTCTCTATAGGTTTTATAATTTTACATGTATCACAGGCAGTGACACATCTTAACATTGTCCACGTCTGAGCACTTAGTGGCTCAATTTATTTTCTCCCACTTTCGCTATGGCCATCTGACGTAAAAATAGCATTAGAAGACCTACCCGTTTTTCTTGTGCAGACAGATTAACCAAGAGCTGGGGAATTGCTGTCAAACACATGTCTGATTTGAGGTTGTCTGTCATACAGGTTCTGTCATTGCTTGTTACAAGTGATGCCTCCACTCAGTTTCACCTCTGAACATGGAAATAATTGTCTTTCTCTTTCACCGCTTTCTTATGGCATTGCCACTCAGGATGCCATCTGCCCCAGTGTGATAGGAGTCATTCCGCCAAGGATTGATGCTGACACGTGTCCTGCCTAGTTGTTATCCCCCTCATCACAAGCACGGTCAATCCTATCACTTTGTGGGCACCTCAAAAACTGTGACTGTAAACTCTATTTGGTTCGGGAATCTACATTATTTGAGGTTCCTTAGATTTGAGGATCTACCACAGGTTTTGAGTACCCTGGGATTCAAGCAGCTACTGCCGGATTGGCAGATCCTGCAGTCTATAAAAGCCTCAGAGGGCCAGGTGCTCTGCTTTCCTTCATGTTGACAAGAGGAAGCCGCTGCTTGGGCTGTGCTCTTCACCTGTGTCAATCACAAATGTGAGGGATATCCAATCCACCGTTTTGCATGTGGATATTTGTTATGACGGAGTTCATGTCTGATGTTGGAAATGGCCCTTTTTGCAGGGTTATCCCAAAATGTTTGCTTCTTCCTCCTTTGTTTTTCCTGACCTGTGGTTGTTGGCTATAGGACTCTGGGCACTTTACCACTGCTGATCAGTCTAAAGTACATATGCTCTCTGTGTAAATTGTTATTGTGATTGGTTATCCATGATTGGAATATTTGTTTTACCAGTAGGTCCCTAGTAAAGTGCACTGAGTGTGCCAGGGCTGGCAAATCAAATGCTACTAGTGGGCTTGCAGCACTGGTTGTGCCACCCACATGAGTAGCGCTGAAAAGATGTCTCAGACCTGCCACCGCAGTGCCTGCGTGCAGTTTGTTAACTGCCATGTTGTCCTGGCCAGTGTACACACTTGCCAGGCCTGACCCTTCCCTTTTCTTACACATTGGACACCCCTATGGTAGGCCCAAAGTACCCCCCTAGGCAGGGTGCAGTGTAGGTGAAAGGTAGGACATGTACTAGTGTGTGTCACATGTCCTGATAGTGAAATACTGCCAATTTCGTTTTTCACTATTGAAAGGCCATCTTGCCCATAGGACAGAATGGGGAATGCTGTGTCCCATGTGTACCTGCATAACTCCCCATAGGAGCAAGATGGGAAGTTAAAGTCTGGTATCCCTGAACTCAGAATTTAATAACGCATCTTTTAGGAAAGATGGTTTTTAAATTCAGTGTTTGAAAATAGCACTTTTAGAAAGTGGCTATTTTCCTGTTCAACCTTTCTGCGTGCCTCTGCCTGTTTGTGGATTGCCTGTCTGGTTTGTGAGTGACAGGGGCTGGGGGTGGCTCCAGGAGAGGGGGTGAGTCAGCACTAGGCTGAATAGACCTATCTGCACATTGAGTGGTGGGAGGAGTCGCACCTGGGTCTGAATAGGGCTGTGCCTGCCTTCCACAATGCTGGCTCCACCTCCTGCGGTGCGTCTGATGGCCCTGGCCTCCCCTCACAAAGAAAGAAGACATGCACTGGCAGAGTGCACCTAGAACTGGTTTGGACTGGGTCCAGGACCCCTCACACATGAAGAACAAAGACTTTTGGGGTATAAAGGTAGGACCGGAAACCCCTGTACATTAGACTACTTTTTGCCAACAAGAGGAATCCCTGCCAAAGAAGATCAGCTGAAGAGACTGGAGAGTAAGACTGCCCTTGCTGTGTGCTCTGAGGCTGACCTACAGTTTGCTGTTACTACTGAGGAAGGGGACTTTGCTGTGTGCTGTGTTCCCCCCACCTGCTTGAAGGAAGAACTTTGCTGTATGCTGTGTTAGGAATAAGAGTCTCCAAGGGCCTGAGAAGAGCTGGCCTCCTGTTAAAACTCAGGAACACAAAAGTTTACCCGAGACTACTTCTACAATCAAGAGGAACCTCTGCCCAAGAAGATCAACTGAAGGAACTGAGGAGAAGTACTGCCCTTGCTGTGTGCTCAGGGGCTGGCCTGCAGTTTGCTGATTCTACTGAGGGTGAGGACAAGGGACTTTGCTGTGTGCTGTATCCCACCTACTTGAAGAAGGGACCTTGCTGTGTGCTGTGTCCAAAAGTCTCCAAGGGCCTGAGAGAGCAGGCCTCCTGTTCTTGAAATACAGGGCTACAAAAATTTCAAAAGATTTTAAGGCTCGCACTTTCTGACTAAGTGCTTCGCTCTTCTACTGTCTCAGAAAGATAGCTGCGTGTGCTATCTGCCACCTGGAACGGCCGTGGGGCGTGGAAGAAGATACAGGAATATAATGTCTAGATATCCTTTTGAAAGTCGGGGAGAAAGAATGAAAAGATGGAGGAGAGCTGTTGTGACAGAGGGTTTATATCCAGTTTTAGTTGCGGAGGAATCGACTGGAAGCAAATGTAAAGAGAAAAAGAAAAATGTAGAGTCATCAGTATCAAATTTTGACCCGAATGATTCTGATGATGAATTGTTAGATGATATTTTAACGAAAAGACCTCCACCATATCAAGAAAGTCCAAAGGAGACAATCCTGAATACACCATTAATGGGAACACCACTGATTCCGCAGGTTCCACAAGTTCCGGTAGTTACTAGAGTAGTACAAGAGAGTGAAATGAATTTGTTGACTAAAGCAAGAGAGGAGTTGACTCAGAAAATTAATCAATTGAGTCTGAATGCGGAAGCATTGACAGTACCGGTAACAATTGGTCCTATAGTTCCATTGTATGGAGATAAACAGAATATATCGAGAGTACATGCATTGACAGTTCCAAGAAATAGTGTTAGGAATGAGGTAGTAACGGAAGCTGATCAGGCTGAACAAGTTGAAACAAATACCTCATTGATTGAGCTTCCGGTTTGTGAGTTAATAACTGAAACTCAAAAGATAGGTGCACAAATAGAGCCAAGGAGAATAGTGCAGAATGTCACTCCAGCATCAGGGAGTTCAATGGGTCCTTTGCCAGATGAGTTAGATGACTGGATAAGGGGGATGGAAAAGCGAAAACCTCAACCACAGAGTATAGATGTGAGTAAATTGAAAGTGGATTTGGAAGAAATGATTATTGGTACCATAAGTCCTGATAGGTTAAGTACTTATCGAGATGAAGAGTTGTTATTCCTGTGTAAAAATATTACTTGGAGAGCAAGAAATCTTCATGAGAAATTGACAGAGGCTGCTTGCGAATATGGAATAGAGAAATCAAAGGTGTTACAGAGAACGTATAGATTGGATTTTACTGAAAAGGATTTGGAGAGTTTGAATGTGTCTGGTAAAAGGCTGCAAATAAAAGAGTCGATGAACGTCTTGAAGAAATGGGGAGATGTAGAACGTTGGAAAGGTAGATGGGAGAAAAAGAAAGAGGAAATGAACACTGATAAAAGTGCGTCTTTGTTTCCGTTGAGGGAGACAGGACAAGCTGAAAGGGTGTGTCCGATGAGAGAAGTTCCAGGTGGTGGATATGTTCACGTTCCTTGGAATAGACAGGATATATGGTCTTTTACGAATGACTTTCCTAGACTGAGGGAAAAACCAGTTGAGTGGTACAAACAGGTAGAGAGGTTTGTGAAAGTTTCAAAGGTTTTGTTGAAGGATTTAGATGGTTTGTTTGAGATTGT
The DNA here is from genome assembly GCA_963921515.1 of Calotriton arnoldi. Taxonomy (NCBI): domain Eukaryota; kingdom Metazoa; phylum Chordata; class Amphibia; order Caudata; family Salamandridae; genus Calotriton; species Calotriton arnoldi. The sequence goes on along the minus strand of CAWUFW010006839.1, from coordinate 127,201 downwards.
TGTTCCAGCTGATTTGTGGACTGAATGTAAAATTACTGTTGATTGGCCTAAAGAAGAATAGCTAAGAGATCCAAAAACAGGTGCACCTTCAGATGAGGTGATGAAAAAGTACAATCAGGTAATAACTTACTTGAAGAGCAAAATTTCTCCAAAGGAAACGGATTGGGTTAAAATAGACAGAATGACACAAGAACCAAAAGAGTCAGTGTATGCATACTATGAAAGGTTGTTACAGGTGTTCAAACGGTACAGTGGATTTGAGAATATTGGTGATAAAGATATGGGACATTTTGTATATCGTTTTGTGTTTGGTTTGAGACCAGAGATTAGTAACATGATTCAACAACATTTGATTTGTTGGCAGAGCAAGACGATTGATGAGATTCTGAGATATGCTAAATATTGTAGTGATGATATTGAGTCGAGACATAAAAAGTTAAAGGAGAAAATGATGTGGGCACAAGTGAAGGTAGCGGAACAGCAGGAAGCAAATAATGGTTCTCAAATAGATTATCAAATGAAGGGTCAGAACCAGAATGGTCAAGTAACTGGTGGTGGCAGAGGTAGAGGAAAAATGAATGAAGATGATCTGAAAAAGAAATATCCTTGTCATGCGTGCGGAAAGTTTGGACATTGGAAAAACAAGTGTAGATCTGTTCAAAAGAATAATGGGGTGAATCAAAATTTAAATCCACAGATGCAGAATGAGGTGGTTGTGAATCAACAACAGCAACAGCAGCAACAGGTAGTTACTCCACAGTTACAGGTGCCACAAGCTCCTATGCCAAATAATGTGAATGCTCAAGTGCAGAGGTACAGTGCGAACACTGGATTTCATGCAGGTGAACAAGTTGGTAGGAATCAAAATGTGCAAATGGTTTCGCAATACTTGTTACAATGCAATGAGAATGATTCAGACTCATCTCAATGACAGTGCCTGAGGGGGGAGGAAGAGTACGTGCTTGGCGCAACTCTAGAGGTAGATCAGTCAGGTCCATTTGTTGATGGAAAAGTGAAAGGTAATGATATAACATTTCTAGTGGATACTGGCGCTACCCGTTCTACTGTAAGAGCAGCAGAAATTCCTAACCTACCCCTCTCGGGAGAAACTATCCAAGTTGTAGGAGTGTCTAATAAGCATATTAAGACTCCAATCACAAAGCCAATAGAGGTTCATATTCGAAGATTCAGAGGCATGCATCGGTTCGAGTCCGGTAAATCTTTTAGAGAGAGATTTGCTCTGTAAGATGAACTGTACCATTTATTGTACGCCAGATGGTATTGCTTTTCAAACACCGGATGAGGATGTTGCCTTTAAGATGATGTTAGCGAAGCAAGGGACAGACGTGGATGAGTTGTTTTCACTTCTTACTGAATAAGATTTGTCTGCAGAGTTGAGAGATTCAGTAAGGTCCGATGTATGGGACTTTACAGGAAAAGAAATTGGTTTTATGAAAGGTGTGGATCCTATTCAGGTTACAGTGAAACCTGGTGCAACATATCCGAACACACCACAGTATAAGATGAGTCCCGAGATAATAGCAGGAGTTTCTCCTGTGGTTGATCAAATGATTGAGCAGCGTATTCTAAGAGAAATACTGAGCAGTCCTTGTAATTCGCCTATTATGGGAATTAAAAAGCCAAATTGAAAATATAGAATAGTACAGGATTTACGAAAAATAAATAAAATTGTGGTACCATGTTGTCCATTAGTGCCAAATCCAGCAGTGATCCTTTATCAAATTCCCTGTGATGCGGAATGGTACACAGTGATTGATCTGTGTCAAGCATTTTTCTCAATTCCTTTACATCCGGATAGCCAGTATTTATTCGCTTTCCGGTTCGGAGATCATGTTTTGGCATGGTGCCGGGTTCCTCAAGGGTACACAGAGAGTCCTTCGATTTTTAATCAGATCTTGAAAAAGTGCTTGGAGACTTTGATCATGCCAGGAAAATCAGTTTTAGTACAGTACATTGATGACCTATTGGTGGCATCAAAAACACGAGAGGCATGTGTGACAGATACAATTGCCTTACTGAACCATTTGGCCGAAGGTGGACATAAAGTATCACCAGCAAAAATACAATTTTGTAAACAGGATGTTCAATATTTGGGACATAAAATAGAGAAAGGAGTCAGGAAAGTGACACCAGAACGAATCAGTGTGATACAGCAGATGAGTCCTCCTAAGACCCAGAAAGAAGTGTGAATGTTTTTGGGAATGGTTGGATACTGCCGACAGTGGATCAGTGGCTTTTCACTGATTGCAAAACCTTTACAGAGATTGACACACAAAGATGTGACTGATCCGATTGAGTTAGATGATGAGAGTATGAAAGCCTTTATTGAGTTGCGAGACAGTCTTTGTCGAGCACCTGCACTGGGAATGCCAGACTACGGAAAGGATTTTGCATTATACTGTTGTGAGAGAGATGGGTGTGCATTATCAGTTTTGACCCAAAGACATGGAATGGCACGACGTCCAGTGGCATATTTTTCTGCTACTTTGGATTCAGTGGCTGCAGCGTTACCAGAATGTTTGAAAGCAGTTGCTGCAACTTGTGTGAGTCTGGAACAGAGTGAAGCGATTGTGATGGGACATCCAGTTAAAGTATATGTGCCACACTCAGTTGAGATTCTATTGACAAGAACACATACTCAGCACATGACTTATAGTCGGCTGACTAGGTATGAGAGAGTAATTTTGGGTGCTGAAAATGTGACTGTGGTGAGATGTACGACTATAAACCCGGCAACCTTGTTGCCTAGTCCATTTTGTGAGGAAGTAAAAGAGGAAGCAGATCATGATTGTTTGGATGTGACAGAGTTGTGTACGAAACCAAGGCCGGACATCAAGGACTCACCACTAGAAGAATCAGATAGCGTGATGTTTGTTAATGGATCATGTCTAAGAAATGAAAGTGGTGTATTGAGTTCTGCCTATACTGTATGTAAAGTGGCTGCAGTTCTAGAAGCATCCTGTCTAAATGGGGTAAAATCTGCACAAATTGATGAATTAATCGCTCTGACTAGAGCTTGCAAAATTGGCAAAAATTTGAGAGTAACCATATTTACTGACAGTCAATATGGTTTTGGGGTGGTACACGATTTTGGGCAGCCATGGATGTAAAGGGGTTTTCTGACTTCTTCAGGTTCTCCGATTAGAAATGACAAAAATGTGAAAGATTTGTTGGATGCCTTGCAATTGCCCAAAAGAACTGCAGTGGTCAAATTTTCTGCACATAAGTCAGGAAATGATTATGTAACGAACTGTAACAGATACACAGATCAAGTAGCACGTTTCTGTGCACAAAATTCAATTGCCATCAACAGAGGGGTGGAAAAGAAAAATACCAATTGCCACTTGATGTTTTCATCTTTAGAAACTTGGGATGAAATTAGGCAGTTACAGGATGAGGCAAGAGACGAAGAGAAAGAGCTTTGGATAAAATCAGGCTGCACAAAGAGAGCAGAAGATGAAGTATGGGTGTACACAGATGAGAGGCCAGTCATGCCGGATTGTTTACTTTCTCAAATGGCAAGGGTATACAATGGAATTGCACACGTTGGAAGAGATGCAATGATTAGGCTCTTCAAGCAGTCATGGTATAACCCTAAATTCAGGATCATTGCAGAGAGTCTGTGCCAGAGATGTGTCACCTGTCAGCAGCAAAATCCAGGTAGAAAGACGGTTGTTAGTTGGGGACGAATTGGGAAAGCAGCAGGACCATTTACAAGGTTCCAACTTGATTTTATCGAGTTACCCCCATGTAACAGACTAAAATATGTGTTGGTTGCTGTCTGTTTGTTTTCTTGTTGGGTAGAGGCTTATCCCACAAGAAGGAATGATAGCCTTACCATAGCTAAACTGCTTCTGAGAAAATTGATCCCAAGGTACGGATTTCCGGTCACTTTAGAAACAGATAGGGGATCCCAATTCAATATGAAATTATTCGAACGATTTGTGCAGCATTACAAATTGAGCAAAAGCTGCATTGTGCCTATCGACCAGAGGCTTCTGGAATAGTGGAACAAATTAATGGCACAATAAATTCTAGATTGGGAAAAGTGTGTGCATCCACAACACTGAAATGGCCTGATGCTTTACCCCTGGTATTGATGAGTCTTAGAATTATTCCTGATAAAAAGACTGGATTGAGTCCTCATGAAGTCCCAATGGGAAGAGCAATGAGACAAGCAATTGTACCAGCAAACAAACTGATGAATATTTCTGATGATCTAGTGCTTGATTATTGCAAAGGATTGGCTGATCTGGTGCGTTCTGTGTCTCACCAGGTTGGAGAAATTGCAACCACAACACAGCCGGATCAAGCACATGATTTGAGTCCAGGAGAGTGGGTTCTTATCAAGAAACACATGAGGAAGTCATGCTTAGAACCCAGGTGGCACGGACCTTATCAGATTATTCTGGTGACAACAACAGCAGTGAAGTGTGGTGGCTTGCCAAACTGGATTTATGCAAGTCATACCAGAAGAGTCCCAAGTCCACTTGAACAAGGTGAGCAGCAACTGGTCAAAGAAAAGAAGAAACCAGAAGCTAGAGGTTGTGAAGCCAAAGAATCTAGATTGACAGATTCTGATGAGCCTGTGGATGATGAACAACCAAGCACAAGCCAAGTAAAGTGGGCACCAGCTACTGGGTCTCGTAAGACTGCTGTTGAACAAGAGAAAGTGAAGGTTTCTGAAAGTAAAGAACAAGGCCAACAAAGAGAAAGGTTGAATAAAAGAACTTGTGAACCTAAAAAAGAAGGTGAAGAAGAGGTTCAAGCTAATGGGGGCGAGAAAAGGAGACAATTGGCCAAGTGGAGTGAAAAGACTGAAATACACTCTTGAAAAGAGAAAGCCAGAACAGATAAATGAAGTCTCAAGTCAAACTGAACAAGAGGAATCAGAGAAAGAATTAGTGCGAAAAACAAAAAGAATAAGAATTCCGAGCAAGAGATATACAGCTCCAGAATGGACTTATGTGGTACTGGAAGAAATTGAAAGCACTGATCAAATAAAGAAAGGAGTTGAAAATGGTACTGAGCAAGTTGATGAAAGCAAACTGAAACCGCCTTAAAAAGAACTATGAAAGATTAAAGTGCAACAAATTCAGTCAAAATAAATTGAAAGATCAAGAAGACCTGAAAGAGACTTGAGAAAGACTTTAAAAAAAAAATTAAAAAAAGAGAAAAAGAGGGGGGTAGGGAAGAAAGCCTAAGCCTTGAAGTGTTTTGGATACACACAATTGGTGGTGGATTTTTTGAGTCCCTAGAAAGTTATTAGAGTTTTTCTTAAGATTTTTGATATTTTTCTAGTTTTTATATATTTTTTTATATAGTATACATAATGGCAGAAGCTACAGTGACTGAACATCCAAAACCTAGTTTAGAACGTAGATGTATTAAAGCTTGCTTATGTAGTGTCCTACTATTAATGTTGATGTGGTTAATACTAACTGTCATTGTTCCTGTTCTAATGGTGACTAATAACAAAAATAATACTAACAATGTAATAAGTGGAAGAGTGAATGCTGTTACTAAAGAAACACCTAATACTAATATGGATCAGATAGATGAAAGTATTTACCATCAGGATAAATCGATTAATGATTTTTCGTTAAATGTCTTTACAAAACTACTCTATGAATATGTAGACACGATGGATGTGAGTGATTGTTACGTCTGCATGCAATAACCTTCGTCTGTTTCGGAGGGAGTTACATATCATCACTTACCCTTAACGTATGGTGTGTCGTGTAGTGTACTAACAAGCCTGTTCTATGTGACGGGGAAGTTGGAGTTCTATTATTCTAACATGGATTTAGTATTTTCAGAAATTCCTATTAGAAAAGATATGAATAAGGTGTATAGTGGTAGAAAAGGAGAATACATGGAAGAATTTTTTCATATTACTCAGTCCTTAGATATAGTGTATGCTCATAGAAATAATCTTACTTGTAGTTTGCAGACTGTAGAAAAGGATTTTATTAATATGGTAGAAGATAGAAGACAGGATTTCCATAGAAAAGCTGCTGAACAGAAGTCACAAGTACCTCCATGGGCTTTTAGAGAGGGAAATTACAAAAAGGGTGAGACTTACGCTGCAATGTCTCTGGATTGGTATCATAAAGGGAAACTTTGCTTACTTAGACTAAAAACTGATTATAACAATTATTTCATTGGTACTAGTGAATGTGAACACACTTTCTTAATAACTGGCGGATGGGGATTGAAAGAAGGAACTGATCCTGTTTTTCCAGGAGTTTATTATGTGTGTGGTAAAAGTGAATATCATAGGTTGCCTGCACATTGGTATGGTAGTTGTTATTTTGGGTTCGTATTTCCCAAAGTGTACTACATAGATAGAAATAATAAAATCAATGAAATAAAGAATGGACTAATACGCAAAAAGAGAGCAAGTTTTTCAGAGATAGTAGGTGATATCTTTGGTGCACTGATACCTTCAGTTGGGGTCGTTTTAAATTCGCTTAAAATTAAAAAATTGTCTACAGTGGTTGATCGTTTATCAACAGATACCGCTGGTGGGTTCTTAATGATTGATACTGAAATGGTTGCAATTAGATCAATGGTTTTGCAAAATCGACTTGCCCTTGATATTCTATTAGTAAAGGAGGGTGGAGTCTGTGGCATGTTGAAAATCCAACATTGCTGTACTTATATCCCTGACAAAAGTAAGAATCTTGAGGGGTATATTAAGAATATTACGAAAGTACATGAGGATTTGACGCAACTAGAGGTTGATGGTGTTTGGGAGAAACTTCGGTAAGAGTTTTTCCTCTGTAGGTAAATGGTTTTCTACATTTGGAAGTAGCTTATTAGGGAAAATATTAATACCAATTCTTTCAATAGCTGTAGTAATATTATTAATAATAATGACATATACATGTTGTAAGTGTAGATGTGGAAAGAAGAAGATGATAAAATCAGACAATAAACAGAAAGCCAGAAAAAGAAAGAGAGATGAGATAGAATTAGAAGACATGAGAGGAAAATCTTATGAAACGATGAAAGATTTAGATGAAGAAGAGAGAAAAGAGTACAGACCTTTAAATAAAATAAAGGTGGTAATTGGTATGATGGGTATTTTGTGATGGCTCAAAAATGCCATCAAAGGGGGGAATTGATGGAGCAGGGTTTTGAGAAAATAAAACCTGCTCGGATTAACTCCCCAGTAACATTTACTGATAGTGTGCTGTGAAAATAATATGCACCAACACGAACACATTGGGAAAATGTTTTGCGCATGTGTGCACTAAAACTAAGACTAATGCATGAAAGACAAGGCTGCATTTTTATTCTGCTTCTAAAATTAATAAAGTAACGCTGTTTTTGCACATTAATGCTCTTGTTAGGAAAACATAACTTTGGGTTAGTGCAATGGTGGGAGATAAACAGTGAGAAGTACATTTCGTGAAAAAATAAATAATGTCTGTGTTCTCATTCATTATTAGAGAAAAGTACGGGCCTATATTTCTGCATAAATGTTAAGAGTTAAACGAACAAATATGAAATAAAATGCTGAAAATCGAGCTCTGACAGAGAGAGAAGTGAAGTGGCGGAGGCTAATGTTAACCTTCAAATGAACTTGCGTGTCTGCCAAGTAACGGAAAGACGGCCATGGGAATGAAAGGAAGTTTACAAACTTCTTCCGTCGAAAGCGGCAGTGCTGAATAATAAAAATGTTTGAAAAATGTAGATTTTCAACAGCCTGCTGAACAGAAAATCTGGATTTTATTAAGGACACGGAGGCTAAGATTATGCAATCTCCTTTTATTGCCAGCTCACACAGCAGCAACAATTAACAAGAATTTAGAACTTTGAAAACATTCTAATCATGTATATAGTCCAGCTACAGGCAGCCATTTTCCTTCTTTTTTTGTGCTGCGAACAAGATACATTTTAAATCCAAACAAATTCCTGATGAATGTATCCAGGAGAAGAAAGGTTCCAGATCCAAACTTCGTTACTCTGAAAGAAAGTATAAAATAGGTTACTCTACCCGGGCGGGTATCAGTGGTGGGATAATCTTAGCCTCCGTGTCCTTAATAAAATCCAGATTTTCTGTTCAGCAGGCTGTGGAAAATCTACATTTTATGGCATGACACGGAGGCCAATATTATACAAGTTCAAAGTGCATTCAACACATTATCAATTACATTAGACATTGGTTTAAAGTAAGAACTTTTGAACATGCTCTCATTAGACCAGTCGGCTGCTCTTAAAATGTCCTGTAAACCTCCTCCCAAGATGAAAGCTTTGGAAGCTGAGGCACCTCTAAGCGAATGTGCTCCAAAAATAGAGGTGTCCACACCCCCTTCATTCATGACATCTTTCACCCATCTAGCTAAGGTAGGGGGGGGAACGGCTTTGTGAGGTCCTTTATGAGATACTAGTAGTTGTGCGACGCCGTTTCTCAGATTAAGGGTTCTCCTTTCATATTCTTTCAAGCATTGCACCACACACAGTCTTGGGTTTCCAGAGAAGTAAGGGTAGAAGATAGTTGAGGAAAGAGTCTTTGTTCTTCTTTTAATATAGAAGCATACTCCCTCAGGTTGGTATGCTTTACTGGTGACATCTAAAGCTCTAACATCAGATGTACGTCTAAATGAAACCAGACATAGGAGGGTTGTGAGCTTGTAAGAGAGTTTTTTAAGCAACAAATATTGATTATCACCCCAGTTCTCTAAAATTTGAAGGATCAGTTTAACATCCCAAAGAGAGGTGTACTTAGGTATGGGTGGTTTGAGGACCCTAATGCTTCTCATAATCTTCCTTGTCAAAGCATTCTGACCGACAGGTAGTCCATTTATCAGGCAATGACCGGCAGAAATGGCTGATCTATATACGTTTACCGTCCTATAAGACAAACCTGACTCAAATAATTCTGTTAGGTAATTTATTACATGGACTACATCAGTTGAAATGGGATTGATACCCCATTGAACACACCAACAAATCCATTTATTCCATGCCAGTCTATATAATTTTCTCGTGCCGGATGCCCATGACTCAGATATGAGTCTGAAAGCATCTGGCGAAAGGCCAGAGATTTCCCATTGTCTCCGGAAATCTTCCATGCCATCAGTGTGAGGGAGCCTTCTTCTATCAGAGGGTGGATTTCCCCTCGAGGGCCTAGAACTAGGGTCTTGAAATGGGGTATTAGTAAGGGGAAGTCTACTGACATTTCCATAATTACAGGGAACCACGCCTGGGATCTCCAAAGTGGAGTTACCACTACTACTGTTTCCTTGAATCTGCGTGTTTGTAAGAGGAACCTGGGTAGCATAACAAATGGTGGGAAGGCATATGGCCTTAGACCTCTCCAGTCCTGTAGGAAGGCGTCCACCCCAGCTGCTTGAGGGTCTGGTTTCCAGCTGAAAAACTGTGTCAGTTGAGTATTCAATCTGTCTGCAAAGAGATCTATGTTGAAAGGACCCCATATGTGTTGAATGTGTAGGAATATCTCCCTGTTCAGTCTCCAGTTGCTGGAGTCTCTGAAGTTCCTGGAGAACCAGTCTGCTACTCCATTGCTCAAACCAGGAATGTGTTGTGCTACAACTGAAATTCCTTTGCTCAAACAATAACCCCAAAAGTCCTTTGCTAGGTCCGCTAAGTCTTTGGAATGTGGTCCTCCCATCTTGCTCACATATTGGGCTGCTGAAATGTTGTCCATGCGAAGTATTATACAACATTTCATCTTTTCTTGAGTGAAACTGCGGACTGCAAAGGAGCCCGCAAAGAGTTCCAAGCAGTTGATGTGCATGTTCCTCTCTTGGTCTGACCAGCGTCCCCCTGTGGAAGAATTTCCGCATCTTGCTCCCCAACCCTCTAGGCTTGCATCTGAATCTATCACCATTTCGGGTGCCTCCCCGAAGATTGCCCTCCCGTTCCATGCTTGTACGTTCTTGAGCCACCATTCTAATTCCTCCCTTGAGTCCTGATCTTGGGACAAGGTCTGAGAGTATGATTGGTTTATGCGAAGGTATCTCTTTTTTAGTCTTTGGAGGGCTTGATAGTAGAGTGGGCCCGGGAATATGGCTTGGATGGTTGAGGATAGGAGACCCAGGATTCTTGCTAAACTCTTTACTGTAATAATCTTTTCTGATAAGACCTTTTTTATTTCCTTGCGTAACTTTTTTAGCTTTTCTTTGGGTAAGCGTAGTTCTGTGTGCAGGGTGTCTATGATGAACCCCAGGAACTGAGTGTCTTGTGCTGGAGTTAGGCATGACTTTTTTAGATTTACTACAAAACCTAGTTTCTCTAAGATCTCTATTGCCCACTGAGTGTGCAGGGATACAATGGCCTTGGACTGACCCATTATTAGGATGTCGTCTAGGTATATAATTAACCTTACGCCTTTTTCCCTGAGCCAGGCCGCTACCGGACGGAGTACCTTTGTGAAGCACCAAGGTGCTGAGGATAGTCCGAATGGGAGGCTGGAGAACTCCCAGACTTTGTTTAGCCATGTGAAGCAGAGGTATTTTTGATGTGGAGGCCAGATGGGGATAGTAAGATAGGCGTCCTTGAGATCTAGTCTTGTTAACCAGTCCCCTTTCCTTAGGATGTCTCTTAATAGATATATTCCCTCCATTTTGAAGTGTCGGTAGACCACCCATTTCTTTAAGTCTTTGAGGTTTATGACTGGCCTCATCTCTTTGTTCTTTTTCTTCACCAGAAAGATGTTGCTGATAAAGCCAACCCCTGGATCGGTTGCCTCTCTGATGGCACATTTGGCCAATAGGTCTTGTACCTCCTTTGTTACCAATTTTGAGTGTTCTTGAGAAAACTGATTTCTCTTGGGGTTTTGCCTTGAAAGGGTATGTCTGTGAATTCTATTCGGTATCCCCTGACCGTTTGTAGCACCCAAGGGTCTTGTGTCACTAAGTTCCAATTTCCACAAAATTGGGCTAGTCTCCCTCCCACCTTTGTAGGGGAATCTGAAAGGTCTTTTATACGACCTACCTGATGAAACGTTTTTCTGTCTCCTGTCGCCTCTGGTGTTCCGGAAGCGGCCTCTCTGCCTTTGGGGATAGAAGTTGGAATAGGAGCCATAGGTTGGTTGGAAGGATCTATTGCCTCGTGTTATGTAGGGTCTTGAGGAAGATGTACCCCGGCCGGGGAACCGACCCCTTGTTCGCCCAGCCCTTGCAAAAACTCTATTGTGGAACACCTTTCTTATTTCCTTTTGGGACTTCAGTATGGAGCTGAAGATCACCACATATTTCGCCATCTCTTTTATGAATTCATCGCCAAAAAGTTGGCTCTGGGAAGAAGGTCCCCCTTCTTTACTGGCGAGTTCAATCAGTTTGGGGTCCAGTTTCAAGAGGATGCTCTTCCTTCTTTCGTTTGAAAGAGCTGTATTGGCATTGCCAAAGAGGCAAACAGCTCTCTGTGCCCACTCTCGTAGTTCTTTTGGGTCAACCTGAGAATCGCTCCGGTAAGCCGTCTCGGCCATCTCGAAAATTTTTGTAAGGGGGCCAGTAATGTCCAGGAGTCTATCTTGGCAGGACTTCAAGCCTCTGTCTAGGCCTCTTCTGGGGTCTTTTCCTCCCTTGTTGATGAATGACACGACCTTTGGGTCGAGTTCGGGCGTCACAGTTATCTTATCAGGGAGGGATGGTCGGGGGCATTCTGATCGTAAACGGGATCTCACTTCCTTAGGGATCTCCCTTCTCAACCAGAAGGTAATATAATCAGCCACATGCTGAGAGGGGGTCCATTCAGGTGACAGGGGATGTTTTATTAAGAGGGGATCAAACATGTTGTCCCCAAGTGGGTCAACAATCCCCATCTTAGACCCAGAGGCCTTTGATACCTCATCAGATGTCCCTTTCTTGGTCGTGGGCGAGTTCTCGTAGTCAGAGTCAAACTCTGAAGAGCAGGACAAATCTAGTTCTGGCTCATATGTCTGGTCGTCATCAGATTCGCTGGATATAGGGACAACCGGGCCTCTTTCATGCCCATCCACAGTGTCGAACACACTGAGTCCATCACCGGCGTCATCCGGTAGACCCTCAATGACCCCTTTAGATTTTTATGATTTTTTTATGAGGGTAGTCACCTGATGGCCTTTTTTTATGAGATTTATCAGGCCAGGAAGAGCATCCGGGTTGGTCAGTTGTTTGATTATTGGAGAGCGCTTCTAATTTTTTATGGATGGTGTCATCCAGCGACCCCATCAATTTGCCTAAAGCCCTATTTACCAGTTCTTCTAATCTATTCTCAACTAATGAGTCTAACTATTGCTCGGACATTCCCTTTTTTTTTTTTAAGTAATTAAGTTAACTAAAATGATTAAATGCAGGCTAGTTATATAAGGATATTAGAGTAAATATGGGTAGCTATATACAAGTTAACTATATAGAGAGAGTATGAAGGGTTAAAATTCCTATTTGAAGGTATTAGGCTAAATATTGGCCAGTAGGGGGCAGCTACAGTAAGGAGATCCTCTCCTCGGAGTTGTAACCGTCGTTTGAACTTGAAATCAAGGGTATGATGATGTGCCTGATGTTTTTGAAGGGGTCTTTCCTCTAATATATGTAGTCGAGGCTTACTTCCTTGTTCGGTGTAGAGGAAAAAACATTGGAAAAGGGTCCCGGTGCGGTCGCGTTGGAGGTAGCGGCCGCACCGGGAGAGAGAGGGTTATTGTGCCCCGGGGAGTGGCGAGGTGAGGAGACTTTATTTATTTATTGTATTTATAGATGCATCGGCTTGCGTACGCGCTGGCTGCCTCAGTGCCGGTCACGTGAGCCGCGTTGTATAATAAGCAGTGCGCGCGGGGCCGCGTTAGTGAGTGCGAGGCCCCGGCGCGTCTTTTAAAGATGAGCCGCAGAGCGAGGCCCAGGTGCGTCTTTTAAAGACGAGCCGCTTAGCAGTGAGGGGAAAGGAAATTGGTGTCTCCGAGAGACAGGGGGGAGGCTTAGCATACAAGGGAAATGCGCGAATATGGTGAAAGGGGGGGCAGTCCAAGGTTTGGGGGAAGGGAAAAGGTGCAAATACCTTAAAGTGAGTAAATCAGCATCTCGCAGGCATACAAACAGCACAATATAGCGCAAATAGTCAAATAAGGTCTAAAAAGACATATAATAAATCTTAGTTGGCATTAAAGGCAGTTATAAGGATAATTGAGAGGAGAGAAAATAAGGATTACTTATCTGGTGAGCAGCAGCAATAAAAGAAGGAAAATGGCTGCCTGTAGCTGGACTATATACATGATTAGAATGTTTTCAAAGTTCTAATTTCTTGTTAATTGTTGCTGCTGTGTGAGCTGGCAATAAAAGGAGATTGCATAATATTGGCCTCCTTGTCCTGCCATAAAATTGTAACATGTTGCCTTCTCGAGGAAATGTGTGGATAGTGTAATGGGAGAGTGTATTAAACACAGAACACTAAGAAAACATGATTATGACTATGGTGGTGTGATAGACCATCCCCCGAATCAGCCAATGAGAGACTGAGTTTTCATAAATGTTTCAACTACTGTGTGTTGGATATGTAGGTTTTAGGGTATAATTGAGGTGCCCCGGAGGGGAGGAGGCTTTGCGCAAGAGTAGAGGGAGATCGTCGCTGTCCGTCGGTTTGCTGATAGAGGCCTACCCGTTTTCCTGTTCCTGTTCTCGTATCCAGTATCCTGATCTAATCTTTGTTTCCTGAATCTGACTCAGCGGACCCCTTACTATCTCCGTGGCCAGGGGGTGGTATTTCCTGTATTTCCTTAGGTTAGTATTAGCTAAATGAACAATACCTTGCATAATAATTTGCAAATGTATTTTATCTCTGAAACTTTTGTCTTTTCGCCTATCCACTCCTTCATGTGCATTTATTCAATTTGATATGAGTTTGTCACTGTTTGCATTGATATATGTTCTCTCTCTCTGCGAATAATGCATTGTTTGCCTTGTGATTCTGTACATAAATCGAGCTCTTATCTTTACATTATTTGGTGATAAACATTATTAACCTAACACTGAGTTTGTGGTTATTTAGTGAGATTGTTAGATAGGTAGATAGTACTATTATTACCATCAACTTCTCAACTTTTGGTCCATCTGCCAGAGGAAAGAAGTTAATATGCAGGCTCAGTTAGTTTAATAGAATGTTAGATACGAGCCTGCATAATGAACAGCTGATTTTCATTAGTGTTAATTTTAGTCTTGGTAACTGAAAAATGTTATACAACGTCATTTCAGCGGGTTATGTTGGGTAAGTGTGTATTGGGCCAGTGTTGTGCTGTGTTAATGTCCCCCTGATTTGGCGCTGGATCAGGTGTACACATGTAACAGCAGGTGCAGAGACCCTCCGGGCTGCCTTTTATCTGCTATGGGGAATGAATGCCGCCTTTGCTTCTGTACTGTCGGTTCAGGATTCGGAATGACCATATCGTGCCTCAAATGTATTCTTTGATCACGTGCCTCAAATGTATTCTTTGATCAGTGGCCAAGGATTCACGTCTCTGTACTTCCGCACGGACACGGACAAACGGTCAGTAATCAAATGAAAATATGCATAAGAACCACCCCCTTGTGGTGGCCAACGGCAGGTCCCATGGGCTTAGTTATGCCGTGCACCAGTTTTCCTCCGCAGACAGGTACTGAACTTTTGACCCAGAAGTGCTTTTGGTTAACCAATGGTGTGATCTCCCTTCCCCCAGACACTCCCTCCCTTTATTATAGTCATTAAGATTTGAAGTGACTGCGCAGAATACGGAGCAGTGTTCATGTTACTGGACGGGTGAGGGTCTCTTTAGGGGCATCACAAAATGGAGGCGCCAAGTAAAAATATTATTCAGTGTCAAATACCTACTAGCTGGGCCACCGAGGACTGCCGGCTGTTTATTTAGGAAGCCGCCATACTGCTGACAGCTAATCAGTTCTGCCAGACTACCCCTGGATACAGGGCACAAGTCCTAAAAAAACGAAGTGGGGGGACTGACCTAGTTAGGCAGTATGCAAGTAACATCACGGAGCGCGACATCACGGCATGCGACATCATGGCCCACGACATCAAGGCGCACAACATCACGGCGCACAACATCACGGCGCATGACATCACACATGACATTCCAGGAATTGACATCAGAGAAAGTGGCATCACAAGCCACGACTTTACAGGAAGTGGCATCACAAGAAGTGACATCAGATCTAAAGCCCTCACATATATGTTTAGCAGGTCTATCATGTGTACGTTTGAGTGCATTGCGAGGATAATAGCATCCTGTTCATTCATTTACAAACTTAAATAATTTATTGTACATGTAATATGCATGTGTTGGTGTAAAGCGCTCTGACACCCTGCATTGGGTTGAGTAGGGCTATACAAGAAAAAATAGTGGTACTTAAATTATTTCAACGCCTCCTCTGGGGAAGTAAGCTGCATATAAATGCAAGTTGCTTTGTGTAAATACTGGGAAAGACCAACACATCTGACATTCTTACAGTACATGCATATCTGGTAAACAGGGAATGAACAAAGTGAAAAGCTGCCTCTCTTAATTATGTGTGAAGTGCTAACAAGTTGTGAGCCTTTGTTTCCCCTCCGCTTCATTTGCATCAGGTGTGAGGTTTCTGACTGCTCCCAGCCAAGAGACTCGAATAAAAGGAGGCCTGATGGCCCCTCAAATTCGGCCTTTGTTATGGGCCCAGCATGAGTCTTAAATAAGAACTCCCCGACCCTGCCTGCACGTTGTCGCTTGTTGCAGAAGGAAAGCAGACAACGTGCAGGCGCTGCTGAAAGTGTCCCGGTGTTTGGAAATTACACCGGGACGAGTTCAGCACATTATTCAGTGGGGCCCAAATTCTTGGAAGTGTGGGCGGCGTTCACCCTGTGAAAATAGTGGATGGACGCCGTCCACCCGCTTGTACCCCTGACTCGTGCCCTGCATGGATATCAGCAGTTCCATGAAGAATGCATCCGTTGCTGTACTTCGCAAGCCTTGTGATAAGTGCAACAAAATGATTTAGCTTTCAAACTAAAAAGATTTGGAAGCACTGTCAGGGTTGTTTGGAGTTGAGTTGGGGGCTAAAACCGAAAGTAGAGCTGATCTTAACTAAAACCGGGGCTGGGCCGCATAATTCCACCATGCGCGGAACTCCATGGAATTTCACAGTTTTCCAAACAGTCTCTGGAATTCCACAGAGTAGAACTCCGCGCGCTTCGCCCAGAATAAATAAAAACTGTCACTTGTGAGAGACTGCAGAAAATATGAAACAACCTCCATCTAGCAAGAGTAGCTGTGTGAACACAAACCTACAACATGTCTTCTCCCTTATCCCTACCCTTATTCACCCCTGGATGGAGAAATAGACTGATGTCACGTTCTACCTGCAGCAATATTCGGATCTACAGATTAGGTGTAAAATGCAGTGTTACTGTAGCCATCACATGTATAATATTTTGGTACATACCTATCACATGCTTTAAGCCCACCTACACATTTCGGGTGTTGCTTTTCTCATAAGAAATGCAGGAATGCAGAGTGGAGAGATGTTGCCATTGGCTGAGAGCTCCCCAGTTTTCTGTCAAATGCATATCAAGAAATTGTGTTTTTTGATCCCCCTACTTTAACATTTGCAAGGCATTGTGCAGAAGAAAAGATGCAGGGATTCAAGCTAGCCACTTCACCCTAGATTTTCCCAGGCCTTTAGTTTACATAAACGCTCAGGGTCGGTAGGGTGCCCTGAATTCCCCCAAACCTAAACTCGAAAACTGCAGCCATCCCTATAAAAGGTAAAAGGAAATTTGTTATTTTTAGGCTTAGTTTTTGCATTTGCAGAACATTATGAGTAGCAAATGTGCTATAATCCACCCAAGTCACAACACACTGGATTTCCCTTGGTCTTACATTGTTAGAAATACCTGGGGTATGTAGGGTTAACTGGATGTCAGCTGACATAGATCCCAAATTCTAAAGCCGTCCACCATGGAATATTAATGGCCATTAGGTGTTTTAGGTATAGTTTCGACATTCACAAGGCATTCATGGTTAGAGCATGTGCTGGTATCCATACAAGGCACACCACCCTGAGTCTCTAATTGTTAGAAATTTCCAAAATTGGTAGCGTTTCCAGGGTCCCAAGCCCAAATATTTAAGCCATCCAGTTGAAAATTATACTTTTCAGGCTTACCCTGTTTTGTATTGCTAGGTGTTATACCTGTCAGCCTTAAGTTGGTCTTCCCCCAAACTGTTTGCCTTCCTCCTCCATTTTTGCTAATTTCATTTTTGCTGGCCTTAGGACACTGCACACTTTACCATGGCTAACCAGTACTAACGTGCATGTGCTCACAGCTTAAAACATGGTAACATTGGCAAATACCCAGTTGGCATATTTAATTTACTTGTAAGCACCTAGTACAGTGGCACTATATGTCCACAGCCTGTAAATTAAATGCTACTAGTCGGCCTGCAGCACCAATTGCGCCACCCACTTAAGTAGCCCTTCAAAGATGTCTCAGGCCTGCCATTGCAGCCTGTGCGTGCAGTTCTTAAACTGCCATTTCGACCTGGTAAAGTAACCCTTTTGCCAGGCTCAAATCTTCCCTTTTTTTGATACACAGATTTTATTGATTTTCAAAGATAGAGCAATTATAACAAAGGGCAATGAAAAGCAAAGACAGTAATAAAGGTGCTTCAGGTCATTGTGTCCCACCCTATGCATTCCCCATCCACCCTTCCTCCACCCATCCTCCCCAGAGATTCGGCCTATATGGCTCGTCAAAGAGCCCAGTGTAGAAGATGAGACATAATAGTCCCACCATTTGCCCCAAATTCTGGAAAATTTAGCCGGGCAACTCTTAGCAACATAGATGGGTTCTTCCAATTTAGGGCACCAGTCCATGTCAGCACGCCATTGTCTCAGTGTCGGTGGAGATGGTTGTTTCCAAGTTCGAGCAATGTCTCTTTTCGCCACCCGAGTCGCTAATCCTATCAGTCTGCGGTCACTGCAAGAGAATTGTGTTTGAAGTTCAGCGAAGGAGTACATAATGGACCCGTGACAGATGTCAGCCAACGTGGAGATATCAATAGGTCCCATCGAGCAAAGCCTTCTAGGCGCATCAAGAGCACTATCCAGCGACCCCTCCACAAAGGGGTCATCCCAGGCAGATGCCCGTCCCACCCTGTAAAACTAAACCGCTCTCTACACCAAGAAAACTACTCTCTTGACCTCTGGGATTGAGAAGGGAAGTGGGGGGCCTTACATGTAGTCCATCACCCCATTGAGACCCACTTTATCGAGATCTTATTGATAGGTGGGGTCATCCCAACCTCCTGCCTACCAATCGTTAATGATCTGAAGATAGGAGGCCCAGTATAAAGTCAGATGTCTACCGCCCCAATCCCACCCTCACAAACTGAGCAACGACATGTGTCTTGAGCTATACGCAAGGGTTGTTCAACCCAAGGAAAGGATCGTAACATAGATTCAACCTCCAAGAACCACAAGTTCAGAATAAAAAGCGGGAAATTCTGTAAAGTATAAATAAAATGAGTATGGATCATCATTTTTATCAGTACTACCCTACCAAGGAGATTCAGTGGGAGGTCTCGCCATGCTTTCAGATTGGCCTTAGTGCTGCACAGGAGGGGTGCCAGGTTAAGTGTTTGAACGAGGTCCGGCACAGTGGCCACATGCACACCCAGGTATCTGAAACTGAGTCTTCGAACAGGTAACCCAGCTCTGCATGTAATGGAGTCATTGTCTCCCCTCAGGGGGAGAAGAAGTGATTTGGTTTTATTGAGGCACAGGCCGGATGCCCACTCAAAGAGAGAGAGGAGTTTAAGGGCTCAAGGACCTAAGAGTGCCGGATTCGCCAGATAAGGAAGAACGTCATCAGCATATAATGCGATCTTGTCTTCAGAGGTGGATTACCAACACCAACCCTTGAGATGCGCATCCCATCAGACCAGTCTTGCTAAAAGCTTGATGGTGAGGGCAAAGAGCAGTGGGCTTAATCAGGAATTCCACGGATAGTGCGCCATTAAACCTGGACCCGGGATGTTGGACGTGCGTAAAGCACTGATATCATCACGCGGAACCGGGGTCCGTAACACATATGGTGCAATAACGCTTCTAAGTAAGTACAATCTAAAGTGTTGAAGGCTTTTTGGAAATCGGCAAAAAACAGCGCCAATTCGCCGGATAATTTCTCCGAAGGAGCTAGGGCGCCGTGTAAGCATCTAATCCAGTGCTGGGTACCACGGTTTGACATAAAGCCACATTGATCAGGGTGAATCAGGAAAGTCAGAACCTGGAGGATTCTCGATGTTTGTATTTTGGCGTAGATTATAACGTCTGCGTTGTTAAGGGAAATAGGACAGTATGTTTCCAGATCGATCGAGGGCGGAGTAGTTTTCAGAATTATGACAATAATTGCAAGATCTACCTCACTAGGAAACGAGCCCTGGGCAATGGCCTTTAAGTAGAATTGAAGGAGGTGGGGGACTATGGTATTGTGAAACTTGGAGTGACACTCCATTGGAAAACTTTCTGAGCCGGAGGTCTTCCCAGATTTCCGGCCGGTAATGGCGGACTGTATTTCCTCGATAGTGAGTGGGTCTTTTAAAACCTTGCTTTGAGCCGAAGTCAGAGAGGGGAGGGGAATGTCAATAAGGAGCAGTTGGGTTGTCGTCATAGGGTGCCGGAAGTTGAAAGCAGAATGTCGCCTATAACAGGTTGCAAAAACCTTTGTGATCTCAGAGGCTGTGTTCACAACCGATCCCAGCTCGCTCAAAATCTCTGGAATAAATCGGGAGGCAATATTGCAGGTTGCCAGTGATATAAGAGAGTCCTATTCTTTTTGCAATGTTCATAGACCCGCTGGGTGGTTGTTCTCCAGCAACCACGTGCCTCACTTAAGAGGAGTTGTCATAACACGGTTCTGTATAAGTCAAACTGTCAGATAAGTGCCTCAGTAGAGTCGCTAGTCAATATTGATTCATTATCAAGTATACGGGCTTCTAAGTCTGCAATGTCATGTTGTCTATCATGCTCCGGACGCTTAAGGTAGCTTCTTGCCCAACCTCGGATTACAGGTTTATTGGCCTCCCAGAGAGTACCAGAACTCAGCACGGATCTCATATTAGTGTCAAAGTAGGAGATGATCTCGCTGGACAAGTGTCCCACTAGGCCTTTATCCATCAAATGCCATGCATTGAAATGCCACATTGGATGTATGGAGGTGGGGGAATCACCCATTAGAGGAGTTGCAGAGGACGGTCTGAGATGCCTCGAGGGAGGATTGACATTCCCATATTAGCATATAGATCCAGCATCAACAAGAAAACATATTCGATGCAGGATAGAGATTTGGCAGATGCTGACAAGGTGGTAATAAGCTCTCTTGCTCGGTTCCATGTCTGCCAGCCATCACAGAGGCCTAACGAGGTCAGCCAAGCATTTAGAGAGTGGGAATGAGTATGTCAATCGTGTGAGGATGGACCAGATATATCCAGGAGAGGGTCAACAACCGCATAGAAGTCGCCGCCTAAAAGCAGGAAACTTCCAGGCAGATCTGACACAAGTTGAGTCAGGTTGTGGAAGGCTTGTGTATGCAAGTGTGGTGGGATATATACACTGAAAATGTGTTATTGTTTTCCCTCTAACTCACCCGTGAGCCCCACATATCTGCCTAGAGGGTCGCGGAAGACATGGGTGATGACTATGGGAAATGTCTTATGAATAAGGATCCCTCTGCATCCCCTGGTAAAACCTGCATGGAATATACGGTTGTAACCGAATTCCCAGAGGAAGGGGCAGTTCATACCCTGAAGCTGGGTCTCTTGCAGCAGGGATATTGTGTGGTGGTGTCAATGTATAAATTTAAGGACCATCATCCGTTTGACACAGTCTAAGAGACCATTGGTATTCCAAGAAAGGAAACTGTAGCATGGCATCTATTCTGCAGGATGGAAGAGTGTTCGTGTATGTGGAAGAGAGCGGGTAAGGTGGCCGCTAAGGGGAGACTGTAAACAGAAGCAAAAGAAATTCTGAGAAAACAAAAATGTATAACATACAACCAAGGGTAATAGAACTTAGACCCACAACATGGCCCTCAACTACCCCCACCCTACAGCTACACCTGGAAGCATCTGACACCCAAAACCATTCTCAAAACCCCATGAAACACATAATGGGGACTTTGATGAAGATCTCCCCCATGTGAGAGGATAACCTAAAGGGATAGAAGCATAAGTAGACACCTTGGGTCAAGGGTAGTTGAGTTATATTGCAACCAATGTTAAGAAATCATGGTGGAGCCACCTGGAGAGACAGGTCGCCAGGGCCGGTCGTGTCCTCTAGTGTGGGAGAGTCCTGGGGGAGTTGGCATGTTGCTCTGTCTCAAGGGCGAGGCTGCCACCAAGGGTGGTCAGTGTCAGAAGATGCTGGGGATTGAGCTAAGCCTCCCTTACTGCCTTTCGATTCACGACGTCGACAAGATTCATGATGGGTTTTAGGTGGTTGCAAGGAGCAAGAGGCATTTTGGTTAGCAATCCTGAGCTGGCCATGACTGTGGAGGAATCTCAGCTCCGTGGCACACTCCCACGTTGCCTCCAGGGTGTCAAAAATAGGTACTGGATCTGTGAACCACTCTCAGTCTGACAGGGAAGAGCAACACATAGGGGAGGGACTTGGCCCTAAGCTTTTGCTTCACCACATCAAAGGATTTCTGTTGTTGTTGGGTCACCTTTGTATAGTCTGGGAATATCATTATATGTGTGCATTGATACAAAAGAGTTCCTTGAGTGCATGCCGTGCACAGAACAGTGTCAAGGTCCGGTAGTTGAGTAGCTGGGTGATCAGCGGAAAGGGGCAACCCCAACGGGGGTTTAAGTGTCAGTGAGCTGTGAGCCTGTTTCACCACAAACCATGGGGCGATGACACCTTTGGGTATCCAGGATTTAAAACAAAACAATAGGAGAGCAAGGGAAATGTGGGGTGCGTCCGTATCCCCGGTATAATGATATGTTAAACAAAGAAGGACGAACCCTCTGTGTGGATGTGGTACAATCACTAGTCTGGTTGGTACATGAACCCACTAGGTTAGTTTAAAAGACCCCTCACACACCAACCTAGTTGGTGTCATGCTTCATCATTGGGGTCCCAACCGGGTGGCCGAATGCCGCCCGGTTGTGCTACGACGCCTCGTTACAGCGGAGCTGGTTTGGTGTAAATATGTGATGTGAATTAAAAATATCTCTGAAAATCCTTGCCTGTAAACTTTATTAGTGGCGGCTCAGGATATGGTTAAAAATGAGTGTAGTGCAACTAGAATCGGAGATTATTATCCCTAGTTGACTATGTGAATGGTCGACATGTTTCAGCCCGCAATAGGGATTATGAGGGGCTTTCTTCAGGACCGGGTGGTGAAAAAGTGAGTGGCAAAGTGGGTAGTGCCACGTGAGAAGAATAAAAAAGTACCTACACACGCGCTAAGGTGTGTGGACTGCGTGTCTACGTACTTACGGACACTTGAAAAAAACCTGTGGGAGGAAAGAAGACAGCACAAAACATGTATATACAATATAGTTAAGCAACATAAAATGCAATCTTACATCGGTACTATGGGCTAGTACAAAGACCGACCCTGTGATTGTACGCATTATCTAGACGAGGTGGGACATGCTGCATGCGAAAAGTGACAAGCAGCCTATAATGATCGCCCCGGTCTTATAGATGCTATGAAGCTGAGAAGCTTACAGTGAGATCCAAGTGGTTAAGTTTGCTCAGGGTGGTGAACAGAACATAATTTGTCGCAAGTCATCACCCTTTAATTACTGGTGAGCAGGTAGGGGCCACCGTGATTGGTGGTCATGTGGGGCACTATGCGGAAAATATCCGCGATAGGTAGTGCCTAGCAAGAGAGTAGGCATTCGTGATCATGCGGCGCGCCTGGCGGGAGCGTTTAGCACCGGTGATCATGCGGCGCGCTGAAGCTATGTTTAAAAACAATTAAAAAAGGAGAGCACTTCTGCTAGCAACGCTGTATGTAGAAGCATAATTACACTATGTGTGAAATTGGGCAGCCGATCGAGACTCGGGAGGGGTCACATCCGATGACCGAATCTGGGGAAAAGTGAAAAAGTGAAAATTGAGATGAGCACGGAAAACACAAGCGTGCTCAGGTCCTGATGTGGAAAAAGAAGAAGTTACGCAACCTTACTTGGTATCGGGGTGGAACCTGTCTGAGAACCTAGTGTGGTATCCCGTCGTCCCGGCTGGTGTGTAGCGCGGGGAAGATCGTACTATTTAAGCCTGTGTCATCTCTGGGGTACGTGCCAGTATGCTCTTAGAGGAAACACGGAAGAGCGCTGCCGTGCGCAGTCAATCGGCCGCATCCAGGAGCCCTGAATGCGGCGGAAGGGTGCGCATGCGCTATGGTACTGACGGGAAATGGGAAACGGGGCGGCCATATTGGAACGACCCGGGAAGGTAGGACTGGAAGCACAGTGGCCAAGGTTCCCTAAACTAAGGGCCTCTGTAAAGGAACGGCCCGAAGTGAGGAAACGTACATTGGAGTTAAATGCAGAGAATTGAAGAAGACAAGGAGGGATGGCGATGCACGGCTAGATGTGCAGGGGGCCCAGAATAAGGGCATTAAGATTAGGCCATAGGTGGATAAAGGCTACTCTGTGGGGGTGCCATCTCTGTTAGAGCTCAGCTGCAGGAGAGGTGCTCAATGGAAGGTGACCAGTGATGTGATGGAATAGTATTTAGGTTCTCCTGAGACTGTTCCAAGGAATGCTGTCATTGAGGCCAATTTTGTCGCTGGACAGGCGATAAATCCATCTTTGCTCCTTCTTGAGGAGACGGCTCTGGATATTTGGTAGACTCGGGTCCAGTGCTTCTATGATGACCCAGCGCATATCATTGGTCGTGTGGCCCACTTCAATGAAGTGTTTAGTCATGCGGGTTGTGTTTTTCTTACAGCGTATAGTACTGCGATGTTCGCAGATCCTTCTCTTGATCTTGCGATTGGTCATGCCAATATAGATGAGATTGCAAGGGCAGGTAATACGGTAAATCACGTGTTCTGTGTTACAGTTTGTATGTTGTCTCAGTTGCCAGGTTTTCCCTGGTTCCAAACTGAGGCTTTTGGTGGTTTCGGTGATATGGCACACGCTGCAGTTGCCACAGGGAAAGTGGCCCACCACGCCCGGGAGCCCCCAGGCATTGAGGACAGTGTGAACTGGCCTCTGTTGTGGTTTAGGTCGGGTGGAGACTATTGCGTCTTTGATTGATCGGGCTCTCTTGTTGGAGAGAAGAGGAAGTTCCCAATCAAAATTGCCAGTCTTCAGTATTTTCCAGTTTTTGCGAATGATTTGTGAGACTTTGTGAGAGACGGCGTTGTATGTGGTCACACACGTGAGTGGCGACAGTGTCGATTCTCGTGCTGGTGTTTCAATCAGTCCCTCACGGTTCTGATTCCTGGCCCTTTTGTTGGCTTTGTCTGTAATCCATTTGGGGTAGCCCCGCTGACGTAGTTTGTCATTTAGATCTCTGGCTTGGGATTTGTAGTCTCCTATTTCACTGCAGTTTCTACGAAGCCGGAGATACTGGCCGTAGGGGAGATTCTCCCACAGTGATCTGGGATGGAAGCTTGTGAAGTGTAGAAGGGAATTGCGGGCAGTGGTTTTGAAATGGGTTTTGCTCTTCAGTCCTCCTCCTACTGCTTCAATGTCCAAGTCGAGGAATGTAGTCTTGTATCTGTCAGAGCTGTGTGTGAAACGAAGGTTAGGATCACATGTGTTAAGCCATTCACAGAATGTAGTGAGTGAGACGTTGTTGCCTTCCCAGATCAGTAAGATATCGTCGATGTAACGTTTGTAGAATCTGATTTGGGGAAAGCGTGACTGGTTGTTGTTGAGTAGTTATTTGGTCTCGAAGTCATAGACGTAGAGGCCGGCCACGCTGGGGGCAAAAACGCTCCCCATGGAAGTGCCGTACTTCTGTAGGAAGAGCCGGCCTTCAAACTCAAAGAAATTCTCTTTGAGTGCAAGTGTGGCACAATCAAGAACAAACGTTTTGGAGGTTCGGTATTGCCAATTGGTGTCATTGATGGCAGATTGCAGTACCTGTAGGGTATCATCTTGCGGGAGACTGGTATACAGGCTCTCCACGTCAAGACTGACCAAAAAAGAAGTGTCTGGATTGTAAGATAAAGAGTTAATGAGGCCAAGTAAGTCTTTGGTGTCTTTGAGGTAAGTGCTAGTGCATTGAACCAATGGTTGCAGGAAATGGTCACAATAGCGTTAGAGGGGTTCCAGCAGGGATCCTATGCCTGATACGATGGGGCGTCCAGGCGGAGGTGTTTTGTTTTTGTGCGTTTTTGGCACAATGTAAAAATATGGTATTTTACCCGGCGTGGTGGTTAGAAATTTAGCCTCGCTCTTAGTGATATGGCCTCTAGTCTCGGCATCTTCCACAAGAGTGAGGATGCGTATTTTCAGGTCTTCACTGGGATCATGTGTGAGTCTTTCATAGTTCTTGGTGTCGTTCACTAGTCGGTGACATTCTCGCTGATAATCATCTTTGTTCAGAATGACGGTCCCGCCGCCATTGTCAGCTGGTTTTATTACAATATCAATATTTGTCTTCAATGATTGAAGGGCTTGGCGTTCTGTCTTACTCGTGTTCTGGTAGACATTATTGTCCTTCAGTGCTTCGATCTCTTTGAATACAGTTTGCTCATAGACAAGTATTTCTGGTGGTATAGAGCAAGGTGGAGGGATGAAGCTCGACTTGACTCTGAAGGAGGTGTCTCCCTGTGATGCTGTCCCAGATGGAAGAGAATTTTCGAAGAAAGCTTTTAGCTTGAGCTTACGAAAAAACTCGGCTAGTTCGCAGTGCAGATTGAATTTATCAAGTCTTGCTGTGGGTGCGTAACCAAGTCCTTTCTCTAGGACTGCCTGCTCTGCTGATGTAAGAACATGAGTGGATAAATTGGTGACCAGGCTCATCGCATGCTCGGGCCTGGCTGCTGGCCTTGGGTTTTGCTCCTCGTCTGGGCTCCTTGTAATGGGTCGTCTTCCCAGTGGACCTGGTTCCCTCTGCGTCTCCTTCCGCGTCCTCGTTGGCCTCTGTCTAAAAAAGGTTGCCGTTGGTTTCGGTTCATATATGGCGGTGGTGGTCCAAAGGGCGGATTCCAGCCATATCCAAAATGAGGATGCATCTGAGGATACATTGGGGGGTATTGCATATTGGGTCCTGGTAATCCTTGAACCCATGGGTTTTGCCAGCCTATGTTGCCACCTCTTCCTTGTTGTCATCTCCGATAGCTGCCCGTGCTGGAGCTGCTACTGCCCGATGAGTCATCATCAGAGGATGCACCCGATGTATCTGTTTTTTTGGGGGGTTGATAGTCCGCATCTGCATATGGATAGGTCTTTGTGTAGGAGAATTTTTTGAGGTCTTTCTGGAATTTATTTATCTTGGATTGCGTGAGGCTCTCCTTGTATTCATTGACCTCTTTGTTGGTTTCATCAAGTTTTTTCTTGAACGCAGTAAGTGTTGTTTTGAAGTGAGTCTCAGTTGCTTGAATCTCGATGAGAAAGGCTTCAGAGAGACGTGTGGCTGTTTGAATGATTAAGATAATCCAGTCACGTGTGCATCGCCATGCTATTTGGGCCCAGTCTTTTCGGAAGGTGGCGTCATCTAAGAAGATTCGCGGGGCATTCATGACAATAAGTCCTCTGGGTGCTGTATTATTTCTAAGGTACTCAGTCAGGATGACGCCGTGAAGGATTGTCCTTATGCAATTTCGCTTTTTCTCATTAAGGCTCTCCCAGTCAGCAGTTTGTGCAATTGACGTTGCCAAGTTGAAGTCTGCCAACAAGGGAGGGTTGTCTAAAATATTGTTGACATCGTCCAATGTGAACCCCAAGCCCTGGTTTTCTGCCATAGTGTGTATGCGTGCTATGCAGATGTTGTATTCAAGAAGAACGGTAAAAATGTATTAGCTCTCACAGCTGTACGCTGCGTATATATAACAAAACAATAGGAGAGCAAGGGAAATGTGGGGTGCGTCCGTATCCCGGTATAATGATATGTTAAACAAAGAAGGACGAACCCTCTGTGTGGATGTGGTACAATCACTAGTCTGGTTGGTTCATGAACCCACTAGGTTAGTTTAAAAGACCCCTCACACACCAACCTAGTTGGTGTCATGCTTCATCATTGGGGTCCCAACCGGGTGGCTGAATGCCGCCCGGTTGTGCTACGACGCCTGGTTACAGCGGAGCTGGTTTGGTGTAAATATGTGATGTGATGTGAATTAAAAATATCTCTGAAAATCCTTGCCTGTAAACTTTATTAGTGGCGGCTCAGGATATGGTTAAAAATGAGTGTAGTGCAACTAGAATCGGAGATTATTATCCCTAGTTGACTATGTGAATGGTCGACATGTTTCAGCCCGCAATAGGGATTATGAGGGGCTTTCTTCAGGACCGGGTGGTGAAAAAGTGAGTGGCAAAGTGGGTAGTGCCACGTGAGAAGAATAAAAAAGTACCTACACACGCGCTAAGGTGTGTGGACTGCGTGTCTACGTACTTACGGACACTTGAAAAAAACCTGTGGGAGGAATGAAGACAGCACAAAACATGTATATACATTATAGTTAAGCAACATAAAATGCAATCTTACATCGGTACTATGGGCTAGTACAAAGACCGACCCTGTGATTGTACGCATTATCTAGACGAGGTGGGACATGCTGCATGCGAAAAGTGACAAGCAGCCTATAATGATCGCCCCGGTCTTATAGCTGCTATGAAGCTGAGAAGCTTACAGTGAGATCCAAGTGGTTAAGTTTGCTCAGGGTGGTGAACAGAACATAATTTGTCGCAAGTCATCACCCTTTAATTACTGGTGAGCAGGTAGGGGCCACCGTGATTGGTGGTCATGTGGGGCACTATGCGGAAAATATCCGCAATAGGTAGTGCCTAGCAAGAGAGTAGGCATTCGTGATCATGCGGCGCGCCTGGCGGGAGCGTTTAGCACTGGTGATCATGCGGCGCGCTGAAGCTATGTTTAAAAACAATTAAAAAAGGAGAGCACTTCTGCTAGCAACGCTGTATGTAGAAGCATAATTACACTATGTGTGAAATTGGGCAGCCGATCGAGACTCAGGAGGGGTCACATCCGATGACCGAATCTGGGGAAAAGTGAAAAAGTGAAAATTGAGATGAGCACGGAAAATACAAGCGTGCTCAGGTCCTGCTGTGGAAAAAGAAGAAGTTACGCAACCTTTCTTGGTATCGGGGTGGAACCTGTCTGAGAACCTAGTGTGGTATCCCGTCTTCCCGGCTGGTGTGTAGCGCGGGGAAGATCGTACTATTTAAGCCCGTGTCATCTCTGGGGTACGTGCCAGTATACTCTTAGAGGAAACACGGAAGAGCGCTGCCGTGCGCAGTCAATCGGCCGCATCCAGGAGCCCTGAATGCGGCGGAAGGGTGCGCATGCGCTATGGTACTGACGGGAAATGGGAAACGGGGCGGCCATATTGGAACGACCCGGGAAGCTAGGACTGGAAGCACAGTGGCCAAGGTTCCCTAAACTAAGGGCCTCTGTAAAGGAATGGCCCGAAGTGAGGAAACGTACATTGGAGTTAAATGCAGAGAATTGAAGAAGACAAGGAGGGATGGCGATGCACGGCTAGATGTGCAGGGGGCCCAGAATAAGGGCATTAAGATTAGGCCATAGGTGGATAAAGGCTACTCTGTGGGGGTGCCATCTCTGTTAGAGCTCAGCTGCAGGAGAGGTGCTCAATGGAAGGTGAGCAGTGATGTGATGGAATAGTATTTAGGTTCTCCTGAGACTGTTCCAAGGAATGCTGTCATTGAGGCCAATTTTGTCGCTGGACAGGCGATAAATCCATCTTTGCTCCTTCTCGAGGAGACGGCTCTGGATATTTGGTAGACTCGGGTCCAGTGC
This sequence comes from Calotriton arnoldi, assembly GCA_963921515.1. Lineage (NCBI taxonomy): Eukaryota > Metazoa > Chordata > Amphibia > Caudata > Salamandridae > Calotriton > Calotriton arnoldi. The sequence goes on along the minus strand of CAWUFW010006839.1, from coordinate 98,249 downwards.
TTCTATGATGACCCAGCGCATGTCATTGGTCGTGTGGCCCACTTCAATGAAGTGGTTAGTCATGCGGGTTGTGTTTTTCTTACAGCGTATAGTACTGCGATGTTCGCAGATCCTTGTCTTGATCTTGCGATTGGTCATGCCAATATAGATGAGATTGCAAGGGCAGGTAATACGGTAAATCACGTGTTCTGTGTTACAGTTTGTATGTTGTCTCAGTTGCCAGGTTTTCCCTGGTTCCAAACTGAGGCTTTGGTGGTTTCGGTGATATGGCACACGCTGCAGTTGCCACAGGGAAAGTGGCCCACCACGCCCGGGAGCCCCCAGGCATTGAGGACAGTGTGAACTGGCCTCTGTTGTGGTTTAGGTCGGGTGGAGACTATTGCGTCTTTGATTGATCGGGCTCTCTTGTTGGAGAGAAGAGGAAGTTCCCAATCAAAATTGCCAGTCTTCAGTATTTTCCAGTTTTTGCGAATGATTTGTGAGACTTTGTGAGAGACGGCGTTGTATGTGGTCACACATGTGAGTGGCGACAGTGTCGATTCTCGTGCTGGTGTTTCAATCAGTCCCTCACGGTTCTGATTCCTGGCCCTTTTGTTGGCTTTGTCTGTAATCCATTTGGGGTAGCCCCGCTGACGTAGTTTGTCATTTAGATCTCTGGCTTGGGATTTGTAGTCTCCTATTTCACTGCAGTTTCTACGAAGCCGGAGATACTGGCCGTAGGGGAGATTCTCCCGCAGTGATCTGGGATGGAAGCTTGTGAAGTGTAGAAGGGAATTGCGGGCAGTGGTTTTGAAATGGGTTTTGCTCTTCAGTCCTCCTCCTACTGCTTCAATGTCCAAGTCGAGGAATGTAGTCTTGTATCTGTCAGAGCTGTGTGTGAAACGAAGGTTAGGATCACATGTGTTAAGCCATTCACAGAATGTAGTGAGTGAGACGTTGTTGCCTTCCCAGATCAGTAAGATATCGTCGATGTAACGTTTGTAGAATCTGATTTGGGGAAAGCGTGACTGGTTGTTGTTAAGTAGATATTTGGTCTCGAAGTCATAGACGTAGAGGCCGGCCACGCTGGGGGCAAAAACGCTCCCCATGGAAGTGCCGTACTTCTGTAGGAAGAGCCGGCCTTCAAACTCAAAGAAATTCTCTTTGAGTGCAAGTGTGGCACAATCAAGAACAAACGTTTTGGAGGTTCGGTATTGCCAATTGGTGTCATTGATGGCGGATTGCAGTACCTGTAGGGTATCATCTTGTGGGAGACTGGTATACAGGCTCTCCACGTCAAGACTGACCAAAAAAGAAGTGTCTGGATTGTAAGATAAAGAGTTAATGAGGCCAAGTAAGTCTTTGGTGTCTTTGAGGTAAGTGCTAGTGCATTGAACCAATGGTTGCAGGAAATGGTCACAATAGCGTTAGAGGGGTTCCAGCAGGGATCCTATGCCTGATACGATGGGGCGTCCAGGCGGAGGTATTTTGTTTTTGTGCGTTTTTGGCACAATGTAAAAATATGGTATTTTACCCGGCGTGGTGGTTAGAAATTTAGCCTCGCTCTTAGTGATATGGCCTCTAGTCTCGGCATCTTCCACAAGAGTGAGGATGCGTATTTTCAGGTCTTCACTGGGATCATGTGTGAGTCTTTCATAGTTCTTTTTGTCGTTCAATAGTCGGTGACATTCTCGCTGATAATTATCTTTGTTCAGAATGACGGTCCCGCCGCCCTTGTCAGCTGGTTTTATTACAATATCAATATTTGTCTTCAATGATTGAAGGGCTTGGCGTTCTGTCTTACTCGTGTTCTGGTAGACATTATTGTCCTTCAGTGCTTCGATCTCTTTGAATACAGTTTGCTCATAGACAAGTATTTCTGGTGGTATAGTGCAAGGTGGAGGGATGAAGCTCGACTTGACTCTGAAGGAGGTGTCTCCCTGTGATGCTGTCCCAGATGGAAGAGAATTTTCGAAGAAAGCTTTTAGCTTGAGCTTACGAAAAAACTCGGCTAGTTCGCAGTGCAGATTGAATTTATCAAGTCTTGCTGTGGGTGCGTAACCAAGTCCTTTCTCTAGGACTGCCTGCTCTGCTGATGTAAGAACATGAGTGGATAAATTGGTGACCAGGCTCATCGCATGCTCGGGCCTGGCTGCTGGCCTTGGGTTTTGCTCCTCGTCTGGGCTCCTTGTAGTGGGTCGTCTTCCCAGTGGACCTGGTTCCCTCTGCGTCTCCTTCCGCGTCCTCGTTGGCCTCTGTCTAAAAAAGGTTGCCGTTGGTTTCGGTTCATATATGGTGGTGGTGGTCCAAAGGGCGGATTCCAGCCATATCCAAAATGAGGATGCATCTGAGGATACATTGGGGGGTATTGCATATTGGGTCCTGGTAATCCTTGAACCCATGGGTTTTGCCAGCCTATGTTGCCACCTCTTCCTTGTTGTCGTCTCCGATAGCTGCCCGTGCTGGAGCTGCTACTGCCCGATGAGTCATCATCAGAGGATGCACCCGATGTATCTGTTTTTTTGGGGGGTTGATAGTCCGCATCTGCATATGGATAGGTCTTTGTGTAGGAGAATTTTTTGAGGTCTTTCTGGAATTTATTTATCTTGGATTGCGTGAGGCTCTCCTTGTATTCATTGACCTCTTTGTTGGTTTCATCAAGTTTTTTCTTGAACGCGGTAAGGGTTGTTTTGAAGTGAGCCTCAGTTGCTTGAATCTCGATGAGAAAGGCTTCAGAGAGACGTGTGGCTGTTTGAATGATTAAGATAATCCAGTCACGTGTGCATCGCCATGCTATTTGGGCCCAGTCTTTTCGGAAGGTGGCGTCATCTAAGAAGATTCGCGGGGCATTCGTGACAATAAGTCCTCTGGGTGCTGTATTATTTCTAAGGTACTCAGTCAGGATGACGCCGTGAAGGATTGTCCTTATGCGATTTCGCTTTTTCTCATTAAGGCTCTCCCAGTCAGCAGTTTGTGCAATTGACGTTGCCAAGTTGAAGTCTGCCAACAAGGGAGGGTTGTCTAAAATATTGTTGACATCGTCCAATGTGAACCCCAAGCCCTGGTTTTCTGCCATAGTGTGTATGCGTGCTATGCAGATGTTGTATTCAAGAAGAACGGTAAAAATGTATTAGCTCTCACAGCTGTACGCTGCGTATATATAACAAAACAATAGGAGAGCAAGGGAAATGTGGGGTGCGTCCGTATCCCCGGTATAATGATATGTTAAACAAAGAAGGACGAACCCTCTGTGTGGATGTGGTACAATCACTAGTCTGGTTGGTACATGAACCCACTAGGTTAGTTTAAAAGACCCCTCACACACCAACCTAGTTGGTGTCATGCTTCATCATTGGGGTCCCAACCGGGTGGCCGAATGCCGCCCGGTTGTGCTACGACACCTGGTTACAGCGGAGCTGGTTTGGTGTAAATATGTGATGTGATGTGAATTAAAAATATCTCTGAAAATCCTTGCCTGTAAACTTTATTAGTGGCGGCTCAGGATATGGTTAAAAATGAGTGTAGTGCAACTAGAATCGGAGATTATTATCCCTAGTTGACTATGTGAATGGTCGACATGTTTCAGCCACGCAATAGGGATTATGAGGGGCTTTCTTCAGGACCGGGTGGTGAAAAAGTGAGTGGCAAAGTGGGTAGTGCCACGTGAGAAGAATAAAAAAGTACCTACACACGCGCTAAGGTGTGTGGACTGCGTGTCTACGGACTTACGGACACTTGAAAAAAACCTGTGGGAGGAAAGAAGACAGCACAAAACATGTATGTACATTATAGTTAAGCAACATAAAATGCAATCTTACATCGGTACTATGGGCTAGTACAAAGACCGACACTGTGATTGTACGCATTGTCTAGACGAGGTGGGACATGCTGCATGCGAAAAGTGACAAGCAGCCTATAATGATCGCCCCGTTCTTATAGATGCTATGAAGCTGAGAAGCTTACAGTGAGATCCAAGTGGTTAAGTTTGCTCAGGGTGGTGAACAGAACATAATTTGTCGCAAGTCATCACCCTTTAATTACTGGTGAGCAGGTAGGGGCCACCGTGATTGGTGGTCATGTGGGGCTCTATGCGGAAAATGTCCGCGATAGGTAGTGCCTAGCAAGAGAGTAGGCATTCGTGATCATGCGGCGCGCCTGGCGGGAGCGTTTAGCACTGGTGATCATGCGGCGCGCTGAAGCTATGTTTAAAAACAATTAAAAAAGGAGCTCATCTCAATTTTCACTTTTTCACTTTTCCCCAGATTCGGTCATCGGATGTGACCCCTCCCGAGTCTCGATCGGCTGCCCAATTTCACACATAGTGTAATTATGCTTCTACATACAGCGTTGCTAGCAGAAGTGCTCTCCTTTTTTAATTGTTTTTAAACATAGCTTCAGTGCGCCGCATGATCACCAGTGCTAAGCGCTCCCGCCAGGCGCGCCGCATGATCACGAATGCCTACTCTCTTGCTAGGCACTACCTATCGCGGATATTCTCTGCATAGTGCCCCACATGACCACCAATCACGGTGGCCCCTACCTGCTCACCAGTAATTAAAGGGTGATGACTTGCGACAAATTATGTTCTGTTCACCACCCTGAGCAAACTTAACCACTTGGATCTCACTGTAAGCTTCTCAGCTTCATAGCATCTATAAGACCGGGGCGATCATTATAGGCTGCTTGTCACTTTTCGCATGCAGCATGTCCCACCTCGTCTAGATAATGCGTACAATCACAGGGTCGGTCTTTGTACTAGCCCATAGTACCTCATGTAAGATTGCATTTTATGTTGCTTAACTATAATGTATATACATGTTTTGTGCTGTCTTCTTTCCTCCCACAGGTTTTTTTCAAGTGTCCGTTAGTACGTAGACACGCAGTCCACACACATTAGTGCGTGTGTAGGTACTTTTTTATTCTTCTCACGTGGCACTACCCACTTTGCCACTCACTTTTTCACCACCCGGTCCTGAAGAAAGCCCCTCATAATCCCTATTGCGGGCTGAAACATGTCGACCATTCACATAGTCAACTAGGGATAATAATCTCCGATTCTAGTTGCACTACACTCATTTTTAACCATATCCTGAGCCGCCACTAATAAAGTTTACAGGCAAGGATTTTCAGAGATATTTTTAATTCACATCACATCACATATTTACACCAAACCAGCTCCGCTGTAGCCAGGCATTGTAGCACAACCGGGCGGCATTCGGCCACCCGGTTGGGACCCCAATGATGAAGCATGACACCAACTAGGTTGGTGTGTGAGGGGTCTTTTAAACTAACCTAGTGGGTTCATGTACCAACCAGACTAGTGATTGTACCACATCCACACAGAGGGTTCGTCCTTCTTTGTTTAACATATCCAGGATTTAAGCCAGTTCTCAAAAAACTCCATTGGTCTGGGGGTCTCAGTCCCTTCAGGAAATCCCACTAGGCGAAGATTGTTCCAGCAAGAGTGGTTTTTAGCATCTACCACTCACACCTCAAGGGTACGGACCGTAGATTGGAAAGTGGACATTGTGGTATTCATGTCTAAGGAAACATCTTTGAGGGTGGGTATGTGAGTCCCAACCTCCATGACCCGGCTCGCCACATTACAAAGATCTTGTCTTAGCAGCGCAACGTTGATCCCCACCTCCCCTATTCTTGACTCTAGGGTCTTTTTGGAGGTCTAGATAGCTTGCAGGATTGACTGAACATCTGGGGGACAATGCTGGTCTGTCGGGGGTCCCCTCCAGGAGATTTCTTCTAAGGGGTCGGGGTGGCAAACCTGTCGATCCTAGATTGGGAGCTTGAGATAGGGGGTTTGTCCTTCCCCATCCTCGCTGCTTTAGGGTCTCAACAAGGTGTAGGTAAACAGGAGGCCTTCAGTCAGCCGGTACAGGCACACAACCCAAGTTAGAGTGCTCCAGGTAGATGGATATTAATTTTTCCCAATTCGAACCTCTTCCGGGGCAACACAAGCAGTTGGGTGTGAAGGGCTACAGGCGCCAACTGGAGCGATCCCAATCAGCGGAGGGCTGGCTGTCACATGTAAGGGAGGGCCCTTAGATAGTCAATAGGTCAGCAGCGAGTCAGGGGGATGAAGTGGCAATGACCCTCTCTCATAGGAAGTCCAGTGTCTCACATTCAAGGGAGGGATCACTTGAAAAATTCAGGGCCAAGTGTATATCAGGAAATTCTAGTCATAGCACTCCCCCAAGTTCAAACAGAGGGCCAGGAGGCCCCAGGCCCACACACAGCACAGCCACCACCAGACAGGGCCCTCACCACACGGTCCTCAATTCCCACACAGCACCAGACTCACCAGTGCCCCAGCGGGCTCCAAAGTATCAGTGATTAGGGTCACCCGGGTCACTCACGAACACCTCTCAGCCTTCCATACCAAATGAAGAGTCGGTCAGACAGTAGAGAATACAAACCAATATATGTTTATTCAGATACGCTCGAGCGGAGCCCAGCCTGACCAGTCTCTTAGGAGTGCTGCAGAGAGGGACTGACATCAGCAAGCATCACGATACATTATGTACATTTCAGAACCAATGAAGGCACGCCCACAATGAAATTTTCCAAGCAGATGCAGCTAAACAAAGAAGTACAGAAGGGTAGGTTTCGATTCTGAGGCCGGGCACACACTATCTCCTACTCAAGGTCGCTCTGTCCGTGCCCGCCACTAGACTAGTGGGAGAAGGCCTCTATCTAGTGAGAAAGGTATGCGCAAATAAGAACAGTGTATTCATTAGCAAAACAGGGCCCAACCTTGGAGAAACGAAACTTACCACAACCCGTTTCTCTCTTCTAAGAGGAGAAGAGCAGTTTCAAACATGGTTCAAAATGGTGGCCAAACATAAAATGGTGCAGCGAATGCTAACTTACATAGAATAATGCACAAGCAAAAGGTAACAGAAACATTTTCATTCCCACAGCCTCTCCAGGGTCCGTGGGTTGACCCTCAGGAAGGATCCACACACTCAATGAGGGTTAAGGCCCACGCCCCTCCATGTGGGTTGTGGCTCTGTCAGTGCCCCACCGCCCTCACCAAACAGGCCGATGGTTTGGGAGCCTATTTTGGAGACCCCCACCATGCACTGCTGTGCACCACAAACTGCAGCTTGTCAGACAGCCCCAGCACCTCCAGTGCACCATGCGATTCAAGCATGCGGGCACTGCAGTGTGGTCCCTGGGATGTTGGTGTGAGGGCGTAGCACTGCCCAGCGGGAGTTGGCCACTCAGGTCCCAGCCAGAAGCCGATGGGCGACACACCTCACGAGTCACACCGGCGGCGAGGCCACAAGCAGGGTGGCCATCAGGAGGGTGCCCAGTTGCAGGGGCATCCCTGCGGAAAGAGTGCCTCTTCACAGTTCCCAGGCTACCACCATTTCACCCCAATCGCAGCATGGCCCAGCGTATCAGCATCTCTGTCCCTCTGTCTTCTCGGTGGCAGGTTGGAAGCCGATTGGTTCCAGTTTCCCCTTGCATGGGGAGGAATAGCGGGGTTTTAGGTGACTCAATGAGGGTTAAGGCCCACGCCCCTCCATGTGGGTTGTGGCTCTGCCAGTGCCCCACCACCCTCACCAAACAGGCGGATGGTTTGGGAGCCTATTTTGGAGACCCCCACCATGCACTGCTGTGCACCACAAACTGCAGCTTGTCAGACAGCCCCAGCATCTCCGGTGCACCACGCGATTCAAGCATGCAGGCACTGCAGTGTGGTCCCTGGGATGTTGGTGTGAGGGCGTAGCACTGCCCAGCGGGCAGTGGCCACTCAGGTCCCGGCCAGAAGCCGATGGGTGACACACCTCCCGGTTCACACCGGCGGCGAGGCCACAAGCAGGGTGGCCATCAGGAGGGTGCCCAGTTGCAGGGGCATCCCTGCGGAAAGAGTGCTGCTTCACAGTTCACAGGCTACCGCCAGTTCACCCCAATCGCAGCACGGCCTAGCCGTATCAGCATCTCTGTCCCTCTGTCTTCTCGGTGGCAGGTTGGAAGCCGATTGGGTCCAGTTTCCCCTTGCATGGGGAGGAATAGCGGGGTTTTAGGTGACCCAGGGTGGCAGGATTAGGGAGGATTACGGAGGAGGCCTCAGGAGCATTGCTAACATGCGTCCTCCATCTTGGCACTCTTGGCCATGCCCCCACCTTCCTTTTTAAAACATATGTCAATCTTAGGGTAGGCCCTGGACAGGCCAGAGGGCACGTTGCAGTATAGACATAAAGTGGGACATGTCATTTTAATTTTTACCTGCTCTGGTAGTGAAAAACTCTTAAATCTTTATTTCACTACTGCAGGGCCTATCACTCCCATAGGATAAAATAGAAGTTACCTTATATTTAAAAAGCTGTAATACACATATGGCAGCAGATAACCTGTTCATGTTTGGTGTCTTTGGAATTGTAATTACAAATTCTAACTTATATTGAAGTTGGATTTTAAATTACAATTTTGAAAACACCACTTTTAGAAAGTTGGCATTATTCCTGCCTTAGCCATTTAGTGACTGTAGCTTGTCTTTGTTCACATGAGTGGGTGTAGATGACAGTTGAGCTTTGTGTATTCCTCCTAGACAGCCACACCCAATAGGGAGCTAAGGTGTGCCTGGGTGGGCCATCATTGGCAGGAAGGGAAGGAGGAGCTGGGCACAGCCCCACTTACGCTTGAATAGGATGTATCCTGCTGCCACACAAAGGGCTGCATATCCCCTGTAGTTTGTCTGGAGTCAGGGTAGAGAAGGCAGGATGCCTGAGGACTTCAAAGGGAAACCTCTAGAAACTACTCCCCCACTTCAAAGGCACACCTGGGCATAAATACTGGACCTCCGACACCAACTCTTAAGTACACTTCTGGACCAGTGGATACTCTGCCAGGAAGAAGGTCTGCTATGCTGCTGTAAAGACTGCCACTCTGCTGGACTGCTGCTCTGAACAAACTGCTGCCCTGCTGTGCTGACCCGCTGCCTGCTGCCCTCTTGCCTGGGTAAGAAGAGAGCTGGACCTGCAACTTCACCCTTGAACCCAGGACACTAGAGTGATTCCAAGGGCTACTCTGCTGGCCTCATGCCCTGAGCCTCAGAGACATAAAAGGCTCCCTAACATCCTGTACCAGCCCCTGGTCTCAGCTGCAGTGAGTTCCAGACACACAAGTGGTGCCTCTCAGCTCCTGAACCCCTGGTGTGGCTCAAGAGAGCTGGATTCAAGCTTTTGAGCTTTAGCCAACAGCGAACAGGCCCATTCTCACCTAGAGCTCACCACTCACACCCCTAGGCAACACAAAGTTCCAGCAGTTGCCTCTTCACCCGAGAGCATTGACTGCTAGCCGGTACCCGACAGCACGGACCTCCAGCAAATCCCACTCCTGACCAGTGGTGGCTCCTCGAGGGAGTGCTGCGGGGTGGGGTAGGGGCAGGGTGGGGGGTAGTAAACTCCGGCATACGGCCGAACAGAGTTAAGTAAATAAAAAAATAAATAAAACGAATTACATTGCGCGTGCTGCAACGCCAAATCGGCAATGCAGCGCGCAATGTAATTTGTTTTATTTATTTATTTATTTACTTAACTCCGTTTGGCCGTATGCCGGAGTTTACTACCACCCCACCCTGCCCCTCCCCCGCCCCGCCCCACCGCCCGCAGCACTCCCTCGAGGAGCTGCCACTGCTCCTGACGCCAGCCGGCTCCTCGCATTACGCTGACGGCCTATAGCGACGCTATCCCTGCTCATCGTGGCCCCCTCCTTTGTGAATGGTACTCTTGGCATGAGTTTGAGAAGGTAAACTTCAGGGGGCCTAACTTGGTGACTGTAGCTGACCTGCACTCCATTGCGATTGGCCTAAAAGTGTGACTTTGACCTGGTCCAGCGCAACCAGACATCACAAGTTTGAGGTTTGCGCTTTTCTGAGCTATCTTCACTAAAATTGTTAAATATTTATAACTCATGTTCAACTGATTGGAATTTTTGTCATTTTGGTCTTATTTTATTTATTACATTTTTCTCTATTTTCCTAAACTGGTGTGGATCCTCTTGTTGTGTGTTTTCACTGTGTCACTGTTTGAAGTGTTGCACAAATACTTCACACATTGCCTCTAGGTTAAGCCTGACTGCTCTGTGTCAAGCTGCCTGGGTTTTGAGGACAAGTTAATTTGGAAATTGTTTGTGCCTTACCCTGACAAGAATTGTGGTTGCTGCTTCACCAGGGCTCATACCACAGTCAACCGGTAACCCATTTTCTCACACTGATGGCATCGGTGGGATTTGGACTTGTGTTTGTGCAGTGCCATAGAGTAATTTTGTGTAACATTACCACCCCACATAAATAATCTAAGACTAATTCAAGTTTTAAAATTCTCCCTGATTGGCTATTTTTGTTTTTCCAACTCTACCTTTATCCCAACTACTGGACAGTCTTAAACTATTCCTGCAGCAATGGAGTTTGAGCTGGCTAACCTAGAAAGTTACACAGTGGCTGAGCATAAACAGTTCTGCCAGGAAAGGGGACTACAGAAGAAGAAGGGCACTAAAAAGTTGGAGTTGCAGAATGCTCTGAGGGCCGGGGCAGAGGTCCACCAGTTGATGACAGTCACAGAGGAGCAGGATGATGAAGATGATGTAGAGGACCAGGTTCTGAACATCAGCCCTAAAATGCAATCTCCGGGGCAGGGGAGGGCCATTTCCCTGCATTGGAACCCCCTTCCAGAGCATAAAGCAGTGTTTGATCATATGGCCAGTCCCGAGAGGAGGGAAATACACTTTTTTAACCCCCCCTTTCCTCTGCCTCAGCTTGATGGATTGCCCGAAACTTTCCATGCACATCAAAATTCACCAGGGCATGTCGTTTGGAAGATTTCGTGAAGATTTGTCAAAATACACCAAAAATATAGGCTAGTCAAAAAACGCTTTTCTTATGGAAACATGGTCCTAAATATAAATACCTACTGGCGGCCACCAGTAGGTAATATGCATATATGTATAGGAAAAGGAGGGGTAAAAAAAGTGCTTTTCCCTGTTAATTCCAATAGATTCTTTAGACACGCCTGCAGCCCGAACCGCTGGACAGAATTACACCAAATTTGGCAGAAAGCTAGCTTTTGGTCCACAGATTGTGCTTTTTGCTATTTGGTATAAATCTGTTCAGTAAATGTTGAAAAATTTAAGGAAATTCAAATTTGTATATCTACTATTGCGGCTAATTTGCGACGAATCACGAATGCGCGTGCCAATATGAATGCCGGATTGGCTGGCTGCAACCTGAGCAGAGAGTTGCGGCCACTATTTTGGTTTATAGGAACAGTCCCTGGGGCTCCAATAAAATGGCAGAAAATGGCATAAGGGGTCAGGTTGGATGTGTGCTGACCCCATGGCTGGACTAGAGGGATCTTTAAGGGACCCCTGGTGTGTATAATATGTTGTGAAACTGTTTCTTTCCTCCATGCACGATATTCCCAAATTCGCCGTGACCATCATCACAGCCCCCCATGTAATGTTGCGACGAATTTCCGAATATAGCAGAAAAAAAATAGCAAAATACATTCACAGACTCATGTCAGACACGAATGCATTCACTCATAGACGCACTCAGAGACTCGTGCAGCTATTCAGACACCCACTGAGACACTCATATACCGGCTCACAGACCACACTCAGAGACTCATGCACCCACTCACATACCTTCTCACAATGCCATGCACCTAGTCACAGACCAACTCAGAGTCTCATGCATCCACTCACAGATGCACTCAAAGACTCATATACTTGCTCATGGACTCACTCAGATACTCATGCACCCACTCACAGACCCCATCAGACACTCAAGTACCCACTTACAGACAACCCAGAGACTCATGCACCCACTCACACACCCAATCAGAGACTCACACACCCACTCAGAGACTCACACACCCACTCAAACACCCACTCAGAATCAAGCCCACTCACAGACCCACTCAGACACTCATGCACCCACTTACAGACCCACTCAGAGTCTCATGCACCCAGTTACAGATCTATTCTAAGACTCATGCACCCACTCCAGACCCACTCAGAGACTCATGCACCCACTCACAAATCCACTCAGAAACGGGAAACAGCATTTACAACACTGTCTCCACAACGTGGTACCATTACAACGCGGTTGTTACAATGACCGCGTTGTTACCATGCATACCATTACATCGCAAGTCATTACTACGACTTCCTGTAGGGGGCGCACTGGTGTTGGATTTAGAATCCAACACCTTCCATGCTGTTGCACAAACTGGAGTAGGAATAGTAAAGAATACTATTCCTAAGTCCAGCGCGCACCCTACAGCAAGTCGTAGTAATGACTTGCGATGTAATGGTAGGCGTTATAACAACGTGGTCGTTGTAATGACCACGTTGTAATGGCATGTGATATATTTGCATGCGTTGTAAGGGTATATATTCCTCAGAAACTCACACACCCACTTACAGACCCACACAGTCACTCACACACCCATAGCACCACTCACAGACTCACACAAAGATCCATACAGCCACTCAAACACCTATCACAGACCAATACAGCTACTCATACACCCACTCACCAACCTATACAGCCACTCACACACCCATTCTCAAAGTTTACGGGTTACAGTTTGGACATCAAATTTTTAAAAAAAGGTTAAGGGGGCATTATAATTAGGAAATAGAATTGAAAAACCCCTTAGAAATTCACTGAAAAAAGCAAAGGTTATAGGGTCGTTATAGTTTTTTTTAAAAATATCTTTTTATTGGCATTTTAAATTAGTTTATACATTCTGTACATGTACATTCAGTCATGCCTATTCACTATATTTGCTAACCCATACAAGCCTGGATGTTACAAATCGTGCATATAAATAGAAATTGCACATTAAAAGTACATTCTTATTAACAGTTAGTCTTATGTTTTTCAATTCAGAATTCTGTACCATAGCATATATGTACTCAAGGTAGTTACTTCCACACTTAGCCAAGTTTATAGTATTAACTCATTCTATTCTATTAACACTAAACCATATATACCAAACTTTGTTGTGCTCAGTCTCTAGCATTTCTGTTGAAAATAGTATAGGCTATCGCATGCTTCTTGGTAGAGTGGGGTGAGTACTAGTCAGGACATCACATCTAGTTGTATATGCAGATATGTGCTATGTGTCAATTGAGGAGGGTTTTCTGGGGGGTCTAGTACTCTTGTGTTAACAATATGTTCACTAGGTTCTCCAGTTTCTTCCTCCCCTCCCTCTGAGTCTGTCATATTTCTGGTCTCCCAATCCCGCAGCACCTCTGCCCATAACTCCGCTATGGGACCTTTACGTATTCCCCGCGCATCATCTTTCTGTAGGGCCCTCAGTTCAGCTTTAGACCAAGCAGACACGTTTCTCTCCCATGCCTGTATTGAGGGTGCTGTGTGTGCCTTCCAATTTTGGGCTATCTTTTTTTGCACCAATACTAATGCCAGATCTACAAATCTGTTTACTATTTTTTGGCCTTTGGTCTGGGGAATAGGCCTAGCAAGCAGATCCCGGGTGTGTTTGGAAGGGATCTGGCCAACGTTTTACCAATCTCAGCCAGGACTTTCTCCCGGAATCCTATTAAATGTGGGCATTCCAAAGTCACATGTACAAAGCCAGCATCCTGTAGTCCACATATAGCGCATGATTGATCAGTGTCCCCTCTCATGACATTCAGTCTATGGGGTATCAGATACACCATATGCATATTATTAAATTGGATTGTTTTAAAATTAGAATTTCTTGACACATGTTTTCAAACCCATCAACGCTCATGACCATTCTTTATCTGTTAGTGGTTTCCCTACAATCTCCTACCATTGCCCCCTAGTCCGGTCGAGATTTTTTTTGACCGATTCCAGGAGTGCTCTATATATCCATTTTATCAGGTGCCTTGCTGTCCCAAGTTTCAGCAGCACTTGGAGCACTCTACTTGAAGCACTCTATGTGTGTCAGGCTCTGTGGAGCCTCCCTGCTACATATCTCGGATTGTTCGTGTCAGTGAATGGTAGGTCAAGAATTGCCCGTGGGGTAGATCATGTTGGGACATTAAATCATCTATGGGAATCAGGGCTCCCTGGTGAAAACAGTCTTCCACTACTGTAATCCCAGCCCTTATCCAGTCTACTAATTGGAGTCTTGGGTATGGAGCCAATGGATTCCCATGTGGGATTCCTATTAGCGATATATCAGGTGTGTAAGGATTAGTATCTCCTGTACACCGGAGGCATCTTTTCCAACAATATAGTGCAGTCTCAATAATATATTTGGATTTGGGAGTAATACTTTCTGGTGTAGTAGTTTGACTACCAACCATCCTGGATTGTTTCTCCCACTCATTTAATCTAGAAGCTCTAAGTACTGCCCATCCATCCACTTAGCTAACCACTGGAGCTGGGCAGCCAGGTAGAGTAGTTCAAAGTCTGGGGTGCCCAGTCCTCCTTCTTCAGGTGTCCTCTGCACTACCTCCAGTGCCACTTTATTCCACCCCTCATCCCAAATCAATTCCTGAAGTAGCTGGTTCAAGTCCGAAAACCATCGTGGGAGGATCACCACTGGAATATTCGTAAAATAATACAGCAATCTGGGCAACATAATCATTTTTGATAGTGCTATGCGGGCCATCTGTGACAGTCTAAGAGACTGCCAAAACGGTATAGACGATTTTAGGGATCTAACAACTGGGCTCAGGTTGCCCTCACATAAGTCTTCTAATGTATGGATAATTTGGATTCCCAGATATTTAAAGGAGCGGGAAGTCCATGTCAGGCCCCCTGGGAAATTCCCAGGCTGCGCAATGCCCGCCTGAAGCGGGAAGGCATAGGTCTTGGATTTATTGATCTTAAGTACCGCTAGGTCTGCATATTCTTCTAGCATGGTCAGGGTCAATTGTGCGCCAGTAACCCCATCTCTTAAATACAGCAGCAGATCATCCGCGTAGAGAGAGATCACATGGGGTCTCCGTCCCAACTGGATGCCAATATGATATTCCTGTTGCCGAAATGCTGCTGCTAGTGGTTCTATTGCTATAGCAAATAATAACGGGATAAAGGGCACCCCTGCCTAGTGCCTCTGTATATGTTATATGGTTCTGAGATTACCCCATTTGACCTAATTCGTGCAGATGGATGCTTGTAAAGTATTTTCACCCACCTGATCCAGTCCTCCTCTAATCCCATTCTATCCATCGTGTCTTCTAGGAAATCCCACTGTATCAAATCAAATGCCTTCTCCAGGTCTATTGATAATATGATTGCATCCGGGTACTGGTCTCGATCGGGATGATGTAATACATTGAACAGCCTGCGTAAGTTCCCAGAGGTGGATCTTGTCGGTACAAACCCGTTTTGGTCCATATGTATTAGGCTGCTCATATAGGGCAAAAGCCGTGTAGCTAATACTTTAACTCAAGATTTTAAAATTAACATTGAGCATCGAGAGGGGTGGAAGTCCGACACCTGTGGGTGCAGTTTATTAGACTTGGGAGTGGCACCACCAATGCATCCCTGGTTGAAGAAGGCAGCTCCCCTCTATCCCAGGCTTCTGTGTATAGTTCTTCTAACTTTGGAGCTAGAATCTGGGCGTATGTGGCATAGAACTCCATTGGCAGACCATCGGGCCTGGCGTTTTCCCTCTGACCATCTCTTTAAGCGCTGTCATGATTTCCATCACAGTTACCGGTCCCCCCAGCAGCACACGTTCGTCAGGGGATAAGAGTGCTAGGGGCATGGGTATTGAATAAGCCTTTATAGATTCTCGGCTTTGCACCTTTGGTTCAGAATATAGTGTGACATAATAACATCGGAATGATTTGTTTATTTCTTTAGGATGGTGCGTAATCACTTCCTCTGACAATCGTATCTGGGAGATGGGAGTTCTCCCGTATTCAGGTCGTACTGACCATGCAAGTAATCTACCTTCTCTACCTCCCTCCATATGTGCCCGCACCTGATATTCCCGTATATCAAAGCATTTCAGTCTTTCTAGTTTCTAGTACTTCGTCATAGCTTTGACCCAGGCCAAGTATCTTTGCATGAGCCTCGGCCTCTTTAGTCAAGTTAGCCTCCACCTCGTGCAGTTGGGATTCTAGGCTGGTGAGTTCCTCCAATATTGCCTACCTCTGTCTAACCCTATGTCCCTTGCATTTCCCTCTCAACACCACTTTGAAGGCTTCCCATTCAGTCGCCCTAGACCCGGTTACCCCCTGGTTAAACTGAATGTATTCTGTGACAGCCCTTGTAACAGAGTGCGAAACAGAGCATCCTCCAAGAGTGTGGGATGTAGTCTCCATGTAGGGGTTAATGTAGGTTCATGTATAGGACGGATGTGCAGTAGCAGTGGGTTATGGTCTGATATGGTATGCCCTAAGTATTCCGTGTGTGTAATAGATGGGCCCAGTCCACTTGAGGATACAAACATATCTAGTCTAGTATGTAGTTTATACAAGTGGGAATAGTACGAATAATCTCATGTGTTATCATGTTGTAACCTCCAGATATCTCCCATGTCCCATCTCCCCAACCATTCCCGAAACCCCTTGGTCACCTTGGCTACTGGGGTGTCATTCAGCGGAGGTGTTGACCTGTCTAAGGTGATATCGGCTACACAATTAAAAGCTCCTCCAAGCAATGTGTGGGAGGTGTCGAAAGTAGAAAGCTGTTTCGACAGTTGATCGAAGAATTGGACTTGTTCAGAATTTGGTATGTAAATGCTTTCTAGAAGGAACACCCTACCCAAGACCCTACCTTGTATCAGGACATATCTGCATTCCGGGTCTACGTGGACCTCACTCACATCAATGGGAGTATCTGCCCTTATCCATATTAGTGTGCCCCTTGAAAATGCAGAATATGTGGTGGGTATATCTGACCGCACCACCTACGCCTGAATCTAGCACTTTCTTCTAGCGTAAGATGCGTTTCCTGCAACATCGCCACTTGCACGCCACCGCATGTGAGGAAACTGTGAATTTTGTGCTGTTTAGCCATGGACCCCATTCTCTGTACATTCCAGGATATCATTTTAACTTCTTGGGGCCTGATTCATAGAACTAACTTACGTCAAAAACGTAAAGTTTGTACTTTTTGGTATTCACAGAATACACTTACTCATTTTGGTATTCACAGAATGCACTTACTCATTTTGGTATTCACAGAATGCACTTACTCATACTAACTTTATGTCCGCACTCGGGCCGGAGATTCCGGCCCGGAGGTGGAGACTCCGGCCCGGAGGTGGAGATTCCGGCCCGGAGGTGGAGATTCCGGCCCGATGGTGGAGATTCCGGCCGGTTGTGGAATCTCCGGCCCGAGTGCGGACATAAAGTTAGTATGAGTAAGTGCATTCTGTGAATACCAAAATGAGTAAGTGCATTCTGTGAATACCAAAATGAGTAAGTGTATTCTGTGAATACCAAAAAGTACTAACTTTACGTTTTTGACGTAAGTTAGTTCTGTGAATCGGGCCCTTGGTGTAGTAGCGGCATATCATAAAACAATCTGACCCATCATAATCCCCCCTCCTCTTCCCCTCCCCGCCTGTTGGTATTTCTACATGCAAGAGCAACAATCAATTAGAGACTTCCACATTTTCCCAACAAGTATCTCCCTCAACCCAGGGCAGCTTCGCAACGGCTTGCCGCCAAACCTGAAAAAAGGAAAAACCATTAGTGAAAGAATGTCCCTGGCGTCCACCTGTCAGCGAATATCTTGGTGGGGTTGTGGGAGGTACTGAACACCACTTGCTTCGTCTTCCTAGGCCTCAACATTTTCTGGCAGGGATATAGATCCCTCCTGCCGTTGGTAGACCCAGTGTCTCTCCCGCTATGTTCTCATATGATCTTTTGTTTGAGATGCTTTAGCTAATCTAAATTATGTTATCAGATGTCTGTGGGGTCACATTTGGCAGATCTCCGTCACTTCTGGCCGATGCCCCTGATTCAGATTTCTCTGCACTATGTTCTGAGGATTTCCTCAATCTATCCTTCTCTGTGGTTTGTGTCAGTACCTCGGCCACAGCCTGCAGCGCCGCCCTCCTTTCTCGAGCAGTCTGTGATGAGGATGGTTTCTGTAATGGTAAAATTCTGGCAAGTGTCGTAGCTGTTTTCGCTGTGGTTTGGGTGGTCTTGAGCTGTGGGGCCCCACCTGCCCTGTGGATCCATTTTTTCTGTAGGTTTCCAACCATGACCAAACCTCTTCCTGCGAGTCATAAAAATGTGTGGTGTCATCAAGCATGATTCATAACTTTGCCAGAAACATCAAGGAATATCTGATTCCCTCTGCTCACAGTGCTTTTTTCGCCTCCAGGAAGGAGGAGCGTTGGGCCTGTACCCTAGCAGTGAAATCGGGGAAAATGGACATCTTGCAATTGTCCACGGGATAAAGTCCAATGGCGCGGGCCTGCTGTATCAAAATGTCACGATCTTTGTAGTGCAATAGGCGTGCCACTACAAGCCGAAGTGGCCGCCCCGGAGCAGGTGGGCGAGACGGAACTCTGTGCGCTCTTTCTAGGGGAAAGAAAGGAGTTAATAAGCCTGGCTCCACTGTTGTTCTCAACCATTCTTCCAGATAATACCACCATATCTGAACTTTCTTTGGTTTCCGTCAGACCCACTACGCGTATGTTGTTGCGACTGTTACGCCCTTCAGCGTCTTCTGCCCTTCTTTCCAGGATATCCACCCTGGCAGTCAAATTTTCCAACTTGCTGGACATAGTTGCGTGATCTGGTTGTATCGTTTCGATCGTCTGTTCGACTGTTTCATCCTGTCCACTAGCTTGTGGTGTTCCACCTGCAGAAGGCCCAGACCAACAGACACCGCCCCAATATCTTCCTGCAGCGCTGTTTTCGTGTCTGTGATTGTTGCTAGTATTTTATCAAGGTGTTTGTGAAGGGCCCTAACTGTTTGCTCCCTCTCCTCGGTTCCCAGAACATTGCTTGGGGGGTGGGATTTCCCATCCTGAGTGGGCGCATCTCCCTGTTTCTGTTGTGGTTTGCCCATAATGGAAGAGTATCTGAAATCTGGAGGGAAAAAGTCTGTCACATAACACTCCTCACCAACTATTGGCACCAGGCCCCACCTTAGGTTGCAACCAGCCACCACTGGGTCATAGCCTTGAGGCCTCGACTTGCTACTGTCACCAGTCAAGGATTATATTGCCCTGATCAACTGTTAATATTGCCCTTTGTATTTTTCCCCTTGATGTCTAAGGAAGTCCCTCAGCAGCCTCCCAATGTTCAAGGGTGTCGTTCGTGTTCTACTCTGCTACGCCACTCCGCACTCAGCGCCAAGGCGCCCACCCAAGGTCCGCGTCCTGTCCAGGCCCTCAAAACCGTGGCCTCCGGCAGTCAAAGCCACCCTCCCCAGTGCTGAGTAAATGCGTCATACACTCCGTACACTGTACCACCAGGTGCTTCCCCCCACATGTATTGCACGTCGCAGGCCCATCGCCGTAGTTCCCTCAGCTCCTTGGCGAATGTACAATATTTTGCTGCCTCTTAGGAGCCTATATTCCAGTTCCTCCGTAGCCCGTCTGTATAATCCCAAAACCTCAGGCCTACCTTACAGGCCGCTGCTGCTTGATAAGGCCTGCACCACCGCACAACAGGCGTCCAGGCCAGCCTCCAACACTCTGCTCAGGCAGTACCGATATTTTCCAGGACCGCGAAATCGGTGTTTCAGGGCTCCGCAGCTTTCCCTCCTTGCTGCGGTGTGGGCCAGTCCCCCCAGCGGGTGGTCAACGGTTTCAGGCAGTTCTCTCTGGGCACGACCTCACCACCAGGCCATAGCCTCCAAGTCGTCTGCCCCAACGATTGTCACCACCGCTCACCGGGCTCCAGGACTAGTCCCCAGCACACCACTCGACCTCTCCCAGTCAGGCAGGCAGCAAAGTGAGGGCCCGCTACGACCACCACCGTTTCTTCTCTGCGTGGCACGGTCCAAACCTCCAGTAGGCAGCCGCAGGTCCCCAACAGCCTCCGCCGGGATCTGCGTCACCAGTAGGCCATGACCTCCAGGTCTTCTCCAGTTTTCGGGCGGCACGCCTCCGCTCCCTGCACAATCCTCCAGCAGGCAGCCACAGGTCTCTAGTAGCCCCCCTCAGGTGCAGTATCACCACCCGGCTGCTGCTTCCAGGCCGTCCGCTTCAGCGACCGCGACCAACGCTCGGCAAGCTCCCGGACTGGCCCCCAGTGCACCACTTGGGTCCTCCCGGTCCGGTAGACAACAGAGGCAGTGCCCTGCTGCACCACAGCCATTTCTCTTCTTCACAGCGCGGTCCGGCACTCCAGCATGCAGCCGTGAATCTCCAACAGCCTCCTCTGGACTCTGCGTCACCGCCAGTCTGCGGCTTTCAGGATGACTCTGTTTGTCGGGTGGCATGTCGCAGCTCACTGCTCTGTCACCTCCCCGCCGACTCCCCAGCAGCAATCTTCCTCAGCGGCAGCTGGATGCCAGGTTCTGGCTCCGACAGCAGGCAATGATATCAGGATATGATTGCAGGGGTGTAAGTTATAGTTAGCTGCTGAATTTCTCTGGTTTTGTACGAGTGAAATGTTAGCATAACTATAACGTCTGTGTAACCTTTGTTTATTTCAGTGAATTTATATGGCTTTATAAATGTTAATTTTATTAGTATATCATTTTTGTAAGCTTTGCTTTTTTACTAAATTACTATAGTGTTCAAAATTATGTTTGCTAGGTATAACTTCTCTCACCTTTTTTAAAGTCAATTTTTATTATTTTGTAACATCTAGTAGATTGATTATGATGTATGCTGCAATCAGTGTCAGTGCCCAGTCCCCTGGATTACAATTAATTTACACAACATTGAATAAAGAATGTATATCTAGATCCCAAATATGAAAAAAAGGGGATAGTACAAAATGCTGTAAACAATACAAAAACAGTAGCATGAAAGCAGTGACATTGTTGCAAAAAGGTAGGAATTACTATAGTACATCAAGTTCAAAAATAGATATCAGAGGACTAACAATGATAGTAAAATGTAATTAATAATAGTATTTTTTTTCAAAAAACAATTGAACACTGTAAAATGTTCTGTATTTGCATTATAACTGTATTTCTTTTTATAACATTTTGAATCCGCGGATTTCTCGTGAACCGCATGGTTTGTCTTGTTTCAACTCTATGGTTTTTGTTCCGATCACGTGATAGAGGCAAACTTGCGGATCCGATCCACAGATTCGGCGAAATACTAAACAATTATTTTAGAGGTGTATGACCTTTAGAATTACATTACAGTTTTAGGCTAAACATATTTTAAGCATGCTTTAATGTTTCTTTTAAATTTCCTACTGGAATAAGCTGTTTAATTATTATGTGAACCTGAGGATTTCTCTCGGAATTTGTGGACTCACTGGATAATAAAAAACAACGCTTTATATCTATTGGTTCCTCTTGAACCACACCCCGATTTTGGAAAAAACACACTTGAAGTAGTCACTTTTATCCTAGCTGTTGGCGGAGAGAGCTGCAAAGATATTTGATCCTTTCATTATGGCAGAGGCAAATCTATCAGCTGCTGTACCTGCACAAGAGGATGAACAAGGAGTAGAACAAGAAGAAGTTACTTCCACCTGAAAGGAGAGTGATGTCTGGTACTGGCTCGTTCTGCCAGGTTTGTTGAAATGCAAGTTGTGTGAGAAGTCGCTTTCAAGGGGTACTATGAAAATGTACAGTTATGGCACATAATTGATGTGGAAGCACATCAAAAGCAACCACAAGCATGCAGACATTAGAAAGCTGTAGGAGAAAGCAACATGTTCTACTGATGCAGGAGCATCAACATCTACATCCAACCAACCTCCTGAGAATATCAGCATTCCACCGACTTGCACAGAATTTAAAGAAATGGTTGTGCATTGTTCTATATGTCAAGAACTTATTTTAAAAGAAAATGATGACATTGTAAAAGCACAAGGACATGTGATAATTTTACAGTTGTTAAAGACGCAGAACTAGAAAGGTTTGCCATCAGCTAACCATCTATGAAGTTTAAATAGTGGTTGTTGAAAGACATCATTCCAAAGTATTCGGACATTATTTTCATGTTGCAGAAACTAGAGACTCTTTTTTGTTAATTTTTCTCCTTTTATTTATTGTTTTAAAAAGTAGATTTTTATAATATGTAACAATTTTTCATATAATTTCAGTTTTTATTCTTTTACTAGAATAAATAGTGCATTTCCTTTGCAAAATAAAAAAAAACACCACATTTTCTATAAAGAGCTGGTTCAATGTTCTTATTATTGTATGGCTGTACCAGTGTTTTAACAAGTGCCTGTGAAGGTGTTAGTGCATGTGTTTCTGCGTGTCTGGGTGTGCTAGTGTAGAAATAAATGTCTGCATGGGTGTGTCAGTGTATGTGTCATTGTGTCCTTGTGTGTGCAAATATATACATCAGTGTGTTCTTCGCTGTGTCACTGTCTCACTAAGTGAGTGCCCTGGTGTGTCAGTCTATCTCTGTGCCTGTGACTGGATATTTCAGTGTTTAAATAAGTGTGTGTAGATTTGTCAGTGTATGTCTTACTGTGTCACTGCAAAAAATTGTGCATATGGGTGTGTTAGTCTGTCTGCCAGTGTATACATCAGTGTGACAGTTTAAGTGTCAGTGTGTGTTTGGGTCTCTCTGTGAAAGAATGAGTGTATGTATGGGTGTGTTAGTTTATGTGTTATTATCTGTATGGGTGTGTCAGTGTATGCGCAGATGTTTCTGCCTGGCTGTGTCAGTCTATCAATGAGTGCATTCATAGGTGTGTCAGTCTATGTATGACTGCATCCCTTGCTGTGTTAGTGTATGCATAGGTGTGTACCTGCTTGTGTCATTGCATGCGTAAGTATATGTACGAGTCTGTCACTTCATAAATGAGTGTATGCCTGGATGTGTCAGTGTATGTCTTAGTGTGCCCATGGGTGGCAGTGTATGTGGCACTGTATGCCTGTGTCAGTTAGTGTATGTATCAGTTTGTCTATGACTGTGCCAGTGTATGCATCAGTGTGTCAATGGGTGTGTCAGTGTATGTATCAAAGTCTCATTGGGTGTTTCAGTTTATGCTAACTATAACTCACGCCCCCGCAATGCACTGCTTAGGACCTCACATATTACATCATTCATGACATGGTCAGTGACATCACTCATGACATCACTAATGACATCTCAAATGACATCACTGATTACATCATCCAGTGACTATGACTGTTTTCAAACAGTTTTTGAATGTTAAATATATTTACCAAGGTTTATTGGTGAATCAGTGGGTGTATAAGTGGCTGTATGAATGATTTAGTAGTTGCATGACTGACTGTATAGGTGAGTGATTAGGTGACTCAGTGAATATATGGATGAGTAACTGGTTGTGTGACAGTATCAGTATGTTAGCTGGTGTGTAAGTTGCTGAAAGGGTATGTGAGTGGGTACGTAAGTTGCTGTAAGGGTGAGTGATTTGGTTGTCTAAGTACCTGTATAAGTGTCTGTGTGGGTGGGTGAGAAGATGTGTGTCTGTCTGTAAGGATGAGTGAGTGGGTGAGTCAGTGGCTGTAAGGCTTAATCGAGTGCATCTGTCAGGGGCTGTATGGGTGAGTGAGTGTGTGTATGGTTGTGTCAGTGACTGAGTGCATGTGCCAGTGGTAAATGAGTGAGTAACTACATATGTGATAGGCAGTATAGGTGAGTGCTGGATTATATGAGTGACTGTATATGTGAGTGAGTGATTTTGAGAGTCGCTGTATGGGTGTGTGTGTGCTTGTGTCAGTGACTGTATAGGGGGTGAGTATGTGTTAGTATCTGTACGAATAAGTGAGTGGGTGTGTGTATAACTGTACAGGCGAGTGAATGTCTGTGATTGACTCTATAGGTGAGTGAGTAGGTATGTGAGTAGCTCTATGGGTGACTGACAGTGTGAGAGTGGCTGTATGGGTGTATGAGTAGATATATCAGTGGCTGTATTAGTGAGTGAGTTGGATTATGAGTGGCTGTATGGGTGACTGAGTAGATGTGTGTGTAGACCTATGAATCAGTGAATGGGTATGAAAGTACTGATATGGGTGTCAGTGGTTTTGAGAATGGTCATGTGGAAGTTGGAGTGGGTGTATTAAAGGTTATATTGGGGTGAGAGTGGGTGTGTCAGAGATTCTGTGGATGATGTCATCAGTGACATCATTTGAGATGTCATCATTGATGTCATCAGTGATGTCACTGACCATGTTATGAATGATGTAATATGTGAGGTCATAAGCAGTTCATTGCGAGGGCGTGAATTATAGTTAGCTCAGCTAACTATAACTACTGAATTTTTCTGGTTTTGTATGAGTGAAATGTCAGCCTAACTATAATGTCCCTGTAACCTTTGATTTTTTCAGTGAATATATATATATATTCACTGAATAAACCACAGGTTTCAGGGACGTTAAAGTTAGGCTGACATTCTACTTGTATAAAACCAGAGAAATTCGGCCGTTATAGTTAGCTGAGCTAACTATAACTCGCGCCCCCACAATGCACTGCTGATGACGTCACATATTACATCACTCATGACATGGTCAGTGACATCACTCATGACATCTCAAATGACATCACTGATGACATCACTGATGGCATCATCCACTTAATATCTGATGCACCTCTTTACACCCTAATGTAACCTTTGACACTCCCACTCTAAAATACAGACTATCATTCTTGAAACCATAGACACACCAATACCAGTTAGTACATACCCCCTCACTGGTTCATAGGTGTACACACATCCACTCATTCACCCATACAGTCACTCATTCACACTGTCACTCATCTATACAGCCACTGATATATGCAATCATATACGCATACAGGCACTCACACACTGCCACTCACCCATAGAGATACTCACACACCTAGTCAGTCATGCAAAGAATCAATCACATTGCCATTTACTTACCTATTCAGTTACACACACATCACCTCATTTATTCATACAGATACTAACACATACTTACTCTCTTATACAATCACTGACACAAGCACACACTCATCTATACAGTCACTCGCACAATCCTCACTCTCACATATAGTCACTTATATACTCTAACACTTACATATACTGCCTTTCACATATGTAGTTACTCACACATATACCACTAAGATATCCACTCACTCATGAAAACAGCCATATGCACACTCACTCACCCATAGAGCCCCTCGCACATGCAGTCATGAACCTATACACCCAGTGAATCACCCACTCACACATGCATTCAGGGAGTCACACACCCACCACCCATCCACACAGACACTCAGAAACCCATACAGGTACTCAGACAACCAATCATTAACCCATATAGACACTCATGTTGCTGCTCATCAACCCATGCAGCCACGTACACACCAACTGACAGACTGATACAGACATTCACACAGATTAGTCTTTCACCCATGCATTCACTAAGACACGTTCAATCACTCACTTATACAGTCAATCACGCACCCACTAAGTCATCCATTCAGACACCTTTACACCCACTCATTCTTCAATACACCTTGGCGTATATATATATATATAATATTCTTAAACTTTTTAGAAACACTCAGTCACTGGATGATGTCATCAGTGATGTCATCAGTGATGTCATTTGAGATGTCATCAGTGATGTCATCAGTGATGTCACTGACCATGTTATGAGTGATGTAATATGTGAGGTCATAAGCAGTTCATTGCGGGGGCGCGAATTATAGTTAGCTCAGCTAACTATAACTATTGAATTTTTCTGGTTTTGTATGAGTGAAATGTCAGCCTAACTATAATGTCCCTGTAACCTTTGATTTTTTCAGTGAATATATATATATATTCACTGAAAAAACCACAGGTTTCAGGGACGTTATAGTTAGGCTGACATTTTACTCGTACAAAACCAGGGAAATTCGGCCGTTATAGTTAGCTGAGCTAACTATAACTCGCATCCCCACAATGCACTGCTGATGACGTCACATATTACATCACTCATGACGTGGTCAGTGACATCACTGATGACATCTCAAATGACATCACTGATGACATCTTCCACTTAATATCTGATGCACCTCTTTACACCCTAATATAACCTTTGATACTCCCACTCTAAAATACAGACTACCATTCTTGAAACCATAGACACACCAATACCAGTTAGTACACACCCCCTCACTGATTCATAGGTGTGCACCCATCCACTCACTCACCCATACAGTCACTCATTCACACAGTCACTCACCTATACAGCCACTGATATATGCAATTATATACCCATACAGGCACTCACACACTGCCACTCACCCTTAGAGTTACTCACACACCTAGTCAGTCATGCAAAGAATCAATCACATTGCCAATTACTCACCTACTCAGTTATACACACACCACCTCACTTATTCATACAGATACTAACACATACTTAATCTTTTATACAATCACTGACACAAGCACACACTCATCTACACAGTCACTCTCACAATCCTCACTCTCACATATAGTCACTTATATACTCCAACACTTACATATACTGCCTTTCACATATGTAGTTACTCACACATATACCACTGAGATATCCACCCACTCAAGAACACAGCCATAAGCACACTCACTCACCCATAGAGCCCCTCGCACATGCAGTCATGAACCTATACACCCAGTGAATCACCCACTCACACATGCATGCAGGGAGTCACATGCCCCCACCCATCCACACAGACACTCAGAAACCCATACATGTACTCAGACAACCAATCATTAACCCATATAGACACTCATGTTGCTACTCACCAACTCATGCAGCCACTTACACACCAACTGACAGACTGATACAGACATTCACACAGATTAGTCATTCACCCATGCATTCACTAAGACACGTTCAATCACTCACTTATACAGTCAATCACGCACCCACTAAATCATCCATTCAGACTCTTATACACCCACTCATTCTTCAATACACCTTGGCCTATATATATATAACATTCTTAAACTTTTTAGAAACCCTCAGTCACTGGATGATGTCATCAGTGATGTCATTTGAGATGTCATCAGTGATGTCACTGACCATGTCATGAGTGATGTAATATGTGAGACATCAGCAGTGCATTGTGGGGGTGCAAGTTATAGTTAGCTCAGCTAACTATAACGGCTGAATTTCTCTGGTTTTGTACGAGTAAAATGCCAGCCTAACTATAACGTCCCTGAAACCTGTGATTTTTTCAGTGAATTTCTAAGATTTTTTAAATGCTAATTCCTAACTATAACATCCCTGAAACCTATGGCTTTTTCTGTGAATTTCTAAGGTTTTTTAAATGCTAATTCCTAACTGTAATATCCCTCAAACCTATGGCTTTATGTATGATTTTCTACTGTTCCTTAAAAAAAATTATTGAAAAATGTTTCTTAATTTTTTTTTCTTTCAATCATTTTTTAAATATTTTTAAAAAGTTTTTCAAATATTTATAAGCAGTTTTTTAAAAAACATACAACATAGCTGAGCTAACATTTATAATCTTATTTCTTTCAATTAATATTGTTTTCTTGTTTGCAATTTTGTAGTGTCATATTATATTACAGATTTTTGAAATAAAAAACAAAAATATAGAAAAAAATGTTTAACTTATTTCTTTAACTACTTTTTGATAAATTAAACTTTCCATAATTACTTTTAATAGTTTGAAAGTTGGGGGGGGGCATTATTGAATGATTGCAAGAGTGCATTTGTAGTTTGTAAGGCATTCTATGAGTATATGTCAATTGTGTAGCAGATTGCATAAATACATACGTAGTGCTGGAGTGAAAGAATGAGTGCAACCGTACTGCCTGATAGTTTCTATGAGTGCTAGTGTATTGCCTGGATAATTGGATAAATGCTTGCGTAGTACCTCAGTGAATGGATAAGTGCATAGATTGTGCTTCAGGGAATTCATGAGTGCATACGTAGTGCTTGAGTGAATGGTAGGGTGCAAGAGTAGTGCCTGGCTGATTGCATGACTGCATAAGTAATGCGTGATTGATTGAATGTGTGTATAAGTAGTCTCTACTTGATTCTATGAGTGCATGGGTACTGCCTAAGTGAATGTATGAGTGCAAGACTAACATCTAGCTGCTTGGAACAGTGCATGGGTACTGCCTCAGTAAAAGGATGACTTCAAGAGTGAGTCCTGGGTCATTGTATGAGTGCATGGGTAGTACCTGAGGGAATCGATGGGTGCATGGGTACTGCCTGAGTGAATAATTGAGTGCAAGAGTAGTACCTGCATGATTGCATGATTGCTGATGTCTGATTGATTCAATGTGTGTATAGCTAGTGCTTCTTGATTGCATGAAACATTACCCCATTGGTACATTTAAGTCCCTTGGAAGTACTTTTATTCATGAATTGTATTCATTGCTTTTGCATTTCACTGTCAGCATGAAGATAAATTAGTTTTCCTAACTGGGAAGCACTGTGATTGTTCCGTAGAACATTCTTTAGTTTGTAAACAAATTAAAGTACATGGAGATTTTAATGTTTCAGCCCGTAATTTGTACTGTTTTTTTAAAGAAACTCCACTGCCTGCTGTTATTCCCATGCTCATTGTGCTTTTGAACACCAGTTATCTTATCCTAAATAACCACAACTGCTGTGGCTTACGAACAGGGGTCCCGTATATACCAACTCTTTCATAATGTGTTACATGTTGCTCCAATGTCTTTTGTCCTCCTCCACATGGGATTGGAGATAGTTTGCTATGGCCTTCCATTTCCACTTTGAAAACAGATTTTAATAACGTACGCTGACTCAAAGCGCTATTGTTTCAACAAGAAGTGGCTCTCACATCAGCTCGTGAGACCTTCAAATAGCAGGTGGCTAAACCACCAAGTGACATTGAGTCACTGCTCAATACCAATCTCCCACTACATTTTACAGAATTAATACACCAAATATTTAATGCGTCTGAAACAGAAGGCCTACCAAATTTTTTTAAACTAGTCGACTCCGGCCTCGTTATCTCTTTTCAGACTATTTTTGGAGTAATACCAGATTTTATTAATTCTAATTTTCCAAGTGCATTTGGGGGGTTTGGGTTTCCCTGGTGCTCTTGCTGGTTTGCGCAGTGCTCTGTCTATAGCTCCTACTACGAAATGGCTGCCCGTCCTGTGGTTGAGTCCCATCCAGGCCAATTGCGGCTGTACCGTGAACGAATACTGCAAGTTATTGGATGCTTGCCATTGGCGACTCTTGGCATCAGCTATAGGCTGAACGTCCGGTACGTCTTTTTCACCTGCGTGCGACCTGTGTTCTACTGTCTCCAGTGCCCCTTTGAGAGAGACCAGGATGTCTGCCTCTCCACTACTTCACGCACTGACCTGGATTATGAACTGTTGGTGAGTCCATTGCTGGCTCATGACCATGACAGTTCCGTAGACACACACTAGATGGATGTGTTTAATCATGCAAAAAGGAGGAGCTGGAGTACATGCGCTCATGCGCAGCGCCTCTTGCAGCGGAGTATCATCGAATATCATGCAGGATGCCCTGATATGCTCCTGGCTGCATGAGATTACGATGACCATGTCTGCTCTTTCGGCTTGCTCAATTGGATGGCAACCCTCTTTGCTTGGAGAGGTGGGGATGAACTTTTGGAGCTGATTTCATTCCGCGGTGCTTGTGAATTCTTGCATTTCGATGGATCTCCATAAGTGCGCATGGGAACCCGATTTGATGGCCTGTTTTTTCTACACTTCAAGAACACTGTTTTCTTCACTTTTTCTCATTTCGTTTTTCATTCCTTGTGAACTTTCACATATTAACTTTTTCTACAATTTCGCCTTTACAGATTCGGTTAGGCTCTGCTATATTTGCGTTCTGTTTGCCTGGGTGCTACACAGCTGCCCAAGGGGAGAGGCGACGTGGCCGTTGGGGATATTATCCACTTCACTAAGTTACCATGAGCCCTGCAGCCATTATCCAGCTTTTGTGCACAGTAACACAAGGCTTTATTTTAGCAAAATACCTTGTTCGTACTTTTCACATGAGAACTGTCTGCTGTGTTTCTTTTGAGCATCTTTCGGAACTTTAAATTCAACATTCTGGGCAAAGTCAATAAACAATGTCCCTTCTTATTTTGCTCTGGTCAGGCCCTAGCACTTGTATAAAACATACTAATGCAGTTGTTGTTGAACACCCTTCCTGTGATACAATTGGGATACACGAACAGGTGGCACACACACTTGGACAGAAACGTTTCCAGAGAGAACAGCGAAACAGCACCTATAATTTAGATTTACCATCTATATTCAAAGTTATGTGGTCTGTAGACAAAGCTCAGAGATCTTCTATTATATAATAATACTTCATTTTAGCAAGGTAGAGGGAGGTTACGCAGTATAGTCTTTTCTCCATTGTCTTTTTATGATGACATCTCCCTTTCACAGATATGGACTAACTGCTATACTGATTATATTCCTATCATACACTTTTGTTCTTGTTGTGGCACATATGCTGCACGTTACGCCACTTTACCTTAAATAAATATTTTAAAATGTTTCATGTCTGTCTCAGATCTTACAAGTACAAGAGTGACAGTGGAAGGGTGTGTCTTGTTACCGCAATTCCTGAGAGATGTTGAAGTGTTGTGTTCTGGGTTGTCTAATCACTTGTTTCTCTGTAAGGGATTAGGAGATCAAATGAGACAATATAGCAAGTTGGCCCGGGGCTTATGGACACTCAGGTAATATGATGACTCAGTCCCTACCTACTAAGGTCCCATAATCGTATGCATAATTGTCACCTTAGGCTGAATCCCTGCAACAGCCTCAGTGAATGGATTACTCCACGGGTGGTGCCTGAGTGAATGGATGAGTACATGAGTAGTACCTGGGTGATAGTATGAGTACATGGGTAGTCCATTGGCGATTGCATAAGTGCAGGGGTACTGTCTGGGTAATGCCATGAGTGCATAGGTTGTGCCTGTGTAAAATGAAAAATGCAAGGATAATGCCTGGGTTATCCTATTAATGCTAAAGTTGTGCTACAGAGATTACATGCGAGCATAGGTAGTGTTTGTGTGAAAGAATGGCTACCTGGCTGATGACATCAGCAACACGACCAAAGTTATCAAATAGTATAAAGGATCAAGAATAATTTTTATTACAAGTAAATAACATATAAATAAACTTCAAACATTGTTTCACGTTATCATACATATTATCTTATGTATTCTTACCTTTTTAGGTAATTTAGAAACATGACTCTGTTGAACTATTTTCGAGTAGTATTGTGCTAAACAGGATTAAAACTCTTTTCAAAGTTCACCACTACCTACTATAAAGAAGAAAAAGAAAAACTGTTATGTAATGTAATGTATTACAGAAAGTATACGATCACATTTTTAAAAGGACAAGATAATTTTAGAATTACATAACGTTTTCAGTTTCCCTTTTTTACTGTTCTCAGATTCCACTTAACTTCACCATATACTGTGATTTCAATGTAGTATCATCATGGAACAGCGGGGAAAAAAACAGTCAACGAGATTGTAGAAAAAAATAAAAATTATACTAGAGCATTATTTTAATATGTGTAGCTATGTGTTTTTCTAACTACAGTTTCTTTATTACATCCTTCTTGTACAGTACGTCTATTATTTATCTCAAGGACATTTCCAAAATGTACACCCTCATTTACATCTGGTACAATCTACACAACAAATACATAAACTATTTGCTTTTCAACACAATTTTTCCAAATGCAATACCAATTAGCACAAATAATACTCCAAACACTAATTAGAATTATTAATTCTTTGCAGTGCTGTCTACTTTCTTTTCACATCTTCCCAATAGGCCGAGTGATATATTCAAAACTTTGGTTTTTCAAAATATCCAATATGAATTTGTTAATTCGTGTTCACATCTTCCCAATAGGCTGGATGATGCATTCAAAACTTTGGCTTCAAAAATATTAAATATGGATTTTGTAATTCGTAAGGCAAACTAGCTTTAAATTCCAAGAGGGCATCATTGCAATGTGTCCATCCTTTATTACACTTTAATTAGACAGTATAGTGTCCAGATGTGATAGTAGGTCCAGCGTGGAAAATAATAGCCACTGTTGTAAAAGTTCTTCCACAAATAGATATTTGACTTGCAACAAAAGTTTTAATTTTACTTTCCAGTTTTCTTCCATTTGCTCTGCAACGTTGCAGCATTAAAATGAGATATTTTCCATATCTTTCTATATATAACGTAGACAACATCTCTGACTTACAATGCAAACATTTCATATCATGATTGGCTGTTTTTACTAATTTGTTAAAAGGTACTGATTTGTAGTCTGGTATCGTCAAGTATATGAATAATTCTGTTTCTATTTCAGTGCTGGAAGTAAATGAACACTGTTCACATTTATGATCCCATCTGTAACTTACGCCAAATAAGTTTTCAATCTGTATTCTTTCATCTTCCAATATTTCTAGCATAAGCATTAGAAATTCTTGTGCATCTTGTTGTATACTGAGAGTAAATGCCAATGAACCAGTACATATATCCAAAAGATGCCGAATGCCAGAAGCAGAATGGATTTTGCATCTGTCAGTTATAAACTGTTGAAATACATGACGTAGTAAAGAACAAAATCTTTTTCATGATTTCCCATGATTTCATGATGAAGATCTTGTAGATAAAACACAACATTCAGAATCACATTAGCATAACAGTTGATACCTGAACTATTTTCCAACTGGTATCCTACAATGTCATCAACAGTTTCCATTTTCTGTTTCTTTACACCTTCAACTTTCTCTTCAATTTTTTTATTGTTTTCAACCTCACTTGAATCTTTGACATATTTCCATTTTGGACACACTACACGTTTCTCATATATGGGATATTCAAATAAATCCGGTGTATAAAGTCTTCTTAAACTATTATACTCTCTTACACAATTTACATCAGCACTAACCTTTTTCTCATAGAAATCAATCAAATACAAACCAGACAATGTTCTTACTCGAGATAATGCAACGTATGCTATTCCCTCTTTGAACACTGTACTTCCAATATTTACCAAAGCACTGTCTATAATTAAACCTTGAGATTTATGAATAGTTGCTGCATATGCTAAAGACAGAGGAAATTGTTTTCTGCGAACATACAAGTCTTTTACAAGCAAAAACATACCACACAACGCCCAATCTGTCTTACCTCTTTAATCTGATCAAATTTTATTTTCAAAAATTCTATTCCATCTCTGTTCTGAAATTTTACAAAATCAACAACTTTTCCCATTGCTCCATTTACTAAACCTTCTTCTATATTCAAATGACTCTGTAAACTTACCCGACAGTTTATACATACATGTAAAGTTTTTTCTAAGCCTGCAGTTTTAGATACAGACTTTTCAAAAAGAGTGCAATTTAGTCTGTAGTTTCTCAGTAAGACGAATAGTCACTCCCTGGTGTTTAATTTGATCAATAGCTTCAATTTCAACTATTTCTTGTTTTTCCAGTTTCAAAAGCTCTTGATTGAATGTAAAACACTCTTGCAGTGTAGGCAGTAGGCAAACTATAAGTGTGAAGATAAAGGGCCCCCTGGTACAAATAGGAAGTTCCTCTAGGCAGGGACATAATACATACGGTAAATTCCTAGGGCAACTTCAGCAATTATAATAGCAAAAAATAAGTTAAATCTCAGGAGAGACACAAACCAATATAAATAGAAAGGTACAAAAATATTTATTTATTGATAATAAAGTATTCCTTGTTCCAACATAAAAATGAAGCAAAACACATACACACCACATCCATCTTAGCATTCAGACTGAACAAAAACGTTTTTTACATATACAAGTATAATCAGCTTTTATGAATTCATCCAACAAGATATTCTATATATGTTCTGATGTATTTTGTATCTTCATGACACAAATGATTGTCTTAAACATTCACTCTAGATGCGCCTTGTATGTAGGCTTTTAGTACACAAGTATGTATCTGTGTCGTGAAGCGACTTCAGCTCCCGGGTGGTTTCTACTGATTGTCCTTTTACAGGAGTTAGTTGTAGTTGATCTCCAAATACAATTAAATGTTTTCCTCCAAACAGCACATTGTATTCTGTTTTTGAAATCTGTTGCATTCTCAAGTGTACAAAGGCAAGCATTAAGTTTGAGACCATGCTCACCTCATCAATGATTAAAAGTTTAATTTTCTTCAGTACT
Organism: Calotriton arnoldi; assembly: GCA_963921515.1. Classification (NCBI taxonomy): domain Eukaryota; kingdom Metazoa; phylum Chordata; class Amphibia; order Caudata; family Salamandridae; genus Calotriton; species Calotriton arnoldi. The sequence goes on along the minus strand of CAWUFW010006839.1, from coordinate 64,051 downwards.
CTTGACACTTCATAACAAGCTTCTCCAGACAGCTTCTGATATTCCAATGTATTATCATGTTCAACTTGTAGCATAAGTAATCTATGTAAAGTAATCCCTTTATTATTGTGTGCTGCTAATCCAGTTGGAGCTGTTACAACACAAGATAAATGTGAATCTGTAGTTATCTGTAGATAACAAGTCAAAACTTTAATTAAAAAACGTTTACCTGTTCCAGCTTGACCACTGATGTACATAAGAATAGGTTTAAATGATGAACATTGCCATTCTTTTTTTCATGCAACAAACCATGTTGTATCTGTTGTGTCACTTGTACATATATTTCTTTCTGTTCAATATTTAGGGCCCGATTCTGATGCGGGTTGGAAAAGCTTCCCGACCGAATCGGTTGGGAAATGGTTTCCGACCCACTCAGATCGGGAGAGTCCGACCCGCGGAGTACGTTGGATCTGTATGCTTCCAGATACGATTTGGTTGGACTCCCATTGACTTCAATGGGAGCATATGTTCCTAACCGCATCATAATTGGACCCTCGGTTGGGAAGACACGTTCCCGATCCGATTTGGAAGGAGCAAATGCCATTAGGAGGCCTTCCTAACCGCATCAGAATCAGGCCCTAGGTGGGAATGCTTTCCTAACCGCATCAGAATCAGGCCCTAAGTTGTTCTTCTAACTTTTTCAACAGAATAATATCCTGTTGTGCTTGTTGCATTGCAGTTTCTACCTCATTCATGGCTATTGCTGCTTCATTTTCGATTATTGGTTGTCCCAGTGGATCTTGAATCAGTGGACCAGAACTTTGACTATCTTGAGAACTGTCTTTAGCTATTTTAGCTGCAATAGTGTTTTCTTGTTCAATCTCATCATTTAACATTTGTAGATATGTAAGGGAAATTGTGCATTGAATGCTATCTTTACATATATTAAAATAATTTTTGTAGCAGTCAAAATCTCTAAGTAATTCTGTTTCATTACGCCATGGCTTGAACAGTTGCAGAAGTGCTAAATAGAAAAATTCTCTCTTATCTGGAGTTTCACAACTGCGTTTTCTGTGGTTAATCAGATTTCCTTTGGCATGTTTTACTAAACATCCGTCACATCCAATTACTGCATATTTTCCTTGTTCTATATTTTCTGTAACATTTATTTTAAATCTGTAATGTTGAAGTATTTCATACAGACATAGCTTTTCCAGATGTGGACTCCTTTTGGGATAGTATGTATCCATCATATTAGTTTTAAGAATTTCTGTACTTTCTGGTTCATTCAGTGCTAAGTATTCAATTTCTTCTAATGTATTCAATACTCTATTTCGTATGCAGGCAAGACCTAAACTTACCCAAATGATTCCTCTTGACTTTGAATATAAACTAGAAGAGCACAAGCGACCTGAACATTCATAGGATCCAATCTCTTGGTGAGAAAGCATTTTCAAGCTAAAGCTGTATAATTTTTTGCTAAGACTCTTCTCTTGTGAAATTTCTTCCCACATTTCATTCATCTCTGTCTTTTCTGATTTCGTTATAAATGATGTAACATACCGTGCAACAGCAATTGAATTATCTGCAACATATTGAATATCCATGTTTGCATTCCACATTTTCAAAATAACTGGATTGTAATCATTAATATACTTTGACTGTTCTGTTCTTTTTAAGTTGTATGTATTCTTGGGAGATTTCTGAGTTATTGTATGCCTTACTGCTGACAAAAAAGAATTTACTCCTCCTTTAGAAATTATTGGACGTGGAAATCCAAAATGACACTTTGTATAAAATTTCCCTTTAGATTTGTATTTTCGTCTACAGTATTTTCCACAACGGTAACTTTGAAAACGTAAAACTTGTTGTCTCAAGCTCTTTTCTCCTCCTTCTCTTGAAATGTCACAGGTAACATACTGTTCGATAATAGACAATACAGTTTCATCAGTATCAGTTCCAAATTTTGGAGCATTCTTTATCCATAATAGCATGTGTATATGAGGAGCACCTCTAGATTGGTACTCTTTTCGCCCAAAAAAATCAGTAACTTCTCCAAGAGGACAATTATTTTTATTGCAGATAAATTACATCAAGGTTTGAAACCTATGGTTAAAATACCTGCACACATTTACAGGAGCAAAAGAACAGAGTTCTCCAGGTGTCTTCATTTCAATACTTTTTATATTTGGATTTGCTTCTCGTAGAAATACAAGTAAATCTTCCCATGCATATTCAGTCCAGCTAAGTGTTACAAACCATGTTGGTGTACCCAAGTTTCTTAACATACATTTAAGTTCACCGTGATGACGAAACCAATATTCATCTCTAAATTTTCATCTCTTTGTTGAACTTTGTCCATGAATTCTTTTGCAGAAACGTGATTGATGAACTTCTGTTTTTAATATGTGGTTCACTACATATGAAAGAGAAGACAAATCGCTTTCAAACAGAAGATGAAATATATATGGAATGCACTGTCGAAATCTAGGATCTTCAGAGTACAATCTTGTCGAGTGGTATTCTGAAGTTGGAATGCATACAGGTCGCTCATCAAATCGTCCACCTTCCCCAGTGGGAAACAGCTGTAGAAAACAACGAGCTTCTAAGCTTTTTTCCCATACACTCATTGGAGTTCCCTTCGCTTTTTTCATTTGAAATAATTCAATGCTGTTTCCTATCACTTATTTTGAATGTAGAGGATGTATAGTGTAATGTTCATAAATCTCTTCACTCCGGGACTTGTCCACTTTTTCTATTTGGCCACTTGAAATTTCTGATTCATCTTCTAAACATATTACCTGTTCATCACATTTACAGTTTTATAATACATATTGTTCTCTACAAGATATAATGTAGCCTTTTGAAGTTTATTAACATCTACAAACTCTTGCCATATTTTTTGACTCTTCGTTGGGACACCATTTACTAGAATCACTACTGGCTCATTTTCCTCTCTGTCTCCACCAACAGTTTCAATATTTTTCTTAAAATCTAAAGGTAAGTACACAACTCTTCCTTTCAGACCTCTTTGTAAATCTGTTGGGTGCAGCTTACCTGTTTTAGGCTCCATACAAATTATGGCTTGAAATGGTTGTACAGATTGAATAAGAACTGACTCATAAGCATCCAATTCTGCCAATTCCTCTGGAATAGCTACTAACTCTAAGTTCTTATGTACTGCTCTAGCTGGCATTTTGTTCTCTTCTAATTTGCTGTAACAATATTTACAAATACGTTGATCAGTACCCAACTCAAATCGACCTTCCACCAACAAGTAACCACCAAATTGCTGCCACTTATCATTGTTTTCTTTTTCACTTTTTAAATATAAATTAACATTCCTAGTTTGACTTCTATAATGAGTACATCGACAACAAATATAAACATAGTTTGGTTTTTCAGAGGACACTGTCTTAAACTTTGTAATTTCTTCTACAAACTCATCAATACTAATTTCTTTCCCATGTTCTTGAACTTCTACACTTATCAAGCTCTCACTTTCTACACACTGCTGTTGTGAACCAAAAAAACAAGTGTATATCATCACAAATTTTTTAGACACCTGATAAACAACTGTGTAAAAGAGCTGTGTTCATTTCACTTAAACATAATGCAGGAGTTTTTACATAGTACACATTCCTTACTAATTTCTGCATTCCTGAGTGGTGTACTGCTAACATTCTTAAGTGATGAAAAGTACTTTTACACACTTTTCTTGAAAGACAAGCCAGAGAATGTCTGTAAAACTTAGTATATTTTCTTACATTACATGGATCTAGTCCTTATAACATCCTAATCTTCCGTTTAACATTTTTTTTGCAGACTCTCGTAAAAAAGTTCGTAATATGTCAATAGATTCCTGTTGAATACTGCAAATACTGCTACAATCCCACTTATGTACAGGAGCTTGTGTACGCTTCCCTTGCACTTCTTCAGCTACTACTTCTTCCACACTCCTAGCAACCATTTCTTCTTTTGGAATGGGACAATCATCTTTCATCTCATAGCATCGACCACTAGTATCAACTGAATACGCTAATGTGTTCTGTTGAAAGTAGCTTTCTACATTAAAGAAAGGCTCAGTAGTAGAAGTGTGCTTCCATTCACCAGTGAAAGTTTTACAAATGTTACTTCTATTAACAAGTCTTTTTTTTTTGCTTTTGTCTTTCATAAACGTCATCATTTTATCCAATGTTTTCATTCTCTTCAATATTAAAACAAATAATTTTTGTTTCAAATAAAAAGCAGTATCTACTACACTTTCAATGTGTTGCTTCTTCTTATATGCTGCTGATCTTCTTTTATACTTTTTACAATCTTTTAATACATTTTGAATTACTCTACTTCGAAAGAGTCGACCACGTATCATCTTAAATTGCTTTTCTCTTCTTCTAACATGTCCTGTTTTTCCAAAAACGAATGTTTTTTTACCATTAGAAATGTCGTTCTCCTTCTGCTTTGTTGTAAAACTCTTCTTTTTCCTTTCACTGCTATTATCTTTCTTTTTTTTTCTCTGTAACTCTTTTAAGAAAGTGTTTAGTGCTCTTACCAGAACAAACTTTATCCTTAGTAACATTTTCATCTTTTTGTGACTTAGTCTTTTTACTTCTCTTTAAGTAGATCTGTTTTTTTTTGTTGTCTTCTCTTTTCGTGTTTTCTTGCCATCTTGAATTTGTGATCCAAACAAAATAATTTTCTGAAAAACAAAGAACAGTTTCAATAGTTTGTTACATGAATTAACTATTTCAAATTAATTACATATGGAAACTGATATTAACTAGTAAGCAATTAATTACAATTACCTTGCTATTCTCTTTATTACAAATAAAAAAACAAAAGTGTAGAAACAAGCAAGAGAACTGCAGAAGGAGGAAAAATTGTACTGAAAGAGAAAGAAAGGGACAGAAAGAAAAAAAAAGTTTAGAAACACCAAAAAAATACAGAAACAACAACATAGCTACTAAAAAATGTGAGAAATTCAAAAAGAGGCTACAGAGCTGCACAAAGAGACAATAGCGGTGAACAAAGAAACAACAGAAGTGCACAAACATGCAAGAGAATACACAAAGACGCAAGAGTGATGCAGAAACAGGCAAGACAACTCCAAAACAAGGAACACAGGTACAGACATATGCAAGAGGGGTGCAAAAAGAAACAACACAGGTGCAGAAACAGGCTAACAAAGATGCTCAAAGACGCAACAAACATACTCAAAGAGAGAAAAAGGGTGCAGAAACATACGACATGGGTGCAAAAAGAGCCAAGATGACAGCCAAAAGAACCAACAGAGGTGCAGATAGAGGCATGACAGGTGCAGAAAGAAGCAACAGACGTGGTTAAAGTGGCAAGACAAGTGCATAAAGAATCAAGAGATCTGCAGAAAAAAAGTGACGTACAGAAAGACAGAACAGAAGTGGAGAAACACAGAAGAGAGGTGTAGAAAGAGGCAAAAGAGCTGCAAAAACGGGAATGAGGCCTGCAAAAAGAAGCAAAAAAGGTGCAGAAACAAAGAAGAGAAGTACAAAAACAAGCAGCAGAGCTCCAGAAACACACAAGAAGGATGCATAAAGAAACAAGACAAGTGCAGAAACAAGGAACTGACATGCAGAAACAGTCCAGACAAGTGCACAAACAAGCAAGAGAACTCCAGAAATTCAAAACAGCAATCTTTGCAATGTTACTCCTCAAAGTATGGTGAGAGTGTCTCTGCCTTTTTCTAGTGCCATCATACATCTATTTGTATATATTTTTTATGTATAATGCCACTAGCAAAAGGCACAGACATATGCATGCATGCGTTTAGGAATATGTAGAGACTTACAACAGTAATATGTGAAGGGTTGCTGCTTTATATTTGGCTAGGCAAAACACTCTGAGTAGTCGCTGAATAGTGAAGCTACAAGAGAAAACTGAGGTTTAAAATATCCTGGCAGAGGAATTACTGATTAGGCTAGTTTGTACGAGTCTGTGGATAGGTACACTTGAAGTACGCCATATAAATTTTGGTGTGTTCTTGAAATGGAAAGCGCAGTCTCTCTAGTTGAAAAGAGTGCATGGTCTTGCGACAGAGTTGTATCTCGACTTGTACATCTATTTTCACACATGTTATCCATCTAAAGACGGTACATCTATAAAACACATGTATACATGTATTTGTATCCTTCTTTCATGTAGGATGTCACTAACAATTCAACAAAGTAGACTAATCAATAATCCCTCTGCCAGCATGTGTTAAACCTCACTTTTGTCTAGCACCTTTACTATTCAGCAACTACTAAGAGTGTTGGGCCTAGCCAAATGTAAAGCATGAACCCTTTGCATGTCACAGTTTAAAGTGTCATCATATTCCTAAAAACATGCATACATGTGTCTGTGCTTTTTGTTAGTGACATCAAACATAAAAGAAGCATACACATCCATGTATACCTGTGTTTAATAGGTCTACGATCTTCACATGCATAACATGTATGAAAATACATGGCTAATGCATCAGTAAATTAATGAGTGCAAGAGTAATGTCTGGCTGCTTAGAACACTGCATGGGTAGTGCTTGAGTGAATGCATTAATCCAACTATAGTGCCTGCGTTATTGGATGAGTGCATGGATAGTGCTTCATAGAGTAGATCAGTGCATGGGTAGTGCCTGAGAGAATGGATGAGTGCAAGAGTAGTGCCTGATTCATTGCACGATTGTATAGGTAATGTCTCATTAATTCAATGTGTGCATAGGTACTGTGTCCTTGATTGCATGAGTGCATGAGTAGTGCCTGTGTGATTGTTTGAGTGCAGCAGTAGTGCCTGCGCGATTCGATAAGTGTATGGGTGCTGCCTGAATGGAACGATCCATGCAAGGGTAATGGCTGCTTCATTGGATGAGTGCATACATACTGCCTGAGAGAATGGATGAGTAGGACCTGAATGAATGCTTGATTACAAGAGTAGTGGCTAGGTGACTGCATCACTGTATAGGTAATGCCTCATTAATTTGATGTCTGTATAGATAGTACCTCTCTGATTAAATGAGTGCATGGGTACTTCATGAGTGACTGGATGACTGCATAGGTACTGCCTCAGTGAATGGCTGAGTGCAAGAGTAGTACCTGACTGATTGCATGAGTCCATAGCTAGTGCCTTTGTGATACATAAGTGCAGGGGTAGTACCTGTGTTATTGCATGAATGCATAAGTTGTGCCTGAGTAACTTCATGAGTGCAACAGTATCGTCTGAATGCTTAGATCAATGCATGAATAGTGCCTCAGTAAAATCATGAGTGTAACAGTAATGGCTGGGTCATTGGATGAGTGCCACAGTACTGCCTGAGGGAATAGATAACTACATAGGTAGCGCCTGAGTGAACAGTTGAGTGCAAAACTAGTGCCTTACTGATTGCATGAGTACATGCATAGTGCCTCCGTGATTGCATCAGTGCAAAGGTAGTGCCTGGGTGATTGTATGAGTGCATAGGAAATACCTGACTGAAAGTATGAGTGCAAGGCAAATACTTTCGTCATTGGATGAGTGCATCAATAGTGCTTCAGGAAATGGATGCGTGCATGTGTAGTATCTGAGTGAATGGTTTAGTGCAACTGTAGTGCCTGTATCATTCGATGACTGCTTCAGTATTGCTTAACAGACTAGATGAGTGCATAGTTAGTGGCTTACTGAATGGTTGAATGCAAGACTACTGCCTCAGTCATTGCATGTTTGCGTAGGTAATATCTGATTGATTGGATGTGTGTATAGGTAGAAAATATCCTTAATTGCATGAGTGCATTGGTACTGCCTGGGTGATTGGAAGACTCATACAAAGTAGCCTAATCACTAATCCCTCTGCCAGTATGTCTTAAACCTCAGTTTTCTCTTGTAGCTTCACTTTTCACAGACTACTCAGACTGTTTGGCCTAGCCAAATATACAGCATCAACCCTTCACATGTCACAGTTGTAAGTCTCACCATATTACTGAAACCATGCATGCATGTGTCTCTGCCTTTTGCTAGTACCATCATATATAAAAGAAACTTACAAATAGATGTATACCTGTGTTTTATAGGTATCGGTTCTTCTGATGCATAACACGTGTGAAAATACATGTAGCAGCATACACATACCTCAGCAACGTCAGACTGCTAAGACGAACACTCGGGCAATGTGTAATGGGCAGGTATGTAAGTTGCAACTGTGTGCACTTTTTTGTGTAGCATTGAAGCCAATTGGGACTTTATCTGTGCTGTTCAGATGCCGCCAGCAGCCCAGTGAGGATCTAAGTGGTATTTTTTGATGCCGATAGGCATGTTACCTTCCCTTTACAAACGGGGAGAGAGGAAGCGTTGGGGGGAGCAGGAGCGGGGATCAAGGGACGTGTCATTCCCAGTCTCACGATCTGCCGGCCCTGTATTGTAGGCAGATTCAGCACGGGCAGGGAGCCTGACAATTACCTTCACTTATATTCAGGTGTTATTCACCTGTGTAAACAAATCCATGCACAAAGTGTGCAGGCAACATTTGCATTTCTTTTTTATAACCCTGAAGTTAATAAAACATGTCTCTTGTAAAGCCCCCCCCGCCCCAGTATTATCCGACAAGGCACAATCTGCGAACGTGGGCCATTTCTTTTACTTTGGCCGGGCCAATTTTGGATCCCAATTCAAACCTGTACCTCAGTCTCAAGACCATGCACTCCTTTCAACATGACAGACTGCACTCCTCAGTTCACGAACACACCTAAATATATACAGCGTACTTCAACTATACCTTCCCAGAGACTCCTACCAAGTAAAATAATCACTAATCCCTTAGCCCGCATGTCTTTAATCTCACTTTTGTCTTGCATCTTCACTACTCAGCAACTACTAAGAAAGTTGGGCCTAGCCAAATGTAAAGCAGCAACCCTTCACATGTCACAGTTTAAAGTGTCATCATATTCCTGAAAACATGCATACATGTGTCTGTGCTTTTTGTTAGTGACATCAAACATAAAAGAAGCATACACATCCATGTATACCTGTGTTTTATAGGTCTACGATCTTCACATGCATAACATGTATGAAAATACATGGCTAGTGCATCAGTAAATTAATGAGTGCAAGACTAATGTCTGGCTGCTTAGAACACTGCAGGGGTAGTGCTTGAGTGAATGCATTAATCCAACTATAGTGCCTGCGTCATTGGATGAGTGCATGGGTAGTGCTTCATAGAGTAGATCAGAGCATGGGTAGTGCCTGAGAGAATGGATGAGTGCAAGAGTAGTGCCTGATTCATTGCACGATTGTGCAGGTAATGTCTTATTAATTCCATGTGTGCATAGGTACTGCATCCTTGATTGCATGAGTGCATGAGTAGTGCCTGTGTGATTGTTTAAGTGCAGCAGTAGTGCCTGCGTGATTCGATAAGTGTATGGGTGCTGCCTGAATGGAACGATCCATGCAAGAGTAATGGCTGCTTCATTGAATGATTGCATACATACTGCCTGAGAGAATGGATGAGTGCATGAGTAGGACCTGAATGAATGCTTGATTACAAGAGCAGTGGCTAGGTGACTGCATCACTGTATAGGTAATGCCTCATTAATTCGATGTCTGTATAGATAGTACCTCTCTGATTAAATGACTGCATGGATACTTCATGAGTGATTGGATGACTGCATAGGTACTGCCTCAGTGAATGGCTGAGTGCAAGAGTAGTACCTGACTGATTGCATGAGTCCATAGCTAGTGCCTATGTGATAGCATAATTGCAGGGGTAGTACCTGTGTTATTGCATGAATGCATAAGTTGTGCCTGAGTAACTTCATGAGTGCAACATTATCATCTGAATGCTTAGATCAGTGCATGAATAGTGCCTCAGTAAAACATGAGTGTAACAGTAATGGCTGGGTCATTGGATGAGTACCACAGTACTGCCTGAGGGAATAGATAACTACATAGGTAGTGCCTGAGTGAACAGTTGAGTGCAAAACTAGTGCCTTACTGATTGCATGAGTACATGCATAGTGCCTCCGTGATTGCATCAGTGTAAAGGTAGTGCCTGGGTGATTGTATGAGTGCATAGGAAATACCTGACTGAAAGTATGAGTGCAAGGCTAATGTTTTCGTCATTGGATGAGTGCATCAATAGTGCTTCAGGAAATGGATGAGTGCATGGGTAGTACCTGAGTGAATGGTTTAATGCAACTGTAATGCCTGTATCATTCGATGACTGCTTCAGTATTGCTTAACAGAATAGATGAGTGCATAGGTAGTGGCTTACTGAATGGTTGAATGCAAGACTACTGCCTCAGTCATTGCATGTTTGCGTAGGTAATATCTTATTGATTGGATGTGTGTATAGGTAGACAAACTCCTTCATTGCATGAGTGCATGGGACTGCCTGGGTGATTGGAAGACTCATACAAAGTAGCCTAATCACTAATCCTTCTGCCAGCATGTCTTAAACCTCAGTATTCTTTTGTAGCTTCACTTTTCACTGACTACTCAGACTGCTTGGCCTATCCAAATATACAGCATCAACCCTTCACATGTCACAGTTGTTAGTCTCACCATATTACTGAAACCATGCATGCATGTGTCTCTGCCTTTTGCTAGTACCATCATACATAAAAGAAACATACAAATAGATGTATACCTGTGTTTTATAGGTATCGGATCTTCCGATGCATAACACGTGTGACAATACATGTAGAAGCATACACATACCTCAGCAAAGTCAGACTGCTAAGACGAACACTCGGGCAATGTGCAATGGGCAAGTATGTAAGTTGCAACTGTGTGCCACTTTTTTGTGTAGCATTGAAGCCGATTGGGACTTTATCTGTGCTGTTCAGATGCCGCCAGCAGCCCAGTGAGGATCTAAGTGGTATTTTTCGATGCAGATACGCCTGTTACCTTCCTTTTACAAACGGGGAGAGAGGAACCTTTGGGGGGGAGCAGGAGGAGATCAAGGGACGTGTCATTCTCAGTCTCTCGATCTGCCGGCCCTGTAATGTACGCAGATTCAGCACCTATTGGGAGCCTGACAATTACCTTCACTTATATTCAGGTGTTGTTCACCAGTGTGAACAAATCCGTGCAGAAAGTGTGCAGGCAACATTTGCATTTCTTTTTTATCTCCCTGAAGTTAATAAAACATGTCTCTTGTAAAGGCCCCCCCCCAGTATTTTCCTACAAGGAACAATCTGCGAACGTGGGCCATTTTTTTTACGTTGGCCGGGCCGATTTTGGATCCCAATTCAACCCTGTACCTCATTCACAAGACCATGCACTCCTTTCAACATGACAGACTGCACTGTCTCATTTCACGAAGACACCTAAACATATATGGCGTACTTCAACTATACCTTTCCAGAGACTCATACCAAGTACCATAATCACTAATCCCTCTCCCAGCATGTCTTAAACCTCACTTTTCTCTTGCAGCTTGACTATTCAGCAACTACTCAGAGTCTTTGTACATTTCGTAACATATGTCAAGCAGCACACTTCTGTAATAGTGTGTAATTTAAAAAAAGTATATTTTCAAACTTAAGAATATCACTTCAAAGACTGAACCACTACTACACAATACATAACACACCTTACAAATGTGTAACTCACCTCTGTAATAGTATTGCAGAATATCATATATATCACAAACAAATGAAAAATTTTCTTTCTCGCACAATAAATATAATGCAGCACTCTCAACAAGGTAAAACCAGTAATTGCAAACTTTCCCTCTCCTTCTGCACACAAATACATGTAAGTAACAAATCAAATTAGTTCCTTCCTTATTTCAAATTGTAAAACACACTTCTATTGGTTACTCATATTAACCCTTTCTAACTCTCTTCCTAGAGTGCCTAAACTGGTTCTGTAATTTTGTGGAGTGGAGACTGCACCATGCTGCAGCTTCACCATGGACCCCCGAACCCTTACGAGAGTTCAACAACCTATTTCCAATAATACTACTGCTAATTTTCAACAACACACTTCTTCTAAACATACTACTGATTTAGAAAAACTAACTTTAATAGCTTATCACTTGTATTTAAATCTGCATTTCATATTTTAATATCACAGTTGTTTCAACCCTTCCCCCACTCTCCTTAATGCCAGTTTCCATAGCAACATTCTACAGCAGATGCAGGTCACAAGTTCACCATATTTCATAGCAACAGTTTCTGCAACATTCAACGGCAGGTGCAGGTCACAACTTCACCATATTTTTAAGTTAAGAACAGTTGCTTCCAAATCCAAATAGCAGCTGTGGTTGACTTCTGTAACATGTTATCATATCCTATGTACTGTACCTTTCAAATATTTTTTATTCACCAATCAGAAACATGCTTTGCACGAAAGGAACATGCATCCTATTTTTCAGTGCACAATGTTGATCCTCAGCCAATCAGTTATCGGTTTTCTCAAAAAAAGCTTGTTCTCCACGTTTTTACATATCTCTCAATCTACCAACGGACTACATCAACTACAGACATCTTTTCTTTCCTTAATCCCTTCAACATGCTTACAGTATGGATCGTAGGGCACAGCTATGTTTTCTGGTGCAAAAGGTATGCTGAACACAGACGTATTGACAAAGACCTAGGTTTGCAAAATGTGGACATTAAATGGTTTCCAAAGAGAGGATTACAGTGGCACCAATTGATGCCTTTTGGTTAAAACCTTTTTGCATCTCCAAGCCCCTGACCTCATGATTGTGCACTGTGGTGCCAATGACCTAGGCACATTGACCGGGGTTGGGCTGAAAATGCTAATGAAGGATACCTTTGCTCAGTTGATGTTTCTTCTGCCTCAAACTGTCTTTGTATACTCTAATATATGCCAAAGACAGAAATGGAAGTGGTCAAATCAATTCTGTCCTCAGATTGAGAAAGCTAGGAAGAATGTCAATAAAGCTGTTTCTGCTTACCTCAGAGATCATAGAATGAGCTCCATGTATAACAACAATATACGTTTTGATATGGATGACATATTAGCCAGATGAAGAGTTTTTCTCAACAACCTCAAGCTGTGCATCCATACTTACATGTAGCTCAACAAAGTCATAATGAAAACAAGGGCTCTTTTAGAGCCACCTAGAACCTAGAACTCAGCCAGGCCATTTTAGGCCCCGGGGACCCCATCCCCCGGGGCCTGGCCACAATGTTTGGGGACCGCGGGGGAGCGCAAATGCCCCTGCTTTTGGGCAAAGTGAGCAGCTGACATCGAGGTCCCTTTGCCAAAAAGCAAATCTGCTTCGCTTCATGGAAGGGACAGCAAATGTCCTCCTCTTGCTTCCATAAAGCGAAGCAGAAGTTTGCTATGGCAGCGCGGGAACAGAGCTCCCACCCTGCCATAGCAAACAGCAATGTCCTGGGGGTACATACCACGAAACATTTTTGGAACCGGCCCTCGGTGGTGGCAGTCCCCAGGCCCATGGAAAGCTCCTCAAGGGACACTGCACCCTCCGCCTCCATCAAATTTAAAGCCCCAGGAACATCAAGCTCCACGGGGCCAGCAGTCCGCAACGGACCCCCGCATTTTAATTGATGAATGCCCTGGGGAAGTAGTGGTCCCCAGGGCTTGAGCCCCTCCACACTTAAATTTTACATATAGCTCCGGGGAGGTGGTGCTCTTTGGGGCGGAGGGGTGTCCGCGTGCCCCCCCATATCATTATATTTGCTCTGGGGAGGTGGCGGTCCCTGTGACAGAAGTAACCCCCGCATCATAACTTAACATAGCACCCGGGAACTAGCCCATCCGGGGGCTTAATTAAATGAAGCGCGCGACACTGCGCTTCATGTTTTTTTCACCGTCACTTACGGACCCTACGCCACTTCCACCGAAAATATTTAAAAAAAATGCTTTTTTGACCTTTGGGGTCCCTGTGGCACCCCTTGAGCAGCCCTAGGGGCTCAGAGTGTTCCTACCCTGCCCCTTTTCTTCTTTTTTTACGCTTTTTCTTCTGACTCCGCTCAACCGAGTCACAAGATGGCTGCAAACACTTCCTCGTTTGAAGTGTTGGCAGCCAATCAGAAACAAGCTCGAGATCGGGAGGATTCAGCCAATCAGATCTCACAATTCTCAAATATCAATATATGTAAATGTTTAAATTTCTCAAAAACTACTGAACGGATTTACACCATTGAAAAAAAGAGTGCTTTCTGGACCAAAAGCTACCTTTTTGTCAAATTTGGTGTAATTCCGTTCAGCAGTTCGAGCTGTAGCCGTGTCTAAAGTTTCCTATGGAAATTAATATGGAGAAAACACGTTTTGGGACCCCCCTTTTTTCTCGGCCCCCGCTTGAGAAATCACCCCGACACTTTCAACACAAGAGCTGACAAGAGCGCCCCATTAGTTTTGAAAGTTTTGCAAAAATTCGTCAAATGGCGCCAAAGATATTGGCAAAAGAAAAAACCGCTTTTTGGATAGAAACAAGGTCCTACCTATAACTACCTACTGGCAACCGCCAGTAGGTAATATATATATTAATATATATTTTAATATATATATATATATATATATAAATATATATATATATATATATATGCCTTCCTATGTTTTCACCTGCTGCCGCTCCACTCGCCGTGGGTGCCGCTTCCAATGAAGGTGAATCACGTACAACTCCCGAATTCACAGCCCAATCCTGGCTGCGTATAATTGAAGAGCACTCTATGAAGTTTATATTGGTCAAGATTTATTGCCACATTGCAAATCACGCACTGGACAGATGCGTTTTGGCACGGTCACCTTTTTTAATGTCAGTGCAACTGTGTTCTATTAAAAAATGTAAAAGGTAGAGAGGTATTTCATTCGTTGCGGATTTCAACAACATAAAAGAGGACTCACATTGTATCACATGTCCGGATTTTCTTGGTGGCAATCTTGGAGTGATTATAAATTCATTTTATCTGAATTATCTATCTCCAATACAACACAATTGGATGCCAATGATATCAAGCCTATCCAACTTAAATAGTTACTGTATATTCATTGCTGCTTTTCTTCAAAATATATATTGCTGTATTGATTGAGTATTGAATGAAATTATTTATTGAAAATGAATATTTGCAATTTTCGATTGAAGAAAAGCGGCAATCAGACGCTTGACGTATATTTTTCAACAGTTCCTTGTATTGGAAATTCAGCTATATATTTACATTTCCTATACTTCCTAGTGAATTATGTGTTTTTTCATGGACAATGGTCCTGAAAACAGGTTCTTCTTTTAAAGGGCTTAGCTGCAGAAGGTCACCAAAGACAATTAAATGCTTTTCTCCGAAGAGAACATCATACTCTGTTCTTTAAATTTGTTGGATTCGTAGGTGAATAAAAGCAAGCATTAAGTTTGAGACCATGCTTACCTCATCAATGATTAAAAGCTTCATTTTCTTCAAAACTCTTGCCACCTTATGTCATGCTTCACCAGATAACCTCTGGTATTCCAGTTTATTGCAATGTTCCACAGGTAGCATTAGTAGTTGTTGTAGAGTAATTTCTCTAATACTGTGTGCAGCTAATCCTGTTGGTGCTGTTACTACACACAGCAACTTTGATTCTGTTGTCCTCTGTCGGTAACCAGTCAATACTTTAATTAAAAAGCTTTTCCCAGCACCAGCGTGACCACTAATGTATAACAGAACTGGTTTAAAGGAAGAACAACTGCATTCTTTCTTCACGTGGAGAATTTATACTTTCTCTTTTATCTCTACATAAATGTCTTTCTGTTTGTTGTTGAGTTGTGCAACTAACTGTTCCAGATCTTCAGTTTGTTGTCTAGCTTCTTCCATTGCATTTTCCACCTCATTCATTGCTATTACAGTTTCAATTTGAATAATAGGTGCTCCAAGTGGTTTTTGGCTAAATGGTGCAGAACTTTGATTGCTTTGAGAACTTTCCCTAGCTATCTCTGCAGCAATTGCTTCTCCTTGCTGAATCTCATCACTTAACATTTGCATACAATTTTGAAAGACTGAACACTGAACACTGACTTTTACAGCATTAAATAAATCTTCATAGCAATCATAGCCTTCAAGTGATTCAGATTCTGGATACCAAGGTTTGACAAGTTGAAGAACTGCCAAATAGAAAACTCTCTTTTCTCTTGAGATTGGCAACTAAATTTCCTGTGGTTAATGAGATTTCCTTTTGCATGTTTTACTACACAACCATCACATCCGAGAACAGCAGATTTATCTTCTTCTTTGTTTTTCTTTACATTGCTTCTGTATCTGTAGTACTGATATATTTCATATAGGCACATGTTTTCCAAGTGTACACTTCTTCTTGGGTAGCATGTATCCAACATGTTTGTTTTTACTATGTCTGTATTTTCTGGATCAAACTCTGCTAGATACTGAATTTCCGGAAAACACTTTAACACTCTATTTCGTGTACTTGCAAGGCCTAAACTGAAGCTGTACAACTTTTTTATTAGACTTTTTTCTGCACTACTTTCTTGCCACATCTATTTAATCTCAGTCTACTCTGATTTTGTAATGAATGAAGTCTCATATTGAGCACCATCAATAGAGTTGTCTGCAACAAATTGTATGTCCATATTTGCATTCCACATTTTTAGAATGACTGCATTGTAAACATTAATGTATTTAGACTCCTCTGTTTTTCTCAGATTATATGTGTTTTTTCAGTGACTTTTGGTGTCACTGTATGTCTTACTGCCGACAAAAAGCTGTTCACTCTTCCTTGTAAAATAACAGGTCGTGGGAATCCAAAACAACATCTTGTGTAAAAATTTTCCTTTAGATCTGTATCTTCTACAGCAGTATTTCCCACATCTATGTTTTTGAAAATGCAGAACTTGTTGACCCAGGCCTTTGTCAGTAGTGATGTTCTGGATGGCTCACGTAACATACTGTTCTATGAAAGAGAGTACACACTCCTCACTTTCTGTTCCAAAGTTTGCGGCATCTTTTATCCATAACAGCACGCAAATATGATGAGTACCTCTTGCTTGGTACTCTTTGTACCCAAAAAATCAGTTGCTTCACCAAGTGGAGGATTACTTTTGTTACAGGTGAAAGACAGCATGGCTTGGAATCTGTGATTAAATTATCGGCAAACATTAGCAGGATCAAAAGAGCAAAATTCTCCTGCTGTCTTTACATTTGTATCCTCAATATTTGAATTTTTCTCTCTCAAAAATTCAATAAGATCATCCCATGCATATTCAGCACAACTAAGTGCAACAAACCAAGTAGGTGCTCCCAGGTTTCTCAGCTTGCATTTAAGATCTCCATGACGACGATACCAAAATTCATTTGTTCCACATTGGCATGCTATCAAATTCATTAGGTTATATTCCAAATGTTCATTTTTTTCTTGAACTTTATCAACAAATTCCCTTGCTGATAAATTTTGAAGATTTGCTCCTGTCTTCAATATATGATTCACAACATAAGAAAGTCCAGACACATCACTCTCAAACAGAAGATGAAATAGATATGGAATGCACTGATGAAATCTTGGATCCTCTGAGTATAATCGTGTTCAGCGGTATTCGGCTGCTGGTATCTGTACAGGGCGGTCATCATAGCATCCACCTACTCCAGTGGGAAGCAGCTGTGGAAAACAAAAAGCCTCTAAACGTTTTCCCCAGACACTTAAGGGACTTCCTTTGGCTTGCTTCATTTGAAACAATTAAATAGCATCACCAATGACTTCCTTAGAATGGTGGATGCTAAAGTTTTCATAAATTTCTTCAGATCTAGATTGATCCACCTTTTCAATCTGTCCGCATGATGGTAAGGTATCATCTTGTATGCAAATTTCATTTTCAGCAACATCAGAATTTCTACAGTAAATATTATTTTTAACAAGGATTAATGTAGCTTTTTAACTTTATTCACATCTACCAATTCTTGCCAGATTTTTCTATTCTTTGTTGGAACACCATTTATCAAAATGATAAGTAGTTCTTCCACCTCTCTATCTACTCCTACAGTTTCAATATTCTTCTTAAAATCTTAAGGTAAATACACAACTCTTCCTTTTAGTCTTCTCTGGGGCTCAGTTGGAGGCAATTTCCCTGTCTTTGGCTCCATACAAACCATCGCTTGAAAAGAATGCATGAGTTGTACAAGAAATGATTTATAAACATTCAATACTTTAACCTCTTGTGTAATGGATACCAGTTCTAATTTGTTGTGTATACCTCTAGCTGACATTGTATTATTCTTTAACTTGTCATAGAAGTACCTACAGATAATCTGTTCTGTGGATAAATCAAATCTTTCCTCAACAATAAGTATGCACCAAATTCTTGCCATTTATCATCATTCTCTTTTTTAATTTTACAGTACACAACTACATTCTGAGTTTGCATTTTGTAGTGAATGCACCAACAACAAATCCAAGCACAGTTTGGTTTTTCGGAGGAAACTGTGATAAACTTTGCAATGTCGTGAGCATAGTTTTCAGTTGCTCACGACCAACCAACTCTTCATTTTCCTTAAATTTGTTTTCTGGACCAAACAACTGAAACGGACTATCTTCACAAACTTTCTCTACCTCTGCTAAAGTCCCAGACAGTAAACTTCTATTCATCTCTCCTAAACATAAAGCAGGAGTTTTTACATAGTAAAGGCTTCTAAACAAGGATGGTATTTGGGAGTGGTGAACAGCTAACATCCTGAAAGGATGAAACATAATTCTACAAACCATCCATGAAGGACATGCCAGGGAATGTCCCTGGAAATTACTATATTTCCTAACTATGCATGGATCTAATCCATGCAAAACTGAACTTTTTTTTTCAGACTTCTGCATGGAAAGTCACATACAAAATTCTGTAATAAATCAATTGATTCCTGACGAATACTACAAATACTACTACAATTCC
The DNA here is from genome assembly GCA_963921515.1 of Calotriton arnoldi. Taxonomy (NCBI): domain Eukaryota; kingdom Metazoa; phylum Chordata; class Amphibia; order Caudata; family Salamandridae; genus Calotriton; species Calotriton arnoldi. The sequence goes on along the minus strand of CAWUFW010006839.1, from coordinate 45,237 downwards.
ATTTGTTTACTGGGCCTGTCTACGCCTTCCTTGCACCTCTTCAGCTATCACTTCCTCTACATTCCTAAGAACCATCTCCTCTTTTGCAACAGGACTACCATCATTAATTTCTTAACAATGGTCACTTAAATCAACAGCATGCACTAGTGTATACTCTTGGAAATAACTTTCCTCATTGAAATAAGGTTCCGTACTAGTAGTATGCTTCCATTCACCTTTATAAATGCATCAGTTCTCCTCCTATATTTTTTCTTTTTTTGTGTGCAAATTTTGCATTGCCCTAGTGCAAAACATTTTAGCTCTTAACTCTTTAAACTGTTTCTGTTTCCATGACAAGCTCTCTGATTTCTTAGAACATTTCCTACTCCGTTGTTTTTTTCCACTTGATGCACAAAGTCAATTTTTACATAAGAATGTTCTCCCATTCTACATTTAACGACATATTTTTCTGAGAAACTTCTTAGTACTCTTACCAGCTTCTCCTTTTTTCCTCTGCACATTCTCTACCTTAATTTGTTTGCCCTTCTCACTTTGAAGTTGATAATACTGTTTCCTCTGTTTCTTTCTTTTTTGAATTTTCTCAGGCATTGTAGATCTTCTTCTTTTTCAAAACTGCGTATATAAGTAATAAGCAATACATTAAAGTAAAAATGAAAACATGTAATTATTGATTCACTAGGTAACTAGTTTATTTATGAAACAATAGAGCATATTTTCAGAGAGTGTGAGAGTCTCTGTATGGGTATGTAAATGGGTATACGAGTATCTGTATAGATATGTGAGAGGGTGTAAGGGTATCTCTATAGGTATATGAATGGTTGTCACAGTTTCTGTATAGGTATTTGACAGGTTATGAGTTCTATGAATGGATATGTGAGAGGGTGTGAGAGTCTGTGTATGGGTATATAAATGGATATAAGGGTCTCTACAAGGTTATATCAGAGTGTGTGAGAGTCTCTGTATGGCTATGTGAATGGTTGGGACACTGTCTGTATGACTATGTGAGAGAGTGTGAAAGTCTATGTATGTGACAGGGTGTGTGAATTTCTTTATGGATATGTGAATGGGTATAACAGTGTCTACATGGGTATGTGAGCAGATGTAAGAATCTCTATATGCATATGTGAGAGGCTGTTACAGTCTTGTATGGGTATGTGAATATGTGTCAGACTGTATATGTATGTGCATAGGAAGAAAGGAGGTATGAATAGGTATGTGACAAACTGTGTCAGTCTATGTATGAATATGTAAGAGAGTGTCACAGTCTCTCTATAGGCATGGGACAGGATGTCAGAGTCTCTGTATCAGTATGTGAATGTGTATAACAGTGTCTGCATGGATACATGAGAGGGTGTAAGAGTGTATGACTATGTAAATGGATGTTACAATGTCTGTATATGTGTATGAATGAAATAAAAGAGGCATCAATGGATATGTGAAAGGGTGTGAGAGACTCTATGGGTATGTCAATGGGTATCAGGGTGCCTGTATGGGTCTGTAAAAAGGTCTGACCGTCTATGCATGGGTATGTGAAAAGGTGTGAGAATCTGTCTATGGGTATCCAAATGGATATAATGATGTCTACATGGGTATATGAAAGTGTGTGAGAGTCTCTGTATGGGTGTTTGAAAGGTTATTACACTATCTTTGTGGGTATTTGAAAGGGTGTGACAGCCTATGTATGGGTATGTGACAGAGTGTGAGAGTCTATGTGAGAGGATATCAGAGTCACTGTATCAGTATGTGAATGGGTATTACGGTATCTGTATGGGTAAGTGAGAGGGTTTAAGAGCCTCTCAATGAGTATGCAAATGGGTATCACAGTCTGTATAAGTATATGAATTGGATTAAAGGATGTCTGTATGAGTATGTGAAAGGGTGTCAGAGTCTGAGTATAGGTATATGAATGTGAATCAGAGTGTATGTATGAATACGTGAGAGGGTGTGAGAGTATCTCTATAGGTATGTGAATAGCTGTGACAGTGTCTGTATAGATAAGTGAGAGGGTCTGCCAGTCTTTGAATGGATATGTGAGAGGGTGTGAGAGTCTGCTTATAGGTATTTTAAATGAATATAAGGGTCTGTACATGGTTATAAGAGAGTGTGTAGCAGGGTGTGTAAATCTCTGTATGGATATATGAATGGGTATAAGCGTGTCTACATGAGTATGTGAGAGGAAGTAAGAGTCTCTATATGGGTATGTGAGAGGGTGTGACAGTCTCTGTAAGGGTATGTGAATAGGTGTGAGACTATCTGTATGCATATCTGGATAGGAAAAAAGAAGGTCTCAATACGTACAAGCTGTGACAGTTTACATACGAGTATGTAACAGGGTGTGATAATCTCTCTATGCGTATGTGACAGGATGTCAGAGTCTGTGTATCAGTATGTGAATGGCTATAAAGTGTCTGTATGGATATCTGAGAGGGTGTAAGAGTGTTTGTGTGAGTATGGGAATAGATGTTATACTGTCTGTATGAGTATGTGAATATGAATAAAATAATTCTCAATAGATATGTGTAAGGGTGTGAGAGACTCTGTATGGGTCTGTGAATGGGTACAAGGGTGCCTATATGGGTATGTAACAGGGTATTTCAGTGTGTGTATGAGTATGTGAGAAGGTGTGACAGTCTGTATGGGTATGTGAATGGATATAAAGGTGTCTACATTGTATGGGAAAGTGTGTGAGAATGTATGGGTATGAGAACGATTATGACACTATCTGTATGGGTATGTGACAAGGTATTACAGTTTCTATATGGGTGTGTGAAAGGTTATGACACTATCTGTGTGGGTATGTGAAAGGGTGTGAGTGTATGTATGGGTATGTGACAGATTGTGAGGTTCTCTCTATGGGTATGTGAGAGGATGTCTAAGACACTGTATCAGTATGTGAATGGGGATTACTGTATCTGTATGGTAAGTGAGTTGGTATAAGAGTCTCTCTATGAGTATGTGAATGGGTGTAACAGTCTGTATGAGTATGTAAATCGGAAAAAATGAGCTCTGTATGAGTATCTGAAAGGGTGTCACAGTCTGAGTTTAGGTATGTGAATGTGTATAAGGGTGTATGTATAGATACGTGAGATGGTGTGACAGTATCTCTATAGGTATGTGAATGGTTGTGATAGTGTCTGTATAGATATGTGAGAGGGTCTGACAGTCTATTAATGGATATGGGGGTCTGGTGGCTTAATGGACTAATGCGTCTACGGTAGTGTACTGTGTGCAACCTCATGATCACAGGTTCAAATCCCGGTGTGTTCACTCAGCCTTTCATCCCTCTGAGGTCATTAAAATCAGTACCATTGAGTTGGGTAAGAATAGACATCTGTTTTCCAGTGCCAAGATACCCTTGGGTGAATGTGCACTTTACATATACACGTTATCTTATGTTATGTGAGCGGGTGTGATAGCCTGTGTATAGGTATGTAAATGCATATAAGGGTCTCTACATGGGTATGTCAGAGTGTGTGAGAGTCTTTCTATGGCTATATGAATGGCTGTCATACTATCTGTACAGTTACGTGAGAGGGTGTGAAAGTCTATGTATGTATATGTGACAGGGTATGTGAACCTCTGTATGCACATGTCAATGGGTATATAGGATGTCTACACGGGTATGTGAGAGGATGTAAGAGTCTCTGTATGGGTATGTGAGAGTCTGTGACTGTATGTGTATGCGAATGGACATAAGGGTGTCTACATGGGTATGTGAGGGGATGTGAGAGTCTCTGTATGGGTATGTCAGAGTGTGTGACTCTCTGTATGGGTATTTGAATCAGTGTCAGACTGTGTGTATGGGCATGTGGATATGAATAAAGAAGGTCTGCATGGGTATGTGAGAGAGTGTGAGAGTCTCTCTATAGGTATATGAGAAGATGTCAGAGTCTCTGTATCAGTATATGAATGAGTATAGCAGTGTCTGTATAAGTATGTGAATGAGAATAAAGGAGGTCTGAATTAATATGGGAAATGATGCACACATCAGCTTCCTTCTGACTATCTAAATGTATGCATCACTATACCCTTTGATCAATATGCATAGCTATATCATTATGTATAGAAAGTAAGTATATTTAAATAAACCTTGCTCTCTTACCATAAGCATCAGTGTGAACCACCTTATCTTAATCTACAAATCTGTGTATATGTTGTTCATAACTGTATACATAATAAAATGCTTAATATGTCACTGCATACACTAGCATTTCACTCCATGTGTCACTCCCTACATTGGTGTATACCTCAGTTTTATTTTTCTTCACTAGTTTTTGTTAATAGTTCCTGATCAATATACTTTACTTTATTTTCATCTTCTACTCACTTTGAACATTTCCTTTTACTAATCTTAATGCGACAGCTTAATACGCATACCTATTAAATGCGATTGTTGGTGAGTATTTTTCTTTCTCAGTATCAGATTGTCAAACTTGTCTCTAGAAAGCACAAAAAAACGAGAAGAAGAATGGTAAACCACTCTCACACAAGGCAACCAGTAATGGCACCCTATTCAAATTTGCTACAGAGACTGCAAACAAATAGAAACAGTGCTTTCATTTTATTTAATGTCCCTACTAATCATACAGCTCTTCTGAATGGTCACATTTCTTAACCCTTTTGATTAACTCTTCTAAAGAGAGCCCACTTCGGTAGCGTGTTTGGGCAGGATCCGCGGATTTACGAAGGGAACCGAGGGTGTCAGCGCGGCCCCCGTGTAACCGTGGTTTTTTAAAAACTATTCCTGAATGCTACCACTTACAAACCACTTCCTATAAATCCCTAAATGTAGACCCAAACTCATCTTATTCAATATTTCTTTTATAAACAATGTCTCCTCACTTTGACGTTCTAGCCTTTTCTGCTTCCCTTCCCCCATACTCCTCTAGCTCTGTTTCCATGGTGACCAACAATGTAACATTCTCTGTTAGCAGTAGGTTGAAGTTCACAACTGTCTCTACAGTGGCATGCTAACTTCCAAGCCAAATTTTGCAGGTGCGGTTGAGACTTTACAATTACAAATATTCTGCTCATAACCAATCACACATGTTCTTATTTTAAATTTACTGCACAACCTAGTTTTAATCACTACCTTACTTACACCATCCAATTAAATGTGATCTGTTAAACTTTATTTGCTAGAGTAATTTTTAACTGACTTCAATTTGAAAACTGCCTCATTCAGCTGCAGCTGTCTCTTAAGTGCTACTCCTCCATCCTCCAAAATGCTTAGAGTGTAGATTGTTGTTCATAGGTTTGTGTTCTGGGTGAGAGAGTTTGAAACAGAGGTATTGACAGGGACCTAGGTTTGCCTAATTTGGATATTAATTGGTTTGGCCAGAGAGGGTTCAAGTGGCATCAATTGCTTCCATTGGTTAAAAGCATTATAGAGAACCAACATCCAGACCTCATGATTGTGCACTGTGGTGGCAATGACCTGGGCACATTGACTGGGGTAGGAATGGAATTCCTAATAATGAATACCTTTGAACAATTAATGCAACTTTTCCCGCAAACTGTTTTGTGTTTTCTAACATATGCCAGAGGCAGAAATGGAACTGGCCTTCTGAATTTTGTCCACAGATAGAGAAAGCCAGGAAACATGTTAATTAAACTGTTGCAGCATTCCTCAGAGACCATAACATGGGCTCTGTCTACAATAATAACCTGTGCTTCAATATGCATGGAATATACAGGAGAGATGGTGTTCACTTCACAGATGAAGGCAACAACGTGTTTCTGAACAACTTGACACTCTGTATCCACTCATATATGTAGTAATCACATACACACACTGAACACAATGGCTCTTCTAAGAGCCACCCTATGTACCAAACAGTTATTATTTTTAACAGTAAATCATCTTTTTAAATAAATGTATCAACTCCGTGGATTCGCAAATCAAAACCACACATTCAATGCAAAAGAACACATTTAATAATTGTAGTAAAGAGTTCTGAATGCATATCTCAGTGGGTATAACAGAGGCTTAATGGGTATCATATTAGATGCATAAGTGGGTTTGTCAATGGGTGTGATACTGTCTTTATGGTATATAAATTAGGCCTGGGCGGAGCTCGCAAAGTTCCACTACATGGAATTCCACGGAGTTACCAAAAAACTGTATTGTATTTCAGAAACTTTCCAAGAGTTATTCAACCACATAGCTATTTTACCTTGTGGTTCGTGTCAGGCCTACACTTTATAGTATACCAGTTTCCAGAGGCCCTCACTGCTGACCTATGGTAAACTGGTGCTATTGGATGTCAGCATCGTAATATCTTCTTCGGCAATCAGCACCGTACCCTGTAATTTCACAACAAATGCCTTCTCCTAGGAAAACTGAAGAGGGCCAAATTGTCTGTTTTCTGAATCAAGTTTTGTAAAAAAAAAAAAAAAAATGTAAACAGCGCCATCAAGGGCCTGGTTATATAAAAACAGAAGTAGCAGAGGTCTCAAAATTACTTTCACAGTATCTTGGCTTAAATGTGATGCACTTTCTGTTGGACATGAACAGTCAAAAAACTGTGCATTTAGGGCCAGATGTACGACCCTTACAATTTGCGAGTCACAAATTGCTTTGTTTTGCGACTCTCAATTTGCAACTCGCAAACTGTAATTTGCAACAGTGTCTCAGACACTGTTTGCAATTCCTAATGGGGTCGCAAATTGCATGCCTCAATAATATTCATGAGGCAGGTGCAATTTGCGACCCCATTGGAAATGGCTAGCACTCCCAGGCTGATGAGGGCTGTTAGCCCGAAACCGGTCCCAGGATGCTTGTTTCTGGTCCAGGGAAGACATGGCTTGGCAGTTCGGGCTGGACTGTTCCCATGAGGCACAGGGTCAAGACTGATTTGCATATAGCTGTGTCTGAACTGGGGTGGCAAAGTGAGCTAAAGAATGATGATGGATTCAACCCAGATCTGTGACTGGGGGTGAGTGTCTGATAAGTTTCAGCGCTCCGGCCATCATCTCCTTGTGTTTGCTTTGCTTTTTAAATAAAGCAGGTTTTTTATAAAATGCAGCCCCTTTTCCTTAAAGGAAAATGGGAGGCATTTAGAAAAGAAAGATTAACCGTTTCAGTTTCCTTTTTTTAAGAGTAGGCAGTGGTCCGTGGGACCACTGCCTGCTCTTAAAAAACTATTTTCACATCTATTCACAAAGGAGAAGGGGTCCCTTGGGGACCCCTTACCATTTGTGAGTGGCTTACCACCTACTTGAAGTAGGTGGTAAACTGCAAGTGTTTTGCAACTGCAATTGCGGTCGCAAAACAATTGTACATTGAAGTGTGAGTCGCTATTAGGAAGGGACGCCCTTGGCATGTCCCTTTCTAATAGCGAGTCGCAAACCCTATTTTGTGAGTCGGTAATAGGTTACCAACTGGCAAAATAGGGTTTGTACACAGGGCAGACCAATTTTGCGGTCGCAAACGAGCCAATTTCCCGTTTGCGACTGCAAAAAAACGGTTTTACATCTGGCCCTTAATGTTTATTTTTCCAGTAGGGAACATATAATGTTTTAAATAAATGCATATCTTCAGCCTCTTAGTAATAGTATGTATTATTAAACAAACAAGACCAGCCAATATGAATGTTTCAATTACTTAACATTCATCCCATTACTCTGAATCCTTTCTCCCTAACAGCTGTTACAGGGCAGGAAGGAGTATCTCTTGGAGTCTTGGCCTGTGCATTCTGGACTTGGTGTTTTTTTTTATGTCCATTACAAAAGGAATGCAGCAGCAGCACATGTCCGAATGTAAAGAAGAGACTAAGAGGACTGATCAATCTACCCACGGATGATGTGGGCCTACGTGAGATCTCTGTTTCCTCCTCGACTGGCTTCATGATGATGACAAATGTAAACAGCATGCCCAGTGGTGGGTGCTGATGAGCCTCTCCCTTGCCGGCAGACAGCCTGCCCTATTGATCCGCTGTCAATAGGGTTTATCTCTGCTGCCTGACTCAGCATCTGTTGTTCAAGGCCCGGAGTCCAGACACGCACTGGCAGCTGATACCATGGCTACTAGCTCAGTCAGTACTTGGGTGTGAGGCCAGTTGGAGGTGATTCCCTGCTCCACCATGAGGTTCCAGAGTCTCTACAGGTCTTTATCCCATTCACCCATGTGGTTGTTGTCCTGTACATCACCAGCATGTGGCTCTGTGAGTATCACAGGTCTGTGGCCTCAGTCAGGGGTCAGGGTGGACTGGCCTATTGGGAAATCAAGGATCTGCAAGGCAGGAGGGGTGGGAAAATCCAGTCGCATGACAGGCTTCTGTCCTTTGAGTGACTGCCCTTGCCTCAGACCCACCAGTCTTCAGAAAGCATTGGAGTGTGTGTGCTTGACATGTGATTGACTCTGCCCTCGCCCTACTGTGTGGCATTGGTCTGTGTTTATCCGACATGTTACAAACTCATCCCAGCTCAGGAAAGTTTTAAAGGTCTCTGCCTGACATGTGATAATCTCTGTTGTGCTAGAGATTTAGAGGCACTGACGTATGTTCTTCTGATGTGACTCCTCCCCAGCCCTAACAACAGTCGAGAGCTCTCTGCTGTGCTAGAGTTTTAGAGGCACTGATGTGTGTTCTTCTGATTTGACTCTGTCCCAGCCCTACCAACAGTCAAAAAGAGCTCTCTGCTCCACTAGAGTTGTAAAAGCACTGTTGTGTGTTCACAAAGTGCTGGCTGTCTTGCTAACAAGGGGAGAGTTGCATAAAGCCCTAACAAGCAGTATACTGATTAAGTTTCATTATGAAAAACTGCCAGCAGCACTCTTTGTTTCTATTTTATTATGAAAAGGGTACTTCAGTTGCATTAATAAGTTCAGCCTGTACTGCCTGTACCTGCTAGGGGAGGCAAAAATTGAAAACTATGCTTGGTAACCTAAGTTTCCTACTTGAGTTGATGTTTGCTATGGTGTGTTTGGAGGGTCTTTTCACCCGTTCTCTTAATTTCTTATGGTCTGTTTCTATCTTTTTCCTGGTGCTGTTTGGGTCACTAAAGCCCTGAAGAGCTGTGCACCATGTGGGACTGCAGCAACTACCTTTGGTACTTCCATCTGTTGAATATGGAATCAAGGGGTGTGAGGGCCAGCTGTGGGAGGGGAGGTGCTGCCATATGCAGCAAAGAAGAGGGGGCTTTGAAGGCAAATGATCTCCTCTGATATGATGACTCTGCATTCTTGCTCAATCACAGCAGCTCAGAGCGTGCCATGTTATTCCGTGACAAACAGGGCCGGACTGGCTACCGGGCGTTTTTTGCTGGGGAGGCAGAGTGGGGCCCAGGTTCACTGCGGAGGGGCCGATTTTGTTGCTGGGGTACTGCAGGCGCTTCTAAGTAAACAATGCAAAACAATAGCTTTAAAGCCTACTTTTTAAAACATTTGTTTAGCATTGTTTATTGAGGAAAGTCCGGTAGCCAGTCCGGCCCTGGTGACGAAGGCGGTAAAAAATGGTTGCATCAGTACAATCCTGGCGGGAGGGTGCAGGAGACAGAAAGGCCATTCATAGTGGCCCTTTCTTAAATCTTTAACCACAAAAAGCTGCTCCTAACTGAATGGCCACTATGAGGTTTGGGATGTATTTGTGAGTGAAGACATCTCACAAAATGTAACGGACTGGTCTCACACACCACCTGGTGTCATGCTTCATCATTGACCAGTCCTCGCCCTCTAAAACCTTGGTTTGATAGAGGGCGGGCATACACCTGACGACAGGGATGCACTTCTAAACTAAGTGGGGGCCCATAAATAAGTGAGTGTGGTTAAAAATCATTATAGTTATCCTTATCGTATTTTTAATGTGAAAGATAACTATATGATACTAAAATCAAGTGACGGTATATGGGGGAGTTAATGTCCCCTAGCCGTTATGTGAAAAGGTCTATGTGAAAAGGTCAACATGTTTCTGCCTTAATGGCCCACTTGGGTCCAGGGCATTCGTCAGGACCTACAAAGAACATAAAGGGCTCCGTTCTTACCAACTAGTGGCAAGAGTAAACCACTGTGTGGGCGTGAGCTCTGCCACACTCCACAATTTGATGGCTTCTAATATTCAAGCCCTAAATACCAACGCTACTTGCCCCATGGAAGGAGGGGAGGGGAAACCCCTGTTGTCAAACCTGCTTCAAGGGAAATTTCCCATGTGGATCCTAGGCGACTGCTCCCGGTCCTGCCTGAGGAAGTGGCTTTTCGGGATTGACTATAGTATGTGTGGTGTGGGCATTGTACTGAGAAAGTTGCCTACCTTGTGATGTTAACAATCAACACAGGCGTCTTTAAGGGTGTGAGCCGGTAAACTCCGCCACATTGTGGAGTGCAGAGTTTTTGCTGAACTCTGCATTCCAAGTGGGGCACGCAGTTGCAAAACTCTGTGAATTCCACCGGCGGAGCGGAGTTTAATGTACACCCCAAATATAAATGGGTGTGACAATGTCTGTATAGGTATGTGAATGGGTGTGACAGTATCTCTATCAGTAAATGAATAGTGTGACTAAGTGTGCACGGGTTTCTAAATGGGTGTGACAGTGTCTGTATGGGTTTGTGAATGGGTGTGACAGTGTCTTTATGTGTATCTGAATGGGTGTGACAGTGCCTATGCGTGTTTGTAAATAGGTGTGCCAGAGTCTCCATGGGTATGTGAATGGGTGTGACAGTGTCTGTTTAGGTATGTGAATGCATGTGACAGTGTCTGTATAGATTTCTGAATGGATGTGACAGTGACTGTATGGGTTTGTGAATGGGTGTCACATAGTCTGTATGGGTATCTTAATGGGCGTGAGAATAAAAGTGAGTGTAAAAATGTATATATATGTTTTTTTTTTTTAAGCACCTCTAAATCCATGGATTCCCTGCGGAGTTATGCGTGGGCCGCACTGAGCCCGGTGAGGGATCCACAGATTTTGCGAGTGGCCAAAACAAAATGTTTTCTCACATTTCTTTAAAAAAAAAAAAAAATCTTTATTAGCATTTTCACAGATATAAACAAATCAGATTGAACAAAACAAATTACGTAACTTTATCCAGAACCCTCCCGTCCTCCCTTACCCACCCCCCCCTCCCCTGGCTGACCAGTACTAGTAAAACCAATTTCATTGTCAAATATCTCAAAAGAAAATTACAAAAAGAAGCAAAGCAGGATATTCAAAATTCATTATTCACAATTCAGATGGGTCCAATTCATTAGGGGAGTCCAAATAGCTAATCCTTTAGCTTTTGCTTTACGGCCTTTTCTAGAGTATACGGCTCTTTCGAATCTATATATTGCTAGAAATCTTTCCAGCCAATGGTGGCCCGATGGAGGGATAGGATCGAGCCAATGAGTGGCTAAACATAGTCTAAAAACTGTCAAAGCAATAAATAAAAAGGACTGGTTCTGACTTGAGAAAAGAGGACATCCCACCCCTAGTACAATCAATTGAGGTGAAAGATCAATTTCTCTACCCAACATAGTTGCCAAAATACTGCTAACACTTTGTTTCAAGGTATCTAAAACTGGACATGTAGCAAACATATGTACAATATCTGCTGCAGGAAACTGACACCGGGGACATGATGAACCTGGTCCTCTACCCCATTTAGCAATCTTGGCAGGTGTAATATACAAACTGAACCATGTTTTGAAGCATTGTAGTTGTAAATTAGCAGCAATAAAAGATGTCTGGGCCAAGCATAATGAGCCTTCTATCTTTCCGGGTTCAATCCCCAGCAAACTTTACCAACGATCTATATGCGTGGCCTAATCATCAGGTATTAAATCATTCAACATTTTATACAGTCCCCCTAAAGTGCTTGAACCTTTAAATAGTTCATCCACCAACCTCACCCTAGAAAAACCACACGCACCTCCCATCTTTTTGCTTATAAAATCTCTTATTTGGAGATATTTAAAGAACTGTCGATTGTCTAACTCAAACGTATCCCTTATAACATCAAACAATAAAAACTCAGACTCATTTATAAGATCTCCAATTATCCTAACTCCTTTGTCATACCAATACCTCATATGACCATCATTAAAGATATTAGGAAAACAGTTATTCCTATATATTGGTGTATAAGCATTAAAACGCCCAAGACCAAGTTTTTTTTCTAACCAAGGTCCAGACCTTAAAAGCACAGATTAAGGTTTTAAATTTAACCCTTTTGTAATAATTGAATTCTATATGCCGTAAAAGGCACCCCTTAGCCTCAGTTCCTAAAATCAACTCAAAAGTAGAAACCGAGGAGCCTAACCTCATTGTATCGTCCTTTTCATTTAACAATATCCCCATTTTCTGCAGCATTGCCGCCCAATGATATAGTTGAAGATTAGGTACTGCCCAACCCCCTCTATCTCTAGGCAAAGTTAGCAGTTTAAGTGCTCTTCGAGGGCGACAGTTAGCCCAAATAAATTTAGAAAAGAGTTGATTCATTGTAATAAACCAGGCATTGCATATGGTCAAGGGAATAGCCCTAAACAAATATAAAATCTTTGGTAAAAAAATCATTTTAATGGCATTGCACCTCCCTACCAACGTAAGTTTAAGGTTTTCTAAACGGCTAAATTCAGTTTTGAATTTAAAAATTAGGGGGTTTAAGTTGTTTTCACTGATTTTGGAAACATCTACCATGATTTCTACACCCAGGTATACTGCTTTCTGAACCACTCGTGTATCATTTATCTGAAGGCCATTTCCAACCAGGATTTGAGTTTTATTTTGATTTAAGCGATAGCCCGATAGTTTCCCAAAAATGTCTGCTTCATTCTCAATCTCACTTAAGGCGTTAATGGGGTTTGAGGTAGTTATTGCAAGATCGTCAGCGTAAGCCAATATTTTCATAGTCCCCCCATTGCTCTGCACTCCAACAATCAGATTATTAGCTTCAATCCTCCTAACAAGCGGATCTATATAAAGTGCGAACAATAGAGGGGAGCAGGGACACCCCTGCCGGGTCCCTCTACTAATAAATATCGGGTCTGACATCTCCCCCATGATTGAAATTCGTGCTGTCGGATTTCTATACATTGATTTAATAGCCGTGATGAAGTTTTCTCCTAATCCTCTATTCTTTAAGGTTGCCCATAAAAAAGACCAGGAGACCCTATCGAAGGTTTTCTCCGCATCAAGCAGGATAAGCCCGATAGGGTCCCCGGTGATACCTGCCGCATCAAAAAGAGCAATAACCCTCTGAATGTGGTCTATTGTACTACGTCCCGGTACAAAACCATGTTGGGTTGGGGAAACTAATTTCTTAATAAAAACCGCAAGGCGAGTAGCGAGTATTTTAGCAAATATTTTAACATCGCTATTTATTAAAGTAATAGGACGATAAGATCCCATTTCATTAGCAGGCTTTCCTTTTTTGGGAAAGATAACTATATTAGCTGTTCCCCAAGACCTCGGGGCACCATGCCCATTTTGGGCTTTCAAAAACACGTCCTTCATTATTTCTTGTAAGGAAGAGGCAAAAATTGTATAAAACTCTCCAGGTATAGCGTCTGGTCCTACTGCCTTTCCATTTACCAATGAGAAAATAGCACCGTGAATCTCTTCTATTGTTATTGGAGATTCTAAGGCCTCTCGCTCTTCTGGATTTAATTTCTCCGCTGGAGCTCCCGACAAATAATTCTGCATTATTTCCTCATCATTGCAAATATCCTCGCTATAAAGTTTCTGATAAAAACGGTGAAAGGCAGCTCGAATTTCCCAAGGTTCTGTGACCGACCCTACCCCCGGATCTTCTATGACTAGTATACCTCCTTGGGATGTCCGTTGTCTTGCCCGAATCGCCAGCACATGACCCACTCTTTCACCACACTCATATAGTTTGGATCGCCACACACAATATTTCCCTGCTGCTTTATTTGATGATAATTCTATGATTGAGGATTTAGCAATAGCAACCTTGGTTTGTGCCTGTTCTACTTCTCCATTGTTAGTGATAGCCTGTATCAATTGAGTTTCAGCTTCACTTAGATTCCGATATTGTTCCTGGAGATAGTTTTTCTCATTTGCTTGTGCAGCCCAACCATATCTCATTGTTTCCCCTCTGATCCCAGCTTTGCGTGCATCCCAGATTGTCTCCACCTGCGAGCTTTCTCTATTTTCTTCTAAAAATCTAGGAATCCATTCCCTCATATGTTGCACATAGTCCTCCTCATACAATAGTGCTCTATTGAAAGTCCAACGAGAAATAGGGGGTTTTACTGTCTGTAGTAAGACCTCCAACACTAGTGGGTTGTGATCGGACATCATTCGAGGGAATTTAAATATATTGGATTTTGTCAGTATCTCCTGGGACACAAAGAAATAATCAAGCCTAGCATGGGTCTGATGTGGAGCTGAAAAAAAGGTATATCCAGCATCCTGAGGTTTTAATATGGACCATGCATCAGAGAGACCGTGGGTTTTACATAAATTAGAAAGCGCTTTAAAGACTTTGGGTTTCCGTCCAACATAGGGTCTACCACCTATTTTCCCAATTCGGTTATCTAGATATCAATTAGCATCCCCACAAATAATCAGGGGTAAAGGCCAGCCCACTAGTTCAACATTCAACCACTCAAATAAGATTGGATCGTCAAATATCGAACCATATAGAGAACATAAAGTAAAAGAGTAATCCTCAGAGTGACATTGAGTAATAACCCATCTACCATTTTGATCTGATTTGGAACGCGGGAACCTGAGTCCTATTCCCTTCCTTGCCATAACCGCCACCCCTCTCGTACGTGTCCCCTGCGTTGTAGCAGAAATCAGGCGATATCCTTCTAGTTCAGTAATCCCAAGTCTGCTGGCCTCTATATGGGTCTCTTGGAGACAGATTATATCTGCCTTCAAATATTTTATATCAACATTAATCCTTTGTTTTTTCAAGGGACTATTAAGACCACAGATGTTGACTGAGGCTATCCTCAATTTATTTGACATCATTTTAAGTATAAAACATTCCCATTCTACTCCCCTTCCTGTTTTCCATTGATACAAACATATCTGACATATTTAATACAACCGACTTGATCAGCTCCCCCACCCGCCCCCATTGCAGCCCTTTACCCCCTATCCTCAGGCAAAAAAGGTCCGCAAACCCTCGTGATGCCTCCTGCATGACGCTGCTCTCCCCACCACCCATCCAGCTCCACAAACAAGAAATCCAAACTGAAAAACCACAAAGAAAAGAAAACACCCCCAAAAAGTAAGAACGATTAAGCAATTTAAATAATTAGGCAACTAGCTCCATCTAATTTTTAAAAAATAGTCTTTGTTCGGATCCAGTCACACCACTATCCCTCAGGTCCCTTTGAACTCCTAGTTTCTGAAATATCCCGAAGGTAGTCTTGAGCTTGTACTTCGGATGTAATTATTCTGGTGGTACCCTTATAAATAATTTTAAGTCTCGCTGGGCTAAGTAAATAAGCCTCTGCTCCTATCTTTTGAAAAGGCGAAATTAATTGGCGAAGCCTCCACCTTCTTTCTACCGTAATATGGCAGAAGTCAGGTCTCACAAAGAAGGAGAGGCCCTCTGCCGATCGCCGTGCCTCAGGTCTAGCTTTGTCAAACACTGCTTGACGCAAAAGAAAATTGCCCAAAAAAATTAAAATAGCTCTAGGTTTATCATTGGTTTTATTAAGATCATGTTTCTTTTTAAGCATGAGAGGGAAACGATGCACCCGTTGAATCTCCTTTTCCCAATCCCAATGCCCTAGCTCAGGAAAGCCCCCTTTCAATAGACGCAACACAAAGCCTCTAATATCATCCCCCTCCACATTTTCAGGAATACCAAGGAGTCTTAAATTGTTGCGTCTCTGACGATTTTCAAAATCCTCAAGCTTCCACATAACGTCCATCATACGAGATTCGTTTGTGGAAGCTTGTCGGACTGAGTTCTCTACACCAGTCTCTAGTGCTACTACTCGTTCCTCCAAAGCGGTCGTTCTCTCCGTAATCTCAGCACAGGACTTGTTCACTTTTCGTATTGCTCCTTGAAGCTTCTTTGTTGCAAGGTGGGCACGCTTATGTTCCTGTCTTGCTTCACCTTGCATCTGTTTAAGGGTTGTATATATTAGACTCATCGAGGGGGGGGACTCTGCTGCATTTACTAGCTTGTCAGTTGACTTTACAGATCCGTTTCCAATGTCACCATCATCATGCCCACCATCCTCACTCAGAAGTTGAGTGGTTGAATAGTCCCATTTTAGCTGACTATGATCAGATCCTGATTGACCAATCTCTTGTGCTACTCCACCACTTCTTTTCTTTTTCTTACATTTTGCTAGGGAAGGGAGTCGCTTTTGAGTACTGGGATTAGAGATAGAGCTATCGGAGTCCATGCCAGAATTGTCAAAGTCTGTTAGATCACTGGGATTAGACAGTTCTGAGTCTTCATTAAGAGAAAAAAACTTTTCTCCATATTCCGATGTTCTAGGACACTCCCCCAATGTATCAATAGGCTTAGAATTTTTATCTGGATTATCCTTTGTATATGTATTTTCTTTCACGCTGCTATCCTTATCAATGACATTATCTGTTTCCTTGTTAATTAGGGCTTCATGACCCTTTGCATCCCCTTGTGCTGAGCTGCAAGCCCTAGTATCCACCACACAGGCATCATCTGAATTAACATTCAAGTTATTACTCACAGTGTCCTCCACTGAATCAGGGGTCGCCTTTTCTACCACCGCTATCAGCCCTTTAGACAAAACTGAAGATAGCTCCTTCTCTGCGTTCTTCGGCTTCTCCGTTAGTTTGCCAAGCCCAGAGAACATCCCTGGTATTACGCGTTGCCTTGCAGAGCCAGAGCCAGGCGTTTCTGCTAGACGCTGCTCACGCGCTATGGGCTTTGCTGTCTCCGCCTCACTGCTTCCTGCCGCGGGAGTAGCGTCCCCAGCTTTCCTCCCGCTCGATGCCTTCCGTGAAGCCTGCGGACCCCGGTGTCCTCCTACTGCCTCCGCTGCACCACCGCCCATGGCGCCCTTCTCATTATGTTCCCGCGGAGGTTTTTGCTGTTTTGACGGCATGCTCTGGACATGGAGCCAAGATCGGCGTCTTCCTCCACAGCACTCAACAAATGCCTTCAGGACCGCCTTCAGCGCCAAACATACAAATGACCAAGTAAGTTGCGGAGAGATTTGGGTATAACTTTTCCCAGACCTCGCCGTTTATTAACAGCTATGAATAGATTCATTTATCCGTCTAGAATGGGGGGGTTTCATTCATTTGTGGAGCGCTGGACGAGCGGTTTTCAGCAAAGCTCACACAGCCGCCATCTTGCCTCTCCTTGTTTTCTCACATTTCTGACCCCAGGACACATGCTCAGCCCTATTTTGTAACATGTACAGGGGTCAGGAAACCTCTCACCTGACCCCTTCATTCAGTTTACAAACACATTTTAAGCCCTGGGGATCATTTCCCTGACAAACAAAATAGCGTCAGCAACTTTTCTGTGAAGGTGCGGCCACCAATCAGGATTTCACCATTGTGTGTGAATCCATGGACTGCCTGCGGGTGGATCTGCGGGTAATCTGCAGGTAACCCGTGTCCCCAGATATACAAATGCGT
Source organism: Calotriton arnoldi (assembly GCA_963921515.1). NCBI lineage: Eukaryota > Metazoa > Chordata > Amphibia > Caudata > Salamandridae > Calotriton > Calotriton arnoldi. Next base: position 27,696 of record CAWUFW010006839.1, on the reverse strand, counting down.
GTTCCAGTTAATATCTCCCAAAGTACTGAATGAATTTACACCAACTCACATAAAGCACAATCTGCGTATCAACATCTAGCTTCCTGCCACATTTGGCATAATTCTGTCCCGTGGTTTGGGCTGTAGGCTTGTTCAAAGGTCCTATGGGAATTAACATGGAAAACACACCTTTTTTGACCCCCCCATTTTCTCACGAAACACCCCTAAGCTTTCTAGACTCCATCTGAAATACGGGGCAGAATTTTTGGGAACATTTCATGGAGATTCATCAAGTGGCGCCTAAGATATAGGCACCTGATAATGGCCTCTTTGATAGAAACTCCATTCCTAACTATAACTACCTACTGGCGACAGCCAGTAGGTAATAAATATATTACCTACTGGCTGTCGCCAGTAGGTAGTTATAGTTAGGACCTAGTTTCCATAGGAGAAGTGGTTTTTGACTTGCCTGTATCTTTGGCTCCAGTTAACGAATCATCACAAACTTTTCCAAAGAACGTGTGCCAATAATGTAGGTTTTGCATGGAAAGTTTTGAAGGAATCCTTCAAGAGGGGGCTGAGAAAAAGGGAGGGTCAAAAAAGTGCCTTTCCCACGTTAATTCCCTTGGGGATTTTGAACATGACTACAGCCCGAACAGCTGGACGGAATTACACCAAATTTGGCAGAAAGTTAGGGCATGGTCCAGAAAGCACCCTTTTTGTTATTTGGTGTAAATCCATTCACAAATTTTGGAGATATTAAAAGAAATCCAAATTTGTATGCATAGGGATGTGGATCCTCCAAGGATCTGACAGTCCCCGTGCTGAAATCTGATTGCCTGCCAATACTTCAACCAGGAAGTATTGGCAGTCATCTTGGGACTCTGCTTCAGTCAAGTCTAAAAAAAACATTAAAAAAAGAAAAGGGGGCAGGTAGGAATTCCCTGACCCTCTAGTCCTGGTCCTGGGGCCGCCCTGGAACCCCACCAGGGCAAATAAACACTTCTATTTTCTTTTTGTAAATTGCAGCGAGATGGAGACTGAGTTGTTAATAAATAAAAAAAAGGAAGCCTGCACTTGTTTACTGTATAGCCCACGGGTGGGACAGGTCCTGGGGACATAAAAAAGAAAAGGATGGGGCACATGGGGCCCACCTCCTGTGGCTTTTATGAACCCCGGGAACCACCACCTCCCCGGGGCTTTATTCAATTATTGGAGGGGGGCCACAAGGACGTCCCCTCCATTGGGCTCTTTGAGCCCTGGGGGCCACCACCTCCCAGGGGCTTTATTTATTAAATGGAGGGGGGCCGTGTGGACCTCCTCCTGGGGCTTTTTGAAGCCCCCCTCCCTGGGACTAAATAAAAAGTAATGAGGGGGCTGCACCACCCCCTCAGGCCCTGGGAACCACAAAATGGATTTTTTGGAGTATTTAAATAGGAATGATATGAATATCAGATTCACCACCCATTTTAGCACTATGAGTGTGGTATTCCTTGATGTGAAATTGTATATTAAAGATGGACGAATACAGAGCGATATGCATCGTAAACCTACTTCCTGTAATTCGGTATTACATGCGAAAAGTGCACACCCCGACATCAGATCAAGGCCATCCCCTATGGGGAGATGGTTAGAGCTCGACGGAACTGTAGTGAAGACGTACAGTTCCTTACATGTGTCAAAGATATGGAGAATTGTTTTATTCAAAGAGGTTATTCTAATCATGATATTCAGACAGCGAAGGTTAGGGCCCTGAGGACTAAAAGAGTGACTACATTAAAACCTAGGGACATAGATAGACAATCCACTTCACAGATTAGAATGATCACAGATCATACCCATATTAGTACTGTATTACGCAAAAGCTTGAACAAACATTGGCACATCCTGCAGGCTGATAGAACTCTACAGGAGTTTTTAACAGATAAACCCCAGATTACATTTAGGAGGGGAAGAACATTGGGTACATTATTGAGTCCCAGTTACCCCATTGTAACAAAATCGGAACCATGGTTAACGCAATTCTCTAAAGGTTTTTTTAAATGTGGTCATTGTGGGATGTGTAGATTCGCTGAACACAAGATTAAGCAACTTAAAGATGGTACTGGTAAAATGTATACCATCTTAACTAATATTAATTGTGGCACTAAATATGTTGTCTATGTTATTGCTTGTAAATGTGATAGGATTTATGTGGGGAGCACGATAAGGGCACTAAAAGATCGTGTTGGTGAACATATGCGAGCGATAAAACACAATGATATAAGATACCCTATTGCTGAACATGTTTATAACTGTAGTGCACAAGGCCCCAATAAAACGTTTATGTTCTATGGAATAGAGCATATCAAACAGGATCCACGTGGAGGTAATAGGGAGCTGAAATTGCGTAGACATGAGGCACGGTGGATCATGCGTTTGAGGGCCGTGGAGGATGGGCTCAACTATGATCAGGAGCTGCAATATTTTCTAGGTGACTAATGGCTGTGGCATTTATGGCATGTATTCATGTGTAGTGATCATTAAATTATGTAGTGTACTAGTTGTTCTTTTGTATCCAATAAGTAGTATATTATGAGTATATGTTGTAGAGAATGAGGCCTGATATATGAAGGCGTATGAACCTCTTAATACTTATTTTGAATAATTGGAGGACTTGCTGACGGAGCAGGAATTTTTATGTTCGCTACTCGTTGGTTCAATGTTAAATAAATAAGTCTACTTGTGCTAATTTCACCATTCCAATATGGCGCTGATGGGTTTCATATTATAGTCACCCTTTCACTTTCTATGGTGGCTATTTGAACGCCGGAAGAGAGTAGGTGAGTGCCTTCGCCTTAATCGGTTGCGGCGCAGGACGCGCTATGGTACCAGGTATGTTTAACATAAGGGTTGCTTTATATTTGCTTTTTAGGTTGATCTTGCATCCGGAATTAATATCCGGCATTCTTTAAATCTACTTCACAGGTTACCCCGTACTTCAGGGACCTGTTTGAATCTTGGAATGATAGTTTCCGGTTTTGCCTCTTGAACACACTTGGATTTGGACTTGCTTGATTATCTTACAAGCGGTAAGAGCGGAACGCGTTATGTAATTTGGTGTAGTTAAATGTGTGGACCCAGTAATATAGTGGACATTGTTTTATTTGTCTTTTTGTCTCGTATCTTATGGAACGCCCCGTACTTCAGGGATTAATTACCTTTTATTTGAATTAGTTTTTGAGAATTTTTGCAAATACAGTGATTATATATATTAGCATTGTGATATTGATAAGTTGTACAATCTGGATACTACAAGGTACCTATTGTTAAGCATATGATTGGCATTAAGATATGACATGATTGTATGGAATGGTGAGTTGATTATTTTGCGTTCCCTTACAGGGTCGCGATTTGATTTTCGTCAATATTATTTTTATATGAGAATTCAAGTTATATACAAAAGGGATTTTCGTTTTGGAATCATTATGGAATAGTGAGGTAAGCCTTGCCCTTTGAAGATATCGCAGCTCGTGATATTAGTAGGACGCAATGAATAACTGGTGCCTCATCTCTCTTATGTTCATAATTGATTTTGTTTCTACAGAAATTGATTTGGAATAAAGTATCAAGGTACTATTATGCATTCCTAGGCATTGGTGTCATAAAATGAGCATATAACTCACGTGTGGTTCCGTAGTGATAATTGCACATTGGTCGTTTTTGGCAGAGTCACTTACACAGAGGTGATACATGGAATTGGATGTTATTGTGAATATCTTATTGTGACAATGTATATACGTTGTATATTCTCTGTTGTAGCAATTTATTTGCGCACTTGTGACATGAGCACAAATTCTTTATCTTGATTAGTCCCTTAACGCACAGAGGTTATGTTTTTGGGCTTACACTATGTAATAGCGAATATTTGTTTTAATTTACTGTGTATTACAACCCCATTATTTGTATTACTTCCAGCCCTGAGGAAGTCGTAGAGCCTATGCTCATAGACGACGAAACGCGTTGGCGTGAGGGAATGGAAGAACTTATATAATAAAGGAACGGACAAAGCCCAACAAAATATTCTTTTGTTCTCTTATATGATTGCACTGGCTTGTAGTTATAATTGGCGTGTGCTTCAAAAACTGTAAATTGTTTGTTCAATCTTTGATTGTAAATTTCGGGAACTAGGGTGGATGTTCCCCCTTTTGGATGCACCGCACCTATACATGTAATTGTTGAACATTATATACATTGGTGTAAATTTGTATGAGCGCTTGATTAACCGTTTTCACCCAATTCAGTGAACTTCCTGGTACAAAATATAAAGTATTGAGGGGGCCGTGAGGACCCCTGGCCTTGGGGACTACCACCTCCCCAGGACCAAATAACTTTAAGAAGTGGGAGGGAGCTGCGTAAACCCCCTGCAGGGCGATATAGGGTTCCAGGGACCACCATCTCCCCAGGACCGGCCCATGAAAAGTAAAGGAGGGGGACCACGTGGCCTCCCTCCTGGAATAAATGTTGGCCCTGAGGACCACCCCCCAGGGCCGCCTCCTGTTATGTCCTGGGGTGCCCACCACTGGGACATAGCAGTTTACTCTTGCTTGGTGGGAGCTGACAGCTCCCATCATGTGAGAGCAAACACTAACTCTGCTCCCAGCAAGCAAGAGCTGTCAGACTGCTCCCGCTTGCTGGGAGCAGAGTTTTCATCTGTTTCCCTGCTTGCTGTCATGCAGGCAGGAAAACAGATGAAACAATTGCTCCTGCACACAGGGTGCTGCATTTCTAGTAGCTCACTGCATGCTGGAGCAATGCCGGCTCCCGCAGAAGGCGGGTAGCTGGTTGGGTCACAGGGGCCTGAGGCTCCCACCGCTTTCCCCATCATAGCACTTTGGGTGCCCTGAGTGGGCTTCAGGGCACCCAGAAAGTCGTTCCTGGGCCCTGGGGGTGCCTGAAGTCCAAATTAGCCCAGGGAGGTGAGCTGCAGAGCCTCACTCCCCCAATAAGTTTTTGCGGGAACACCATCCCCGGGGCCAGGCACAGGGAGAGGGGCCACACAGCCCCCTCCACTCCACTAACATCTGTGTGCAAGTGTGTTTCCCCTTGTATTCCACATTTAAAAACAATCTGAAATCCTTAATTGAGCTGACTGCATCATTAATCTATTGGAGAAAAATATCTGGGGTGACTGTGACGAGTTATTTCATTCTCATCGTCAAGAGCAGAGTCCATGATTCTCCCTTTTAATTATCCTGAGTCTGCAAATGCCCCAAATCATCTGCAAGCTCTACCTGTTTAGCCCTGTAGTATGCAAAGGTCTTTTCGCATTTTCCCATGTTGATGGACAGCTTAACAAAAGGCCTTCAAGCTCGTTTCCCACCAACATTGGTGATGTATTATTGATGCAGAGGATTACGAGGACATCTCCGCCAAACAAAGAAGCGCACATCATTTAGTTAAGGGGAAGCACCCGTGTTTGGTGGAGATTCACCTCTTTGTAGTCTCTACGTCTTCTCTTGATGAGGATTAATGTTATCACAGATTTGTGAATGAAGTAACCCTGGGCGAAGTACTACGCTACGCTCGCGTAGTTTGCGAAGTTTGCGCTACTTCACACTACGCGAATTGCACCTAGCACAGTGCAAACACGCGTAGCGTAGCGGTCATTTTTTGCTTGCTCGCGGTCCTCAACATCAAGTTGGCGACTGCGAGCGAGCAAAATGACATCCCGGCGAGACTTTTTCCTCGTTTGCGATCAGCAACATCAAGTTGCCGATCGCGAGCGTGGAAAATAAACCTCCCGGCGAGATTCTCAACGCGGGGAGGTCAGGTTTCTCATTGCGAGTGGTCGCGTATGCTCGTGACCGCTCGCGATGAGAAACTACCAGTCCGCATTGAGAAAGCTGCCGCTCGAGTACAAATCTACTCGAGCGGCAGAAAACGACCGCTTGCACTGTGCAAGATGCCGTTTGCAATGATTGCACAGTGCAGACAAGCATCCGGCACTGTGCAATCATCGCAAACAGCATTTCCTACCGCACTACGCAGTTCGCGTAGCTACGCATAGCGCTACTACGCGAACTACGCCCAGGGTTAGAATGAAGACGTTTGAGGAACAATCACATTGCCAAAATTACCTGTGCACCTTGTGGTCCTTTATGCAACTGTAGTGTAGAATATACACAAGACATTGGCCCAACGAGGTAGCACTTACTAATGAACTAAATGAACGTATTCCAGTTGGGTAGACATTTTTGGCAAAACTGGGGACTCTTCTTGGAAAAAATGAGGTTCGATTCTGGTCCTGGTGCTGATATCTGGAAATTAAACCTCAATGGGAAGCAATTACAAATATAAACACAGCAGGTGCCATAGTTGAAGCTCCACTTCAGGAAAGAACAAATGATCCTATCTTCTTGGGCTCAGTGAAGGCAAAGCAAGTGTGTTTTCTCCTGTATTACACGTTGAAAAATGATATGAAATCATTAATGGAGGTGAACTCATCATTGATCTATTAGAGCACAATCTAATGTGTAGTGACTTTGATGAGTGGTCTCTTTTTTGTCATCTCCTGGTGAGAGCAGAGTCCATGGTTCTCTTTTTTAAATACCCTAATGATGCAAATGCCCATAATGCATAGCACTACTCACACACCCACTCACAGACATACACAGACACTCAGACACCCACTCACAGACCCACAAAGACACTCACAGTTCCTTTCACAGACCCACACATGCACTCACACACCCACTCAGACGCTCACACAGTCACTCTGAGACCCACTCACAGACCCACACACCCACTCTCAAAGGTGACAGGTTACAGTTAGGATTAAAATGTTTTAAAAACATAGATATTCAATGAAAAAAACAAAGGTTACAGGAACATTATAGTTAGGTTCAGATTTCAATCTTAAATTTGTACAGTAGGTTTTGAGATATTAATTGGAAAACAAATGTGTATATCTAGGTGTACGGAGAGTTTGCGACTATTTAGCGAAGAGTCACAAATGCGCTCACTAACAGATATGGAATGATTGGCTGGCCACAACCTGAGCAGAAGATTGCAACCACCATTTTAAGTAACAGGACACGATTGACATGGCTGAAAATAACCATCAAAAGTGGCATACGGGGTCAGGGTAGAGGTACCCTCAACCCATGAGTGGTATATAGGGGTGTTTTTTTTCTCCATGTGCAATATTATGGAATGTGATACTGAGCATGGCCCCCCATGTAACATTGCAACAAATCCGCGAATACACTCAAAAAGTCTACCACATTGGGCTTCTTTACTGGAATGCAAGAAAGGGTTAAGAAACACTGACTGTTTAGAAGTGGGTTAAGGAAAGTAAAATATGAAAGGGACGCTTTAATTTGCTATCTTTGGCAGTATCACTGAGAGCATAGTTGCAAACGTTGCCGTTAATGGTTGCTTTGTATGAGAGTGGTGTGCCATTCTTATTCTTAGTTTTTACATTCACACTGAGCCTACAGTGTAACTGAGAGCATGAAAAAACCCTGATCAGCCAACTCAATTTATAAGTATGTGAATTATAGTGTAGCTTTAAAAAAATATGATGTTAAAGGTATGTGTATAAATGAAGTTAATAAAAGTGTGTATAATTTATACAAATGTTTTGTGATTGTATGAGAGAATCAGTGAGTGGGTGTTTAAGTGTTTTTGTGGGATTATGAATGTGTGTGAGTGTCTCTATGGGTGTGTGAGTGAGTATGTGAGTGTCTGTCTAGGTCTGATAGTAGTTGTGGGAGATGTCCTTTAATCATGCGTTGTCCTGGAACTGTAGACTGTGTGTGTGTGTGTGTTGTTTTACTTCATGGTCGAGTTGATATATTAAAAACTCCTTGCTGAGCTTTAATCTTCTGTTTCACTATACACTACGTAACGCTTAGATAGGGTGTAGGTAATTCATAGGGCAGGGTGGTATCTGCTTAGAGGGTTAGATGTGCACTTTAAAGTCTCACTGACTCGCTTGTGCAGTTTGAGACCCCTAGGCATAGTTAACCCTTTAGCCTTTCACCCAAACAGCAAGTTATATGATGCTCTGTATGCAGTTTGACTCCCAGGTTCAGTTGGCATTTTAAACTACTTACCACCCATACTTTGACTCACATACCTATTAACAAAACTATAGAGACACTCACCCACCCAGTCAGACAGAGACAGAAGCACTTACAAATCAGTCACATGCCCATATAGCACTTATGTATGCAGCAGTAACAAAGCCAGTTACACACACAGTTATATACCCCAAAGCTCAGTAATACAGCTAGTAAGCAATCCATAAAGCCAGTTACATACATATATAGAGACCAATAGAGATACTAAGACAGCTATTCATTTAGAGATATAGCAACTTACACATTCAGTGACACACCCAGAGAGGAACTGATATACTTATTTAGATATGTACTGAAGTAGTGATACTTCTAATCACCCATGCAGACAAGTAGCCCTAAAAATATGTTTTGGGCCTGCTATTGGAGAGCCTGTGGGTGCAATCTTACTGGTAGGTCAAGTTGATATTTTAAACTCCTTGCCAAGCTTTAAACTTTCCTTGTACTACATATAAGTCAACCCTAAGGGAGGATGTACGTAGGCCATACTGCAGGGTGCTATGTGCTTAAGATGTGGACAACGTTTATGGTGTACAAGTAAAAAGCTGATAACTGAAAAAGGGAACATTAAATGTTTTAGTATAATGTGATATACAATTACAGCATAAGCAATGTATACTGTTTTGTTTCTGAAATTTTGTAAATGTAATACTAAATTAAATATTTATGTTCTTTTTCAACTGTTCTATTTCTAAGATGTACACCTGGAGAGGGTTTTGTCACACAAAGAGCACTTCACATGCTTTAACACACTTTTTTTTTGCCAGGAAGGGATGGTGAACAACATCCATACAATTGATTGACTCTTTGCTCGGGGTTGCTCCTCTAAAAAACTGTGTTCAACAGGGTGTGGGAACTGATCTTCAGTGCCACCATATGCCATTTTATTGGCAGATGGTGGAAAATGCAGTAACATTTAATTTAGGAACGAAAGAGAGCAGGTGCCCAGATGATAATAGTTTTTTTTACAATTTTTATGCATGTTTTTCCCCCACTGTTCAAGGATGAAACCTTTTACACTACATTGATTATGGTGTACAAGTACAGAAGCTGAGAACAGTAAAAAAGAGAAAAGGAAATGCTTTACTATAATAAGAAATACTATTACAGCATAAGAAATGTCTAGTGTTTGGTTAATAGTCTGAAATTATGCATTGCAGAAACTAAAGGTTTGTCGGTAAACTTTGCAAAAAGTAATGCTAAATTGGATTTATATTCTCTATGTTTTGAGACAGGTGAATGACACCATCTATTGGAGAAAAGTAATTTCCTAATTATTTCTTTCTGTGTATTTGTAAAAACTAACTTTGTCAAGGTATACTCCAAGGTTCAGTCTCATAGAGCCATTGAGGCATCCAGACACACACTGATAGAGCCACTCATATGCCCAGTCATCCAACCATTCATTCACTAACACACTTACTCACTTACCAACACACTCAATAACACACCAAGTCACTTACCAACACATATATTACCACATGCACTCACTTACCAATACAGATACTCACACACACATTCACTCACATATACAGGTAGTAACTCACACACTCACTCAAGCATACATATACTCACACACCCACTCACAGTCAAATACAACCACTGACACACCCACTTATCCATACAGTTAATGACATACCCACTCACTCAGTCATACAGACACTAACACACCTACTCACTCACCCATACATCTGCTAACACAGCCACTCACTTACTTATACAGTCACTCACACACCGATTCAATCATTGACACACCAACTTACTCACTCATACAGCTAGAAGCACACACACACACTCACTCAACCATGCAGCCTGTCATATACTCCCTCACTCACTCATACAGTCACTGACATACACACCAACTCACTCCTCCACAGACTTAATGATAGACCCACTCACTCAGTCATACAGACTCTAACACAGCCACTCACTCTCCAAAACAGCTATTAACACAGCCACTCACCCAATAACACACTCATATAGTTACTCACACAACCACTCATTCACCCATGCAGTCACTGCACACCCACTAACTCACCCATACTGGCACTCACACACCCACTCACAGACCCATACAGCCACAGACACACCACTTACACACCCATACATTTAATGACAGACCCACTCCCTCAGCCATACAGACACTAACATGCCCACTCACTCACCCTAGTACTCACTCATCTATACAGCCACTCACACACCCAGTCACACAACTACACAGTCACAGACTCACCAGCTCACTCACCCATACAGCTGCTAACACATGCAGGTACTCAACCATATAGCCTGTCACAGACCCAATCACTTTCTCATCCATACAGTCACTGATATACCCACTCAGTCACATATACAGTTAATGACAGACCCACTCACTCAGCCATACAGACATGAACACACACACTCACTCACCCATACAGCTCTTAACACAGCTACTCACTCACTTATACAGTCACTCACACACCCAATCAAGCACCTATACAGCCACTGACATACCCACTCACTCACTCATACAGCTAGAAGCACACACACTCACTCAACCATACAGCCTGTCATATACTCACTCACTCACTCACTCACTCATATAGTCACTGACACACACACCCACTCACTCTTCCACAGACTTAATGATAGACCAACTCACTCAGTCATACAGACTCTAACACAGCCACTCACTCTCCAATGCAGCTATTAACACAGCCACTCACCCACCTATACAACCACTCACACACCTGTACAATCAGTGACACACCTACTTACTCACTCATACAGCTAGTACCACACACACTCACTCAACTCTATAGCCTGTCACACACACACTCATTTGCTCACCCATACAGTCACTGACACAGCCACTTACTCATCCACACAGTCACTGACATGCACTCACTCGCCCATACACCTACTAATCGAGCCACTCACTAACCTATACAGCCACTCACACACCAAGTCACCCAGCTATACAGTCACTGACACACCCATTCACTCACACCCACAGCTACTAGAACATGCATTCAGTCACATTATTATTATTATTATTATTATGTCTCGAAAATTCTATCCTCCTTAAACCCGAGCAATCACTTCAATGATCCTCTCCCCTCTAACTGCCTAGCCGCCACCTCTCAGGCTATCATCCCTTCCTGGACTACAATAATCAACGCTTCCCTCCTACAGGGATCGATACCTGACTCTCTTAAAGCCAGCCAAGTCGCCCCCATCTTAAAAAAACCTACGCTGGATCCTACATCCCCTGACAACTATAGACCTATATCCAACATCCCATTCCTAGCCAAAGTTCTGGAGAAATGTGTGCAACAGCAGCTGAGCCTACACATCACCAACTTTCACTTACTAGAAGACTTCCAATCCGGGTTCAGATCTGGTCACAGCACTGAAACCACCCTCCTCCACATTGTGAATGATGCCCTCCAAGCCCTGGACCAAGGCAAAACCTGTCTCCTAATCCTCATAGACCTATCCTCGGCTTTCGATACGGTTAACCACGAAACACTCCTTGAACGCCTCAAACTCAGGATGGGTTTGGATGGCACCATTCTTGAATGGTTTAGGTCCTTCCTCCAGAATCACTCACAGAGAGTCCTAATCAACAGCAACCTATCCGCTCCCTCTCCGATCACGGTGGGAGTCCCCCAAGGCTCAACCCTGTCCCTTACCCTCTTCAATCTTTACCTTGAACCGCTCACAGAGGTGCTACGCACCGCAAATATCTCCTACCACATGTATACCGACGACACACAGATCTACATTAAAATCTCTTCTCCTAAGGACATTCTCTCCCTTAATGAGGCCTTGAAGCTGACTGTCCACTGGCTCACCTCTAACCAGCTCAAACTTAATGCAAAAAAAACTGATTTTCTTCTTAACTCCCCACCCAAAAAAAATCCAGACATCCAGGAATGGATCAAGGCTATCACAGCGCTAAACTGCCCTACTACCATTGTGGATTCTGCTAAATCCCTTGGAATAACTCTAGACGGCAGCTTGAACATGAGTGCCCATATCAACTCGATGGCCAAAACTGCCAGATATCACCTGAGTTACCTAAGAAACCTGAAACCCTTCCTCGACACTCCCGACCTAAAAACGTCAATCCAGGCACTAGTTATCTCCAGACTAGAATATGGATGCTCTACTCTCGCAGGTCTGCCCAAGAACTCTCTGGCCCCACTGAAAGTCTGCCTTAATGCCGCCGCCAGACTCCTAACCGGCTCAAAGAAATTCGGCCACATCTCTCCCCACCTTAAAACTCTGAACTGGCTTCCTCTCAAGGCCAGATTCCAACTTAAGATGTCCTGCATTACTCACAAGGCTCTATACTCCAATTCCCCTGCATTCCTCGCCCAGAAACTCGTGATATCCAGAGGAGCCAGAAACTCCCGGTCTGCCAGAGACCTCTTGCTCCAACCAGCTCGCTTCCGGAAAAAGAAAACCTACAATCGGGCCTTCTCTGGGGCCTCTCCAAGAATATGGAACTCTCTCCCGCCCACCATCAGAAGACTGTCGTCTTTGGCACGCTTCAAAAAGGAGACCAACATTTTCCTAATGGGCATATTCCTCGCCTAACGATCGCATTACAATCACCTCAACGTCCTAGTTCCACCCACCATTACGGCATTATCCATGTCTTTTCCAGATGATACCTTCCCGGCCTTTCTGGGCATCCCACCCGGGAGTTGAGACTGCTTATTTTCTTGTATAATGAATCTACCTGTTTTTATCCCAAATGTATCCGGGATTTGAGACTGCTTTTTTTTCCGATATTATGTATCTACCCCTTTGTATCCCAATAGTATCCTCCCCTCCTAAGTCTTTTGTATACCACCCGTCAACCCTGTAAAGCGCTCTGATACCCTGACAAGTCTGGTTTGCGCTCTATAAAACTTTAAAAATAAATAAAATAAATATGCGATTTGTAGAGTGCATGGCTGCCCTAGGGCTTCCCCGCACTAAGAGACAGGTAGTTAGTTGAAGTAGGACATACATTACAGGTATTGCTTGAACAGCCATGTTTTAATTGCTTAGCAAAACTGCAATTCTTTGTCCAGTGACCGATATTCCCGTGGTAGGGAATTCCAGAGTTTGGGAGCTAGGTGGGAGAAGGATTTTCCTCCCCATCTCTCCCTCCTGGCCTTTGTAGGTTTTAGAAGTAGGCCTGGGCAGTGAACTTCGCTCCGTTCGCGGAGTCTGCGGAGTTTTCTGCACTCCGCACTCCACGGAGCTCGCGGAGTGCAGAAAACTGCGGTTTGCGATGTGCAGCAGAGTTTTTTCCCCGCTCGCGATTGCAAACGGTAAGTTCGCGAGCGCGAACGGTAAATTCGCGAACGGTAAGTTCGCGACCGCGAGCTGCCGCTTGGGTAGAATTTCTACCCGAGCGGCAGGAATACCAGCACAAACTGCAGTTCGCCCTGCACTCCGCCAGTCGCGGAACTTCGCGGAGTTTTTGTAACTTCACGGAGTTCCGCGTAGCAAAACTCCGCAAACTACGCCCAGGCCTATTTAGAAGTCCCTCAGAGCTTGATCTCAAATACCTATTTGGGATATAAGGGAATACTAGATTCTTGATTTTCCTAGGGCCCCTATTATGTAGAACTCTGTGCGTCATGACCAGTGACTTAAATTTGATTCTGGCATCTACTGGGAGCCAATGTAGCCCCTTTAGGTGCTTTTTACCAATTCACGAGCTGGTACATTGCACAGCAGCCTTGCCGCTGCATTCTGGACCCCCTGTAGTCTGTGGGTCACATATTTCGGTGCCCCTAGGAATAACGAGTTTCCATAATCCAGCCGCGAGGTGACCAGGGAATGGACTACTGTCTTCCTGAGCTGAGTAGGAATCCTATCTAGGATTTTTCAGAGGCTTCTAAGTAGTCCAAAACAGGTGGCTGCGACTTTCTTAGCTTGTGTCACCATGGAAAGATCCTTTTCTAGCCAAAAACCCAGATTCTTGATTATTTCTTTAGGTATGGGTGGGCTGCCCAAAAATTCGGGCCAGCTTATGGGTGGCCTGGAAATTTCCTTGTTCCCGAGGATCATTACCTCTGTTTTGTCCCAGTTTAATTTTAGACAGCTTTGTGTCATCCACTCCTTGACTTTTTCCATGCAGGGTGATACTCTCTCAGAGTCCCCGCTGTTTTTTGGGTCCAAGGAGATCACCAGCTGAGTGTTGTCCGTGTAGGACGTCATGAAGATGTCGAACTCTTGGACAATTTTAGCAAGTGGGTCCATATATACGTTGAATAATGTGGGGCTTAATGAGGAGCCCTGTGGTACACCACACCTTAATGACACAGTTTTAGAGAGGGTAGTGTTTTCCAATACTTGGAAAGTTCTTCCCTCCAGAAACGAAGCCAACCACTTGAGCATGGTACCCTGCACCCTGATGGCTGAGAGCCTCCTTCTTAATATATGGTGGTCCACCGTGTCGAAGGCAGCACTCAGGTCCAAGAGGAGTATGGCAGCTGATTTTCCCTGGTCTAACGATGTTCTAAGTTCCTCCACCACCACCAACAGAGCAGACTCTGTGCTATGTTGTGCCCGGAAGCCCATCTGGGTGGGGTGGAGGCATTGGTTAATTTCTAGGAATTCCGACAATGATCGGTTGACATGCTTTTCCAGTAACTTGCCCATGTAAGGCAGCAAGGAGATAGGGCAGTAATTACCTAGCTGCGATGGATCTGCGTTAGCTTTTTTTAACAGGGGTTTAATGATAGTGTGTTTCCATGAAGCAGGGACCATGCCCATCTCCAGAGACTGGTTCATGACCTTGATTAGGGAAGGAAGGATGACAGGTGTAACTGTTTTAAGGATATGCGGTGGGGTTGGGTCTAGAGGTGAACCAGACTTCACTTTGTCCATCAATGCTTCTACCCCTTTTGCTTCTATTGGCGGGAGATTGGTGATGGGTGATAGGTGGAGAGGTGTGGTGCAGCGGCCAGGGCAGTTGACTTCGGAGCACAGGGCTCACGGTTCGATTCCTGGCTCCGGCGGCAGCTCAGCACCATGTGACTCTGGGCAATAGCTCACTTAATTTCCACAACGGCCCCCAGTGCCTTGAGACCCGTAAGGGTGAGTAGTTCGTGCTTTACAAATACGGATTTACATTTACATGGTTTTTAATAGGGGAGCTTTTTCCTGACCCTTTTCCTATCTTGAGGTTAGTTCCCCGTTCGCTTTGAAAGAGCTGTAAATGTCTGTTACTTTCGAGAGGAAATGGGTGGCTAAGTCATTGCACATCTCCTCCAATGTCTCTAATGGGTGAGGGTCCTGGGCTGGAGTAGTCAAAGCCTTGACTACCTCAAACAGTTCCCTTGCGGAGTTCTGAGCCAAGCTGATTTTCTCCTCAAAGAACTTTGCCTGAATTATTTTGATGCTGTTGTGGTAGTTTCTAATGGCTGATTATACAGGATTTTAAGTTGTGGATCATAATTTGTTCTCCAGTCTTTTTCGATTTTTTTGCAATTTTTCTTTAGCGCTAACAGTTAAGGATTAAACCAACCATCTGCCCTAGATCTGGATTTTGGTTTGGAGGTAACTTTAGGGGCTACTTCATCCAAAGATTGAGTAATCCAGGTTTCCCACCTGGAGTATGCTTCCTCCACCGTTGCCGGTTCCTCAGTATTGGATATAGCTGTATCTGTTAGGATATTCCCCCATGCCTCTGAGTTGAGCTTAGCCCAGCGCCTTTTCATTGTTTCGGCGTTAGGGGGGTCCGCCCGGTGCTCTCTTCCTGTCTTTCCTAAATTAAAGGGAATGACATGGTGATCTGACCAGGGTACCGGTATTGGAGGTGCGACCTTAATGTTGGGGTCATTAGAGATTACTAAATCCAATATGTGACCTTAACGTGTGTGGCACTCGTTACCAACTGGGCAAGTTGTAGGCTTTCTAGATCTAATAGAAATCTTTTGACGCTGTATGGTGATGTTAGATTTGTTTAATAGCACGCTTGCTAGTGCTTTAGGCAAGTTTTCTAGAAATTCTCCATAGGGCTCTGGGGGTCTATAGATCAGGAGCCCTGATAAGGTGTACGTGGGTGCTAACGAGATTGAGAAGAGGAGGCATTCACACCCTTTGACAGGAAGGGCCTCGGTGGTGCACTTGTACTCATTCTTTATTAGAATGGCCAGTCCTCCCCCTGCCTGCTCGATTCTAGCTAGTCTAAGTATTTTATAGCCTGGTGGAAGGGCCATTACTATATCAGGGGAGAGGCAGTCTTTGAGCTAACTTTCTGTAATAAACAGGGTGTCTAAATTGTTCCCCTCTAACAATAGACGGATTTCTGTTTTGTGTTTAGGCAGAGAGCGGCAGTTAATCAGCCCTAACTTCCATGCTTGCGGCTCCTTTAGCCCATTACTTTTGCTTGACCCTAGCTTATGGGGTGCTTTCCACACTAATTTACAGTGTTGACAGACCTTCTCTAGGGATGGCTCACTTATGAAATTCCAGTCCTTCTCACAGCCGACTACTCTGGGTTTATTAAGACTATGTAGTTCCTTCCCAGAGTATATGATCCATAAAAATTGTGCAGGGTTTCTGGCCCCTGGGCCTGGTCAGGCGCTGACGGGCGCGGATGGGTGCGGATGGACACAGATGGGCTTGCCTTTGGCGCGGCTTTGGCGCACCAGCGGCGCGTCCGCTGCGCGCCCAGTGGCCGGCCTTCATTTGAAGGTGCAGGGTAATTGGATCCGGTCAACTAGACCGCTGACCTGCCTTTCCCCGTTCCGAGTGCACTCTATGGTAGAGAGGGTTAACACTACCTCTTCTACCGCACTCTATGCTCCTAGCACTCCCAATCCAGAGGGCACTACTCAGCAAATACCGTGAGTACTGAATACAGCGTTTTATTTTAAAAACAAACTTAATGCTGACAGTTTAAAATTGTTAAAAATTTTGACAATAGTACTATTACCGCAATGCTAAAATCACCAAAATTAATTAGCAACCTTCGTGTCCCACAACGACTGCGCTGTCTCCGCTGCGCGACCGCTGGCCAGCCTTCATTTGAAGGCCCCTTCACCCCTAATCACTCACTGATATAGCTCATAAAAGACACACTCGCAACTAACACACTCACTCACACACCCATACAGCTACTCACTCACCCACATAGTAACTGATACACCCTTTAACTTGCCCATACAGGCACTCACACACCCACTATCAGACCCATATAGTCCTTGACATGCCCAGTTACTCACACATACAGTTAATGAAAGACCCACTCACTCAGCCACACAGAAATTAACACACCAACCATACAACTACTAACATAGCCACTCACTCACCTATACAGCCACTCACACACCCAGTCACACACCTATACAGTCACTGACACACCCACTCACTCACCCATATAGCTACTAAACAGGCACTCACTCAACCTTACAGCCTGTCAAACACCCACTCACTCACCCATACAGTTAACGACAGACCCACTCACTCAGCCATACAGTTACTGATACATCTACTCACTCACTCACCCATACAGCTTGTCACACACCCACTCACTTGCTTATCCATACAGTCACCGATATAGCCACTCACTCACACACAGTCACTGACATATGCACTCACTTGCCCATACAGTCACTGACATACCCACTCACTAAGCCATGCAGTCACTAACACACCCACTTACTCACCCATACAGCTACTAATACAGCCACTCGCTGATGTATATAGCCACTCACACACCCAGTCACACAGCTATACAGTCACTGACACACCCATTCACTCACACCCATGGCTACTAACCACACACTCACTCACCCACACACCCAATCACACACTCATAGTTACTCATACAACCACTCATTCACCCATACAGTCACTGCACACCCACTAACTCACCCATACTGGCACTCATACACCCACTCACAGACTCACTCACTTAGTCACCCATACAGTTAATGACAGACCCACTCCCTCAGCCACACAGACACTAACACTCCCACACCCTAGTACTCACTCCTCTATACAGCCACTCACACACCCAGTCACACAACTACACAGTCACAAACTCACCAATTCACTCACTCATACAGCTGCTAACACATGCACTCACTGAACCATACAGCCTGTCACAAACCCAATCACTTGCTCATCCTTACAGTCACTGATATACCCACTCAGTCACATACACAGTTAATGACAGACCCACTCACTCAGCCATACAGACATGAACACACCCACTCACTCACCCATACAGCTCTTAACACAGCCACTCACTCACTTATACAGTCACTCACATACCCAATGGATACACTTCTAAAATAACCCCTGCTCACCCCCTTGGTAGCTTGGCACGAGCAGACAGGCTTATCTCAGAGGTAGTGTGTAAAGCATTTGTGAACACATACAGTAATACAGTGAAAACACTACAAATGGACACCACACCAGTCTAGAAAAATAAGTAATCTTTATCTAAACCAAAACAAGACCAAACGACAAAAATCCACAATACAGTAATCAAAATATGACTTTCACAATTCTGTCCATAGCAAACTATGGATGCAACACTTTCAACACAAAGTACCTTGGATGCGTCACAGTCACAAACAAAAACAGCCACAGGGAAGGTGATGCATCGGTTCCTTACGCCCAGGGAAGGTGATGCGTCGGTTCTTTACTTCAGGGGAGGTGATGCGTCGGTTCCTTACTGCCACCCAGGGGAGGTGATGCGTCGGTTCCTTACTGAAGGGGAGGTGATGCGTCGATTTCTTACTGTGGGGGAGGTGATGCATCGGTTTCTTACTGCGGCCCAGGTGTTCTTGTAGACTTGGCACCCCAGTGCGATGACTGCACACTAGAGGTGAGGCGTCACTTTGCGAGGCTTCGCATCGCCCAGCGTCGGTTCTGAGAGGCTTTGTACGGTTTCACGATGCTTCACGCTGGTTCTTGCACAGAGCGGCTGCAAAACCCACTTCTGAGGCCTTTTGACTGCAGGAGGTACCTCAGGCAAGGGTAGGACTCACAGATGGCAGAGTCCAGCAGAACCAGCAGAGTTGCAGTAAGTCTTTTGTTTCCCTGAGACTTCTTAACAGGAGGCAAGCTCTATTTCAAGCCCTTGGAGATCTTCTTCAAGCAGGGGACACAGCACACAGCAAAGTCCTTTCTCCTTTCCTTGACAGAAACAGCCACTGCAGGCAAACCCCAGACAGCAAACAGCACAGGGGCAGTATTCCTCCTCAGTTTCTCCAGCTCTTCTCCTTGGCAAAGGTTCCTCTTGATTCCCAGAAATGATCTAAACGTCTGGGGTCTGGACCCCTCTTTTTATACCCAAAAATCATTTGTTCTCTGTAGGCAGAGAGTGTCTGTACCCAGGCAAAACCAGTTCTGTGGGGCACTTTGCAAGTGCACAACAACCTCCATTGTCAGTGTGAGCCCTGGCTCCAGATGCACCACAGGGGGGCGGAGCCGTCATTGTGGAAGGCAGGCACAGCCCTATTCAGGCGAAGATGCTACTCCTCCCACCACTCCAAATGCAGACCAGGCCTATTCAGCCCAGCCCTAACTCATCAGACTTCTGGAGCCGCTGCCCCTCTCCAGCCCCTGTCATCCAAAAGCGAGACATGCAATACACAAACCTAGCAGAGGCACACTGGATGGCTAGGCAAGAAAATACCTACTTTCTAAAAGTGGTATTTTCAAACAAAGAATGTAAAAATCACCCTCGCTAAAAGACTTTAACATTCTGAGTTCAGGCATACTAAACGTTACTTTTCTATCTTGTTCCTAGGGTCAGTTATGTTTATAAGTTGTTATAAACAAACTCCCCATTCTGTCATATGGGAACAGATAGCCTTGCAATAGTGAAAAACGAAATTGGCAGTATTTCACTATCAGGACATGCCACAAACATCAGGGCATGTCCTACCTTTCACATACAATGCACCCTGCCCACAGGGGTACCTTGGGCCTACCTTAGTGGTGACTAATATGTAGAAAAGGGAAGGTTTAGGGATTGGCAAGTGTGTGCACTTGCCAAGTCGACATGGCAGTCCCAGACTGCACACAGGCTCTGCAATGGCAGGCCTGAGTCACATTTTACAAGCGGCTTCTGTGGGTGGCACAATCAGTGCTGCAAGCCCACCAGCAGCATTTGATTTACAGGCCCTGGGCACACATAGTGCACTTTACTAGAGTCTGACACGTAAATCAAATATGCCAATCATGGAATCACTAATCCATAACATCAATTTACAAAGAGAGCATATGCACTTTAGCACTGATCAGCAGTGGTAAAGTGTGCAGAGTCATAAAACCACCAACAACAGGTCAGAAAAAAATACAGGAGGAAGGCAAAACGTTCTGGGATGACCCTGCAAAAAGGGCCAAGTCCAACACTCACACACCCACTGACTCACATGTAACAGCATCCCCTTGCCTCCTGAGGGCCTCAGGACTAAAGTGGACTTCTTCCTCCAAGCAGCAGTGCATCAGGAGAAGCACTTGCAGAGTGGTGGAGAAAGGGGGCATGGCCTCTAACAGCCTCGCATCAATCCAGCTGTGTGGGTCTTACTGGAGATAACAGAATGTCTAATTGGCCCCCAAGGACTCTCAAGAGCCAAGGGAACTTTATCCCCCAACTAGTAGTGCACCAAGAGGCGCATTTGCAGAGTGGTGGAGAAAGGGGATGTGGCCACCAAAAACCTCTTAGCAAACCACCTGTGTGGGACTTGCTACAGGTAACAGGAGGGGTAGTTGGCCCCCAAGGACCATCAATAGCTAAGGGAACCTCATCTCCCTACTAGTAGTGTACCAGGAGGCGCGTTTGCAGAGTGGTGGAGAAAGAGGGCATGGCCTCCTACCATGTCTCAGCAATTCCACTGTGTGGGACTTACTGGAGGTAACACGAGGGTTAGATGGCCCCCAAGGAAGTCCTTGGGGGCCAACTACCCATCCTGTTATCTCCAGTAAGTCCCACACAGCGAGATTGCTAAGAGGTCATGTCCCCTTTTTCCACCACTCTGCAAACGCGGCTCGTGGTATACTACTGGTTGGGGGATGAAGTCCACTAATGATGTCATCAGTGATGTCATTTGAGATGTCATCAGTGATGTCATCAGTGATGTTACTGACCATGTCATGAGTGATGTAATATGTGCCGTCATCAGCAGTGCAATGCGGGGGTGCGAGTTATAGTTAGCTCAGCTAACTATAACGGCTGAATTTCTCTGATTTTGTACGAGTGAAATGTCAGACTAACTATAAAGTCCCTCTAACCTTTGGTTTTTTTCAGTGAATTTCTAAGGTTTTTCTAAGGTTTTTAAAATGCTAATTTTTAAAATGCTAATTTTGAACTATAACTTTTCAGTGAATATATATATATATATATATATATATATATATATATATATATATATTATCTACTGGCGGTCGCCAGTAGATAGTTATAGTTAAAACCTATTATCCATAGGAAATCCGCGACATTCTATTTGAAATAACGTTGGCGCCGGTTGACGAATCTTCGCGAAAGTTTCCAACTTGTTGGGGCGCTCCGGTCCGCTCCTATCCTGAAAGTCTCGGGGTGATACGTCAAGCGGGGGCCGAGAAAAAGGAGGGTCCCAAAACGCGTTTTCCCCATTCATTTTTCCATAGGAACCTTTAGTCGCAGCTACAGCCCGAACTGCTGAACGGAATTACACCAAATTTGGCAAAGAGGTAGCCCTTGGTTCAGTGTCGTGCCTTTTGCTTAAATGGTGTAAATCCGTTCAGTAGTTCCTGAGAAAATCAAAAGTAAAGTCACATATATATCTGGGCGGAGCCTAACCACACATGTCATCGTGAGATCTGATTGGCTGTCAGCACTTCATCCTGGAATTGCTGGCAGCCATCTTGGGACCAATATAAATGATAGTACCTCATTGAAATGCATTGTAGTGAATAGAAGATTTTGAGGGTCACCAAAAGGAGAACTATAAAGGGTGATAACAGGCTTTAGTTACATTAGAATTTATTTGTTGATGGTACCATACTAATTTTAGGAATTGTGGTGTATTCTAAGGTGATTTTACCATGTGAAAAACCTTCTGCTGGGATATCATGAATCATGTTTGAGAGAACACTATTTTCTCATGCTTGTCCCATGGAGGTTTGGAAGGTGCTCCAGAAGCTAAAATGAGAGCATATTTTCTGTAAATTCACATTATCTTTCTCACTCATGTGAGAATGAAGTCTGACATTCTCAGTAAAACATGTACATCCAACAAGGGCAGAGACTGTCAGTTGATTCCTTTGTGTTCTACTGCAGCTTCCCAGAGTGTTCTAAAGAACAACTAGAGTGCTAACAGCCTTACTTATGACAAAAGTATGGCACACTTGAAGCCATCTTGATTGGAATAAACTGGTAACACTTAAAACATTTAATTTAAAAAGGAACAAAATGATGGGGTTCATTTTGTCATAGAAATTATGGTTAGTGCTGTAGAAAGAAAAATTAGGACATATTTCAAGTGTGATCTCAAATATCTTCCTGTTATATTTCAACAGGAGCAGCCTGCCAGTTGATGCCTTTGTGTTCTACTGCAGCTTCCCAGAGTGTTCTAAAGAACAACTAGAGCGCTAACAGCCTTACTTATGACAAAAGTATGGCACACCTGAAGCCATCTTGATTGGAATAAACCGGTAACACTTAAAACATTTAATTTAAAAAGGAACAAAATGAGGGGTTCTTTTTGAAATAGAAATTATGGTTAGTGCTGCAGAAAGAAAAATTAGGGCATGTTTTAAGTGAGATCTCAAATACTCTTCTATTTCATTAGAAAATTCTGACATGCAGACTGAAACAATCACTTTCAATACCAGCAGCAGACTACCAGTTAACTCCCTGGTGAGCAGTAGCTTTACTCCAGTGATCTAATGAGCAACTAGAGTGCTAACATTCTGAATTTATGGCAGATGTGAGACACATCTGAATGCCTTCTTGATGGAATCAAAGTAAAAAACTGAAAGCATTTCCTACTGAGGAGACTGCAGTAAATGAAGAAATTAGGAAACTTCATAACAAAGAAGTCTTCCAAGATGGCCACCAGTGAAAAAAGAGCCCAAATGTAGCACAAATATTACCCAGATGTAGCCCACATATAGCCCAATGACAAAAGTGTGCAAAACACTTTTTATTTTTAGTTTTTTGCAGTTTTATGTAGTGCAGACTGGTCAGGTATTGGAGCATTGCATCTTAAAACATGACCCCCTACACTACAAAAACACCACTGCACTACCTTAAACCCTAAAACACTACCCCCAGCACGACCCCCTACACTACACAAGCACCACTGCACTATCCTAAACCCTAAAACACTACCCCCAGCACGACCCCTACACTACCCAAACACCACTGCACTACCCTAAAACATGACCCCCTATACTACACAAACACCACTGCACTACCCTAAACCCTTAAACACTACCCCCAGCACGACCCCCTACACTACACAAGCACCACTGCACTACCCTAAACCCTAAAACACTACCCCCAGCACGACCCCCTACACTAAACAAACACCCTGCACTACCATAAACCCTAAAACACTACCCCCAGCACGACCCCCTACACTACCCAAACACCACTGCACTAACCTAAATCCTAAAACACTACCCCAGCATGACCCCCTACACTACCAAAACACCACTGCACTACCCTAAAACATGACCCCTACACTACACAAACACCACTGCACTAGCCTAAACCCTAAAACACTACCCCCAGCACGACCCCCTACACTACACAAGCACCACTGCACTACCCTAAACCCTAAAACCCTACCCCCAGCACGACCCCCTACACTGCCCGAACACCACTGCACTGCCCTAAACCCTGAAACACCAGCCCCTGCATGACCCCCTACACTGCCCGAACACCACTGCACTGCCCTAAACCCTGAAACACCACCCCTTCACAACCCCCAACACTGCCCGAACACCACTGCACTGCCCTAAACCCTGAAATTCCACCCCCAGCATGACCCCCTACACTGCCCGAACACCACTGCACTGCCATAAACCCTGAAACACTACCCCCAGCAAGACCCCCTACACTGCCCGAACACCACTGCACTGCCCTAAACACT
Organism: Calotriton arnoldi; assembly: GCA_963921515.1. Lineage (NCBI taxonomy): Eukaryota > Metazoa > Chordata > Amphibia > Caudata > Salamandridae > Calotriton > Calotriton arnoldi. The sequence goes on along the minus strand of CAWUFW010006839.1, from coordinate 3,503 downwards.
GAAACATCACCCCCAGCAAGACCCCCTACACTGCCCGAACACCACTGACCTAAACCCTGAAACACCACCCCCAGCACGACCCCCTACACTGCCCGAACACCACTGCACTGCCCTAAACCCTGAAACACTACCCCCAGCATGACCCCCTACACTGCCCGAACACCACTGCTCTGCCCAAAACCCTGAAACACCAGCCCCAGCACGACCCCCTACACTGCCCGAACACCACTGCACTGCCCTAAACCTTGAAACACCAGCCCCTGCACGACCCCCTACACTGCCCGAACACCACTGCACTACCCTAAACCCTGAAACATCACCCCCAGCACGACCCCCTACACTGCCCGAGCACCACTGCACTGCCCTAAACCCTGAAACACCAGCCCCAGCACGACCCCCTACACTGCCCGAACACCACTGCACTGCCCTAAACCCTGAAACACCAGCCCCAGCACGACCGCCTACACTGCCCGAACACCACTGCACTGCCCTAAACCCTGAAACACCAGCCCCAGCACGACCCCCTACAATGCCCGAACACCACTGCACTGCCCTAAACAGTGAAACACCAGCCTCAGCACGACCCCCTACACTGCCTGAACACCACTGCACTGCCCTGAACCCTGAAACACCAGCCCCAGCACAACACCCTACACTGCCCGAACACCACTGCACTGCCCTAAACCCTGAAACACCACCCCGTGCATGACCCCCTACACTGCCCGAACACCACTGCACTGCCCTAAACCCTGAAACACCACCCCCAGCGCGACCCCCTACACTGCCCGAACACCACTGCACTGCCCTAAACCCTGAAACACCACCCCCTGCACAACCCCTACACTGCTCGAACACTACTGCACTGCCCTAAACCCAGAAACACCATCCCCAGCACGACCCCCTATACTGCACGAACACCACTGCACTGCCCTAAACCCTGAAACACTACCCCCAGCAAGACCCCCTACACTGCCCGAACACCACTGCACTGCCCTAAACCCTGAAACACCACCCCCAGCAAGACCCCCTACACTGCCCGAACACCACTGCACTGCCCTAAACCCTGAAACACCAGCCCCAGCACGACCCCCTACACTGCCAGAACACCACTGCACTGCCCTAAACCCTGAAACACCACCCCCTGCACGACCCCCTACACTGCCCGAACACTACTGCACTGCCCTAAACCCTGAAACACCACCCCCAGCACGACCCCCTACACTGCACGAACACCACTGCACCACCCTAAACCATGAAACACTACCCCCAGCAAGACCCCCTACACTGCCCGAACACCACTGCACTGCCCTAAACCCTGAAACATCACCCCCAGCAAGACCCCCTACACTGCCCGAACACCACTGCCCTAAACCCTGAAACACCACCCCCAGCAAGACCCCCTACACTGCCCGAACACCACTGCACTGCCCTAAACCCTGAAACACCACCCCAGCAAGACCCCCTACACTGCCCGAACACCAATGCACTGCCCTAAACCCTGAAACACCACCCCCAGCACGACCCCCTATACTGCCCGAACACCACTGCTCTGCCCAAAACCCTGAAACACAAGCCCCAGCACGACCCCCTACACTGCCCGAACACCACTGCACTGCCCTAAACCCTGAAACACCAGCCCCAGCACGACCCCCTACACTGCCCGAACACCACTGCACTGCCCTAAACCCTGAAACACCACCCCCAGCACGACCCCCTACACTGCCCGAACACCACTGCACTGCCCTAAACCCTGAAACACCAGCCCCAGCACAACCCCGTACACTGCCCAAACACCACTGCACTGCCCTATACCCTGAAACACCAGCCCCGGCACGACCGCCTACACTGCCCGAAAACTACTGCACTGCCCTAAACCCTGAAACACCAACCCCAGCAAGACTACCTACACTGGCCGAACACCACTGCACTGCCCTAAACCCTGAAACACCACCCCCTGCACGACCCCCTACACTGCCCAAACACTACTGCACTGCCCTAAACCCTGAAACACCACCCCTCAGCACGACACCCTACACTGCCCGAACACCACTACACTGCCCTAAACCCTGAAACACCACCCCAGCACGACCCCCTACACTGCCCGAACACCACTGCACTAAACCCTGAAACACCACCCCCTGCACGACCCCCTACACTGCCGGAACACCACTGCACTGCCCTAAACCCTGAAACACCACCCCCAGCACGACCCCCTACACTGCCCTAACTCCACTGCACTGCCCTAAACCCTGAAACATCACCCCCAGCACAACCCCCTACACTGCCTGAGCACCATTGCTCTGCCCTAAACCCTGAAACACTAGCCACAGCACGACCCCCTACACTGCCCGAACACCACTGCACTGCCCTAAACCCTGAAACACCAGCCCCAGCAAGACCCCCTACACTGCCCGAACACCACTGCATTGCCGTAGACTCTGAAACACCAGCCCCAGCAAGACCCCCTACACTGCCCGAACACCACTGCACTGCCCTAAACCCTGAAACACCAGCCCCAGCACGACCCCCTACACTGCCCGAACACCACTGCACTGCCCTAAACCCTGAAACACCAGCCCCAGCACGACCCCCTACACTGCCGGAACACCACTGCACTGCCCTAAACCCTGAAACACTAGCCCCAGCACGAACCCTACACTGCCCGAACACCACTGCACTGCCCTAAACCCTGAAACACCAGCCCCAGCACCACCCCCTACAATGCCCGAACACCACTGTACTGCCCTAAACCCTGAAACACCACCCCCTGCACCACCCCCTACACTGCCCGAACACCACTGCACTGCCCTAAACCCTGAAACACCACCCCCTGCACGACCCCCTACACTGCCCGAACACCACTGCACTGCCCTAAACCCTGAAACACCACCCTCTGCACCACCCCCTACACTGCCCGAACACCACTGCACTGCCCTAAACCCTGAAACACCACCCCCTGCACTGCCCCCTACACTGCCCGAACACCACTGCACTGCCCTAAACCCTGAAACACCACCCCCAGCATGACCCCCTTTACTGCTCGAACACCACTGCACTGCCCCAAACCCTCAAACACCACCCCCAGCATGACCCCCTACACTGCCCGAACACCACTGCTCCTAAACCCAGAAACACCACCCCTGCACGACCCCCTACAGTGCCCGAACACCACTGCACTGCCCTAAACCCTGAAACACCACCCCCTGCACGACTCCCTACACTGCCCGAACACCACTGCACTGCCCTAAACCCTGAAACACCACCCCCAGCACGACCCCCTACACTGCCCGAACACCACTGCACTGCCCTAAACCCTAGAACACTACCCCCAGCATGACCCCCTACACTACCCGAACACCACTGCACTACCCTAAACCCTAAAATACTCCCCCCAGCACGACCCCCAAAACTACCTGAACACGACTGCACTGCCCTAAACCCTAAAACACTCCCCGCAGCACGACCCCCTACACTACCCGAACACCACTGCACTGCCCTAAACC